>JARBWK010000001.1:199173529-199773529 GCA_030556195.1 Anolis apletophallus | reverse complement strand
GTGGTTTCATCTCTTTCAAGAACCATAGGTTCGGGGCCCAGCCTGCCAAGCTCTAAAGATCGAATGAGACATGGACAGGCTGAAGAGAAAGGAACAGAGGCTTTATTCACCTTGACCAAAGCAGATCTGCAGTCTAAAAACTGACATACCCCAATGCAAACATACGTAACTCTTTATTGGGAACTCATCAAGCCCCAAGATCGGTCTTTCTGAAAGACCCCAAATAATGCTGGGATATATTGTTAAGGTTAAAACACAAGGAGAAAAGCCTACTAGAACACAGCCATGCAGCCTGGAAACTATCCAACACTCCAACTTCGGGAAAACATTGACCATAGAGTTGAACAACAGGATGTAGATATTCCTAAAGATAATATTTCTATCAAATCCTTGAATAATATCCACAAAAGTCTTATTTATTTATTATTATTTATTATTTACAGTATTTTTACACCACCCTTCTCAACCCCCCCCCCCCCCGGGGGGGGGAGGGGGACTCAGAGCGGCTGACAAGGCAGAAATTCGATGCCACAATATACAATACTAGCTGTACCCGGCACGCGTTGCTGTGCCCTATTTAGGAGATGCGAGAAAGTCTGAGTATGTAAGGGTTGGAATTGATGTTACTTATGGTCTTGGTGGGGTCATGGCTATGTCGTTGTGGGTTGTTCTGGTGGGTGGGATGTTGAAGTCCTGTGGAGCTGTCGGTGTGTGGTGTTCCTGGCCTTCTGCAGAGCTTGTGGATATACAATGTTTTTTGTCTTTCCGTCTGCTGTGTTGATGTAGAGGTTCTGTGGTTTCCCAACTCTGGAGCACGCTACGTAGAGTTGTCCGTGGGAGAAGCATTCTGTGTCAAGGTCTATGCCACAGATTTGTAGTGTTTGTCCTTGAGCCTTGTTTATGGTGATGGCAAAAGCTAGTGTAGTGCAGTGTCTTTCTGTTCTGGCGTTTGTTCTGCCCTTTTTGTGTGATGTATGTAGCGTTGCGAGTGTGTCATCCGATGCTGTTCTTTTTAGGAGGCATGGCTTGTCTTTTGGGTCAGCTTATGCCTGTGTGGAAGGAAGGAATGGGATACAAATGGGTTGAGCAGTAGACGCAAGGTTGTGTTATGTGCGTATTGTGTTGTGTGTAGGTATTACTTTTTTGGTGAGTTAGTGGGTGTGTGGTGGCATTGTGGGTGGTAGTATGTTGTGGAATGCTTGTGTGGGTGGGGTGTTTTGGGTGTTTGTGTGTGTTTATAGAGTATCAGTGCAGTGTTGTGTTGTGTTGTGGTTGGAGTATAGGTGGAGTTGGTTTTTATTTGTGGTGGTGGTAGGTGTTGTGTGTGCGGGGTCCCGTAAGGTTCGGGGGATGGGTTGTGATAGGAAGTTGTGTTGTGTTGTGTGGGTAGGAATTGCTGGAGTATTGTGCCTGGGGCGTGTGTGTATTTGGAGGTGTGTGTGGTGGTGAGTAGTGAGTGCAGTCCTGGGTTTTGTGTTGGGGAAGTTGTCAGGTATTTGTGGGGTGTATTTTGTGTGTGTTGTGGTAACATAGTTGTCTTAGTCTGGCTGTGTGCTGGTTGTGATATGGAGGGGGTGTTGCTTTTGCCAGCGGTGTTTTTGTATATTTTTTTTGGGGGATTTGTGTTGCAGGATTTTTTTGTGCGTTTTGCAAGTTTGTGTGTTTGTCAGAGGTGCCTGTGCCCCTGGTGCCCTATTTGTCTCCCTCCTAGACCTTGGCCTTGACAGTTTAACCCTCAAATACCAACTGACTGAACTCAAATCACTCAGCATTCTATCTTAGCCTTGGCTGGCTGTGCCCAGCGTTACTAAGGTTACTCAGCCTCCCTGCATTTTGTGTGGGCCGAAGTTGGCCAATGGGTTTCGCTGGCTGCCGCAGAGGATGCTGGGAAATGTAGGGGTTTTTTTTTGTATCGTTGTTTTGGGGGCCTTCTAGGTTTTGGGGGGGAAAGTTTATTTGCTAAAAACCTTCCTTGCCTGAGGCCTATTTTTGTTGGCAAGTTTGGTGTCTCTGCCTTGGAAGGTTTCTCTGTCTCTGTCAGTCATTCGATGACGGGTCCTCCTTTATATATACAATATAAAACCATAAAAACAGACATCATTAAAACAGTAACAATTAAATTAAAAACAAATAATCAACAGTCCATTAAGTTAAAACAGTATTCTGTCCACAGACCTAGAATTGTTAAACAGCCATATCTTCATCTGTCAACTTGCCAATCCAATTCCAGTCCAAGGTGCTGCATTGTGCTATTGTGCAAAGACCTGGTCCCATATCCAAAATTTTACTCTTTTCCTGAATGCTAGGAGGTATGGGGTCGATTGTATTTCGCTTGGAAGCGCATTCCACAGGCAGGGAGCCACAGCCGAGAAGGCCCTGTCTCTCATCCCCACCAGCATTGGAGGGAGTTGGAGGGACGTTGGAGGGAGCGAGAGCAGGGCCTCCCCGGATGATCTTAAATTACAAGGTGGGGCATAGAGGCACATGCGTTCGAACAAGTAAGCTGGGCCAGAGCTGTATAGAGCTTTATAGGTCAAAACCAGCACTTTGAATTGAGCTCGGAAGTGGACAGGCAGCCACTGAAGCTGACACAACAGGGGAGTGGTATGCTCCCTGTATGTAGCTCCAGTGAGTAATCTGGCCGCCGCCCGTTGGACTAGTTGCAGTTTCCGAACTGTCTTCAAAGGCAGCCCCACGTAGAGTGCATTGCAGTAATCTATTCGGGATGTGACAAGAGCATCATAAATGTCGAGGGCTGATTGTATAAGAACATGTGCAGTCACTTGCCCCCAGGGAAGGAGTTTTGGCATGAAAATATTTATCCGCCTCCCTACTTCTCTTCTTGCCTGTCCACAAATCTCTGACCGTAACACCCTGGACAAGACAGTGGAACAAAAACCTTCAGCCTCATCCTCCCCAGCAGCATTCCTCCATCCTAGCTTCTCTCTGGGAGCCTGTCATGGGTCCTTGTGGCCTGGGCGAGGCTGGGGTTTTATTGCTCTGTTTTTGTTTCCGATTCCATGTTCTGTTGTGAGTCACAGAAGCCTTGACCCAGATTCACCTGGATTGGGAAAGGAAGGGAAGAAGAGCAATTCTGAAAAGTAAGTAGAGGAGTCCCAAGAGCTGGTGTATTGCAGTGGCTCAGACGATGAGCTAAAATGAATCATAAAGGCTCTGCTTCAGAGCTTGTGCCTTCCATCAGCTCCTTCGGTGGTCTGGAATGAGCCAGTGTGACTTCAGCCTCAACTAGATGATTAATAAAGCAGCTAACAGTGGAAACATTACATTTCAAAAATTGACCCACAGAATCTCTGCCAACCAGCGTGGTCAGTAGTTGTGCTGGTTAGGGGACTCTTGGAATTGTAGTCATCCTCATCCTCATTAACTCTATCTATCTATCTATCTATCATCTATCTATCTAATAAAAGTCAGTGTTTGCGGCGGTGCGGTGGTGCAGAGGGAGGAATATGTCCCAGCGTTTCGATTGGTTGCCACTGTGGCATTATTTGCATAAAGGACACTGATTGGCCAGCCTCAGGACTCCGACACTCTAAGGCAGTGTTTCCCAACCTTTTTTGAGCCGCGGCACACTTTTAACATTAAAAAAATCCGGGGGCACACCACCAACCAAAATGACACAAAATGACACTATAACACAGTAAAGAACGGCTGGGGGTTGGTGGCCTGCTGGGAGCAGCTGCTGGGAGTGCCGGGCCAGGGAGGGGCGGAGCCAGGCTGCAACATGCCCCGCCCCTACCCCCTGGCTTCACCTCTCCCAGCAGCTGCTCCAGCCTTGAGGGGCAGTGCCAAGCCAGCCGTGCCAGAGCCAGCACAATGCTGGCTTGGCACTGTCCCCTCAAGGCTGGAGCAGCTACTGGGAGTGCCGAAGCCGGGGGAGGGGGCAGAGACAGGCCCGGCCCCCTCCCCCCAGCTTCATCTGTCCTACAGAGGAGGAGCATGAGCAGTGGACGGGCTTCAGTGGGCGGGGCTCCTCCACGTGGCTTCAGGGAGCGAGGGGTGAGAGTCATGGTGGGAGTCATGGCGGATTGGAGGCTGGCTGGGGAAACGGCCAAAGGAGGCAGTGCCCCGGTCCCTTCTTCTTTTCTTCGCCACTGCCCGGCCCTTCCTCCTCTCCCAAGCAGCAGGAGTTCGGCAGGAGGGGGGAGGAAGGGGGGCAGAGAGCTTTTCTCGCAGCACAGCAGGAGGTCCGTCACGGCACACTGGTTGAGAAAGACTGCTCTAAGGCACCAGATTATTTGCATACAGGACTCTGATAGGCCAGTCTTAGAACTCCAACACTCTAAGGCAGTGTTTTTCAACCTTTTTTGAGCCGAGGCACACTTTTTACATTTACAAAATCCTGGGGCACACCACCAACCAAAATGACACAAAATGACACTCTAACACAGTAATACATATAGTTAATGTGTTTTTAAATGTATGTATACACTCAGTGTGAAACCTGGGCCTGTTTCGATGAACACAACATAGATATCCTGGCAGCAATGGCAGAAAGACACACACGAAGGTCTTGCTCAACAGCTGGGAGTTATAGTTCACCCGCAATCAAAGAGCATTCTGAACTCCTCATGGAATCAATGGAATCAAATATCCACACAAAACTACCATAACCAAGAGAAAATATTATAAGAGTTTTGTGGGCATTGACTTTGAGTTTTGGAGTTGTAGTTCACCTATATCCAGAGAGCACTGTGGAGGGGAGGGAGGAAGACATGGGACGAGTCTGCGCAGTAGCGCCCGCACGGGTCACGTCTTCCTTCCCCCTCCCGCAGAAGCGGCAGCGTGAGCAAAGCGAGGCAAAGCAAGCAGAGCGAGGCTGGGAAGAAGGGAGCCCGAGTGGAGAAGAAAAAGTGTTCGGCAGGAGGGGGAAGAAAGGGTTTTGGAGGTTCCAATTTCCCACGGCACACCTGATGATCGCTCAAGGCACACTAGTGTACCACGGCACACTAGTTGGGAAACACTGCTCTAAGGCACCAGACAGCGGGCTTTGGTTGCCACTGAGAGACAATGTGCATAAAGGACTCTGATTGGCTAGCAAAACAGAATGTACCTGCATGCTTGAGTTAGCCAAATGACATTTTTTTTAGGTTGGAAATGGAATGTTCATTTTCTGGGAGGTGCGAAGGTGCCAAGGACTAAGCGACAGCGTTTCAATAGGTTGCCACTATGGGATTATTTGCATAAAGGACTCTGATTGGACAGCCTCAGAATTCCAACATTCTACGGCCCCAGACAGAGGGGATTGGTTGCCACTAAAATGGTGTTTGCATAAAGAACTCCGATTGGCCATCCACATTCCAACATTCTAAGGTGACACAGAGAGAAAAGGAAAGGCCTCAGGCAGTCAGACACTGTGGCCCACAGCAGTGACGGATCAGGACCAAACTTGCCCACTTCACAACGCAACCCTCACCCAATGACCTCAGACCCAAATTAGCACACAGGACTCCCTTGACCCACTCTACACCCTGGTGCTGTTTCAAGGAGGATGGACCACAGATGATGGGACTTGAAATACCTTCACTCACCTTCCGAGACCACTGCAACCCTCATCCAAAGAATGATCAAGACCAAATGTGACACACAGAGCCCCCAAGACGCACTCTACACCCTGGTGCTGTTTGGAGGGGGAAGGACCATGGCCGATGGGACTTGCAGTATCTTCACTACGTTCCTGAGACCACTGTGAGCCACATTAACATCTGATAAGGAACAACCTTGGCACACAATGCCTTTATCAAATAACCCGGGCACTGCCGGGTCCCCAAGCTAGTATTTAATAAAGGTAAGGTAAAAGTTTTCTCCTGACATTAAGTCCAGTCGTGTCCGACTCTGGGGTGTGGTGCTCATCTCCATTTCTAAGCCAAAGAGTCACCGTTGTCCACAGACACCTCCAAGGTCATGTGGCCAGCATGACTGCCTGAAGCACCATTACCTTCCTGCCAGAGGAGTACCTGTTGATCTATTCACATTTGCATGTTTTCGAACTGCTAGGTTGGCAGAAGCTGGGGTTGACAGTGGAAGCTCACGCTGCTCCCCCGGATTCGAACCTGTGACCATTTTGGTCAACAAGTTTAGCAGCTCAGTGGTTTAACCCACTGTCCCACTGGGGCTCCAACAGTATATTTATGAGTTTTTATGTGTGTTTTAAATGGTTTAATCTGTTTTAATTCTGTGTTATAATCTGCCTTGAGCCTTATGATGCAGGTAATGAATAACGATTATCTATTTATTACCTGCACCTCATAAGGCTCAAGACAGATTATGACACAGAATTAAAATAAATAAAACCATTTAGAACACATATTGTATAATAAAAACCCATAAATATACAGTTAAGGCAAGGTGAGCATTCCTTATCTGGAATTCCAACATATTTCAAAAATTATTGTTCACATAGATGGCCGAGATTGTGACACCTTTGCGTTCAAATGGTCCCATGTACACTAACTTTGTTTAATCCATAGAATAATTATTTATCTTATTTATTTACAGGAGCCCCTGATGGCGAAGTGGGTCAAACCCTTGTGCTGGCAGGACTGAAGACCGACAAGTCGCAGGTTCGTATCCGGGGAGAACACGGATAACCTCCCTGTGTCAGCTCCAGCTCCCCATGCAGGGACATGAGAGAAGCCTCCCACAAGGATGGTAAAACATCAAAACATCTGGGGCAACATCCTTGCAGACAGCCAATTCTCTCACACCAAGAGAGACTTGCAGTTTCTCAAGTCACTCCTGACACAAAAAAATAAATATAAAATTATTTACAGTATTTATATTTTGTCCTTCTCCCCGCGAAGCGGACTCAGAGAGGATCACAGAACACATATACGGCAAACATTCAATGCCGTTATACACTGACAAGACAGACAACTGCACATAGATAGAGGTATATATAGGCTTTCCCATCTTTGCCATCTTGGAGGCTATGCTTGGTTCTGGTCATGGCGGGATGCTCTTGCTCCACTTTCCCTGCCAAAGACCTTGTTCATAAATTTCCTCCTTGATCTAATCACCGGCATTTTTCTGGCATTTCCTTATGGGTGCTTTAAATACCTATTGTAACAACTGGCCTTGAGAGAGTTAAGATTCCATTACATGGGAATGCAGACCAATTACTAAGGAAAGCCAAAACACATTGGATAATTAATTAAAAAACTGAGACGCCATATGGCCTAAATGAAAGGCTACGAATTAATGATTTACTAATGTGCAATTGGCTCAACACCTGATATTCATTGAACCAACAAAGGATTTAAACCAAGGGTTTACTAGATCCCATAGACCAGGGCTGTCCAACTTCTATGGGCCCAAGGGCCGGAATTCCGGTCACTGATCACCTGGGGGGCCGAAGGGTCTGCTTGCCTAAACCCGGAAGTAGGTATTTTTTGTAATTTTTTATTTTATTTTTTATTTTGTATTTTATTAAAACAAGTTAGGGGGCCGGAGGGAAGGGGCTCGGGGGCCGTGTACGGCCCCAGGGCCGTCTGTTGGGCAGCCCTGCCATAGACAGAAGCCCTCGCCTCTATGGAATAGGTACACTGTTGATATTATTTGTAACTTGTATAATATACAACTGTTTTGATATGATAATGCAAGTTGCTGTATAGGGATAAATTCAGATATTATCACAATATTATTATGCTTTAATACAGATTGTATAGATTGTTGATATACTCCACCTTGAATGTCTAACTCACAGAAGGTTTGCGGTAATGTCGATTGGCCTTGAGAAAGACCTGTAGTGGTTGAAACGGGAGAAGGGTCCCACGCACTGACGTCCTCGTCGGCCGAAGTCGACTCCTCTTCTGCCTTTGCATTTATGGATTACAAACCTTCTTGTGGATTATTTACAACATAATAAATTGAACTTTCCGAACCATGAGGAACGGTGAGAAGATATCACCTGGATTTAATTGAACATTTTGTGTTGGAACTTTGGGTTTGTTGATTGTTTTGTAATGTCTCTAGAAATAGTTACTGTTAGTAGAATACATTGAATTGAGAAATTTCATAAGTGGTTTGAATGCTTCATACCCTAGTTGTGTAGAGTTTAGTTGCTTTAAATACCTCCCTGCTTAAAGTGGTAACTAGTATTTATCTACTCACCTTGCTATTTTTGAAACTAGGTAGGCAGAAGTTGGGCTAAAGCCCAGGCGCACACCCTGACCCGGGCTTTCGGTTGGCAAGATATACTGCAGCTGGCGGTTAACCTGCTGTGCTAAAGCTTGGCCCTTTATTACAAATATTGTGTAAAATTGCTGTCAGGCTATGTGTATATTTGAAACGTAAATTACTATCTCCAAGATATCTCATTATGAACATACAGTGTTCCCTCACTTATTGCTGGGGTTACGTTCGAGGACCTCCCGCAATAAGTGAAAAACCGTATGCTCTATTTATTTTAATAGTTATACATTATTTTAGTAGTTATACACTATTTTAAGCCTTTATAAACTTAAAATAAAGTGAAGGAAAGGAAGGAAAGGCCCTTCAAGGCTGGACGGAGAGTGCCTTGGAGGGCAGCGGCGGCAAAACCCCACAAAACAGTGAAAATACCATGATATATATTTTTAATTAATATTTTTTTAAATCCACAAAACAGCAAGTTCGTAATAAGTGAACCGCGAAGTAGCGAGGTCACAGCCTTTGAGGATGCCTGCCTTAGATGCAGGCGAAATCTCAGGAGAAAATGCTTCTAGAACATGGTCATTCACCGGTGAATGTGGTGCAGCTGGCTAAGTGTCATCTGCATAAGATCTCTCTGACCAGTAGGTCATGAGTTTGAGGCCTGCCCGGGTCGAGGTGGGTGCTCGACCTTAAGTGTAGCCTGCTGTCGACCTTTGCAGCCCGAAAGACAGTTGCATCTGTCAAGTAGGAGATTAAGGTACCACATTAAGTGGGGAAGCAAATTTTGACTGAATTATGAGGCCATTAAAAGAACTCCAGGAACGCTGAGGAATGCGGAAGGAACAAGGGACGCTGAGAGATGAGGAGTGTGGCAGCTCCCCCTGGTGGCCAAAAGTTTGCCTCTGTTCGTTTACATGTTCTGTATGTATAAAACAGCAGGAATTGTCTGCTAGTCTGTGTACTGTAATCCGCTCTGAGTCCCCTTCGGGGTGAGAAGAGCGGAATATAAATAAAGTAAATAAATAAATAATAAATAAATTCAGCCCGAAAAACCTACAACAACCCATGTGTAAAGGGGGTTTTTGGACAAAAAAACCTGTTTTCTGTGCAAAAAAGAGCTTCCCATACAGGAGATTGTTTTCTGCACAGAAAAGTTTTATGTGCAAAAAGCTGTTTTTTTCTGTACAGAAAACCTATGTTTGTGCAAGAAAACCACATGCATTTCTATGAAAAGTAATTCCTCATATGAAGAGTATAAATGCTGTAAATATATAAATATTCTTCATAGAAAAGCATTTGGAGGGTGAAAATGAGGCGAAAGTTGCACCACATTCCCATTGACTTACTATTCTTCATAACAGGGTTTCCTGACTTTAAGGAACTTTGTTGTTCACAAAATTCTCTCTAATCCATTATGCAATTTGCTTCCTAACGATTTCCTGACTTTCAGGGCAATCTTTTTTCCAGCCCCAAAATACGCATGCTTTTTCCACACCTAATGGAAATTGTAATATGAGATGGTCTCTAGGTTCTGTGATACAATAGCAGAGTCAGTTTCTGCTTGGCTTCCGAAGAAATGTCAGCAAGGAACTAGAACACCAAAGCTCGAAATTTGTTTGGCATCCCAAACCAAGGCTGTGCATTTATTTTGGAACAAATGAGACACGGCTCCAGAATGGGCTCCACTGGGTTCAGCCGTCATTTGTTCCAAAATAAATGCCACGACTAACAACCGAGCTTTGAAAAATTACATTTATGGATTACAACTTCCAGACTACCCAGGGCAGCATGGCCACTGGCGATGGTTTCTAAGGGAATTTGGGAGTTGTAATTCACAATGTATACTTTCTAAACTTTGGGAACAACTCCAAATTATTTAGCAATTTTTAAATTGCTAAATGTTTTCTCTCACTTTAAATAAAACCCAGACTTCAATTTGCACAGAATTAGAAATACAGCTCTCTTAAGAAGTAAGATATATTTGTTTACCTAGCACAACAATATCATACAATTAATATAATATTGTCTAGGTCAGTGTTTCCCAACCTTTTTTTGAGCCGCGGCACACTTTTAACATTAAAAAAATCCGGGGGCACACCACCAACCAAAATGACACAAAATGACACTCTAACACAGTAAAGAACGGCTGGGGGATGGTGAGCTGCTGGGAGTGCCGAAGCCAGGGGAGGAGCCAGGCTGCGCCATGCCCCTCTCCCTCCCCCCGGCTTCAGTTCTCCCACAGCTTTGCCAGCCTTGAGGGGATAGTGCCAAGCCAGCATTGTGCTGGCTCTGCCATCGCTGGTTTGGCACTGCCCCCTCAAGGCTGGCGAAGCTGTGGGAGTGCTGAAGCCGGGGGGAGGGGGTGGAGCCAGGCTGCGTCATGCTCCCCCTCCCCCCGGCTTCAGCTCTCTCATAGAGGAGGAGCATGAGCGGTGGAAGGGCTTCAGTAGGCGGGGCTCCTCCTCCGCGCGGCTTCAACAAGCAAGGGGCGAGAGTCATGGCGGGAGTCATGGCAGATTGGAGGCTGGTTGGGGAAACGGGCGACGGAGGCGGTGCCCCGGTCCCTTCTTCTTTTTCTTCGCCGCCGCCCGTTCCTTCCTCCTCCTCTCCCAAGCAGCAGGAGTTCGGCAGGAGAAGGGGGGAAGGAAGGGGGGCAGAGAGCTTTTCTCGCGGCACACCTGATGATCACTCATGGCACACTAGTGTGCCACGGCACACTGGTTGAGAAACACTGGTCTAGGTTAGGGCCAGAAAAAATGGGAGGGGGGGAAAACATATTTTTGGGGAATCATAAAGAGTAGTTCCATAACACAAAATAATTTAAATAGTAGGGTTTATTCCAGGGAGCAGAGTGATCTCCAGATGTTAGGCCTAACTTCTGCCAACCCAGCAGATCAAAAACATGCAAATGTGAGTAGATCAATAGGTACCGCTCCGGCGGGAAGGTAACGGTGCTCCATGCAGTCACGCCGGCCACATGACATTGTCTACGGACAATGCCAGCTCTTCGGCTTAGAAATGGAGATGAGCACCAACCCCCAGAGTCAGACATGACTGGACTTCATGTCAGGGGAAAACATTTAGCTTTACCTATGGTTCATTCTTCAGTTCCACCCCTGTCAACTGTCCTCACCAAGCCTGAGCTCCTTCATGAGAGGCTTCAAATCCCACCCCTTCGTCCAGATATGAGTGGGCCAACTTGATTGCTTCCACTATATCAACTATGGCTGCAAGTAATGACAGTGTGAATAACTAGTCAAAATTTGCTTGAGACAGTGCTTGCGTTTAACTTTTGCTTCTTGTAGACTTAGCATGGGGATTTGGGTAACCGGTTAAAGTTTGTGAATAAACCAGGTTTCTTAAAAAACCCGAATTAAAAAAAAAATTCAGGGGGATGTTCAACACCTAACCCCCCGCCGACATGCCTGGTTAGAGCCTTGTTTATCTGTTTATAATCTTCACGTCTTAAAGGTCTCCGTTTGCCTGGCTTGTGATTACTGTGTGTCCTCCAAATTTGCGGTTTTGTCTTTTTTGTGAATTTGATTATTTATGGCTTTAATTAAAATATTATCTCTAGCAATCTTTTAGGTCCTCCAGTTCACCAGAAGCCATGCAGAAACACTGTTTTATTTATTTATTTAGGACATTTATATCCCACTGTGACGCCCCCTAGGGGGCTGTATTTACCTGTATTTGGTTTGCCATGTACTTGCATGGCTCTTTGTTTCACAGTTCCTTTGTCTTGCCATGTGCTCCTTTGTTCTGCCATGTGCTCACCTCGGGAGGAGCTGCACCCTGGCTCCTACCTGGTGACCTGCCCTCGGCTCCACCCTTTACCGGAGTTTACCTAGGGGCCAGATTTCCTCTCTGGCCTCATTCTCCAAAGGAAACAGGACAATCAAGGCTGGAAGTTAGGTTGCTGCAAAAGGTAATTTCATTTCACCTACCGTCTACCTACGTCTTCACCAAATTTCCAGCATATAGGAAGATCCGTCTTCACCAGAGGCTGGGATTTTGGGGCATGATACAGGACTTTGTGTGCCTTCAAGCCAGAGGACAACAGGACTCCTTGGATCTTAATAGAGGTACCTTGCCCATCCAGGCATAGTGATAGACTCCCTTTCTTATAAGGACCTTTGCAACCAACTAAGCTTTTTGAACCATTCGTTTTGGCTGATTGTGAACCAATAAATCCTGTTTGAGTTTACTCTTTTGAGTCCAGCACTCTTTCTCAGAGAGATCCAAGGCTTTCCTGCATGTGGGGAGACCTTAAACTCTGTTCCCAGGGTCAAAGCTTGTTTTGCCCTATCTTTAAAGCCTTTTTGGAACCTGGGAACCAGAAGACCCACCCTATCTCGACCTCCGCAGAGGGACTCAGGGCAGATAACAACCGACACAGCATGGTGCCCACAACAAAAAGCATGAATATACATATTAAATAAAAACAATATAAAACAGTATAAAAACATTAAAAAATCGCCAATTTAAATTGTCATCCTAAAAGCAGTCCATCCAAGTTACATTAAAACTGTAACTTTGCCAGCAAGTCAGTCTAGTCCGCAAAGGCCTGATCCCACAGCCAGGATTTCCCTTTTTTCCGAAAGGTCAGGATTGATGGAGCAGATCTGATGTCACTTGGGGGGGAGTTGCTAGAGAGATTGCTTGAAAAAACATCTCTTTATGAATCTCGAAGTCCTCTGTAGAGTCATGTGGAAGGACTTAGAAATTCCAGCATGACTAACTATTTTTGCCATTTTCACACTTGTTTGGAGGTCCTGCTCCCTGAACCCTAACCCTACTGAATGTGGAGGGGTGACTGTACTACAAGGTGCAAGATTGACACTCTGTATATCTTTGGGAGGACTTTCGCCTTCATCTTTGTCTCATATGAGAATCCTTGACCACTAACATTGCATGAATTGATTATAGTCATTAGGGAAAAGTACATGTCTGGATAGGAGCTCCCAGAGGCACAGTGGGTTAAACTGCTGAGCTACTGAACTTGTTGACCGAAAGGTCATAAGTTCAAATTCGGGGAGCGGCATGAGCTCCTGCTGTTAGCCTCAGTTTCTGCCAACCTAGCAGTTCGAAAACATGCAAATGTGAATAGATCAATAGGTACCGCCTTGGCGGGAAGGTAATGGCGCTCCATGCAGTCATTCTGGCCACATGACCTTGGAGGTGTCTATGGACAATGCCAGCTCTTCGGCTTAGAAATGGAGATTAGCACCAACCCCCAGAGTCGGACACGACTGGACTTAATGTCAGGGGAAAACTTTTATATGTCTGGATATCATCCAGTTCATGTGGGCTGTCCAACTGCCGGCCCTGCAGGTGTTTTGGACTTCAACTCCCAGAAATCCTAGCCAGTTTACCAGCTGTTAGGATTTCTGGGATTTGAAGTCCAAAACACCTGCAGGGCCGGCAGTTAAGAACATAAGTACATAAGAAGAGCCATGCTGAATTGGGCCTCAGCCCATCTAGTCCAGCATTCTGTGTCACACAGTGGCCCACTAGTTGTACACAGGTATCTCTAGCAGAAAGGAGGGCAGAACCCCTCACCTGCCCCCCACAACCAGTACCCGTGGAAATCCTGCCTGCCTCCATCAACACAGAGGTGGCACTTGGATGTCCATTTCAGTAGCTACTGATTCCCTTGGACAGCCCTGTGGTATACCAAAACTGGATTTCATCCACTTTATGTGATATACCAAAAATTAAAATACCAAATTTAGCACTGAACAAGTCTATCTGTCTACACCAGGTATGCGCACACCTCGTCCTTCCAGGTGTTTTGGACTCCAACTCTCACAATTCCTAACAGTCAGTAGGCTGTTAGGAATTGTGGGAGTTGAAGTCCAAGACACCTGGAAGGACGGCGTTTGCCCATGGCTGGTCTATGCCCTCCTTCCTGAGCTACCTAACAGCCCAGTGTAGATACTACATTCAACTGCGTTCAATGGAAACAACTCCCAGAAAAGTGCGTAATCTCTCAATTACAATGTTAATTAAGTCACCAAGGCTTTTTGCCAGATTCCTTTATGCCAGCCTATTGTCAATGGATACACAAGCCTTGTCCAACATGAGGCATTGGGGGGTCGTTTCTTTTTCCTTGCTGTTGCCATTACACGGACGATAAACTCTAAATCTTTATTGGCAATAAGTCCCTTCCTATAAACCCAAAACCAAAGCTTTGGGTTGCGTTCAATATTTAGTCGTCCAATTAATCATGTTGAGAACGTGTTTCCAGAATGCCTTCGACACCATCCATGCCTAGGAAAAAAACATATAAGAAAGAGAGTTTCAGAAAACTGTGATTGAATTCCAGAAGGACCGATCTCATGAAGCCAATTCTTTTTGGTAGCAGTTTTGTGTTCATATCATTATTGTAGTACTGTTGCGCATTCATAAGAGAAATGCGTCAATACTCCTGATAATGCCATTGAACATATCTGTAATGTGTTGTCAAAGGCTTTCGTGGCGGGAATCACTGGGTTGCTGTGAGTTTTCTGGGCTGTATGGCCATGTTCCAGAAGCATTCTCTCCTGACGTTTCGCCCACATCTATGGCAGGCATCCTCAGAGATTGTGAGGTCTGTTGGAAACTAGGCAAGTGAGGTTTATATATTTGTGGAATGTCCAGGGTGGGAGATATTGCTTGAGGCCAATGTGAATGTTGACTGCCATAGATGTGGGTGAAACGTCAGGAGAGAATGTTTCTGGAACATGTCCAAACAGCCCGGAAAACTTTTCCCAGTGCAATTCAAATATTCCAGATAGCCACATGGCTTCTGTGGATGTGATTCTCATGCCCCTCTTCTGTGAAATTGTGCAGTCTCTCTCTCTCTCGGCATTACTTCGCGAACGAAGATTCTTTAGGAAGAACTCATCCCACGCTTTTTACAAGCGTGTTGATGACTAAAAAGGCCAATCTGACATAGGCAAGTCAGGTTGCAGAAAGCACAGCAGAAAGTCTCCTTAGGTGATGTTGTTTCCAAGTTGCAGTTCTTTCTGCGTTGTCGAGAAACGTTCGGCATGTCTTCTCGAAAGAGGCCGCAGCATTGTGGATAGTGCGTCTCCATGCCTCCCGATATGAGGCCAGGGTGGACCATTGTTGGTGATCAATTTGGCCGAGCCTGAGATGTTGTTTCAGGGAGTCTTTATATCTCTTTTTGGGGGCGCCTCTCTTGCGCTGACCCGTGGCGAGTTCACCATAGAGTAGTATCTTTGGGAGGCAGTGGTCCTCCATCCTAGAGATGTGCCCTGCCCAGCGCAGCTGTGTTTTCAATAGGGTGGCTTCAATGCTGGTGATCCCTGCTTGCTCAAGGACAGCAACATTTATTTATTATTTATTTATTTCCAACATTTCTACCCCGCTCTTCTCAACCCCCGAGGGGGGACTCAGAGGAGCCTAACAAAAGGCACAATTCAATGCCCACACAGTAAAATACAATATAAAAACCAAAAACATTCAGCATTAAAATACATTAAAATACAATTAACATTAAAACATCACACACTTTCACTTAAGTTAAAAACAGTGTTCCGTCCATAACAGGGGCATTGAGCCATCTCCATCAATTTGCCCTTACAAATCCAGTCCAAAGTGCTGCATTGTGCTAATGCGCAAATGCCTGGTCCCACAGCCAGGACTTCACTCCTTTTCTGAATGCCAGGAGGGATGTGGTCGATCGTATGTCGCTTGGGAGCGCGTTCCACAGACGGGGAGCCCCCACCGAGAAGGCCCTCTCTCTCGTCCCCACGAACCGCGTTTGAGAAGTTGGCGGGAGCGAGAGCAGGGCCTCCCCGGACGATCTTAAATTACGAGATGGGATGTAGGGGCTGATGTGTTCGGACAAGTAAGCTGGGCCAGAGCCATATAGAGCTTTAAAGGTCAAAACCAGCACTTTGAATTGAGCTCGGAAATGGACAGGCAGCCAGTGGAGCTGACACAACAGGGTGGTGGTATGCTCCCTGTATGTAGCTCCAGTTAGTAATCTGGCTGCCACCCGTTGGACTAATTGTAATTTCCGAACTGTCTTCAAAGGCAGCCCCACGTAGAGTGCGTTGCAGTAATCTATTCGGGATGTGACCAGAGCGTGGACCACCATAGCCAGATCAGACTTCCCAAGGTACGGGCGCAGCTGGTGCACGAGTCTTAACTGTGCAAAAGCTCCCCTGGCCACCGCCGAGACCTAGGGTTCCAGGCTCAGCGATGAATCCAGGATCACTCCCAAACTGCGAACCTGCATCTTCGGGGGGAGTGTAACCTCATCCAACACAGGCTGTAACCCTATTACTAATATTACATAGTCGGTCCAGTGTATATTTAGGATTGTGCGAAGACAGCGCTGATGAAAGCGTTCGAGGAGTCGTACGTGTTGGCGATAGGTGACCCATGTTTCAGACCCATATAGAAGAATAGACAGTATGATAGCTCTGTACACACTGATTTTGGTGCTTTGCCTCAGATGCTTGTTGCTCCAGACTCTTTTGTGAAGCCTTCCAAATGCACTATATACCTTTGCTAATCTGTGATCTGTCTCTTTATCAATCTTGGCGTCTGAAGAGATGATGCTTCCCAGGTAGGTGAACTGCTGAACGGACTTAAGCACAGATTTGCCTATGTTGACGTGGGGATGATGGTGTTCTTCCTGTGGTGCGGGCTGGTAGAGAACTTCCATTTTCTTCAGGCTGACTTCCAGCCCAAACAGCTCTGGTGCTGTTGCAAAGCAGGATGTGAGGCGCTGCAGGGCTCCTTCTGAATGGGCGACAAGGGCAGCATCGTCAGCAAAAAGCAGCTCACGGACTAGATAGTTTAGAGTCTTAGTGCGAGCCTTCAGACGGCTTAAGTTGAACAAGCTACCATCAGTACGATAGCGTATATATGCCGTCTTCTTCTTCTTTGAGATCTGCTGTAGCCCTTTGGAGCATCATCATACACACACACACACTTGATATGGTCTTAACAAGGAAAGAAAGGTGGGATTAGCAACATTGCGTAGTACAATGGTAGTGGGAACAATACTAAGCAAGGGAACAACAAAGCAGTAACAAAGAGGGGATGTGAAAGTGAATGTTTCAGTACTAGTACATTTGTGTTTACTTTATTGATTGCTGCAGTAAAACAGCCTTGTGTGATGCAGGGTGCATCTACGCTTACCCCAAAATCGAGAAATACAAAATCAAAGAATAGATGCAAGTTGACGCCACCTTAACTGCCATGACTCAATGCTACGGAATAATTGGAATTATCATTTTTACAAAGTCTTTAGCCTTTTCTGCCAAAGAGGGCTGTTGCCTCACTAAACGACAACTCCCGCAATTTTTAACATTGAGCCACAAGAGTTAAACTGCATTAACTACATTACGCAATGTAGATGTACCCTAAGAATGGGGTTTGCCCAAGGGCATCCAATGGGTTATCCGAACTGAGTGGGAAATAATATCATTCACTCTCAGCCTCTTTCCCCTGCCAACTTAAGTCTCACAAGCAGAAGAAAATAAGCACCATATGCTTATTGATTTTTGTTTTTGTGTCAGGAGTGACTTAAGAAACTGCAAATCGCTTCTGGTGTGAGAGAATTGGCCGTCTGCAAGGATGTTGCCCAGGGGACGCCCGGATGTTTGTTTGTTTTTGATGTTTTACCATCCTTGTGGAGGCTTCTCTCATGTCTCTGCATGGTGAGCTGGAGCTGACAGAGGGAGCTCACCCTCGCTCTCCCTGGATTCAAACCTCCAATCTGTTGGTTTTCAGTCCTGCTGGCACAAGGGTTTAGCCCATTGTGCCACAGGGGGCTCCTGCTTATTGATGATTGCATTATAATTTCCAAAAGGTTTTTAGTTATTATGATTTATAAAGAGTTTGGGCTTTATTGTATTGATTGGGCTTCTTTGTGTGCTTGGTATTGAATCCAACAGTAGCTGAAATTTCTGGAGGCGCTAAAGATCTATTTCCAGTGCAGTAACTAGACAGTTATATTTATTTATTTAATTTTATAGTATTTATATTCTGCCCTTCTCACCCCAAAGGGGACTCAGAGTGGATCACAGAACATATACAGTGCTCCCTTGCTACTTCGCGGTTCGTTTATTGCGGACTCGCTGTTTCGCGGATTTCAACAAATATTAATTTAAAATATATATATCATGGTATTTTTGCTGTTTTGTGGGGATTTGCCATCACCGTTCTCCAAGGCACTTTCCCTCCTCAGTCCTTCCCCCCCCCCCCCCAGCCTTTCCTTCCTTTCCTTCACTTTATTTTAAGGTTATAAAGACTTAAAATAGTGTATAACTACTAAAATAATGTATAAATATTAAAATAAACAGAGTGTCCCTACATCGCGGTTTTTCACTTATTGCGGGAGGTCCTGGAACGTAACCCCAGAAATAAGTGAGGGAACACTGTATACAGAAACATTCAATGCCACTATACACTGACAAGACAGACAACTGTACATAGATAGAGGTATATATAGGCTTTCCAATCTTCGGCATCTTGGAGGCTGTGCTCGGTTCCGGCCACAGGGGGTTGCTGTCGCTCCATTTTCCCTGCCGAAAAGCTTTTGGTTGTAAACTTCTTCCTTGATCGAATCACTGACATTTTCCCGTCATTTCTTTATGGGAGCCTAAATACTTCACCGCTTAAGTGGTCCCTATTTATCTACTCACATTGATGATTTCGAAACTGCTAGGTAGGCAGAAACTGGGTTAAAGGCCAGGAGTTTGCCTTGACCCAGGCTTTAAACTGTCAACTTTTCAGTTGGTAAGATTGACTGCAACTGGCAGTGAACCTGCTGTGCTAAAGCCCAGTCCTTACACAATAACAAGGTCAATCAGTGTTATCAACGTGTTGAGCTTTTCATAAAACCAAAGAAATGTTTCAAGAAAAAATACAAATGTCAATAAGTATGTGAAGACTGTTTCTTTTTTTGTCCTATGGCTCCTAATACGTGGTTCCTGGTAGCGGTCTGTGACCTTGCCAAGTTAAGAGCCAAAATTGTACAACGGAGCCCAGCCCTATATTACACATATAATTTCACACTTACACACACATGTTCAGGATTAGAAAAAAACACAGCAGTGACCAATCTTATTACACTAGAAACAAAAAAAAAATTCTTTAGATTTCACTAGAGAATCTCACACATTCCACGTTCAAAATCTCTTTCTCCCCACCTCCCAGTTGTGTCAAAAGTTCATCAAAAGCAAAATGTCAAAACTAAATTGTCATGTGTTGTCGAAGGCTTTCATTGTCATGTATTTCTTGTCAATGACCTCTCATTGATAAAAAGATTCCCTTACTCCTGCATTCAGTAAAAACGGGTCGTTTTTGACCCGTTGCTGTCGATGGAGGCCCAGGTCTCCAGCGTCAGCAAAACCACCTTTTTCCATCTGCGGCAAGCTAGGCGTCTGGCCCCCTACCTATCCAGAGACGACCTGGCCACGGTGCTCCAAGCCACGGTCATCCCGAGACCAGACTACTGTAACGCCCTTTACATTGGCCTGCCCTTGTCAGTGATCCGGAAACTTAAGCTCGTCCAGAATGCCGCTGCACGACTTCTCACTGGGGCTCCAGTGAGATGTCACATAACTCCCATCCTTCAGCAGCTTCATTGGCTTCCGGTCGAGCACCGGATCACCTTCAAGGTGATGGTGTTAACCTTCAAGGCCTTGCATGGTCTGGGGCCGCTGTATCTGAGGGACCGTCTCCTCCCCTACCAACCCCAGAGGTCACTTCGTTCCAAACAAATGAACCTCCTTGAAGTACCGACCTTCAAAGCAATCCGTCTCACGTCGACCCGGCGCAGAGCCTTTTCGGTAGTGGTGCCGTCAATATGGAACACTCTTCCAAGCGATGTACAGGCCATGCAGGACTTTCCGCAAGGCCTGCAAGACTCACCTTTTCCGACTAGCCTTTGATTGTTAGGCTGGAAATCTTTCTTTAAGCTAGTTTAATACGTTTGCTTTTACCTCTGTGTGTTTTTACTTGACTGTAAGCCGCTCCGAGCCCTCGGGGAGTGGCGGCGTACAAGTCCAAATAATAAATAAATTATAAATAAATAATACTATCCAATTTAGCTTCCATTGCTAAATCTCGGTGTGATACTAGACTCGAGACTCTCACTGGAGGCCCAGGTTGCTGCGACAAGTAAGGGAGCTTTTTTCCACCTACGCCAGGCACGTCAACTGGCACCTTACCTTCCATCAGATGCGCTGGCTACGGTGGTCCATGCCACAGTGACATCACGGCTGGACTACTGTAATGCCTTGTACGTGGGGTTGCCACAGTCAACCACTCGTAAAATCCAGCTAGTGCAGAATGCAGCCGCCAGACTCCTCACCGGGACACCACTGAGATGCCATATCGCGCCATCTCTACAGCGCCTGCACTGGCTGCCAGTCGAGCTCAGAGCCATCCACAAGATCTTGTCGCTTACCTTCAAGGCCCTCTATGGCGCCGGCCCAGCTTATTTAAAAGATCGCTTGTCCGAACCAGCTCATTTAAGGTCGCCGCGTTCAGGAAACAGGGACCTTCTCCGCATCCCAGGTGTGAGTGAGGCCCGCCTCGACACCACGAGACGGAGAGCCTTTTCCATCGCGGCCCCTGTTCTTTGGAACTTGATGCCGGCGGATCAGAGAGCCATCCGGGACATGCCCCAGTTCCTGACCGCATTGAAGACCTGGCTCTTCCGAAAGGCTTACGGCTAAGGACACCCTCCAGACTTAGCCTGAGTTACTGGAACTATTTTAATTAATTCTCCTATTCTTTTAGCTTTTAACTATTGAACTCTTTTATGTGTTTTATGTGTAAGTCGCCCGGAGCACTGACGTGGAGGGCGACTCATAAATAATAAAATCAATCAATCAATCAATCAATTGCGTCTTTTGTGTCCCGCATCACCAGAATTCCATTGTGCTACTATTATAGAAATACTACCTTTTGCTTTACACCTACTCCCTACCTGGTTGTTCCACTTTGTCCAGGAGACTAGATCTGAGCAGTTGCCGCTGTTTATATTTTCTAGAAAGTTGGGCAACCGCCATTGCTGTTTCTTTGTTCCAGTAGCCAAAGGGTCAGAGTGACTCCTGAAATCTGTTTTGTAATTGCACAGTCTGCGCCAATTAGGTCTCCATCGATGGCAGTTGCAAATGAAGAGTGGAAGCAAACTGGAACTGGACCCCTAACCAGAGCAGATGTTTAAACAGATGTCTGGTTTCCCCTAAATCTGGAATGGAACCTGGTTGTTATGAAAATGTTTGTCCAGCCTTGTATTAATGAGCATTAATGGTCACTAGAGGTGACCTAGAATTCTGTTGCAGGACTGGATTAAGCAAGCAAAACAGTTCATTGCACTGCTATCCCAATATTAAAACAGGCTTTACCACTTTCAATCCGGATTGGAGAATCTGTGGCTGCCGCATATGGTGGGGGAAGCTCAAAAATGGTAGTGGCCGCGTCCCTACCATATGCAGCGACTGTATGAAAGCATTAAAGGCGACGCTGTACAAGTACAGTAGAAGAAAATCCATTCATCAGGATTCATGGACTTAATGCAGTCCCGATGGTGAGGTGAAGGGGCGCCTCACTGGGAAGGTGTAAGTGAAGGGCGGAGCAAGCTGCAGGCGTCTGGGGCATTTCCCGACCCACTCGATCTCCTCCCCTTGAAGGAGGGGAGGTAATCTTTGGGGTCTAGGATTTCCAACTAGGGTTTTGCATCCCCCCAGCACTCGATCCAGCTGGGGAGGGGAGCTTAAGGCTCATCCTGACCGCTTACCGTGGTACCACACACCGAGAGCTCTCAGTGGGGCACTTCTGCCGCCATGCTATCTCCACCTCTTTTACCTGTCTGGCCCACCCTTGTATCCTATTATCGTACCTCCTCCTCTGCCTCCCAGATCTCGCTCCTAAAGACTACAGTGAAGCAGTGCAAGTGCGCATGTGTGAGATCTGAGAGGCAGAGAAGGAGGTACAGTAATAGGAAAATTACCATATTGAAATCAAATCTGATGTTTTTTTATTTTTATTTGGTGTGCGTTGGAAGAGGGGTAGCCTTATATGGCTAGTATATCCCAAACTCTATATTTTAACTGGAAAAGTTGGGGGTCATCTTATATGCCCAATCGTCTTATACACCGGAAAATATGGTAGTTCGGGTGAGAGTATACAACCCTGCCGTACGCCTTTCCCAGTCTTGAACCAGTCTGTTGTTCCATGGTCAGTTCTTACTGTTGCTACTTGGTCGTTGTACAGATTCCTCAGGACAGAGACAAGGAGATTTGGTATGCCCATACCACCAAGAAATTGCCACTATTTATTATGATCCACACAGTCAAAGGCTTTAGAATAGAAACAAAGGGCTGCAGTTCCCACTGCGAGAACAGTAATAGTAAGAGGGGAGTACCAAAGTACTTCACAAACAAACTTGAATATATAATGATAGCAATGTATTCATCTATAATGATAGCAATGTACTAGCTGTACCCGGCACGCGTTGCTGTGCCCTATTTAGGAGATGCGAGAAAGTCTGAGTATGTAAGGGTTGGAAATGATGTTAGTTATGGTGTTGAAGTGAATTGGGTGTTTTATGTTTATGCCTCAGCTCTTTGCCTGCAGTCCTTCGGGTTTGACTTGTACCATGGCCAGGACGGATCAGCTTGGGGAGGGCTTGTCCTGTCAGGGGATCTCTATCTTCACAGGTGCGTCCAGTGTCTGTTGGGGGACTGTTAAAAATCCTTTCCGTATCCTTTTTAGCCACCTTTCTCAAGATCTTCATGTCTAGCTTACTTTCTGCTCCTCTCTTTTTCAAGATGTCCTGCTCTGTGTCTTTTGCACCCATTGGTCGATGTCCGATGAGGCTTTCCTCATGGACAGGCCATCTGAGGGAGCTCTTCCAGCGCTGGGCATCAGAAGGTACTTGGTGATGACCTCCATCCCTTGGAGCCAGCATATAGAGGGGCTGGAGCACCCTCCTTGGCAAACCCCATTGTTGCTGGATGGTCCTCTTATTAATGTGGAATTCCAAGCCACTGGAGATCTTTTGGGAAAGGTAGAAGAGCTCCCCTTGAATGGTGTTGATCTCCATCATGGGCTTCTGATTTGAAAGTGTTGGAGGAGGCTCTGGCACTCCTTTGACAGTTTGTTATGGGTCGGAATGTTCATGTTGGCTGGCCAGTACAGCAGTTATGCAAATCCGCCCTTATTGGCAGCCAATCATGTTTTCAGAATGTAGAGGCTGGGAGAGTCTTTGGCAGCCCCGGAGGATGCTGGGAAATGTAGTTTTATTTTTACTCGTTGTTTTGGGGGTCTTTTAGGTTTTGGGGGGGAAAGTTTCTTTGCTACAAACGTACCTTGCTTGAGGCCTATTTCTGTTGGCAAGTTTTGTGTTTCTGCGTTGTAAGGTTTCTCTGTTTGAGGTAGTCTTCACATGACGGCTCTTCCTTTATATATATAGATAGTAGTTCAAATCACTCCAATCAATCAATATAAATAATAATGGTAGTTCAACTCACTCCAATGACTCACATAGATTGAAGGTATAATCATAAAGTATACATATAGTCAATTCTTGCATCTAAAGGAAATCTTACACACAGGTAAGTAGGAATGCAAATAGTCTTTTATAGAGGAAAGTTCCTCTAAAGGTGTACTCACAACCAAGGAGTCCCAAAGTGCTCTAAGATTTGAGTCCTTGTTCGCAGAAAGTTTCCACAAGTGGTATAAATCCAAAAACGTGGTTCTTTCAAATGATCCTTATCTCAGAAACAATTCCACATTGGAACGCGGTGTAGAGACTTCCGGAGCTTGCCCCCAGTCCTGAGGAAGCCCAGAGGGTGAAACGGTCTAGCCTTACCGTTGACCGTTTGAAGCGCCACTGAGTTGGACTATTATTACTAAATTGTTTGGTGGGCATTGACTTTGAGTTTGGGAGTTGTAGTTCACCTACATCCAGAGAACATTGTGGACGCAAACAATGATGGATCTAGACCAAACTTGGCACAAATACCCAGTATGCCCAAATGTGAACACTGGTGGAGTTTGAGGAAAATCGATCTTGACATTTGGGAGTTGTAGTTGCTGGGATTTATAGTTCACCTAAAATCAAAAAGAATTCTGAACCCTACCAACAATAGAATGGGCCAAACTTCCCACACAGAACCTCCAATACCAATAGAAAATACACTGCTTTCTGATGGTTTCTGACACCCCTTTGCAACCCCCCCTCCCTCCCAGGGGTCTTGACCCTCAGGTTGAGAAACACTGGTGTAGTGGTTTGATCATTGGATTATGCCTTTGGAGACCAAGGATCTGAAACCCCCTGAGTGACCCTGGACAAGTCACACTCTCTGAGTCTCAGAGAAGACAATGCTTCTCCCAAGAAAACTCTGTGAGAGGTTTGCTTTGAAGTCACCATAGGTTAGAAGCAATGTGAAGGCACACAACAACAAATACCATATTTTCTGGCGTATAAGAGTACTTTTTAACCCAAGAAAGTCTTCTCAAAACTCAGGTGTCGTCTTATATGCAGAAGTCAACTTATACACCAGGAGTCCTCTTATACGCCGGGAGTCGTTGTATAGAGCAGGCGCTGAAACTTCCAATCTGGATTGGAGAATCTGTGGTTGCTGCATATGGTGGGGGGAGCTCGAAAATGGCAGTGGCCGCATCCCTGCTGTATACAGCGACTGTATGAAAGGATTAAGGGTGACACTGTACAAGTACGGTAGAAGAAAATCCATTCATCAGGATTTGTAGACTTAATGCGGTCCCGATGGTGAGGTCAAGGGGCGCCTCACCGGGAAAGTGTAAGTGAAGGGCGGAGAAAGCTGCAGGCATCCTGGGCGTCCGGGGTATGGAAAAAAAATAGAGTGGCTCTGGGCCCAGAAAAACACACCTCTTTTACCTGTCTGGCCCGCACTTGTATGCTATTACCGTCCCTTCTCCTCTGCCTCTCAGATCTTGCTCCTGAAGATGGCAGTGAAGTGGTGCAGGTGCCCATGCGCGAGAGGCAGAGAAGGAGGAACAGTAATAGGAAAATTACCATATTGAAATCAAATCTGATGCTTTTAAATTTTTTATTTGGTGTGCGTTGGATAGTCTTATACGATGAGTATATCCCAAACTCTATATTTTAACTGGAAAAGTTGGGGGCAGACCCGGATTAACACCTTTTTGCGCCCTAGGCCACACTTTGGAAAAGCCAACCTCTACCGTCACTCAGACCCACAGTAAAAATAAATCATGTCATACAACTTACCTCAAATTCAATCAGGTAGCCCAATACGTCTCAGTTGATCATCGTGTAGATACACCATAAACACCCTTTTTTAAATTTTATGTATTCTATTTTAACTGGAAACAATACATACTTGTGTATCCCCCCCTACAAATGATAACAGTCAATATTTCAGACTTCTGCTACTCAGTAGTTCATTCCTGAGGTTAAAAAATGGTATTGGAAGATTAGAGTCTTCTCCTGAGAGCTTCCCCCTCCGAACAGGCATGTAGCCAGGGGCTGGCTAAGGGGCTTCAGCCCCCCCCGAAATTCTCAGGGGTGGTCCGCGAAAAGGCCTTACTGGTACATTATTTAAACTGTTATGTTTATTCATATCATGATCTGATCACCATGCTCATTATATCCCACATTGGGATAACAATACAAAAGATTTGCTAGGGTAGACCCTCTTCCACCCAGTCTCAGCCCCCCGAACCAAACTCAGCCCCCTCCGAAACAAAATCCTGGCTACGGCCCTGCCTCCGAAGAAACCAAAACCAAGCACTTCAGCTCTTTCGGCAATTTCCGTAAACGTGCCTTGCATAAGGAAGGGAGCGAAAGAGCGTTCGAAGTGTTTTCTTTTCTTTTCTTTTTAAAAAGGGTATCTGATGTCCTCGCGGTACCTTCCCCTCCTGGCACGTGACGGGGTTCGAAAAAGTGAGAGGGGGAGGGAAGGAAGAAGGAGGAGTGGAAGGGGGCAGGGCCAAGGTTGGTTAGCGTCTCGAGCTCTGCCTATTCAAAATGGAATGGGAGGGGGGAAAGGAGGGAGGAGGAGGAGGAGTGGAAGGGGGCGGGACCAATGTTTGTTCCGTCTCGAGCTCCGCCCACCAGAGGGGAAGAGGGGGGAGAGAAAAGAAAGGAGGACGGTTGTGGTGGCTGCTTGGCACGTGCTCTCTTTCTCTCTATGTACAATTCAGAACCAGAGAGGGGCGGGGGCAAAAGGAGGAGGGAGGAGAGAGAGGGCAATAACTTCTGTCCATGGCCTAGGTTGGCCTTATGGGTAATCCGGGCCTGGTTGGGGGTCATCTTATACACCCAGTCATCTTATACGCTGGAAAATATGGTACATGATTATGAATTTCCTGACCATACCTATAGCAGGGGTTGGAAAAGGCCCAGGATTTGGGGGACTAAACCCTTCCGAATCTCCAGCCACCATCAAACTTGCGCGAACTGCACTGGCTGCCAGTCGAATTCCAGGTCCTCTTCAAGATGTTAGTTTTAACTTTCAAGGCCTTATATGGTTTGGGGCCAGCGTACCTGAGGGAGCGGCTTACCCCATATGTGCCCAGTAGATTACTGCGCTCAGAGGGGCTCAACATGTTGGAGGTCCCTGGGATGAAGACATGCAGGCTATCGAGCACGAGACAGAGGGCATTTTCAGTGGCCGCGCCGGCCCTATGGAATTCGCTCCCTGCAGAGACGCACGCACTGCGGGATTTAATGACCTTCCGCAGGGCCTGTAAGACCTGGTTGTTCAGGCAGGCATTTTGCCCCTGACTGGCATTTGTTACAACCTGCCATTCTGCCGCGTCACTGCCACACTGTCACAGATGCTATGTGCTCGATCACTGGGGTTTATAGTGGGGGGGACGGGGACGGGACGGGACTTTTGGACTTTTAACTTTAACTTTTAACTGTTTTAACTGTTTTTTAGCTGTTTTATATTGTCACTTTTATGTATTTTAATTGGTTCTGTTTGCGTGCTGTAAACCGCCCTGAGCTTCGGATAGGGCGGTCTATTAAGCCGAAACAATAAATCTGTATACCTTAATAAAGCTGAATGTTTGTATGTGTCCGGAGGGCGGAAGGGCGGAAGGACATGTGGCAGCTTTCGGATTGGCTCCCACTGTGGGGTTATTTGCATAAACAACTCCCATTGGCCAGCCAACGCGAACATTCCGAGACTCAAAAGTGCCAGAGGGAAGTAAGGAAAAGGCCTGAGCCAGTCAGGCATGGTGGGAGTTTAAGTCCAAAACACTTTGCAGCCCCCAACAATGAGACAACAAAACCAAACTTGGCACACAGAACCCCCAAGACCCACTTTACGTCTTGGTGCAGTTTGAGGGAGGATGGACCATGGATTGGCCAGCATTCCAACATCCCAAATCTCAAAGGTGCCAGACAGAGTTCTTTACAAAAACGCTTCCTTCAGCTGATTTTAAAAAACTAGCCCTCAGCCTGAATTGACAGTAAGGCTCCCTCAACTTGATTCTCCTGACTAGGCCTCAGCCGGACCTGAACCAAACTTGGCACACATAACCCCCATGATGCCCTTTACGTCCTGGTGCAGTTTGGGAAAGATGGACAACGGATTATGGGATTTGTAGTACTTCCAAGCGTTTTGCTTCCCAAAGACCATTATGGCCCCTAACAAAAACCGATAAATATCAAACTTGGCACACAGAGCCCCCATGACCCACTCTACATCCTGCTGCAGTTTGGAGGAGGGCAGACCATGGATGATGGGACTTGCAGTACCTTCCCTCACTTTCCAAGTCTGCTGCAAACCTAATCCAATCACTGATCAACACCAAACCTGGCACACAGAGCCCCCATGACCCACTCAACATCCTGATGCAGTTTGGAGGAGGGCAGACCATGGATGATGGGACTTGCAGTACCTTCCTCACTTTCCAAGACTGCTGCAAACCTAATCCAATCAGTGATCAACACCAAACCTGGCACACAGAGCCCTCATGACCCACTCAACATCCTGATGCAGTTCTGTGTGAGATGGACCATGGATGATGGGACTTGCAGTACCTTCCACTTCCTAAAAACAATACAACCCTTATCCATTCACCAATACAGATGGCTTGGCACACAGAGCCCCCATGACCCACTCGACATCCTGCTGCAGTTTGGAGGAGGGCAGACCATGGATGATGGGACTTGCAGTACCTTCCCTCACTTTCCAAGACTGCTGCAAACCTAATCCAATCACTGATCAACACCAAACCTGGCACACAGAGCCCTCATGACCCACTCAACATCCTGATGCAGTTCTGTGTGAGATGGACCACGGATGATGGGACTTGAAGTACCTTCGCTCACTTCCTAAAAACAATACAACCCTTATCCATTCACCAATACAGATCAAACTTGGCGCACAGAGCCCCCATGACCCACTCTACATCCTGCTGCAGTTTGGAGGAGGGCAGACCATGGATGATGGGACTTGCAGTACCTTCCCTCACTTTCCAAGACTGCTGCAAACCTAATCCAATCACTGATCAACACCAAACCTGGCACACAGAGCCCCCATGACCCACTCAACATCCTGATGCAGTTCTGTGTGAGATGGACCACGGATGATGGGACTTGAAGTACCTTCACTCACTTCCTAAAAACAATACAACCCTTATCCATTCACCAATACAGATCAAACTTGGCGCACAGAGCCCCCATGACCCAATATACATCCTACTGCAATTTGGGGGAGGTTGGACCACAGATGATGGGACTTCCAGTACCTTCAGTAATTTCATGATACCACTGTAACTCCCAATACTGATGGATCAAGACCAAACTTGGCACACAGGACACCCCCCCCCCCAATGACCCACTCTACATCCTGCTGCACTTCTCAAATGACCCGGGCACTGCCGGGTCCCCAAGCTAGTAAATAAATAAATAAAACTAACTTCTCCGAGCCCTGGTGGGGTGTTACATTGGGATTTTTATTCCCTCTTCCTCGTGGATGGATTGGCATGCTCACCTAACATTGAAAACTGTCCCATTTTTCTTTTCATGTAAACAAGTGTTTTCACAAATGACAAGATGTTCAGTTTGTGGCCATCTGCGAATAGGTTCGAATCCCCCAGACAAACCAATTCCCCAAGATTTGGGGAATATCACAAACAGAGAAAATGAGCCTAGGAGCAGTGTGGAAAATCTGATGCCTGGTGCTCAAAAGGGAGACGGAGGCCGTTTGGTCCCCTCCTGCCTTGATTTCCCTTCATCTTCTTCCCCCTTGTCTCTCCCTTCCCTTTCTGTGCTCTGCTCATTAAATCACCATCAACTCAGGGAGCCTTTTCCCTGCATTGCCTCATCCCATCGCTATGGCATCTGGATGCTGCAGCAAGCAACATCTGGAGGCATGATGCAGATGTTTGGTTGCCCTGGTAACAGACAGCACAGGTTGGTAAACAGATGCAAGGGGGAAACTTTTCCTTCCTTCCGATCAGCTTTCCTTCCCTTTCGCAGCAAAAACAAACTCAGAGTTCTCCTTTTCCCGGCAGGACGCTTGGCTTCGGAGCAGAGGCCGTAGGCGTCCGGAGGGCTGCTGCCGAGAGGAGGCCAGGCTCAAAGCCAAGGCTCCCAATGATTATGGGCTAGGAGTCAAATCTAGAAAGCCTTTTTCTTTTATTGTTGTTATTGTTTCACAAAGGGAATGTTTGCAATGCAGTACGCCTGAGTACTCCACACACCCTTTGTTGTAATGCACAGAAAGTAGCTACAAGGTTAATGTGTCAGCTATTACAGGTTTATGCCTTTCCCACATGCCATGTAAAACCCTTTGCGGCAAGTTCCTCCAATGTGCAGAAAACTTCCAGAAGCACTTTATCATTGTTCATTGCCCTTCGATATATAGTTCGGGCTGCGGTGGTGGTGCAGCGAGTTAAACAGCTAAGCTGCAGAACTTGCTGACCAGGGTTTGAATCCACGGGACGGGGTGAGCGCCCGTTATTAGCTCCAGTTCTGCCAACCTAGCAGTTCAATAGCATGTAAATGTGAGTAAATCAATAGCTACCGCTTTGGCGGGAAGGTAACCTGCACTCCATACAGTCATGCCAGCCACATGACCTAGCAAGCATCTACGCACAATGCCGGCTCTTCAGCTTAGAAATGGATATGAGCACCACGTAGACTTGACTAGACTTAATGGAAAAAAATAATTGCCCACCCTTGCTCTAAACGGTTCAGGCCCAGCTTACCTGTCCAAACACCTCTCTCCCTATCTAGGTGTTTAAGATCGTCCAGAGAGGCCCTGCTCTCAGTCCCACCTTCTTCACAGACCCGATTGGCGAGAACGAGAGACAGGGCCTTCTCAGTGGTGGCCCCTCGGCTATGGAACGCCCTCCCTAGGGACATTAAATCAGCCTCCTCCCTCCTAAGATTTTGAAAGAAAGTTAAGACCTGGCTGTTCGAGCAGGCTTTTGCAGGTGAAATATAACTATTTAATTGTGATCACGGAATGATATGACGATGTGATGGAAAATGATTTCAATGATGAGACGCTGGGAACTGTATTTTTTTATTTTAATTGCTAATTGTTTATTGTTTTTATCTGTTATTATATAATTGCTTTTAATTGTATTTTATATTGTGGGCACTACTTGCCATGTGTAAACCACCTCGAGTCACCTTCGGGCTGAGAGGGGCGGTATAGAAATATCTGTATATATAATAAAGCGGAATGTTTGTATGTATGTGTGCGGAGGGCGGAAGGAAGGATATGTGGCAGCATTCTGATTGGCAGCCACTTTCACAGGCCACAGCGACCAGCGCGGGTGATGGACCAGCACCAAACTTGGTACACATAACCCCCCTAACCCCCTTTACATCCTGGTGCGGTTCGGTGGACATGACCCACGGATTATGGGATTTGTAGTACTTTCAAACACTTTGGTTCCCACAGACCACTGAGGCCACCAAAAAGGAACAATACGGACCACACTTGGCACACACAGCCCCGATGACCCACTCTACGTCCTGGTGCAGTTTGGAGGAGGGTGGACCATGGATGATGGGACTTGAAGTACCTCTACTCACTTCCCAAGTCCGCTGCAACTCTCATCCGATTACTGATCGAGAACAAACTTGGCACACATAACCCCGTGATTGCCTTCATGTCCTGGTGAGGTTCGAGGGCTGACAATGGATGATGGGATTTGTAGTACTTTCACACCCCTCTGTTCCCACAGACCACTGCGGCCCCCAACAAACACCGATAAAGACCACACTTGGCACACAGAGCCCCAGTGACCCACTCTACATCCTACTGAAGTTTGGAGGGGGGCAGACCATGGATGATGGGACTTGCAGTACCTTCCCTCACCTGCCAAGACTGCTGCAAACCTAATCCAATGACTGATCAACACCAAACTTGGCACACAGACCCCTCATGACCCACTCTACATCCTGGCGCTGTTTTGTGTGACACGGACAATGGATGATGGGACTTGGAGTACCTTCACTCATTTCCTAACAACAATGCAACCCTCATCTATTCACCAATACAGCCCAAACTTAGCACACAGAGCCCCCATGACCCAATCTACATCCTACTGCACTTTGGGGGAGGGTGGACCACAGATGATGGGACTTGCACTACCTTCAGTAATTTCATGATACCACTGCAACTCCCAATAATAATGGATCAAGACCAAACTTGGCACACAGAGCCCCCATGACCCACTCTAAATCCTGCTGCATTTCTCAAATCACCCGGGCACCACCGGGTCCACAAGCTACTAGTAAATAAATGAATAAATAATCTTTCTTATAATCAACAGCAACATGGGTTTGCTCTTAACAGTCCAATGTCTCATGGAGTCTGTGCGTTGATGGATTCTGAGGTTTAAAATGGAGTCTGAGTTCAGAGTAATCCCAGATCTGATAATGTGGTCTGCAGCTCCTCGCACAACCTCAAGAAACATAAAGGGAAAACTGCATACCAAAACATACATATACGATACACTAAGCAAACAGAATCATATATACAAATAAATTACTAGTGGAGGCTTAAAGAAGGTTGCTATTTCCAACAGCTATCCACAGTTCCTGGCACCCCCTTTCTCAATGATTTGGATATGTATTTAGCATTTTTGGTTTATGGCCAGGCATGTAGCTGAAGCCCCTCAAGCTCCCCCCCCCCCCCGAAATTCTCAGGGTGGTTTGCAAGAATGCCTTACTGGTACATTATTTAAACTGTTATGTTCATTCTTACCATGATCTTATCACCATGCTAAATATATCCCATATGCATGGGGGTATTGGGATAACAATACAAAATATTTGCTAGGGTAGACCTTCTCTCATAGGGCTTTTCTGGTGTAGAAAACAGAAGGCTGTTTTTGTTTTCTCAATGAAGACTCCTCATCTTTCAAGGGGAGGAGCCTCAAAGTTTTGTTCCCTCTTCTCACTGAAGGATAATGACATAACTATTCTTCATATTTCATAACCGGCTGCCTCTGCCAGCCTCGGAAACTGGCACGTGGCTACAATTATTTCATTCGTTTACCATCCAAAGGACTGAAACTCTCATGGAAAGATCTGTAGTGGCTTCTTGTCAACAGGAAGGAGCCATTAAGGACAATTCTCATTTAACACAGAAGAACAAAAGACCTTTCTCAGACCCGAAAGGTCAGGGGCTTGGATTCATTAACATATGGACAGATCTAATCAAGGAAACTCCAGCTGCTGTGATCTGAAAAACATTCCTGCCTCTCGTTTCCCATTCGCCAGAGTGAAAGCAACACTGCTTCACTATTGGCACCCGCTACAGCTGGCTCCAGCATTCTATCCAATCATCATGAAGCCTACAGCATGCAGGGGTGGGAATGTTTGAATTTGACAGTTCTGTAAAATGTATAAAAATGGCATATGTTTTCAATGTAACTTTGTGACTGCTTTGCAACAAGGAATCTGCAGTTGTCATCCTTCTCACCTGACAAGAATAAAAAACTTCAGTGGCATCTTCTTCCAGACTTCTTTGGTGAGATCATTTGGGAAAGGGATTTTTAGTTTGCTTTTAAAACTTCACCAGAGGTTCTGCTGAAATCCTCATTTTAGGGGTACTTCTGGGCCTCTGCCCCCTATGGGCCAGGCTGTCTTAAATTGTTCGGCAACAGACTCATATAGTCCAGTTCAAAGCAGACAATGTGGATTTTATATGGCAGTGTACATAGGGCCTGAGTTATTCTGGCTTTGCCTCATTTCAGTAAAAGTTAGGGGATGCTCTCGAGTTTGCGTGAAACTCCCACCATCCACCTCCTAGATATGGGATGCATTGTGCTATATGTCTGGAAGTTGTACTGACTGAAAGTACCCGTGATTTTTAAATATTTGTTTCCAACAGGCAAGACATAACTTCAGTGTGTGGGCAATGGCACATGAATTAATTGGAGCAGCAAGACATTTTCTTGAGTCATTGTCATAATTGCAGGACTAGGAAAGACTTGCATGACATTTAGTAAGTTTCTCCCTTGTATGTGGAATCTTCCTACGAGAGCGCAAAGCATGCTGGTTACAGCTGACTTGGGCTAAACAACACACACATTGTTGCCCCAAATGTTTTTCTGTAGACATGACACATCAGTCTTTCAGCAGAAGAATGAGCTCTTTTGGCCCATTCACACCACAATTATAGTGTTATGATTCCACTTACACCGCTGGGGCTACATCCTATGGAGGTACCTTAATTCACTTAAGTGTGTATATCCTTTTAAGTTGCTGGCCAATTTATGGTGACCCCATATATTTCAAAGGGCTTTCTTAGGAAAGGAATATTCTGAGTTGTGTAGACTCATATTATCCAATTCAAAGCAGACAATATGGATTTTATATGACTGTGTAGATGGGGCCTCAGGCCTCTTCTACACTGCCATATAAAATCCATAAAATTCTGGCCATAGACCAAAAATGCTAAATACATATCCAAATCATTGAGAAAGGGGGTGCCAGGAACTGTGGGTAGCTGTTGGAAATAGCAACCTTCTTTAAGCCTCCACTGGTAATTTATTTGTATATATCAGGGCTGTCCAACAGGCGGCCCTGGGCCCCCCTAACTTGTTTTAATAAAATACAAATTAAAAATAATAAAAAAATAAAAAAATAAAAAAACCTACTTCCGGGTTTAGGCAAGCATCGCGAGACTACGCCAGCCACAGACGGGATTTCGAGGGAGGTCGAAATCCCGTCTGTGGCTGCGTAGTCTCGCGATAGCTGCCGAAATCTCGAGTCCCACGGGATTTGTGGCCGGCCTGGTTGCGCGCCTCCTCCTCCCTCGCGGCTGCTTCCAGGCCAGCCCCCATTCCCTCAGAGAGAGGGAGGAGGGGAGTGAGGCAGGGAAAGCCCCTCCTGGCTCCGTCCTCTTCCTGTGGAGGGCCCTCGCTTCCCGCCCCGCGGATGGGACAGCCGCCACACCCGGCCTGAGCTTGGCCTCGGCTCCAGCAGGGCTCTTCGGGGATGGTGGCGGCGTTGGCGCTTCGGCCCTGTGGCGGGGCTCCCGCAGTATGGGTAAGGAAGGGCCTGGCTCGAATCAATCAATCTAAAAAGAGTGGGACATTGGGTGAGGGGGGGAGGGGTCCCTCAGCGGCGGTTTCCTTGGCAACGCTTCCTTCCCCTCCTCCGCGCCCCCTCCCCTTGTTGTGCTGCCTTCCCCCGCGTGCAGGGCGCAACGTGGCTTCCTTTGTGCCTGCCCCCGCAGCTTGTTTTCCCTTCAGGGAGGGAGGGAGCTCTTTGGGCCTCCTCCACCCGCCTCTGGGAAAGGAGGCCCCATCAAGCCCTGCAACGGCATTGAGGTGTTTGGGTTTTTTTGGTGTGTCCCAATTTGAGTTTGGACTCAAATAACTCAAAGGTATTAGGAAACATTTCCCCAAATCCACCAGTGTTCCCATTTGGGTATATTGAGTATTCATGCCAAGTTTGGTCCAGATCCATCATTATTTGAGTCCACAGTGCTCTCTGGATGGAGGTGAACTACAACTCCACAACCCAAGGTCAATTGTAAGTAAATTGGAGCCGGGGAGGGGGCGGAGCCGGGGGAGAGGCGGGGGCAGAGCCGGGGGAGGGGGCGGAGCCGGGGGCGGAGGCAGACCCTTCGGCCCCCCAGGTGATCAGTGACCGGAATTCTGGCCTTTGGGCCCGTAGAAGTTGGACAAGCCTGGTATATATGATTCTGTTTGCTTAGTGTATCGTATATGAATGTTTTGGTATGCAGTTTTCCCTTTATGTTTCTTGAGGTTGTGCGAGGAGCTGCAGACCACATTATCAGATCTGGGACTACTCTGAACTCAGACTCCATTTTAAACCTCAGAATCCATCAAAGCACAGACTCCATGAGACATTGGACTGTTAAGAGCAAACCCATGTTGCTGTTGATTATAAGAAAGATTATTTATTTACTATATTTCTATACCGCCCCTCTCAGCCCGAAGGTGACTCGAGGCGGTTTACACATGGCAAGTAGTGCCCACAATATAAAATACAATTAAAAGCAATTATATAATAACAGATAAAAACAATAAACAATTAGCAATTAAAATAAAAAAAAAATACAGTTCCCAGCGTCTCATCATTGAAATAATTTTCCATCGCATCGTCATATCATTCCGTGATCACAATTAAATAGTTATATTTCACCTGCAAGAGCCTGCTCGAACAGCCAGGTCTTAACTTTCTTTCAAAATGTTAGGAGGGAGGAGGCCGATTATCTGCTTTGTACTGGATTATATGGCAGTGTAGACTCATATAATCCAGTACAAAGCAGATAATGTGGATTATCTGATTTGATAATCTGGATTATGTGGCAATGTAGAAGGGGTTCCTTCATGGAGTCTATTCACCTGGAATGTAGTTTTCCTCTTTTCCTATTGTTTTCACTTTGCCAAGCATTGTTGTCTTCTCAAGATACGTTCAAAGTACGGTACTTCAGGCTTCACGTGCTCTAAAGGTAAATGTAAAGGTTTTCCCCTCACATTAAGTCCAATCGTGTCTGACTCTGGGGGTTGATGGTCATCTCCATTTCTAAGCTGAAGAGCTGGCGCTGTCTGTAGGTCTTGTGGCAGGCATGACTGCATGGAGCGCCGTTACCTTCCCACTGGAGCAGTACCTATTCATCTACTCACATTGATCTACTCAAACTGCTAGGTTGGCAGAAACTGTGATCTTTCGATCAGCAAGTTCAGCAGCTCAGTGGTTTAACCCACTGCACCACCGGGGGAGAGAAGGAAAGGGTGAATGGGAGAAAGAAAGGAAGGAAGAGGAAGGAAGGAAGAGGGAGAATGGAGGAAAGAAGGAAGGGGAGGGAGGGAAAAGGAAGGAGAGAAGGAGAAGGAAGGGGAGGAGGGAAAAGGAAGGAGAGAAGGAGAAGGAAAGGGTGAAGGGGGAGAAAGGAAGGAAGGAAGGAAGGAAGGAAGGAAGAAGGAAGGGAGGGGAAGGAAGGAAGGAATGAATGAAGGAAGGAAGGGAATATGTATATATATCTATATATATATATATCTATCTATCTATCCATCTATCTATCTATCTATCTATCTATAAGCAAATCCACAGTATTCACAGAATTTTTTCTAGCATTACATTTCTAATGAGTTGATTCTCAGATTTCTTCATTATTCAGTTTTCATTAACATACATAGAAATCCGAAATATGGCACTCACCATCCTGACTTTGGTATTCAATAATATATTTTTACACTTTAGTCACCTCAGTTTAGTTATCTTAGCTTCTAGGAAGCATTCAGGTAAAATTTTAAGTCAACATGAAGACCTACAGAACAACAACAACAACCATAAGGATTGGGTAACAAATGATGGGAGATACTGTTTTCAGCAAAAAAAAACCCCTGGAAGGCTGGTCCCAAGAAAGCAAGACAATGTTGTGCTACACATGCTTAGAAGTTTGATCAAATGTAAGCAGAACAGACTCTACCATTCAGTAAGGTGAGATGGTTATTTTCGATGGTAGGTGCTAGGTGTCACCAATAATCTGTTAGAGGCCAGTCAAGGCAAGTCCGAGGAGCTAGAAGTAGCAACAGCAGATAAGGAATTGATTGAAGAGCTGAGTGATAAGGAGGGTTCCCAGGAGAAACCACCTGTAGCTGCGGAGATCAACAAAAGTCTTTGTTTACAAATTAGAGCTGAAAATAGATTGCGCCGGTCAGAGAGATTACGTGGGAAAGTTGGAGAGAAAATCCATGGGAGACATAATGCTTTCATGTGTGTCTACTATACAAGTTGTTAACCTTAAGGGCAGTTCAGGCAATGCTGCATTAGAGTGAGAAGCTAAGCCTGAGTTCTCTGGTTCTTGGTTCAAGTCAAGCCTTGGTTTTAGATTTTAATCCTGAAAGTTTTCTATGTTCTTGTTCATGTATCAAATCAGTCAAATCAAATATCCAGTCAATCAAATAAATTGAAACCAATCTCCAACTGGGTCTGTGGCACAGCTGGCTGGGTGTCAGCTGTATTAAAGATCACTACTGACTGAAAAGGTCATGAGTTCGAAGCCAGCCCGGTTCGGAGTGAGCTTCCGGCCAATTGTGTAGCTTGTTGTCAACCTTTGCAACCCAAAAGACAGTTGCATCTGTCAAGTAGGAAATTTAGGTACCACCTATGTGTGGGGAGGCTAATTTAACAAAAATTTACAAGACCATAAAAATCTCCAGCAAAAGCATGTGGGGAATGCTGAAAGTACTTCATCAGTGTCTCAGATGGACGGTGAAGCGACAGCTCCCCTGGTGGCCAGAAGTTGGAATGTTAAATAGCCTCTGACTGTCTGTCTATATGTGTTGTGTGTCTATGGCATTGAATGTTTGCCATGTATGTGTACATTGTAATCCGCCCTGAGTCCCCTGCGGGGTGAGAAGGGAGGAATATAAACATTGCAAATAAATAAATAAATACATAAATAAATAAATGTACTCCTGTTCAGGTTTTCCTAGTTATACCTTCTTGTTTGTGGACTTATGCTACACCTGTGATTTCTGGCTGTTCCTGGACTTTATGAGACATTTGGATTATTGTTTGATTATCACCAGTTGCTAGACCTTTTTGGATTATATATCTTTCTTTCTTATTCCAGCTTTTTAATATGTTTTTATGTGCTTTACAATAAACTGTTTGATTATATTCTTGTGGGTTGCGGTAGTCATAGATGTTTCCAGGCCTGGAGTGCAACAAGTCTATTGAAAAGGGAAGTGTGACAACGAGTTGAAAAGTGGTTTCAGGTGACTTTGCAACAACATAATGCAATTGTGAGTGTATCTATTCAAAGCTAAGCGGCTTCTAACAAGTGCTGTAAAGCTCGTGCAATAATCTCCCAAGAGCACTGTCTTGAAAAGCATGTGCATCTTTGTGTGGATGAAAATTTATATTCCTGGAATAGCATACTCTGTCTGTACCCTTGTGTTTGACGCTCATGGTGCAATGTTTAATGGCATGACCAGTGGATGCCCTTCCTGACATAGCTGTTGTAATAAAATACCATTTAACTCCAGACCCATATCATAAGTCTCAGGTTTTGGTCCTAAAATGTCCTACAGATTCAAACCTGAATCCTGTGATGGCATGCCCAAGCCTTTGGTGTCTGGCTTTACTCGGGGGCTATCTGATACCTTCTGTTAAGATTAAGACCCTTAGCAGACAGAAGCATGTTTGGCAAGGTGAAAAGATATCAAAAACAAGATGAATAAAGGGTTAACTCTGCCCAGGACTATTATAAGATAACTCAAAAAAATACATTACAAAAGGAGATTTTGCTGATTGCAGTCATCTCTCTGGAGTCTTTGAAAGTTTCCTGCCTCTAGTGCAAAGCAATGGTTATAAACTGTCTCAATCTTCTTTCTTGTGAAGCTTAAGCTGGTCATAAGCTTCTGTTGTCCTTTGGACTGGTGGTATAAGTATAAGTATACTGCTGAATGCAGGTGATAATGATGCCTGGTTTTGGATTGCTAGGGCCTAGGATTACCAGACAATCTGACGCTCTGCTGCAGAAAAGGGAGGGGTCTAGTAAGAGAACTCTATACAGAGAAATAGAATAGACGAAGTAACGATGGCCTCTGGGAGTTTTTATGCTCCATCCAAAAACTAATACAAAGGAAGGTATCTACACTACTGGGAAAATCTATGAACGGGGGGAACCGAAGCAAAGGAGAGGAAAAGGGAGAGCCAGGACTTCACAAATCCAGCCAGCTTTGTATGCGCCATTAAAGTAGATGCCATCTTGTTTTTAACTCAAGTGACAAAGTGTCTTGGACCAGTCTTGAGAGTAAGATGGGGTCAGATATTCTCAGTTCCCAAAACTGCAATATATGAGTTGATAAGTTCTGTTCTTTCCATATGGTGGGTGCGGATCTACCTTGGCTGTGTCTGCCAGGTTGCAAAGTTCTTGCCGTTGGCCAGACGGTGATATTTTCCTTGTGATCTAATTTTGATTTATTTTCATCAATGCCCTCAGGGTGGAGGTGGCAGGAGACTCTTTCCTTCCAAAAGGTTTAGTCGTTCGCCTTTTTGTGGCCAGGAAACTCTGAACGCTGCTTCTCCGGGACTAAGGTTTCTATCGTCCTGGGTGTTCATAGTTGTCATGTGTCTTACCAAAGGGCAAAAACACTCTTGAAATAACGGGACAGCTACATGTATTTCCCCAATATATGTGCCATGCTCCCATTGAAAGCGCGAACAGGATTTCTTATTTACCCTTGTAGGGTCTGAAGTCAATTTCACAGCATATGCTTGCCATGTATATTCATGTATTAGTCAACCTCAGGTATAAGTTAAATATTAAACATGGCTATCATATATCTCTCAACCTATTCAGCTCCCTACACCATTCCTCATAGAGCTGGACTTCATAGGTCTTAATCATTATGGTCTTCCTTCTCTGGACACATTTCAGCTTGTCAATATCCTTCTTGAATCATGGTATCCAGAAATGGACACTGGATTCTGGATGAAGTCCTGACCAAAGCAGAACAGAGTGACATTGGTACTGAAGGCAAGCCCCAGAAAGAGCCCATCTGCATCATAATTGGTTTGACATGCAGCAGGTAGTTCCAACGTTCCTGCACATGTGGTCTGGCATCTCTAGCACCAAAGGCTGGGATTTGGCATCAAAAGACCTCCAGCCATTTCTACCTCTCTGTTTTCATTGCCTCACTTAACCTTAAACCATGGACTCTTTGTTCACGGAGTTGCATGTGGACAGGCCAACAGGGGCAAGCCCTGAGCTGTTTGAGAGACACAGTTTTCCAAGGACTTCCATGTGTTTGGACTCTCCTCTAGCTATTAGCAAAAAGGACTTTTCTCTTTTCCCAAGGACACTGATAGACTTTCCCCAAAGCATATGAATTTGATGCTTTTCAAGATTATATGGACTTTCTTTCCACCCCTTGCATATGAAGTAATAATGAGATATTGGTGATATTCCCCTGAAACCCTCCTATGTAATTTTCTTGCATGTTTCTCCCCTCTCCATGTGTAAAATAATATGAAGAAATGCTACATGTTTGTGAAAGACCCAGCTGTTGTTTTGAGATCAGGATGAAACCACATTCCTGGCTGCACCTTTAATCCAATCATTGGAGCAATTTACATGACAGAGGACTCTTTCTGGTTTTGGAGAATATTCTCTCCCTTCTCCCCATTTTTGAAAGACTCCTTTTGTTCCAATAAACGCTGGACCCCCTGAGTTTAGTCTTGTCCCGCGTTTATAGGACATATGGCATAACTGTATTTCATATTTCATAACCGGCTGTCACTGTTGGCCTCGGAAACCAACACACGGCTACAGTTATTTCATTTGTTTACCATCCAGAAGACTGAAAACTCTCATGGGAAATCTACATATGGCCCTTTGTCAACAAGGAAGGGTCGTTAAGGACAAATTCCTGTTTTTCACCAAGAACAAAGAACTTGCTTTGGCCCGAAAGGTCAAAGCCTCAGATCTTCATTAACATATGGACATAATCTAATCAAGAAAACTCCAGCTGTTTGTTTTGAACAAACATTCCTGCCCCTCGCTTCCCATTCGCCAAAGCGAAAGCGGCGCTGTTTCTTGATTGGTTCCCGCTACAGCTGGCTTCCAAGGTTCCAACCAATCATCATGAAGCCTACAGCATGCAGGGGCGGGAAAGTTTGAATTTGACAGTTCTGTAAAATGTATAAAAATGGCATATGTTTTCAATGTAACTTTATGACTGCTTTGCGACAAGGAATCTGCAGTGGTCATCCTTCTCAGCTGACAAGAATAAAAAACTTCAGTGGCATCTTCTTCCAGACTTCTTTGGTGAGATCATTTGGGAAAGGGATTTTTCATTTGTTTTTAAAGCTTCACCAGAGGTTCTGCTGAAATCCTCATTTTAGGGATACTTCTGGGCCAGGCTATCCTAAATTGTTCGGTAACAGTACTTCCCTTGATGTATGCATTAGACTCTTATTAAATGCCCCGAGTTCCCACAGGGAGAGAGGGCAGTCTATAAATAAAGTATTTTAAAATAATTATTATACACACAACAAGATTAGTACACAGCAAACAAGATCACTATGCTGGTTTTTATATTTGATCACATGTCAGAGACTTCCCAAGAGTCTAAAACTGTGTGATGTATTGGCAAATAATGCATGCAGATCCGAGTAACGGGCCCTTTTGCAGCAGCCAGATTATTATTATTATTACACTTTATTTATATTCTGCTCTTCTCAGCCCGAAGGGGACACAGAGCAGATTACAGGTACACATACGTAGCAGACAATCCCTGCCGTTTCCACATGCACAACATATAGATGAACAGAGGCAAACTCTGGCCACCAGGGGGGAGCTGACGCGCTCCTCATCTCTCAGCATTCCCAGCGTCCTTTGTTGTTCCTTCCGCATTCCACAGCGTTCCTGGAGTTCTTTAATGGCCTCATAATTCAGTCAAAATTTGCTTCCCCACTTTAATGTGGTACCTTAATATCCTACTTGATCGATAGTCTTTTGGGCTACAAAGGTCAACAGCAGGCTACACTTAAAGGTTGAGCACCCACCTCGACCCGGACAGGCCACGAACTCATGACCTACTGGTCAGAGAGATCTTATGCAGCTGACACTTAGCCAGCTGCGCCACATTTTGCCAGCACCGATTGCTTTTAAGTGCAGGCCAAGGTCTTTTTAAGTGCAGGCCAAGGTCTTTTTAAGTTGCAGGCCAAGGTCTTTTTAAGTGCAGGCCAAGGTCTTTTTAAGTGCAGGCCAAGGTCTTTAGGCACTGCAACTAGTATGCCAATCACCACTGGAACTACCTTGATTGGCTTGTGCCAGAGTCTTTGCAGTTCTATCTTTGAATCCTCATATCGTGTAAGCTTTTCCAGTTGCTTCTTGTCGTTTGTTTATTTATTTATTTTCTATATTTATACCCCGCCCTTCTCACCCCCAAGGGGGGACTCAGGGCAGCCTTATAGAAGAATCATACGATGCCATCATCATAAAACAATCAGCATTACATTACAAATATTAAAAACAGTAATTAAACAATTGATTAAAACATGCCTGTTAAAATCAGAATCCAGAATCCAGAATTCAGTCCGGGCCAATTCATTGTCTTAAGCCTTCATTCACTGGTCGAATACTTGGTCCCATTGCCAAGTCTTAATTTTACTTCTAAAATTTATTTATTTATTTATTTACAGACAGGAGGGAGGTGGCCAATCTGATTTCCCTGGGGAGGGAGTTCCACAGACGGGGGGCCACTACTGAGAAGGCCCTGTCCCTCGTCCCCACCAGTCGCATTTGCAATGGCGGTGGGATCAAGAGGAGGGCCTCTCCAGATGATCTTGAATTTCGTGATGGTTCGTAACAGAAGGGTACGCATGCACGCTGGGTGCACATGCGTGGACCCAGCTGGTTCTGTGCGTGTGCATTTGCTGCGGTGCGGGTGGGCCGCCTTCCACGGGGCCGGAGACTGAGGAAGAGGGTTTGGCGGCTAGGGGCAGAGACTCGGCCTCCGGCTGCTGGGCACTCCTCCTCGGTCTCTGACCTCATGGAGCCGCTGCGGGTGGCTCTGGCCTGCTCACGCCGCACCAGATGTGCATGTGCGGAACCAGCGGGCCGCCTTCCACGGGGCCGGAGTCTGAGAAGGGGCGTTTGGCAGTCGGATACGCCCCTGAATATGTGGCGCCCCATGTGTAGTTCGCGTAATGTATTTTATTTATTCCAACTTATTTTATTTATTCCAACTTATATCACCACCACTCCCTGTAGGCTCGGAGCGGTTCACAGTCAGGATAACGATACATGGAGTTAATGTAGGATCTGGCCCTGTGCTCAGGCTCCACTGGCCTCTCTTCTGGGCGTCGCTTGGCTTCCAGCAGAGAGGGATCTGATGCCGGCACCGGCACCCCCGCTGATGTGGGCGGTAGGCGGCCACCTACTTTGCCTAGTGCCTCGGGCCGCCTCTGCATATGTATAATAAAAGCTATTATTGAAAACCAGATATGGACTTCCTGGTTGTGTGCTTTGTTTTTGGGAACCTTTGGAAGTAGATTAAGATGATTTTGGAGCAGAGTAATGACCCCTGGATCTATTGCAATTGTTCTGGCTTAATTGTTGGTGGATCCAGGGGCCGAATTGCTGCCTCGGGCCAAAAGGTTTAGAATTGGTCTCTAAACAGAAAAGAAAATCCAAACTTCTGTATCTGGTAGTGGGCCTGTTAAATTTGCCATAGTTTTAAATCTCTGCATGCCTTAATTCAATTCTGAGTCAAAACACTGTTTTTGAAAAACTGCCACAGCTGACTGTGGTCATAGTTTTGATCAAAAGCGGGATTGTGGATGAGTGTAAGGAAATCCTCAGGGTCCGGAGGTGAGAACGGAAATATCCAGGCCCAGAGGCCCTGCTAAATGAGCACAGCTGATCACAAAAAGCAAGTGACTCCTCAAGTGTTTTAGCAGTGACTAGCTGCCCTCATTTGACATCCTGAGATTGGAAATGTTTTGCAGGGATCCCGGAAATGTGACATGGTTTGCTGCCAGAGAGAATGCTATTTCCTTTAGGAAGTACAGTCATCCCTCCACATTTGTAGCTTAAGCATTCGCGAAATAGATCGTTTGCAGATTTCTATGCTCACTGCTGCCTCTTGCTGCTGTATGTACAGTGTTCCCTCACTTATTGCTGGGTTTAGGTTCCGGGACCTCCCGCAGTAAGTGAAAACCCGCAATGTAGGGATACTCTATTTATTTTAATATTTATACATTATTTTATTTATTTATTTATTTATTTATTTGGTTTTGTATGCCGTCCTTCCCCAGCGCTCAGAACGGCTTACAGAGAATATAGAAAAACACACTTTAAAACAACAAAAGGAATTGAACTCTTAACTAAAAAAAAAAACCTGTAAAACTGTTTGCAGCTGATTTTAGTAGTTACGCACTATTTTAAGTCTTTATAAAGACTTTATAAAGTCCTCATTCTGAGGATGGAGGGCAGGCCGGGATCCGTCCCCGATAATTTCCAACACTGCCTCGAGGCCGTTACTGGATGGCTGCGAACCAGTAGGTTGAGGGTGAATCCGGCGAAGACAGAGATCTTGTGGTCGGGCCGCCCGGGTGGGGTAGGTGTCCAGCTTCCGACCCTGGACGGTGTGGCGCTATGCCCATCGCCTTCCGTTAAGAGCCTGGGGGTCCACTTGGACTCCCAGCTGACCATGGAGGCCCAGGTCTCCGCGGTCAGCAAGGTTGCTTTTTTTCATCTGCGACAGGCTCGGAGGCTGGCCCCCTATATCTCCCGGAACGACCTGGCCACGGTGATCCAAGCTACGGTCATCTCAAGGCTGGATTACTGTAACGCGCTTTACGTTGGCCTTCCTTTGTCGGCGACCCGGAAGCTCAAGCTGGTGCAGAACACTGCCGCCCGGCTCCTGTCTGGAACCCCAGCAGGTTGCCACATTACACCTGTTTTGCAGGATCTGCACTGGCTCCCAATTGAGCACCGGATCTCCTTCAAGGTGCTGGTTCTTACCTTTAAGGCCTTGCACGGCCTGGGGCCAGCGTATCTGAGGGACCGACTCACCCCATATTGTCCCCCGAGATCACTACGTTCCGAGGACGCTAACTTGTTAGAAATACCTTCGGCGAAATTGGCTAAATTGACATCTACCCGCCGGAGGGCGTTCTCTGTCATAGCTCCTACGCTGTGGAACGCCCTCCCGGCCGGAACGCAAGCCATAAAGGACCTGCTCCCGATTAGGCGAGCCTGCAAAACTTACCTGTTTGGGCGGGCCTTCGGGGAGTAGGTCCTGTCCATGCTCCGCTCTAGCCGCTGCCCTGGGGTGTCTGCTGTTTAATTTCTGAACTGTATCTGGGGGTTTTGTACTATGCTGTTTTAACTGTTTAACTGTTTTAGATGTTTTTATCGCATTGCTTGTATGTTATTGTACTTTCGGTTCCTGTGAGCCGCCGCGAGCCTCAGGGAGTCGGCGGCATAGAAGCCCGAAGAAATAAATAAAATAAATAAATAAATAAATAAAATAAAGTGAGGGAAAGGAAGGAAAGGCCCTTCAAGGCTGGAGGGAGGGAGGACTGAGGAGGGAAAGCGCCTTGGAGAGCGGCGGTGGCAAAACCCCACAAAATAGCAAAAATACCATGATATATATTTTAAATTAATATTTTTTGAAATCTGCGAAACAGTGAGTCTGCAATAAGCGAACTGTGAAATAGCGAAGGAACACTGTATGAGCAAACAAAATCTTCTCTCTAGGCATTTCTAGGTCCTGCAGTGCAATTCTATGATCCCTTTCTGAATGGCTCTGGGAAAATGCCTAGAGAAGCTTTTTCTCAGGTTGAAAAGAAAGCTGGGTTGCTGCGGGTTTTTTTTGGGCTGCATGGACGTGTTCCATCAACATTCTCTCCTGCCAGCCACAGATGCAAGCAAAATGTCCGGAAAGAATGCTGCTGGAACATGGCCATGCAGCCCAAAAAACTCACAGCAACCCAGTGATTCCAGCCTTAAAAGCCTTCAACAACAAAAATCATTCATGATTTTTATATATATTTCTTGCACTTCAGACAGGAAGTGCCCCCCTAGTTCACACACACAACAGGCAGTCTCTGAATAATAGGCTTTTATTGAAACAAATGTAGTGTCCAACAAAAGGGTTAAAAGAATAGAAGATGAACGATATATCCAAAGTAGGTACACAGTTCAAGGCCTTATATGGTTTGGGGCCAGTGTACCTGAGGGAGTGGCTTACCCCTTATGTGCCCACGAGATCACTGCGTTCAGAGGGGCTCAACTTATTGGAGGTACCTGGTGTCAAGACCTACAGGTTATCTAGTACATGGCAGAGGGCGTTTACTGTGGCTGCGCCGACTCTGTGGAACTCCTTGCCTGAGGAGATTCGAGCCAGACGGGACCTGATGCCATTTCGCAGAGCCGTTAAGACCTGGCTATTCAGGCAGGCATTTGGCTTCGGCCGGTGCCCGCCATAATCTGCACTCTGCCGCGTCACCGTCATTGTTATGCCATTACGCTGTATATGGTTGTTTTATTGGGAATGGGGTTTAATTGGGGGTTTAATTGGTTTTATGATGTTTTATATGTTTTATCTGATTCTATCTCTGTAAACCGCTCTGAGCTCCGGAGAGAGCGGTATATTAAACCGAATTAATAAAATAAATAAATAAATAAATATCCAAGGTAGGCACACAGTTCAATAGTCCCAAAATCCATAGGCAAAGGTAATAGTCCCAAATCCATAGGCAAAGGTAATAGTCCCAAAATCCATAGGCAAAGGTAATAGTCCCAAATCCATAGGCAAAGGTAATAGTCCCAAAATCCATAGGCAAAGGTAACAAGCTTGGTACAAGTTCCAGGGATAATACAAGGCAGCAATGGAAGCAATCTGTGGACAAAGACCTAGGCAAAAATCATGAGCTTGGAGACAAGGCAAAAACTTGACATGGCTAATCTGAATGAAGCCTGGAAACTGAAGGCAATTTTCCCTAGCAAACTTAAGTAAAGACAAAATCAGTTTCGGTTTGATAAGCGGCTGCTCCAGCGGAGGGTGGCAGCTTGCCTAGATTCTCTAATGCTGTCTCGGCGGTTGAATGGTAGCTCGTTAACATAACCAGGTGGCTCGTTATCAGTAACAAGGCCTTCAGAGTCCTGAATGAAAAAATTCTCATCTAAAAAAGCCCTGGGAACTGAGCTGTTCCCAGGAATGCAAGCCTCATCTAAAAGATCCCTTTGCAACTCATTGTTCTCAATGGCAATTCCATCATCCCTGTGCACATCAGTAATAGCCCCATCATCCCTAGCATGCACATGAGCACCATGCTGAAACACCACAATATTTACGTTATTTATATTGTCATCAGGATCATGTTCTCCGAATTCTCATAGAAGTTGTGAGTTGATTGTATAAGTGACCTACACTTTACCCAGTGTGTAATTGTGTTCGAGGATTGAGACATTCGTAGGAATACTAAGATACTTGCTTATAAAACTGTTGTCCTTCCAACTGTATTATACACCTGCAAAATGTGGTGGGCCATCTGCAAATGTCATTCTTAACTTATAGCCAGATGCATTGGGAGGAGAAACTACGTCTCGAAGCTGCTAAGATCCTTTTGGTGGGAAATTGGAATGTTTTGATTAGTGAATGAATGGGAATCATCAGAGGTGATCACTTGCGGCCGAGTATGATTGACTGTAGATACTTATTCTGGATCCACATGGTCTTTCACAGTAAGAACATACGTTTCCAGGTGGAAAGTGGTCCCAACAATGGTTTGTTTGACGCCCCTTCCTCTTGGCATGTTTTGCCCTCTATTTTCACCTCTTCAAAACCCATAACACTGTTGGTAACAGCTGACATCCAGTTAGAATGCTCAAGTGCCACCGCTTCCCAAAATATAGCCTTTGTAAATGGAATGTTCTCGAGACAGGATGACTTCCTCCTCTGGAAGATTTCTAGTTCACCAAGGGCTCAGGAATAAATTATTTTTCCTTTCATAAGAAGACCCAATCCGGACTTGCACGAATTCAAAGCATCATAAGATCAAGACGGAAGCATCAGCAGTGGTAAACCCTTAAAATTCATTGTTTCTAACCCTTTAATAAATTGTATCTATTTTTCATGACTTTTTGGGTAACGTGTATCTTGTATATAAATGTATAAATTGCTTTATAAATTATATCAAAACAGCCCAGAGACCATCAGCTCTCTATTGCCCAGCATAGATAATCCCCTGAGAACAGGAAGGCTAGGCAAACACCTCTGGCTGTTTCCCAAGCCAGGTAATCACCAGACCCATTGTTTATGTGTATGCAGAAATAGGCGACTTCCCGTGTCAACCCAGATAAATCCAAAACTGTTTGTCTATTTATGTGGTTCACTTGAATCTGAGAGCAAAAACAGACACTCGTAGTATGTGCATTTGTTAAACCTCTTTATTAACAGCCAAGCCCTGATTGCCCAAGATCATAACTTTTTGTTCAAGGAGTCTCACACCTTTGCATTTGGAAGCTCCTACCTTTGTTTGACACGAAAATGCATATTTGAGCTCATCAGAAGCCTATCAACACATGTTGTTTACCATTTATCTTCACCAGACTGTGTCCTCCCAGGGGGCATCTCTGAAGCTGATTGGTCCTTCAATCTGATCAATCCCTGGCTGCCATTCTCCCTCCCAGCCAATCCTGGCACAGATCCTAGCCAACCTCTTTTCTAGCCAATCAGGAGAAGCAGCGGGAAGTCTGATTATTATTATTATTATTACTTTATTTATACCTCGCCCATCTCCCAGAAGGGACTCGGGGCGGCTTACATGAGGCCAAGCACAACAACACATAATAAAATAACACATCAGCAAATAAAAACAATCACTATAACTTAAACAATAAACAATAACAACACAGTTTAAAAGCATTATGGCTGGGCCAGATGTAAATTATTACAATTTTAAAATATAACACTGGGTGCAACAGAGGTAGAATGTGTGTCATAGGAGGGTTTTTAGAAGATAATGTGGAGCGTACAACCCAACAGGTGATTAAAGTGCTTCTGAGGACATTTTGCAAAGGTTGTTCAGAGCAGGGTGTTATTTACTTTATTCTGGGAAGGCACATTGGAACAGCCACGTTTTCAAGCTCCTCCTAAAAACTGCCAATGTTGGGGCTTGTCTGATATCCTTAGGGAGCGAGTTCCAGAGTCGGGACGGCCACCAGAGTAGGCCCTCTCCCTCGTCCCCACCAATCGCGCCTGCGAAAAGGGTGGGAGCGAGAACACGGCCTCTCCAGATAATCGAAGAGATCGCCTGGGTTCGTAGATGGAAATACGGTTAAGAAGGTAGGTGGGTCCCAAACTGTTCAGGGCTTTGTAGATAAGAACCTGCACCTTAAATTGGGACCGGAAGATGAACGGCAGCCAATGGAGCTCCTTAAATAGGGGGGTTGACCGCTCCCTGTAGGACGCTCTAGTTAGTAGTCTAGCTGCCGCCCTTTGGACCAATTGAAACTTCTGGGCCATCTTCAAGCCTATATCCCGATCCGAATAGCTGTCAGATGTGAATAGCTGTCAGAACAGTATAAGATGTCTTGTATTTCTCTGTATGTTTATGCTTGTACCTTTAAACAGGGGGGTTGACCGCTCCCTGTAGGATGTTCCAGTTAGTAGTCTAGCTGCCGCCCTTTGGACCAATTGAAACTTCTTTAATTGTGCGAAAGCCCTCCCAGATACCGCAGACGCCTGAGCTTCAAACGTTAGCGATGAATCTAGGAGGACACCCAAGCTGCGGACCTGTGATTTCAGGGAGAGTGCAACCCCATTGAGCACAGGTTGCCAGCCTATACCCCGATCCGAATAGCTGTCAGATCTGAATAGCTGTCAGAACAGTATAAGATGTCTTGTATTTCTCTGTATGTTTATGTTTGTACCTTTAAACAGGGGGGTTGACCGCTCCCTGTAGGACGCTCCAGTTAGTAGTCTACCTGCCGCCCTTTGGACCAATTGAAACTTCCGGGCCATCTTCAAGGGCAGCCCCACGTAGAGTGCATTACAGTAGTCCAATCTAGAGGTGACGAAGGCGTGGACCACCGTGGACAGATCTGACTTCACGAGGTACGGTCGCAGCTGGCGCACGGGTTTTAATTGTGCAAAAGCCCTCCCAGATACCGCAGACGCCTGAGCTTCAAACGTTAACGATGAATCTAGGAGGATACCCAAGCTGCGGAACTGTGACTTCAGGGGGAGTGCAACCCCATTAAGCACAGGTTGCCAGCCTATACCCCGATCCAAATAGCTGTCAGATCTGAATAGTTGTCAGAACAGTATAAGATGTCTTGTATTTCTCTGTATGTATATGCTTGTACCTTTTGAAGCATTTTGATTGTATTGGCATCCCTTTTGGCTGGATTGTATTAAACCTCTATGGCTTGTCTTCAACCTGGTGAGTTGTTTTTCTGTCCTGGCCCTTCCGATTTAGAATACGCTCACCAGGCACGGACTCTCTAACCACAGTCCTAGCTAAATCATTACAGTTCTGTCATGTGAAACAGCTCTAGGATTACTGAAAATACAATTAGTCCCCATGATTTGTTAGGGAACCTTTCTAAATATGCTGTGGGCGACAGCTGCTGTAAAAGCAGAAACCCCAAAGGCTGTGTTTCCAAAGCAGGGGTTCCCTTGTTTGTTTGTGTGTTTCTTGTACAGTAGCTTTCCGATGTCTCCGACTGCTATTTTCCAACCCCCCTTTGCTTCCCTGTCTCCAGATAACATTTCTCTTCATCAGTGCCCTTTATAATGGCTTGGCAACATTTTCCCTATAGCTTCTCTGAAGCCAAATGTTGTAGTCAGAATAAATTATGTAGATTAAGAAGCATCTCTCTCCCCCTCTCTCTGTGGTAACTACATGCCTTGCATAATTTCTAGCTGAAGGCAAACCTTTACATCGAGCCAAATTCCTCTGCAGTTTAGGAAAGGCCAAATGTTGTTGTCAAAATAAATTATGTAAGTTGAGATTTTTCTTTAATTGTGTTGCATATCCCTAGCAAACGTTTTGAGATTCCTTGGTACAGTGACTAAACACATGTTTTGCAAGACACGATGAAGTAGGGAAAACCATTGTCATTATGGAGCCCCCCCATGTTTTCTGAGAGGGAACTCTGAATTGCTCCATCAGGCACAACTTGGGCAGTCTCGCATCTTCTAGATTGTTTACCTTGCACCAGTAGTTAATGGCTCTAATTTTTTGCTAGGCCTGAGATTTGGTGTCTGCCTAATTCGGACCTGACTGCCGCTGCAGGAGTGCGATTATTCACCCCCAGAATCCGCCTAAAAAAGTTAGTCTGGGTGCGCTCAATAGGGGTGACATTGGTCAGGCCCCAAATTTCTGCGCCATACAACAAGAGAGGCAAAACCTTGGCGGCATAGACTTTGAGAATTGGCAGAAGGGATCCCGGGTAGTGGCGGTTAATTAATGGCGGAGATTCCTTGGTACAGTGACTAAACATATGTTTTGCAAGACACAATGAAGTAGGGAAAACCATTGGAGAAAATGGTAGGGCCAGCCTTAGCATGAGATAAAGACGTTCTCACGAGAGAAGCAAATTATTTGTCATTTTAGGGGACAGCAAACTACATCAATAGAGAGAGGTGCTTGAGGGATATTCTCCTTCTGTCAAAAAGAACTTGGATATATTTGTTTAATTTAACCCAAAGTAATACTAAAGTGTAGTCAAGATTGTAAAAGTTATTAATGTGGAAGAACACACAAATTAAGAGAGGTAAAAACAGTTTGCTTTTGTAAAGACTTTCTGTATACCAGTGTTTCCCAACCGCTGTGCTGCGGCACAACAGTGTGCCGCGGCCGATCATCAGGTGTGCCGTGGGAGAAAGAGGAAGCTGCTATGGCTGCTGCTACTGTTGTTATTGTTGTCCCATCCTTCCCCTCAGGATTCGAAGGTAAAGCAGCAGCGGCAGTGGAGGCCGCTTCCTCCTCGCCCCGGCCCGCTCTTTCCCTCGCGCTCGCTCAAGTGTGAGGCGAGGGGGCGGCTCCTCTGCACAGCCGCGCCTTCCCCTTGCTCGTGCGCTCTCTCCCTCCCTCTATCGCTGGGAGTTGAAGGCCAAAACATCACGGAGGAGGCGCTCTTTCCCCCGTCCCTTCTCTTCCACCTCGCTCTCTCTTCCCCCCTTCTCTTTTGCCTCGCTCTCTCTTCTCCGTCCTTTTTCTTCCACCTCGCTCTCTCTCCCCCCTTCCTTCTCTTCTGCCTCTTTGGGCATATTGAGGATTCATGCCAAGTTTGGTCCTGATCCACCATTATTTGAGTCCACAGTGCTCTCTGGGTGTAGGTGAACTACAACTTCCAAACTCAAGGTCAGTTCCCAAGCAAACCCTTTCAGTACTTTCTGTTGGTAATGAGAGTTCAATATGCCAAGTTTGGTTCAATTCCATTGTTGCAAGAGTTCGGGATTCTCTTTGATTGAGTGTTAACTATAAATCCCAGAAACTGTAACGCCCAAATGTCAAGGTCTATTTTCCCCAAACGCCATCTGTGCTCACATTTGGGCATATTGAGTATTCATGCCAAGTTTGGTCCTGATCCAACATTGTTTCAGTCCACAGTGCTCTCTGGATATAGGTGAACTACAACTCCAAAACCCAAGGTCAATCCCCACCAAACTCTTATAGCATTTTCTCTTGGTTATGGGAGTTCTGTGTGGGAAGTTTGTGTCTTTCTGCCATTCCTGCCAAGATATCTATGTTGAGTTCATCGAAACAGGCCCAGGTTTCACACTGAGTGTATAAATACATTTTAAAACATCTATGTATATAAAGGAGACGCGGTCGTGCAAAGTCGTATATAGGCAACGAAACTATAAGTCGCAGAAACACCAAACTAAACAACTGACTGGCCCTGACCACGAGGTACAGACAACAGTAAAAAAACCTGACCTACATACCTCCCAACACCCCAAAAAACGATCCCCCCAAAATAGCCAACAAAACTCCCACCCCGGCCACTTCGCTGCCAGCGCGAACGTTCAGAACGTTCACACATGGCAGCCAGAGCGCCTCCTCCGCCTCCTCCTTTGATCAGGAAGAGCGGCGGGGGGGGGACCTGGAAGGAGGAGGGAAAACCCCTCCCCTCCTCCCCAGCCCCTCCCACCTCCTTCCGCGCCCCCTGCCACCGCCCGGTAAGAAAGAGCGGGGGCTGGAAGGAGGGAGGGAACACGCCTCCTCCCCAGCCCCTCCCACCTCCTTCCACACCCCCGCCGCCGTCCCGGCAGCTTCCCTCCCACCTCCGCCAGGATCGGGACCGGACCGAGGAAGGCCGTGGCGGCAAAGCCCGCTTTCCCCGGTTCTCTCCCGATCCCTGAGGAGGCAGGAGGGAAGCTTTTCCCGGGCACCTCTTTTCCCTCCTCTCCCCGCCCCTCCTCCTCCTCCAAAACACCCTCCCACCCCGACTCCCCTTCACCCGCCCTCCTCCTCCTCCCTCCCACCCCACCCGCGCCCCGACTCCTTACCCGCCGCATCCAGGAAGGCAGCCGGCGAGAGAGGCCGAGAACAGCGCGGAAAAGCGTCCGCCTGACCCGGCTCCATGCGGCGCCTGGAAGGTAAGTGAACTACACCTCCCAGAAGGCTCTGCGCCGGGTCATTTCCCAGCCCCCTCCCGCGCCCCCCCCCCACGCCACCCGGTTATAAAGAGTGGCGGAGGGGGCGTGGCAGGAGGCGGGGGACACGCCTCCCCTCCCCAGACCCTCCCACCTCCTCCCGCCCCCTCGCCACCCGGTTATACACAGTGGCGGAGGGGGCGTGGCAGGAGGCGGGGACACGCCTCCCCTCCCCAGCCCCTCCCACCTCCTCCCGCCCCCCCTCGCCACCCGGTTATAAACAGTGGCAGTGGGGGCATGGCAGGAGGCGGGTACACACCTCCCCTCCCCAGCCCCTCCCACCTCCTCCCGCGCCCCCCCCTCGCCACCCGGTTATAAACAGTGGCGGAGGGGGCGTGGCAGGAGGCGGGGACACGCCTCCCCCTCCCCAGCCCCTCTCACCTCCTCCCACGCCCCCTCGCCACCCGGTTATAAACAGTGGCGGAGGGGGCGTGGCAGGAGGCGAGGACATGCCTCCCCCCCCCCGCCCCTCCCAACTCCTCCCGCCCACCCCCTCGCCACCCGGTTATAAACAGTGGCGGAGGCGTGGCAGGAGGCGGGGACACGCTCCCTCCCAGCCCCTCCCCAACTCCTCCGCCCCCCCCTCGCCACCCGGTTATAAACAGTGGCGGAGGGGGCGTGGCAGGAGGCGGGGACACGCCTCCCCCCTCCCCAGCCCCTCCCACCTCCTCCCGCCCCCCCCTCCTCCTCAGCTTACCTCCTCGGCCCCTCCTCCTCCTGCGGACTCCCCTCCTTCCTTCCCTAGGGCCCAAAAGGCCCTCGGCTGCCCTGGGAAGCGCCTGGAAAAAGTAAGGATCTGGCTGGCTATTTACTTTTTCCAGGCGCTTCCCAGGACAGCCGAGGGGTTTTGGCCCCCTGAAGGAGGGAAGGAAGGAGGGGGAGTCCGCAGGGAGAGGAGGGGCCGAGAGAGTAAGAGAGATACAGAGAGAGAGTGAGAGAGAGAGAGAGAGAGAGAGAGAGTGAGAGAGAAAGAGAGATACAGAGTGAGAGAGTGAGAGAGAAAGAGAGAGAGATACAGAGTGAGAGAGAAAGAGAGAGAGATAGAGAGTGAGAGAGAGAGAGTGAGTGAGAGAGAGAGAGAGAGATAGAGAGAGATAGAGAGAGAGTGAGAGAGAGAGAGAGATACAGAGAGAGAGTGAGAGAGATAGAGAGAGAGATAGAGAGAGAGAGAGAGAGAGAGAGATAGAGAGAGAGAGAGAGATAGAGAGAGAGAGAGAGAGAGACAGAGAGAGATAGAGAGAGAGATAGAGAGAGAGAGAGAGAGAGATACAGAGTGAGAGAGAAAGAGAGAGAGATAGAGAGAGTGAGAGAGAGAGAGAGAGAGATACAGAGAGAGAGAGTGAGAGAGATACAGAGAGAGATACAGAGTGAGAGAGAAAGAGAGAGAGAGAGAGAGAGAGACAGAGAGAGAGAGAGAGAGAGATACAGAGAGAGATACAGAGTGAGAGAGAAAGAGAGAGAGATAGAGAGAGAAATAGAGAGAGAGATACAGAGTGAGAGAGACAGAGTGAGAGAGATAGAGAAATAGAGAGAGACAGAGATACAGAGAGAGAGTCATGGCACAGCAACGCGTGCACAGGTACAGCTAGTATTAACTATACGTATTACTGTGTTAGAGTGTCATTTTGTGTCATTTTGGTTGGTGGTGTGCCCCAGGATTTTGTAAATATAAAAAGTGTGCCGAGGCTCAAAAAAGGTTGGGAAACACTGCTATATATATTTCAGATTTTAATATCAATGTCAAAAATACATAGTATTATTTTATATAGGGTTTGTGCTACATTAAAACAGTAAAGACAAATATCACTTAAGTAAAAGAAACATTCAATATTAAATAACCAGAAAAATAAAATAAGGTGTAAACACCAAAATAATCTGGGGATGTGCTATTGCAACACATCCAATGAAGTGGTTTAAAACCAGTATAGAAAATTTTTTAGGACTAACTGCATTCCAGTCAATTTGGAGAGCTCAATTCTGCCCCATACTGTCCTGTCCCTCCTATCATGTTAATTAAACTCTTTTAACTCTCCAAGTTCATTTGTCAGCAAATGAAGTAAGTAGAGGCAAAGGGGAAAGGTGGGAGGAGATCAAAAAACTGAGACATTTTTAAAGCATCTAAAAAAGTGGATGGCAGAGGATTCATTAGGACTGTCCCTGTCAATGTATGGTAGTACGTATCAAAGTGCTATAATTGTGTACTGTAAAAAAGATCAGACATTAAATCCCGAAGGCAAGATTTTGGCTACTCTCTACTTCTCACATTTGCTAGCCACTTCTCCTCAATGTTTTCTGTGCTAAATCTGGACAGTTGGGGGCAGGGGCGGTCCTACAAGATAGGCCAAATAGGCGGCCGCCTAGGGCACCATCTGGGAAGGGGGCGCCATCCTGGCCGCATGGGGCGCCATCCTGGCCCTGCCGATGTTCCTCAGACAGTGCTGCAGCTGCCTGCTTTTTGACCCTGGCCTTGTGCGCTCCGACGCCGCTTCTGGGCATGCGCGGAGGTTTTCACGCAGGCGCAGTTGCTCTGGAGCTGAAGTTGAGCGCAGGAGCAACTGCACATGCGCGAAAACCTCCGCGCATGCTTAGTAGCTCCCTTGCGCAGAAGCCTGTAAGCAAAGCACTCCCTATCGGGCAGGCAAGGAGTGCTTCCCCTCTCCCTTTGTCTCCGCCGCGCCCGCGCGTTTGCAGGGAAGGAGAAAAGAATCAGTGAAGGAAGTGTAAGTGAAGGAATGGATGAAGGGCTTTCCCCCTCCTCCTCTGTGACCTCTTCTCTCCCTCCTTCCTTTCTTCGGCTCTATTTCTGTCTAGACCTGAGGGGCCTGAGGCTATGAGGAGTTGTGGGAGTTGGAGGCCAAAACACCTGGAGGAGAGGCGGGCCCAAGTTTGCCCAGGCCGCTGCCTGTATTCGACCTCATTTGAACATTTTGGCTGTTTTTCTATTTACATTTACATGGGGATCCTAATTTTGGACTTATGGGAGACTCCTATGAATTATGAGACGGGTGCTAGGTAATATATTCTGATTTTGATGCATTTACATTGCATTTCTTGTTGATTATTATACAGTTCTGCTTAATATTGTCATACAATATAATAAAAATACAATATAACAATAGAATGATGATATATTTTATATTACATGTAATATTACAAACAATATTGCAGTATAGTGGTATTGTACAAAATAGTAATATATAATATTTTATTTTACTTTATTTTGGGTTATTTGAGTTTTAGAGGAGTAATGAAAATATTTAGTAGAGGATAATTTTATTTAAATAAATAATTTTATTATTTTATAATAATAATATAATAGAATGTTACATTATATTATAATGTCAATATATTATATAATTATATTGTAATGTAGTATAATATAATTATGATATAATATAGTATGAGTATGGTATAATATATTGTATATACATTGATACAATATAATACTACTAATGGTATTATGATATTATAATTGTATATTTGTTTTACATGGGGGGGGGGTTTCTGCTTTTACAGCTCTTATCAGTCAGCCTTACAAAAGAAGCCGCAGTGGCATGATGGGTTAAACCCTTGTGCCACTGAACTGCTGACCTGAAGTCTCGCTGAACTGCTGACCTGAAGGTTGGCAGTTCAATTCATGAGGGGGGTTGTGACGGCTCAGCAAGCGCCACTTGTATGAGAAACTTTCAAGTTGCAAAGGTTTGCACTGTTGTATTGTGCTTCCGCAAGTCTGCTCAGTTTTGTAAAAGTTTGGTTGCATTGATTGGTTCTTTACACCTGTCAATCATTGTTTAACAGAGCCCAACTGAGTTTGTTCCGCCCCTTTTCCTAGGGACTTGGGAATCTAGCTATTTTGTTTTCTGAGTTTTACTGGATCTCTCCAGAAGAGGACATATCTGAAGGTTTGCCAGGGCCAGGCCTTGGTCAAGCCATCTCTCAACACAAAGACTTTCCTCATAGAGAAAACCCAGCATACCGGATGGTTGGGTAGCTCTGAGGAGACCCAGTCGCCTTCAAACTAGTCAGCTGGCATCCAGAGGAAGGTCCCATACCTTCAGTATAGGCCAGCTGGCTGGGGTATCGAGTGTCCTTACCTCGAGACCATAAAGACAAAGAGGACTTGGAGGGCCATCCGGCTGAAGCTTCCTGGACCAAAGAAACTAGAGACTGTAAGGTATTTTTCTTTTGTCCTTTTGGGGAACCAAGTAAAGTGCCTGAGTGCCAATAACTCATATTTTGTACAATAAAGCCTGTTTGAGTTATCTATAGTTTAGAGCCCCAAGCCTCTAAAGCAGTGTTTCTCAACCTTCCTAATGCTGCGACCCCTTAATACAGTTCCTCATGTTGTGGTGACCCTAACCATAACATTATTTTCATTGCTATTTCATAACTGTATTTGTGTGTGTGGAGTGGGGGGTTGATTTTGTCATTTGGAAGTTGTAGTTTCTGGAATGTATAGTTCACCTACAATCAAAGAGCATTCTGAACTCCACCAACAATGGAATTGAAACAAACTTGGCACTCAAAATTCCAATGACCAACAGCAAATACTGGAAGGGTTTGGTGGGCATTGACCTTGAGTTTGGGAGTTGTAGTTCACCTACATCCAGAGAGCACTATAGACTCAACAAGGATGGATCTGGACCACACTTGACACGAATCCTCAATATACCCAAATGTGAACACTGGTGGAGTTTGGGGAAAATAGATCTTGACAATTGAGAGTTGTAGTTGCTGGAATTTATAGTTCACCTACAATCAAAGAGCCCCTTGCACCCCACCAATGATAGGAATGGGTCAAACTACACAAAACCCTCATGCCTTGAAGGGACTAGCAGGCGTGAGCCTCCATCCCACCTCTCACACTCTCCCTCACCCACACATGCGCATCATGCTGCCATGCGCCAAGCATGCCTGCTCTCCCCTCCCTGCTTGGAGTATCAGAAACAGCCCTCCCCTTGGCTGGTAGGCCTGCCAATCACAGCAAAGAAGAGCTTCAGGTCTGTTTCCAAAAAGAAAGAGGACAAGCGGAGAGATCTTCAACCTTCTCTGCCAAAGGGCTTCCTAAGACCATCAGAAATATATGTTTTCTGATGGCCTTTGGCGACCCCTCTGAAACCCTCTCGCGACCCCCCTGGGAGTCCCGACCCCCAGGTTGAGAAACACTGCTCTAAAGGAAGGCAGGAAGCTATCCCCCGGTAGAGAGAGTCAATGTCCTCGCCCTTCCTGAATGTATACAGACAGGGTGCGATGGCACAGGGGTGAACTCCTTTTTGTCAGCTCCAGTCCCTGTCAACCTAGCAGTTCAAAAACATGTAAGGTGAGTAGACAAATAAGTATCACTTTGGTGGGAAAACACAAAGAGACAGACACCCCAAGCAGTCTTGCCGGCCACACAATCAGGAGTTGACAACACAGGCTCCTTGGCTTGAAAAATGAAGGAGAGTATCTCCTCAGAGCCAGAAATGAAACACCACCTCCAGAAGCCAGAAATGAAAAGGAGAAGCCCTTGCCTTTGTTTATGTTTGTATGTTTCATTTTTATATGTTTGTAAAGGCACTAAATGTTTGTCTGTGTATATAAATGCACAAAACGCTCATTGTTTTGTGTCATGAATGGTTTTATTTTATTGTAGTTTTTTATTGGTTGTAGTATTTTATAGTTAATGTTTTATGTAATTGATTATATTGCCTTTGACACTGTGAGCAGAAAAGGTCTGTGGCAGATCCTGGAACGTCCCCCCAAATTCCTCAAAATGATTATCCTGCTACATGAGGGCCAGCACGGTCAAGTCAGCTACGGCGATGCTCTCTCGGAGCCCTTTCTAATAACTAACTGAGTGAAACAAGGTTGTGTTCTTGCACCAACCCTATTTACAATCTTCTTCAGCATCATGCTCCAAAGGGCTACGGCAGACCTCGAAGAAGAAGACGGCATATATATACGCTATCGTACTGATGGTAGCTTGTTCAACTTAAGCCGTCTGAGGGCTCGCACTAAGACTCTAAACTATCTAGTCCGTGAGCTGCTTTTTGCTGACGAGGCTGCCCTTGTCGCCCATTCAGAAGCAGCCCTGCAGTGCCTGACATCCTGCTTTGCAGCAGCTGCAGACCTGTTTGGGCTGGAAGTCAGCCTGAAGAAAAGGGAAGTCCTCTACCAGCCCGCACCACAGGAAGAACACCATCATCCCCACGTCAGCATACGCAAATCTGTGCTTAAGTCCATTCAGCAGTTCATCTACCTGGGAAGCATCATCTCTTCAGATGCCAAGATTGATAAAGAGATAGATCACAGATTAGCAAAGGCATATAGTGCATTCGGAAGGCTTCACAAAAGTGTCTGGAGCAACACGCACCTGAGGCAAAAGCACCAAAATCAGTGTGTACAGAGCTATCGTACTGTCTATTCTCCTCTATGGGTCTGAAACATGGGTCACCTATCGCCAACACCTACGACTCCTCGAACACTTTCATCAGTGCTGTCTTTGCACAATCCTAAATATACACTGGACTGACTATGTGACGAATGTTGCTATCCTTGAGCAAGCAGGGATCACCAGCATTGAGGCCATGCTATTGAAAACACAGCTGCGCTGGGCAGGGAACGTCTCTAGGATGGAGGACCACCGCCTCCCAAAGATACTACTCTATGGTGAACTCGCCACAGGTCAAAATAAACTGATGAGAGTTGTGATACAGTAATGTTTGGAAGGCTGCAGTTTATTTTGCTCGAAGTTAAATACATGTCTTTTGAATATGATGTCTAACTTTCAGCCTTCCGAATGCACTATATGCCTCATCTATCTCTTTATTAACTCGCGCAAGAGCGGCCCCTCAAAAAGAGGTATAAGGACTCCCTGAAACAACATCTCAGACTCGGCCAGATTGATCACCAACAATGGTCCACCTGGCCTCACATCAGGAGGCATGGAGAGGCACTATCCACAATGCTGCGGCCTCTTTCGAGAAGACACGCCGAATGGGTCTCGAAGAGAAACGACAACGCAGAAAGAACCGCAACTTGGAAACAACATCACCCAAGGAGACTTTCTGCTGTGCTTTCTGCAACCGGACTTGCCTATCTCAGATTGGCCTTTTTAGTGATCAACGCGCTTGTAGAAAGCGTGGGATGGGTCCTTCCTAAGAATCTTCGTTCGCGAAGTAATGCCGAGAGAGATATTGTTTTTATGTTTGATTTTACTTTGTTGTTGTGTTGTTGGGCTCGGCCTCATGTAATCCGCCCTTCGTCCCCATTGGGGAGATGGTGGTGGGGTACAAATAAAGATTATTATTATTATTATTATTATTATTAGCTCTGAGTTCCCTTGGGGAGAAAGGAGGAATATAAATAAAGTGTATTGTTATTATTACTATTATTAGTACACAGTGGTCTTTCATAAGTTTTTGGATACAAATTTGCTTGCCATGTCCACCTGGTTTGGTAGGCTGTTAGGAATTGTGGGAATTGAAGTCCAAAACACCTAGAAGGCCCAAGTTTGCCCATGCCTGTTCTAAAGTGTGCATGTTTCTTCATAGGTTCGTTTTGGAATTGCTATCAGAATGAAAACAAAAAAAAATACTGAATGCATACAACAACAAATGTATATATTCCTTCAAGTCACCTGTTGACTTATGGCAGTTCTATTACTTTCATAAGGTTTGATGCTTCAGGTGGCTTTGCTATGGTCTTCTTCTGAAATATACAAAAAGGTAGAAATAATAATATTTACAACTGCCGAATTGCGGAGCTTGGAAAAAGACTGGAACCATCACCATCGCAACATTTATTTATATTTACCAACTATTTATCATTGTTATTTTAGTTTGCTCATTCCTGCCTAAGCTCTGCAATTTTGCAGTTCTCTAGAACTTGGCCTCTGCCACATTGACCTCAATTTTGGTAGTAAAAATCAGGGATACCTCTCCAGTTTGAGTCCTGATGTAAAAAGCAGGCGGCTTCAAACTGTTTTTTCAGTGAATCCTTCCGCATGGTTTCAAGGGCCATGTTTCCAAACTCGACTCATAAAACTCTGCTACTTTATAGAAGCAGAAATCACACTAATTCTTTATAGGTCTGTTAGAATACTCAGCAAATACACTGGACTTGGCCTCAAGGGCAACCCTTCACTGCCATAGACTGCAATTTAAAACTGTATACTATGGCTAGTGTAACTGCATTGAACTTCCGTATTTTCTGGCGTATAAGACTACTTTTTAACCCAAGAAAATCTTCTCAAAAGTCAGGAGTCGTCTTATACGCCGGGAGTCGTCTTATGCGCCGGGAGTCGTCTTATGCGCCAGGGGTTTGTCTTATGCGCCGGGAGTCGTCTTATAGAGCAGGTGCTGAAACTTCCAATTCAGATTGGAAAATCTGTAGTTGCCGCATATGGTGGGGGGAGCTCAAAAATGGCAGTGGCTGCGACTGTATGAAAGCATTAAGGGCGACGCTGTACAAGTATGGTAGAAGAAAATCCATTCATCAGGATTCGTGGACTTAATGCGGCCCCGATGGTGAGATGAAGGGGCAACTCACCGGGAAGGAGTAAGTGAAGGGCGGAGCAAGCTGCAGGCGTCCGGGGCGCTCGGGGTATGGAAAAAAGCAATAGAGTGGCTATGGGCCCAGAAAAACACACCTCTTTTACCTGTCTGGCCCGCCCTTGTATCCTATTACCCTACCTCCTCCTCTGCCTTTCAGATCTCGCTCCTGAAGATTGCGGTGAAGCGGTGCAGGTGCACATGTGCGAGATCTGAGAGGCAGGGGAGGAGGTACAGTAATAGGAAAAATACCATATTGAAATCAAATCTGATGCTTTTAAATTTTTTATTAAAAGCAGTCGTCTTATATGCCGGAAAATACGGTACATTCCATGATTCTACATCAGTAATGCTAACACATTTTCATTGAGAGCAACATCAGCCCTTATGGTTGCCTTTGAAGGGCCGTTGAATCCATAATTGAGAACCCATGGATATATAGGATCAACTATAATTATTTTACATAGTGATCCATGATCTTTAATTTTTTACCCAATTTTGGTCGCTGGATATTATTGAATGACAACTCCCATCACTTTTGATTATCCACCATGTGGACTGGGGATAATGGGAATTGCAACCCAACAACACTCTGCGGTTGGGGAAAGATTAAAAGACTTTTGAAAGTTAGACATCATATTCAAAAGACATGTATTTAACTTCAAACCCGACTCCCCTGATTAAGCAAAATAAACTGCAGCCTTCCAAACATTAATGTATCACAACTCTCATCAGTACTGATGTCTAATGATGAGGAGCAGAGCAGTTGCAGACCAGCATCTGGGAGGCTACATAAAATGACATGGTGGGCCGGATTTGGCCCACGGGCCTGGAGTTTAACACATATGATCTACACTAAAATATAAAGCAGTTTCAAACTACATTATATAGTAGTTAGATGAGGTCCAAAATATAGTACTGATTGTTATCTCACTGTCATCAGCAGGAAAAATGGAAAGATGGGGCCATGGTGTGCAATGGGCTAAACCTTTGTGCTGCTGAGCTTGCTGGCCTGAAGGTCGGCAGTTCGAATCTGCTGGATTGGGGGCATTCCCACTGTTAGCCCTAGCTCCTGCTACCCTAGGAGTTTGAAAACATGCCAATGTGAGTAGATCAATAGGCACCGCCTCAGTGGAAAAAGGCAAAAGACGCTCCAAGCAGTCATGCAGGCCACACGACCAGGAGGTGTCTACAGATGCAGGCTCCTTGGCTTGGAAATGGAAAAAGAGCTTTCCCAGAGTTGGAGATGAGCACTGCCTCCAAAGCCGGAAATGAAAGGAGAAGCCTTTGCCCTTGTCTGTGTATTGTTTCTCATTGTATGTCATTGTACTCAAGGTATTGAATGTTTACTTGTTATATGTTTATATATTGTAAACAGCTCTGATTCTGGTGAGAAGGGCGGAATATACGTAAAGTTTTGTTATTATTGGGTTGCTGTTGCTGTTATTATTATTATTGTTATTATAAACACAACAAGATTAGTACACAACAAACAAGATTACTCTGCTGGCTGTTGTATTGGATCGCATGTAGGACACTTCCCAAGTGTCTAGGACTGAGTGATGTATGAGCGAATAATGTGTGGAGATACCAGTAGGGTGGCCTTTTGCAGCTGACGGATGGTAATTTTGTCCGTGCTGTTTGTGTTTTTAGGTGCAGGCCAAGGTCCAAGGTCTTTGCGCACTACACCCAGTGTGCCGATCACCACTGGGACCACCTTGACTGGCTTGTGCCAAAGTCTTTGCGATCTTTAAATCCTCATATTGTGTCAGCTTTTGGAGTTGTTTCTCTTCAATCCTGCTGTTGCCTGGGATCGGGGGGGGGGGGAAGCTTGAGGGGCTTCAGCCCCCCCCCTTGAAATTTTCAGGGTGGTCCGCGAAAAAGCCTTATGGGTACGTGGCACGGTGGCGTCCTTGTCTGCATCTGGGCCCTTGGTGCACTCTCTTTCCTTTTTGGTGCCCCTGGTTTCAGCCTTCGGTGCCAGGAGAGGAAGGGGAGTGTGCCGACAGCCCAGGCGACAAAGAGGATGCCGCCACACCACAGACCATTTGGAGGCCGAAATAGGCCTTCGTGCTTGTGTACTCAGTAAGACTTAGCGCCTGTGTCTTGAACTCTTGCCACACTCGTGGCTGGGAGTGGCGTGTGTCGAGCCCGTCGGCTGCCTTCTGGGAGTCTCTGGATCCAGGTAAACAACAACTCCCATTTGAAAAATGGCAATCATTCCCCAATCCCTGCCTCTATGCACAGTTGGACACATTGGCTCTATGTACCAAGTTTGGTCCAGATCCAGCGTTGGCTTGGTTCAATGCCCTCTGGATAAGGGCGCACTGCAACTCCCAGATCCAAGGTCAATCACCCCAATCCCTGCCTGTCCTGTATGCACAGTTGGCCATGTTTGGTCCAGATATGACGTTGGATGCCTTCAGTGCTTTCTGGATCCAGGTAAACAACAACTACCATTTGAAAAGGGCAATAATTCCCCAATCCCTGCCTGTATACACTGTTGGGCACATTGGCAGTCATGCAGTGGCACATTGGCTCTATGTGCCAAGTGTGGTCCAGATCCAGCATTGATTATTATTACTATTATTAAGATCATTTTCAACCATGAAGAGAGTGAAAAGTGTATCTAGAAGTTTAATGACAGACCAGAGACTTAGTGGATCTACTTCGCAGGATAAAGGGGCAAAAGGGGCCACAAATATTGGAGGAATTAAAGGACCAATGTACTGTAATTCTTTTCATTACACCTCAGCTTTGATGAACTGTATTTGTGTTGTTCTTTTTTTCCTGTTTATGAGCTTTTGGGGGGAATACAGGATACTATTCTTGAAAATAGGTAATGATCCCAGAGGGGAAAAAATCTTACAAAACAGCTAAGAAGACCAACAGCAGTTAGAAATAACCAATTATAAAACAAACAAACTAAACCACTGATATAAAAGAGCGAACAAGTTGGCCATAAAACAATTAAGTTCCATAAATGAGTAATAAACCTGAAGAGCAGAACTGACATATTTATAACTAAATTCCATGGGAGAATAAAATTATCTTCGCCAGGTGCTGAACAGCTCATAAATTGGATTACTAAATGCATGAGTCACCTTTCTGCGGGAAACATGTTCTTAAAGGGGGTTATGACCTAAGGACTTCAGGTGCATCTACACTGTAGAATCAATGAATTTTGTTGCCACTGCACCTGCTATGGCTCAATGCTCTGGAATCTGGTGTTTGTATTTGTTGATGTATTTATTTATTTACTTACTTCATTTATATCCCACTTTTCTCACCCTGCAGGGGACTCAAGTAGGGTTGACACCTGTCCCGTATTATACGCATGCCCGGATTACCTATAAGGCCAACGAGGCCATGGCCTAGGGGCGCAAGCCGGGGGGGGGGGGGCACAGATCACGGACCAAAAAAAACCCTGGTCTGCGCCACTCTTTCCCCCTTTCTCATGCCCCTCCTTGCTCCTTCTCCCGGCAAAGTCTCTGCTCCATCCCCTCTGTCTCTCTCTCACGCTCACTCTCTCACTCTCTCTTGCACGCTCTCTCTCTCTCTCTCTCTCTCTCTCTCTCTCTCTCTCACACACACACACACACACACACACACACTCTCGTGTGTGCCTTTGGAGCGAGTTTGCACCCACTGCGCTCTCCCCAAGCCTCCTGACTCCCGAGGAGACCTTCAGAGCACAGCGGAGCTTTCAGCCCGGTGGGAATGGGGACCTTGGAGGTGGCGGGAGGTTGGCTTAAAGAGGGCGTAATTCCAAGGTGTGGCCTAGGGAGCAAAAAAGTGTTATTTATACCTAACATTTGATTTTTCAAGTTTTTATTAAGTGTTCCTATTTTTGTGAAAAATCCCATAGTTTTAGGTAAATGTCCGTTATTTCTTATATCAAAAAGTGGCAACCCTAGACTCAAGGTGGCTTACAAACTCCAGCAAAAATTCAATGCCACTTCATAAAACAACCGTAAAACAAGGCATATCAAACTATAAAAGAATTAAAACATATAAACAATTAACATACATAAAAGCAATAAAACATTTTTTTTAAAAAACAGAACAAATTAAAAACATAACAAAGCGCCAAGCCTTGGTTTCCATACATATAGATTTTCTCATGGTCATTATTCAAGCTGTTGAGGTCGATTCTGTGTTATCCTATTCTCCTAACGCTTATGTGAACAGCCAGGTCTTTAGCCTTTTCCTGAAGGCCAGGAGAGATGGGAAGGTCACTGGGGCAGGAGTTCCACAACCAAGGGGCCACCACTGAGAAGGCCCTGTCTCTCGTTCCAACAAGGAGGATGGGACTGAGAGCAGGGCCTTCCCAGTTAATCTAGTTGGCTCATAAAAGGTGATACTTTTAGATAGGTAAGTTGGACGAGAACCGTTTAGGACTTTATAGACCAAAGCCAGCACTTTGAATTGTGCCCGGTAGCAAACTGGCAGCCAGTGGAGCTGACATAACAGGGAGGTTGTACACTTCCTGTACGTTGCTCCAGTTTTTGAAGGCATGGGCAAGAAATCTGGTTGTCACCCATTGGACTACTTGGAGCTTCCAGACAGTCTTCAAAGGCAACCCCTCATAGAGTGCATTGCAGTAATCTAATTGAGATATAACAAGAGCGTGGACCACCGTGGCCAAGTTTGGCTTCTCATGGTATGGGTGCAGCTGGTGCACAAGTTTGAATTGTGCGAATGCTGCGCTGGCCACTGCCGAAACCTGGGGTTCCAGGTACACCAATGAATCCAGAAGAATCCCCAAGCTGTGAACCTGAGAGGTCTAAGAGGCACACTCGCCCTGTCCAGTTCCCTGCGTAGATCGTCCACTAAGGTGACCATGGCTGTTTCAGTTTCATGTCCAAGTCTAAAGTCAGAATGCACTGGATCCAGATAATCAGTTTCCTCCAAAAACACCTGGAGTTGTGAGGCCATCATATAATAATAATAATAATAATAATAATAATAATAATCTTTATTTATACCCCGCCACCATCTCCCCAAAGGGGACTTGGGCCGGCTTACATGAGGCCAAGCCCATAATATTTTTAAAAACATAAAAGAACATCGCAATAAAATGAATCAAACATAAAAACAATAAACAGTGCAAAGTAATCCAATAAAACAGGGCTGCCCAACTGGCGGCCTGGGGCCGATATGTGAGCCCCCCCCAGCCCCTCCCTACGAACCCCCAAGCTTTTTAATAATAATAATAAAATTAAATTAAAATATTTTTAAAATTACCCACTTCCGGGTTTGAGCAAGTATCGCGAGACTACGGAAGACACACGGATTTTCGCTCTCAACGCGAAATTTAGCCTGCATTGAGAGCGAAATCCCGTGTGGCTTCCGTAGTCTTGCGATACTCCTGTTGCTGAAATCTCGGCTACTTAATCCCTGCAGCCCACGCAGCCGTGATTTGTACCTTCCCGGCTGCTGCCTCGCTCGGTCGTCGCCTCTGCTCGTGGTCTGGCTGCTCCTGGATCCCGTACGTTTGGGAAGGTAGGCTAACTTTTATGTTATTATTATGTAATTGTGTATTTGAATGCCCCCTGCATTTAATGTTAGTAAAATATTATATTTAATTGTATGCATGCCCCTTTGAATGCCCCCTGCATTTAATGTTAGTAAAATATTATATTTAATTGTATGCATGCCCCCTTTGAATGCCCCCTGCATTTAATGTTAGTAAAATATTATATTTAATTGTATGCATGCCCCCTTTGAATGCCCCCCTGCATTTAATGTTAGTAAAATATTATATTTAATTGTATGGATGGCCCTTTTGAATGCTCCCCTGCATTTAATGTTAGTAAAATATTATATTTAATTGTATGGATGGCCCTTTGGATGCCCCCTGCATTTAATGTTAGTAAAATATTATATTTATTTTATAATTAATAATGCAACTAGGAATTGTAAGTAAATTGGAGCCGGGGGAGGGGCGGGGGCAGAGCTGTGGGCGGGGGCAGAGCCGGGGGCAGATCCTACGCCCCCCCAGGTCATCAGTGACCGGAATTCAGGCCCCTGGGCCGGTAGAAGTTGGACAGCCCTGCAATAAAAGATCAAACACCATCACAGTGATGGCATGATCGTCAGCATAGATGAAACTCTCTGTCCCTTCTGGCAGTGGATGATCATTTGTAGGGGTCAGCACAACATGAGGAACTGTATGTATCATATGTTCCATGACTTTGCCCAGAAAGGGGAGATTGGAAACTAGGCAAAATTTGTTCAGTTTGAGAGGGCTCCTTTAGACCTGCTGGAATCTTGCCTTCTTGTGAGGAGGCGTTAACCACCACCTTCACCCAAAGCTCTGGTTGAGGAACCAGTAATAATAATAATAATACTGTTTATTTCTATTCCGCTCTTCTCACCCCGAAGGGGACTCAGTGCGGATTACAATACACATACGACAGACAGTCCCTGTCGGAAGACATACAATTGACACATAGACAGTACAGTGCAGTTTTTAGAAGGACTTCTTCTTTTCCTGGCTGCGTCATACAGGGTGTGCGTCATAGGATGTGAGTGCTCCATTACAACATCATTGTTGTTATGTCCTTGCATCATTGCACCTTCATGTCACAAGGGGGTGCTGTTGTTCCATCCTCATGACGGGAGCCTCTTGTTTCACCACTTCTGCATCTCCCTTCTCCTGACAGCTAAACTTTTTCAGACGTTGTAAAGTCTGTGCAAAAGTCCTTCCCCACTTTTTCTGTGGTCCCCAATTGTTGTTTATTCACAGCTGGGCACAGCTGGGCTGTTGAACTGCTTGGGTGGGCAGTGGACAGGCTCAAATAGCTGGTCGTCCAAGCCATCTCGGGGATTAGAACTAGCAACCTTCTGATTGCAAGCACAGCTGTGTTACCACTGTGCTATCTCCCCGGCCCTTACTCTTTGGCAAGGGAGGCGAAAGACCTTGTACATCTGCAACTTCCATTAAGCCATAACATTAAGTCATGACAGTTAAAATGGTGGCAATCTGCATTAATTTCATTGTGATGCATCTTTTAACACACAAGGCTGATAAAGTGCCATTATAGCAGGATAAGTACTTTTAGATGGAGCTTGGAGTACATTCCTGTGTCAGAGGATTATTATTATTATTATTATTATTATTATCTGTGCCCACCCTGCGTTGCTGTGGCCAACCTTCCCTCCCTTTTTCACTCCTTTCTTTCTCTCCTTCCCCTTTTTCTTTCCTTCTCTCCTTCCTTCCTTCTCTTACTTTTCCCTTCCTCCTCCGCTTTTCTTTCCCTTCCTCTTTTCCCCCTTTCTTCCTTCTCTACCTATTCTTGGACTGCAACTCCCAGCAGTCCTCCTGATCTATTTACCTACCTACCTATCTCTATCTAACCTATCTATCTGGGAGTTGCAGTCCAGGAATAGGAAATTGGAAATATGCAGGGATTGGGATGCTCTCAAAGAAATCTCAAGGAGAAGAAAGCTTGTAGCTTGGAAGCAATGCATTTGGATCATCCTCCTCTCCTAAAGGGCCTGGTCTAGGTGATGATGGGAGCTGTACGAGAGTGTGGATATGCTATTGTGTGTTTTGTTTGCCGTGGGAGTAGTTTTTGCACATGCGTTGTAGCATATTTTTGGTTTTTTGGCTTTTTAAGTCCCTTCCACTGTGTTTTTCAGTGTTTTTATAAGTCATGGTCACTCATTGGCCTGATAGGTGTATTGTGTCTAAATTTGGTGTCAATTTGTCCAGTGGTTTTTGAGTTATGTTAATCCCACAAACATTTTTATTTATATCTGTATACCTTTATAAAGCGGAATGTATGTATGTATGTGTGCAGAGGGCGGAAGGGCGGGAGGGCGCTAGGGCGGGAGGGCGGAAGGGCGGATATGTGGCAGCCACTTTCACAGGCCACAGCGACCAGCGCGGGTGATGGACCTGCACCAAACTTGGTACACATAACCCCCCTAACCCCCCTTACGTCCTGGTGCAGTTCGGGGACATGACCCATGATTATGGGATTTGTAGTACTTTCAAACACTTTGGTTCCCACAGACCACTGAGGCCACCAAAAAGGACCAATACAGACCACGCTTAGCACACACAGCCCCCATGGCCCACTCTACATCCTGGTGCCATTTGGAGGAGGGTGGACCTTGGATGATGGGACTTGAAGTACCTCTACTCACTTCCCAAGTCCGCTGCAACCCTCATCCAATCACTGATCGAGACCAAACTTGGCATACATAACCCCTATGACTGCCTTCACATTCTGGTGAGGTTTGGGGGAGAACTGACAATGGATTATGGGATTTGTAGTACTTTCACACCCCTCTGTTCCCACAGACCACTGTGGCCCCCAACAAACACTGATAAAGACCACACTTGGCACACAGAGCCCCAGTGACCCATTCTACATCCTACTGAAGTTTGGAGGGGGCCAGAACATGGATGATAGGACTTGCAGTACCTTCCCTCACTTTTCAAGACTGCTACAAACCTAATCCTATGACTGATCAACACCAAACTTGCCACACAGAGCCCTCATGACCCACTCTACCTCCTGGTGCAGTTTGGGGGAGGGTGGACCATGGATGATGGGACTTGAAGTACCTCTACTCACTTCCCAAGTCCGCTGCAACCCTCATCCGATTACTTATCGAGACCACACTTAGCACACATAACCCCTATGACTGCCTCCACGTCCTGGTGAGGTTCTGGGGAGGACTGACAATGGATGATGGGATCTGTACTACTTTCACACCCCTCTGTTCCCACAGACCACTGCAGCCCCCAACAAACACCGATAAAGACCACACTTGGCACACAGAGCACCAGTGACCCATTCTACATCCTATTGAACTTTGGAGGGGGGCAGACCATGGATGATGGGACTTGCAGCACCTTCCCTCACTTTCGAAGACTGCTACAAATCTAATCCAATGACTGATCAACACCAAACCTGCCACACACAGCCCTCATGACCCACTCTACATCCTGGCGCAGATCGGAGGAGGGTGGACAATGGATGATGGGACTTGCAGTACCTTCTCTCACTTTCCAAGACTGCTACAAACCTAATCCAATGACTGATCAACACCAAACCTGCCACACAGAGCCCTCATGACCCACTCTACATCCTGGTGCAGATCGGAGGAGGGTGGACCATGGATGATGGGACTTGAAGTACCTCTACTCACTTCCCAAGTCCGCTGCGACCCTCATCCAATTACTGATCGAGACCACACTTGGCACACATAACCCCCATGAATGCCTTCACATCCTGGTGAGGTTCGGGGGAGGACTCACAATGCATGATGGGATTTGTAGTACTTTCACACCCCTCTGTTCCCACAGACAACTGCGGCCCCCAACAAACACCAAGAAATACCACACTTGGCACACAGAGCCCCAGTGACCCACTCTACAGCCTACTGAAGTTTGGAGGGGGGCAGAACATGGATGATGGGACTTGCAGTACCTTCCCTCACTTTCCAAGCCTGCTACAAACCTAATCCAATGACTGATCAACACCAAACCTGGCACACAGAGCCCTCATGACCCACTCTACATCCTGGTGCAGTTTTGTGTGAGACGGACCACGGATGATGGGACTTGAAGTACCTTCACTCACTTCCTAAAAACAATGCAACCCTCATCCATTCACCAATACAGACCAAACTTAGCACACAGAGCCCCCATGACCCAATCTACATCCTACTACACTTTGGGGGAGGGTGGACCAGAGATGATGGGATTTCCACTACCTTCAGTAATTTCATGATACCACTGCAACTCCCAATAATGATGGATCAAGACCAAACTTGGCACACAGAGGTCCCATGACCCACTCTACATCCTGCTGCACTTCTCAAATGACCCGGGCACCGCCGGGTCCCCAAGCTAGTAGATTATATGTAGGCTATATAATCTATGTATATCCTGATATTTCTTAGAGATAAGACCCATAGAATTAATTTCATCCAATATTTTTTAAAATAATTTCCTGTATGAAAAAGGTTGTGTAGATCGAATCATCAGAAGCAAAGTGTCATTCATCTGCAATATGAACAATTTCACATTTTAAAATATTTCCGATTTTGGGTAAGGGATGCTCAAGGTTTATTAATATTTGCAAGCCACTGTTTTTGAGTTTGGGAAAAGTACCTTTTTCAATACAACTCCCAAAATTCTCACATTTTCTGCGAGATATAGTCCTTTCCAAAGAAAGTAATGCTTCTAACTCCAACTTCTGATTATTTGAATTGGTTGGCATGCAAATCTGGTCCATAGAGGGAGCCTCTCTCACGTTTGAACGTTGTGTCAAGGAGATGTTATTCCTCCTGTCTTCATTTCTTGGGCCTTAGTCAGAGCTGGTGGTGACGCTTATGGTTTCCATAATCTTGAGTTTATTATCTATCTGGCACTACATCTTGTTGGCTGTCTTCATCTAGGCTTATCATTGGACAGCTCCCATAGAAACAAACCATAACCTTGCTATCAGTACCCCCTTTCTCTGCACTATTTGGAGCAAAAAGACAAAGATGAGACTCCCACAATAACATGCTTGAGCTTCCAACAAACTTATGGAGAGGGGGGAAAAGGGGTTGCCCAACAACCATTGCCTGGACAAACAGGAAGCTTCCTTGTGATCTTTGGGTTGTTGTGGAAACAGGTCTGGAAGCCTGTGGACCTTGCTTGGTGACATTTCAATGGTTGGGTTCATCTATTTTCTGCTATTCTGACAATGCGGTCAATGTCATATGCTTCTTTAAGGGTAGCAAAGGCTGAATCTACTTTGCATCTCATACTTCTGGCTAGATTTAAGATAGTCACATAGATGATGATACTTTTTTCTTTCCTGCAGCTCCCCAAGGCTCAAAGTGGGTTACTACGAGGGCAGGTCAATAAGCCAGTGGCTTTTTGAATTTCCCGCCTCTTAACTGAAAGGGCAACACTGCTCCTGTCAACAGGCACCTGTCAGTTGACTCCTGTCAAACTTTGAACAAGCTGCGTCATTTAGTTTGTGTTTGACAGCCATTGATAGCAGACTACCGCGTGATTTGAAGAGAAAATGGGAAAAATGCATTTTGTGTGCTCATTAAGCATTATTTTTGCGGAAAAAACCCATCACTCAAACCAAGGCGAAGCTTGATAAATACTATGGGGACTCTGCACCATCAATTTCAATGGTAAAAAAGTGGTTTACTGAATTTTGTTGTGGCCGTACAAGCACGGAAGATGTCGAACGTTCTGGACGTCCAGTTGAGGTCTCCAAACCCGAAACAATTGAAAAAAATTCACGATATGGTGTTGGCCGATCAGAGATTGAAAGTGCGAGAGATTGTGGAAGCCATAGGCATCTCACGTGGCTCAGTGGCTTCAATTTTTAAAGATCACTTGGGTATGAGAAAGTTTTCCGCAAGATGGGTGCCGCGTTTGCTCACAATCGACCACAAACGCAATCGTGTGACAATTTCGCAGGAGTGTTTGGCGTTGTTCAACCGCAATATGGACAAATTTTTGCGCCATTTCGTAACTGTGGATGAAATGTGGATCCACCACAACACACCAGAGACCAAACAGCAGTCAAAACAGTGGGTATCTTGGGGTGAATCGGCGCCAAAGAAGGCCAAGGTGGGTTCGTCAGCCAATAAAGTCATGGCGACCCTTTTTTGGGATGCACGCGGTATAATCCACATTGACGACCTTCAAAAGGGTAAAACAATCAATGGCGAATATTATGCCAACTTATTGGGTCGATTTAATGAGGATTTTGGGGGGGAAACGACCGCATTTGGCCAAGAAAAAAGTTCTTTTGCACCAGGACAATGTAAAGGTCCCTCATGTGGAGTTTCCATGGCCACAATCCATGAAATGGGATACGAATTGCTCCCTCATCCGCCCTATTCTCTGGATTTAGCCTCGAGTGACTATTTCTTGTTTCCAAACCTGAAGAAATGGCTCTGCCGAAAGAGATTTGACTCCAACAATGAAATCATCAAACAAACAAATACCTATTTTGACGACCTCGACAAATCTTATTTTTTGGAAGGAATAAAAAAATTGGAGAAACGTTGGAGAAAGTGTATAGAGCTCAAAGGAGACTACGTTGAAAAATAAAATGGTTTTTTATTCAAAAACCTGTGTTTCATTCAAAAAGTCACGGACTTATTGACCTGCCCTTGTACATAATTACATTATTTTACAACCACGCAAAGGCAACTAGTAGCACCTTTGAGACCCAGGGTGCATCTACACCAATGATTCTCAACCTGGGGATTGGGACCCTTGGGGGGGGGGTCACCAGGGGGATATCACAGTGGTCTCCAAATAGCATCAGAAAACATATTTCGGATGGTTTTAGGAACCCCTTTGGCAGAGAAGGCAGAAGATCTCCCCACCTGTCCTTCTCTTCCTTTATGGAAATAGACGGTGAATCCTCCCACCAAAAGCACTCTTCCGCTGTGATTGGCTGGCCTCTCAACTGGCCTTTCAGCTAAGGGGAGGGCTGTTTCTGAGACTCCAAGACACGCCGGGCCCACTGAACCCACGATTTAAACAGAGCTGAAATCACTCAACAATCTGTTGGCTTTCTGCACATTGCACAGTTGATTGTTGTGTGCCTTCCAGTTGTTTCTGACTTGTGGCATTGGATTTTCTTGCAAAGATTTGTTCAAAAGGGATTTATCATTGCCTTCCTCTGAGGCTCAGAGAATGTGCTTTACCTAAGACAGTCCAATGGGTTTCCATGGTTGAGTGGGGTTTTGAGTCCTGGTCTCCAGAGTCATAGCCCAATGTTGAAACCACTCATCGCGTTGGCTCACATTAATTTATTTATTTATTTATTTACCATATTTATATACCGCCTTTCTCAGTCTGAAGGCAACTCAAGGCGGTTTATAGTCGGCAAAATTCAATGCCCCTAACAACATAAAATACAATTTTAAACATTTAGCATTTAATCTTTTAAAAACCATAAAAAACCAATAAAAAAATAAATCCTCAGCGTCTCATTACTACAATCATTTTCCAGTCGCATCGTCCACTCGTTCCGTAGATCTATATTTGCCTGTTACGCTGCATTAATACTTGCTTGAAAAGCGAGTTTTAACTTTTTTATACCTAGGAAGGGTGTTCCACAGCCAAGTGGCCACCACTGAGGAGGCCCTGTAGCTCGTCCCCACCAAATGCATCTGCGAAGAAGACAGGACAGAGAGCAGGGCCTCCTCAGACGCCCTGCTCCTCAGAGTCCTGGATGAGTCAGAAGGATAGCTACATTCAGACAGGTAAGTTGGGCCTAGTAGCTGATGGGCAGCCAGTGGAGTTGGTGCAACAGAAGAGTAGTATGCTCCCTGAGCGCCGCTGCTGTTAGCAGCCTGGCTGCCACCCGTTGGACCATTTGAAGCTTCCGAACAATCTCCAAAGGCAACCCCACGTAGAGTGCATTGCAGTAGTCTATACGGAATGTAACCAGAGTGTGGACTACCTTGGCCAAGTCAGACTTCCCAGGGCATGGGAGCAGCTGGCGCAGAAGTTTTAGCTGTGCAAATGCTCCCCTGGGGTTCCAGGCTCTGCGATGAATCCAGAATCACTCCCAAACTGCAAACACTGCTCAGTAGTTAGATCAGATCATATTTTGTGATTCAAATGCAGAAAGTCATGAGCCTCTGTCCATGTGAAATGTTTTTCGTGCAGTACTGACTTGCCACATAACCAGTTCCTATACATTTGATTCAAGGTCCTGAGTCTCCACAGAAGAGAGACATGTTCTTGAGACTTGGCACTCCAAGAAACTAGGCCCAGTGCCATCCTACTTTGTCTGCTCCACACCGTTTCCATTGCCCCCCTTGACACATGTCCCCCATTTCTTTCCTTGGGTTCCAGCTGCATCTGACCTTTCCATTTCTCACACTCTTGTTTTCTTGCTCTCCCTTCCCCAGGAGACCTGCAGACGTATTTTTATCCATGAGCTCAGCTCCCGTTGTATATTCCTCAGATCTGGAGCAGGAGAAAGCATCCCGGGTCCAGTTGTCTAGCGTCCAGCTGGATCCCCGTCCACCCTGGAAGGGAGAAGGATGAAAATGAATGAGGTCTGAGAGAGAGAGAGAGAGAAAGAAAGGAGAGGATGGAAGATGTCTGGAAGGAGAAAATGCAGCATTCAAACACTGTGTGGGCTGAGATTCAATATGACTTGCTTTTTTGGAAGCACCTCAGGGGTCTGCGTGGGTTAGAGGGCGGAAGTAGGGAACTGGACACTCAGGCATGTGGGTCTCCTCAAAGTCCAAAGTCCAGATTGAAAGCAGGGAGGACTCTAGATTTTTAAAAAAATATTAATTTATATTCGGAAGTGAGAAAAGGCGGACAATACCTGAACGGTTTGGGACCCGCCTACCTGCTTGATCGCATTTCTGTTTACGAACCCACACGATCTCTTCGATCATCTGGAGAGGCCCTGCTCTCGCTCCCGCCCCCTTCGCAGGCGCAATTGGTGGGGACGAGGGAGAGGGCCTTCTCTGTGGTGGCCCCCCGGCTCTGGAACTCTCTCCCTAAAGATATCAGACAAACCCCCACTTTGGCAGTCTTTAGGAGGAGCTTGAAAACGTGGCTGTTCCAATGTGCCTTCCCTGAATAAAGGAAATAATTGTCCAATCTGACTAATCTGTATGCCTGTCCACTGTATTGCTGATTCTTTGTCATTGTTGATATAGAGTGTGTCTGGTTTGCCTACTCTGGAACATGGAACATGTTATTAGGAGTCCCTTTCAAATCTATGATATTATATCTGTTATATACATGTGTGTGTGTGTGTGTGGGGGGGGGGGGAGTGAGTTGATGAAGTTTTCTTGCCCCGAAGAAGGGAGTTGGACTGGATGGTCTTCAGCCAGCATTTGTCAACCTGAGGGTTGAGATCCCTCCACGAGGGAGTTTCAGAAGGGTCACCAAAGACCATCAGAAAATATGGTATTTTCTGTAAATCATGGGGGTTCTGTGTGGGAAGTTTTGTGGGGTCCAAAGTACACTTTGATTGTAGGTGAACTATAAATCCCAGTAACTACAACTCCCAAATGTCAAGGTCTATTTCCCCCAAACACCATCTGTGTTCATATTTGGGCATAGGGAGTATTCATACCATGTTTGTTCCAGATCCATCATTGTTTGAGTCCACAGTGCTCTCTGGATGTAGGTGAACCACAACTCCAAAACTCAAGGTCAATGCCCACCAAACCCTTCCAGTGTTTTCTGTTGGTCATGGGAGTCCTGTGTGCCAAGTTTGGTTCAATTCCATCGTTGGTGGAGTTCAGAATGCTCTTTGATTGTAGGTTAACTATAAATCCCAGCAACTACAACTCTCAAATGAAAAAAAATCAATTTTTTGAGTGATGGTCACTCGTTGCATTATTAGGTGTCTTGTGGCCAAATTTGGTGTCAATTCGTCCAGTGGTTTTTGAGTTATGCTAATCCCACAAACAAACATTACATTTTAATTTATATAACTAGCTGTCCCCTGCCACGCGTTGCTGAGGCCCAGTCTGTGTATTTGTGTTTTGTTTGTGTGAGTATATATTTGTGTATATATGTGGGGGGTTTTGCATGTGTTGTAATGTATTTTTTGGCTTTTAAAGTCCCTTCCACTGTGTTTTTCAGTGTTTTTATGAGTGATGGTCACTCATTGGCCTGATAGGTATATTGTGTCCAAATTTGGTGTCAGTTTGCCCAGTGGTTTTTGTGTTATGTTAACACATTACATTTTTATTTATATAGATTAAGCAGATGACTTGGCAATATGACATCTTACAAAACTAAATCTAAAACCAAAACACACTAAACAAATACATGCTTGCTTACACTAATATACATATACCAATCACACAACTGCAGGAACTATTCTACGAGCCTCACATTCATTGCCTGTTGATTTTTCCACATTATTATTCCACACCTTTTAGATAGTAGTATATAACCACTGGTGGTGCAGCAGGTTAAACCGCTGAGCTGCTTAACTTGCTGACTGAAAGGTTGCAGGTTCGAATCTGGGGAGAGGGGTGAGCTCCCGTTGTTAGCCCCAACTTCTGCCAACCTAGCAGTTCGAAAACATGCAAATTTGAGTAGGTCAATAGGTACCACTTTTGTGGGAAAGTAACAGTGCTCCATGCAGTCATGCCGGCCACATGACCTAGGAGACGTCTACGGACAATGCCAGCTCTGCAGCTTAGAAATGGAGATGAGCACCACCCCTCATAGTCGGACACGACTAGACTCAATGTCAAGGGGAAACCTTTACATTTTACCTTACATAATCTCATGTCTACTTTTAATACCTCTCCATTGGCACCCCCTTGCAATGGGGGAGAGGCTCGCGCACCTTAATGAAGTTGTGAGCTATGCTGGCGGTGACATCCTGCTTTGCAACAGCTGCAGAGCTGCTTGGGCTGGAAGTCAGCCTGAAGAAAACGGAAGTCCTCTACCAGCCCGCACCACAGGAAGAACACCATCATCCTCACGTCAGCATAGGCAAATCTGTACTTAAGTCCGTTCAGCAGTTCACCTACCTGGGAAGCATCATCTCTTCAGACGCCAAGATTGACAAAGAGATAGATCGCAGATTATCAAAGGCATCTAGTGCATTTGGAAGGCTTCACAAAAGAGTCTGGAGCAACAAGCACCTGAGGCAAAGCACCAAAATCAGTGTGTACAGAGCTATCATACTGTCTATTCTCCTCTAAGGGTCTGAAACATGGGTCACCTATCGCCAACACCTACGACTCCTCGAACGCTTTAATCAGCGCTGTCTTTGCACAATCCTAAATATACACTGGACCGACTAAGTGACGAATGTTGCTGTCCTTGAGCAAGCAGGGATCACCAGCATTGAGGCCATGCTATTGAGAACACAGCTGCACTGGGCATGGTACGTCTCTAGGAGGGAGGACCACCGCCTCCCAAAGATACTACTCTATGGTGAACTCACCACGGGTCAGCGCAAGAGAGGTGCCCCCAAAAAGAGATATAAGGACTCCCTGAAACAACATCTCAGACTCGGCCAGATTGATTACCAACAATGGTCCACCCTGGCCTCACATCGGGAGGCATGGAGATGCACTATCCATGATGCTGCGGCCTATTTCGAGAAGACACGCCGAATGGGTCTCGAAGAGAAACGACAACGCAGAAAGAACCACAACTTGGAAACAACATCACCCAAGGAGACTTTCTGCTGTGCTTTCTGCAACTGAACTTGCCTATCTCAGATTGGCCTTTTAAGTCATCAAAGCGCTTGTAAAAAAGCGTGGGATGAGTCCTTCCTAAGAATCTTTGTTCGCGAAGTGATGCCGAGAAGAGAAAAAACTTTTAATAGCAGTCTTCTAAATCCTAAATCAAACAACTGAAATTTACTTGCATCATTGTTGTGAAAAAGTGATAACTCCCAATCTTTCCTGAAGATTTTCTCCTTGATTGGCGGAGTGAATTTGTCCCTCTAAGCAAGTTCACAGATCTGTATTAGCCATTCTTCTTGCTTTGGAATAACTGGGGAACAAACAGGCAGGAAATCCAGAATGAAAGAACTATATTCACTCCCCTGTCGGGACTTGTTCTTTAGTTCTTCCCACAAATAATTATCTTTGGCCCACTAATATCAACCTTACTTTCCCAGATTCCTCTATAGGATCCTGTCTCGTTGCGATCACAGGCCCCTGAATGTCTCGATTGACCCTTTTCTCCTCGCCAAAGCAAACGGGCACTCCTCTTTGAAGGGCAGTTCCTGGAAGAGGCTTGATGGGATTTCCAGTCCACTGCTGGGGACAGAGAGACCCTTTCTCCACTATCACTTGGGCCTTTCATCCCTTGCACACTGGCCCCACAGAGAGAAGGAGTGGGGAAACGGCCAGGTCCCACAACCCCCAGCACTGGCCCATAGGAATGTACACACGTGGCATTTTGAAAATGCCAAAAGGTCTGTGTCTCTAAAATGCAGGGCCAGCTTCCAAACTGCAGGCGGTCCAGGTTTTGCTGCTTCAAATGTATATTCCTGGAGAGGGTTATGCTCAGCAAGCATATGCTCAGAGAAGCTTCCTGTATGTGCGCGTGCATGCGTGCATGGAGGGTGATGTGCAACAAAAAGAAGCCATTCAAAACCTAGTAAGTGCATCTCAATACATTAAGTCCTCTTTAGAGATGACATCTAACTATAGGTAAAGGTTTTCCCCTGACATTAAGTCCAGTTGTGCCCGACTCTGGGGGTTTGTGCTCATCTCCATTACTAAGCCGAAGAGCCGGCATCGTCCACAGACACCTCCAAGGTCATGTGGCCGGCATGACTGCATGGAGTGCCGTTACCAGAGCGGTAACTATTGATCTGCTCACATTTGCATGTTTTCGAACTGCTAGGTTGCCAGAAGCTAGGGCTAAACAGCAGGAGCTCACGTTGCTCCCGGATTCAAACATGCAACCTTTTGGTTAGCAAGTTCAGCAGCTCAGCGGTTTAACCCAACGCACCACAAACAGAGGCTAAATCCACATGAATCACATGAATCACAAACAGACACAGTGAAGACATCTGCCCTTGCGCTTTGCTACTCTGCTCCTGAGTACGCATGCTCAGTGTGGAACATGCTAAACATGCTAAAACAGTCTTAATGAGACATGTTGCATTATCACAGGATGTCTGCGCAGGAGAAATTATACTGTTTAGCTAGTGTTGCATCACCTGACATCCACTGGGAAATAGCAGCCAATAATGAAAGGACCAAGGCAGTGACATCTCTGGCCCATCCACTGTTTGGATATCAGCCAGCTTGCCAACACCTTAAATCAAGAAACTAGAGCAGGGGTGCTCATTAGGTAGATCGCAATCTACTGGTAGATCGCGTAGGGCGTCCTGGTAGATCGCAGGCAGGGTGGGAGGAAGGCTCAGTCCCGCCCCGCAGGCTCCCGCTGCTGCCCAGGTGCAGAAGGAAGTTGGACTGGATGGCCCTTGGAGGTCTCCTTCTACTCTAGGAACCCATTGTTGTTGTTATTATTATTATTATTATTATTATTATCAGAGGCTGAATGGCCATCTGTGAGGAATTTTTTGATTGTGTTTTTCCTTTATGGCAGAAGGAGGTTGGACTGGATGGCCCTTGGAGGTCTCCTTCTACTCTAGGAACCCATTGTTATTATTATTATTATTATTATTATCAGAGGCTGAATGGCCATCTGTGAGGAATTTTTTGATTGTGTTTTTCCCTTATGGCAGAAGGAGGTTGGACTGGCTGGCCCTTGGAGGTCTCCTTCTACTCTAGGAACCTGTTGTTGTTGTTGTTACTATTATTATTAATATTAGCAGAGGCTGAATGAATATTATCATCATAATTATTATGAATAAATTCAATGACTTATTATACTCACATTTAGTTGAATTCAGTCTTAAACATAAGAACATAAGAAGAGCCATGCTGAATCGGACCTCAGCCCATCTAGTCCAGCATTCTGTATCACACAGTGGCCCACCAGTCGTACACGGGGATCTCGAGCAGAAGGGAGGGCAAAACCCTGACCTGCTCCCGACCCCCACACAACCAGTGCCCAGGGAAATCCTGCCTACCTCAACCAACTCCGAGGTGGCACTTGGATGTCCATTTCAGTAACTACTGATTCCCTTGGTATCCATGAATCTGTCTATGAAGCTGTCCAGGCTGACAGCTGTCACAACCTCCTCTGGAAGTGAGTTCCATAACCCAATGACCCTCTGGGTGAAGAAATATTTCCCTTTATTAGTCCTAACGTTCCTACCTTGGAGCTTTAGGGAGTGCCCTCTAGTCCTAGTGTTTTGTGACAAAGAAAATAGTTTTTCTTTATTCACCTTATCTATCCCATGCATGATTTTATACACTTCGATCAAGTCACCTCTTAAACGCCGTCTTTCAAGGCTGAAAAGACCAAGGCGTTGCAACCTGGTTTCGTAAGGGAGCCGCTCCATCCCTTGGATCATTCTTGTTGCCCTTCTTTGTACCTTTTCCAGTTCCGTTATATCCTTCTTAAGGCGCGGAGACCAGAATTGTACACAGTACTCCAAATGTGGCCTCACCATCGATTTGTAGAGGCAATACAACATTTGCCGACCTATTTTCGATTCCCTTCCTGATCATGCCAAGCATAGAATTTGCTTTTTTCACTGCTGCAGCGCACTGGGTTGACATCTTCATTGAGCTGTCCACCAAGACCCCAAGATCCCTTTCCTGGTTTGTCTCGGAAAGCTTTGACCCCATCCATTTGTAGGTGTAGTTGGGGTTCTTTGCCCCGATGTGCATGACTTTACACTTGTTTAGGTTAAAATGCATTTGCCACTTTGTTGCCCATTCACTCAATTTCGAGAGATCTTTCTGGAGCTCTTTACAATCAGTTTCAATTTTAACTACCCTGAACAATTTAGTGTCGTCTGCAAACTTTGCTACCTCAGAATTCACTCCTACATTCAGATCATTAATGAATAAATTAAAAAGTAACGGACCCAAAACTGAACCTTGGGGTACGCCACTTCTCACCTCTTTCCACCCAGAGAAATGTCCGTTTATTACCACCCTTGTTTCCTACAGTTTAGCCAGGTTCCAATCCAGGACAAGACCTGTCCCCTGATTCCATGGCTGAAGAGCTTATTTAGAAGCCTTTGGTGAGGGACTTTGTCAAAAGCCTTTTGAAAGTCAAGGTAAACAATATCGACTGGGTCCCCTTTATCTATGTGTTTATTTACACCCTCAAAGAATTCTAACAAGTTAGTAAGACATGATTTGCCTTTGCAGAAACCATGTTGATTTTCTTTCAGCAATGCCTGTTCTTCTATGTGCCTAGTAATATTTTGATTGTAATGGTTTCCATCACTTTGCCTGGAACTGAGGTTAAACTGACTGGTCTATAATTGGATCACCTGGATCCTTTCTTGAAGATCGGTGTTACATTTGCCTCCCTCCAGTCCTCGGGTACAGTGCCTGATCTTAGAGAAAGGTTATTATCAGCTAGGTTCAGAATTTCATACTTGAGTCAAGAACTCTGGGGTGGATTACCTGGTGATTTGTTGACATTTAGTTTAGTAAGGCATATGAGAACATCCTCCTTGTTTATCTCTATCTGTTTTAATTCTTTTAATTCCCTCCCTGAAAAAACTGACTCAGCTGTTAAAATATATTATACGGCTCTCACTGAAATAAATTTCCAAATATTTTGCTTTTATGGCTCTCTGAGTAGTGGGTAGGTAGATCATTTTGACTTGGTTGTTTTATAAGTAGCTCGCATGCTGAAAAAGTGTGAGCACCACTGATCTAGAGATACTCGCAAAAATGCCTCAGCAAATGAGAGCCCAAAAGTGGCAGGCAAAAACCCGGAACTTCAAGCCATGGCTGATACCAAATGAGAGACTCCCCCCAGGCACACAGAAAACTGGGCAACTTGGAAGGCACTGAACAGACTGCACTCTGGCACCATGAGATGCCGAGCCAACCTTACAAAATGGGGCCACAAAGCGGAATGCACGACATGCAAGTGTGGAGAAGAGCAAACCACAGCCCACCTATTACAATGCACTCTGAGCCCTGCCACATGCAAAATGGAGGACCTCCTTATAGGAACACCAGAGGCACTCCAAGTGACTAGCTACTGGTCAAAGGACATTTATTATAATGCCAAGTCTTTAAACGTTGTGTTTTTTAAATACATTACAACTGTACCCTTGGTTTGCTTTTGATACGATATAAAAAAAACACGAATACGAATTCACAATGACTTGAAACCATGGCAGCTACAAAACATACAATGCCAATGTGCACTGCAGTGTGCATTAAAGGAGGTACGGCATATTTAAATGTTGCAGGAAAGTCTGACTTAAGCCATGAAATGTGCTGTGGCAGATCCCAGTATATCCCAAATCCAGGACGAAATTGGTTCCGCAAATTGCAGAGCACATTGTAGACACCTGCGCCTGATGAAGCACAATAAAGAATCCATATGGAGGGCTGCTTCACTTAGGCAGAAACACCCTCCCCCCCCCCCCAAATGCTCAGATACACGATGGGTGATGCCTGATGTGACAACAGAACATGTAAGAAAGATCTTGGAATTTTCATGGACAACAAGTTGAACATGAGCCAACAGTGTGATGCAGCAGCGAAAAAATCCAATGGGATTTTGGACTGCATCAAAAAGAGCCTGGTGACTTGATCAGTGGTTCCCAACCTATTTTTGACCAGGGTCCACTCTCCAACATTATTTTCTTTTATGGAATGCAAAACATCATTTATATAATTTGTTATAATACAATGTGATATGTAATTGTTTTACTGTGACAATGACATAGTATGTTGTATTTGATAATTTGGTATAATATAGTATGGTATAATATCTCTCTCGGCATTACTTCGTGAATGAAGATTCTTAGGAAGGACTCATCCCACGCTTTTTACAAGCGCGTTGATGACTAAAAAGGCCAATCTGAGATCGGCAAGTCCGGTTGCAGAAAGCACAGCAGAAAGTGTCCTTGGGTGATGTTGTTTCCAAGTTGCGGTTTTATCTGCGTTGTCGTTTCTCTTCGAGACCCATTCGGCGTGTCTTCTCGAAAGAGGCCGCAGCATTGTGGATAGTGCGTCTCCATGCCTCCCGATGTGAGGCCAGGGTGGACCATTGTTGGTGATCAATCTGGCTGAGCCTGAGATGGTGTTTCAGGGAGTCCTTATATCTCTTTTTTGGGGCGCCACTCTTGCGCTGACCCGTGGCGAGTTCACCATAGAGTAGTATCTTTCGGAGGCGGTCGTCCTTCATCCTAGAGACGTGCCCTGCCCAGTGCCCTGTTGTACAATATATTGTGTATAACATATTGTGTATAAATATAATATCGATAATGTTATAATGTAATGCAATATATTACCACTAATAATAAGAATAATAAGATACTGTAACTATATATTTTGTGTTACGTGCAATATTACTAATAATATTGCTATATAATTATAATAGTTCAATGTGATATTGTTATAGTACAATGTGATATGTAATATTGATATTGTACTGTGGCAATAATTATAGTTCATTGCATTTGCATTTTGCATGTGAGCCGCTCTGTGTCCCCTTCGGGGTTGAGAAGGGCGGCATATAAATATCGTGAAATAAATAAATAAATCTACTCTCGTGTCCCACTTTTAACACGAGAGGGTACACCGTTGAATAAATGAAAAGCTAAGATTTCTCTCTGTGTGCAGTGACGATAATGAAAAATTACATAGGCATTTATTAAGCATGCAAACTGCCCAAATTGGGGAAAGGCAGGAGAAATGGTTGTTTGGCTTGTATTATGAACATTGCTATAGTTATTATGTTATATTAAAAGTAACCACAACAAATCTCTTCAAAGAATGGTGCTTCCCACTCCGTAATTTAACTTGGAACATCTCCAAAGAAGGGCCTTTTTGAAACTTTGCACTGACATCACCATAGAGACTTGAAACACAAACCTCTGCCCTTCGAAGAAGCCCAGAAAATGAGCAAATGCTGCCTCTTTGGATGGAACTGTAACTTCAATAATCCGTCATCATTTTCAAATGTTAACTGGTACCTTCTCTTATATATGTGTGTCTGTATGCCTTTATGGCAAACCTGTGAATTTTACAGGATTTTCTTTGACAAGGAAAGCTCCGTTGTGTTTTACCAATTTCTATAGCTTCCAGCACCAGGTATTTGTTGACAGTCTCCTATCCAAGTACTAATAAGGGCGGAACCTGCTTAATAGGGGTGGATATCTCCGGTCGTAATGCTTTGATTTCCGTTAATTTTTCGTATTTGAAATTATTTTGACCCTCATAGGGGAAGGGAAGTTATGTGTTAGTCAAGTGGAATGTTGTATGTGTTTTTTAATCTTGAAAAATGTCAATAAAATATACTTTAAAAAAAAGTAATTATTTTGACCCTATATCGACCCTCGTAGTCCAACCTGGAAGTGACCTTTCTAAATCGAAGCCGGGTCAGCCATTTATGTAAAGGGCGCGTTATTAGGTCGTTTCCACCCTTTCTTATGTTTAACCCGCCTTTGGTTGCTAGCTGGCGAGAGGGGATTGGAAGGCAGCATCTCTTCTCACCAGATGACACCCAAACATGGGTTAAAGATAGCCTCCCTTCGCCCCTGCGAGCTCAGAATCCAACCTCGGTTAAAGGGAACGTGGGTTGGATTCTGAGCTCGCAGGGACGAAGGGAGGCTATGCCACCCTTCCCCTCTGCCAGCCCAGAAACCAACCCAGGTTAAAGGGAACGTGAGTTGGATTCTGAGCTCACACGGGCGAAGGGAGGCTATGCCACCCTTCTCCTCTGCCAGCCCAGAAACCAATGTGCGTTCCCTTTAATGCGCGTGTCAGATGGCGACAGGAGGGTGGAGGGGGCAGCCTGGCACCCTCCTCTCGCCAGCCAAGACCCAAACGGGGTTTATCTTTAACCCTTGTTTGGGTGTCATCTGGCGAGAGGAGATGCTGCCTTCCACTCCCCTCTTGCCAGCGAGCTCAGAATCCAACCCGCGTTCCCTTTAACCCGGGTTGTTTACTGGGCTGGCAGAGGGAGCGTGGAGGCTGGCATCCTCTGCGCACTGGCCCCACTAATGAAATAGCAACGAATTTCGTTATTAATTACGTTTCAATTACGAAATTTATTTTTAAAAATTTGAATTAATTTCTATAACGACCCAGCAACGGAAATCCCCCCCCCCCCATGAGTTTAGAATCAATTTTTTTATGGATCAACCACCCCTACTGCTTAGCTTCCAAGCAAACAAGAGCCAACAATGTGATGCAGTGGCTAACAAAGCGATGGGATTTTGCCCTGCATAAATAATAGTCTAGTGTCCAGATCCAGGGAAGTCATGCTACCCCTCTATTCTGCCTTGGTTAGACCACCCCTGGAATCACACTGTGTCCAAATTGGCCAACAAAGCTATTTTGACATTGCTCCCGTTTTCAACCACATATCTGTGTGAGATGAACTTCTCTAGCTTGACTGCAATAAAAACTAAAAACAGAGAGAGACTGACAGCTGTTGAGCAAGACCTTTGTGTGTGTCTTTCTGCCATTCCTGCCAGGATATCTACGTTGTGTTCATCGAAACAGGCCCAGGTTTCACACTGAGTGTATAAATACATTTAAAAACGTATTAACTATATGTATTACTGTGTTGGAGTGTCATTTTGTGACATTTTGGTTGGTGGTGTGCCCCAGGATTTTGTAAATGTAAAAAATGTGCCGCGGCTCAAAAAAGGTTGAAAAACACTGGTCTATCCAATGCAATCTGAAGTTGACCAAAAACTGATTTGTAACTCTTTTGGTACTAATGTTGGAGAATGGTCCCTGGTCAAGTTGTCCCTGGTAAAAAAAAAAGGTTGGGAACCCCTGCTCTAAATACTGAAATATAACCAACGGTACCTAGTATTTGTTAGTGATATCCCATCCAAATATTCACCAGGGTTGATCCTGCTTAGCTTTCAAAATAAAAAGGGATCTACTTCCTTTAGTGTCGTTAATTCCTATCTGTTATGATGGGGAACATTATTAGTAGTAATAATAAAAAATTTTATATTCACATTTGGCCTGCCCGAAATGGTTTTAAACTGTATGTTATTGCTTATGTTTGAGTTTTATTGATGGTATTGTTTTATAATTGCTGTTGTGTTGTTATTATGTGTTATTTGGCTTGGCCTCATGTAAGCCGCACTGAGTCCCCTTGGGGAGATGGTTGCGGGGTATAAATGAAGCAAATAAATAAATAAATAATAGTTTATTTATTTATTTATTTATTCGGTTTTATATTCCGCTCCTCCCTGCAGGCTCGGGGCGGATCACAATTGCAAACATATAATAAAACATACAATAAAAACACATAGTAAAAACACGATACATAACCAAGATGGAACGGGTCAACAATTCTTTAACTGAAGCAGGACGAGCCAATCACATTTGGGTTTAGCCAAACGCTTGAAAAAAAAGCCGTCTTACATTCCCTTCGAAAGGGAAGGAGTTCAGGGATCAATGTGCTCAGGGAGCTGGTGGCAGGAGCGGGACGATGGAACCACCAACAAATTTTGCTCTTCCGAGCGCAGTGATCTCGGGAACGTCTCATTTAGGCCAACTGTATCTCAAAACAGCGTCAAAGCAATTAAAAAATACACAAAAAGATAAGCAGTCGAAAACACCTCAGTTTGAAACAGGACCCATCATTTAATGCCAAGTGTGTAAAGAATTAGCACTCTTAGCTCATTCTTTCAAAACTTGGGGTTGAATTTGTCGTAGATTTTAATCCAAGCTTTCAAAGAACTGTCCAAGGTGCTGAAGTTCATTTGGGAAAAGGGTCCAGTATTTCGGATAGCTGTTTTGATTTTTGTGCTGAACGAGATTACAAAGCTTTCTTTGAAAAACAGTTCTAATGGGAACACTGGAAGCTCCCTTATCCTGGGCCAGACTATCTGGAGTCTGGATTCGAGACTCATATTTTAACTCTGCCTTGGAAACAACAATTGAAGGCTTTGGAGGGCATTATTTCCTAGGCTTATTTGAAGAGTTCTGCTATTCTTTGAGTCTTCCCATCCAAGTGCTAAATGTACACAGCTTCCAAAATCAGATTGGATGTATTAAGGATGGTATGGTACAGTTTAGCAGCTCTAATTGCCATTGGGAGCAAGCATTTTTGCAAAATGAGCGTGTCTTCATTGCCTGTTCAAGACAAGGCCATTCCAAAGTATCTTGTATTACAGTCACATTTTTCTGAAGTTAAGGGCACAGGTCTTCCATAAAAGTGGGAAAACACTTAAACAAAAGCCACTATTTTTTAAACCTGCAAGAACACCTCTCTAGGATTTTCAAGGTCCTCCAGCATGACTTCATAACAAACTTTTGCTGGAAGTTGACTTATCGAATCACGAGAAACTAGACTTTAATGTGTTGTTGAAGGCTTTCATGGCCGGAATCACTGGGTTCTTATGAGTTTTCCAGGCTGTATGGCCATGTTCTAGAACAGGTATCCTCACACTGCGGCCCTCCAGCTGTTTTGGTCTCCAACTCCCAGAAGCCCTTGCCAGCTTGTTCAATTAGTGAACACAAATGTGGAAAATACCAGTCACAGTTAGATTATAAAGCTATATTATACATATAATCCGGGACTTACACCATGCTCCACGCTCTTCAGAGACTATACTAAACAAGGACTGATACTACAGACATTATCTTCTCCGGGTAGGAACCCCAATTGGGGTGAAATGATTTGTTTATATTCTGTGGTTCCAGAATACATTATTATATGGTATAATTGTTGTATTGACATTGTTATTTATTACTTTGGACCATTTTCCCCAAAATCCAGGTGATACATACATATATACAGGCATGTAGCCGGGGGGGGGGGGGGCTTGAGGGGCTTCAGCTCCCCCCCCAAATTCTCAGGGTTGTCCGCGGGAAGGCCTTACTGGTACATTATTTAAACTGTTAGGCTTATTCATATCATGATCTGATCACCATGTTCAATATATCCCATATGCATGGGGGTATTGGGGGTATCTTACTCAGACTGAGCTCCCCCCCCCCCTAAAACTCATCCCCTCCCAAATCAAAACCCTGGCTACGGCCCTGCATATATACAAGCATATGTGGCAATCAATATAAATTATATAATACCGCTGTACGGGATAACTCCCAACCACATTCCCTGTATCCATCCACACTATATAGCATCCCGGGTATCAACTGATTTACTTACCTTTAATCCGGGATATATCCAGCTATACGGTTGCCTTCCCATATCAGCCTGTTTTCCCTGGGAATCTGGCTACCACAGGAAAAACACTCGACTTTATCCCATTGGTCGGCTTACATTCTTGGCGTCCCAGTCAACACCTGCCTATAATCCGGGTTATCCTACACTTAGATTGAACACTGTTGCTTTTTCCAACGGGACTATACACCTTCTCAGCACATCAACAGACTCTAGGCGGTCTACACAACACTGCTTGGACTTACCTGGGTCCTACCTTCGGGTTTGCCCCCACCATCGGACTACGCGCTGACCTTCTATGCATTGACAACACAGGTCGTATTCCCCGATATGTGTTGACACTTTGCATCTTGATTATTGTGTATTTTGCTGGTATATTGTGCTATTTAAACATTGTATTGTGGGTATATTGTGCTATTTAGATGTTATATTGTGTACTCTCTTGCAGGTTTTATGGTTCATACGAGTACTATTTAACGATATTATATAGTTTATATTGATTGCCACACATGCTTGTATATATGTATGTATCACCTGGGTTTTGGGACATTGTGCTGTGATTGTGCAATGTCCATTCACTTTTTATATGTATAATATAGCTCAGGGGTCGGGAACCTTTTTGACTCAGAGAGCCATAAAAGCAAAATATTTGGAAATGTATTTCAGTGAGAGCCACATAATATATATAATATATTTTAAGACTGAATTCAACTAAATGTGAGTATATACCTACATACTATGAGAAAAGGATTCCCCCGGCAGAATGACAGGACACTGGCTCTGCAAAAGGCATGCTCAGGACTCTGGGAAGGAAGAGAAGACAAAAGGAAGGGAGAAAGAAAGAAAGACAGAGGAAATAAAGGAGGGAGGGGAGAGGAAGAAAGAAAAGAAGAACGAACTATGGAAAAGGAAGAAAAGAAAAGCAGGAGAGAGACAAGGAGGGGGAAAGAAAGAAGGAAATGGGAAGGGACGAAACGAAAGGGTGGGGGAAAGAAAGGAAACGGAGTGAGGAAAAGTAAAATAATGAAGGGAAAATAAGAAAAGAAAGAAGGGGAGAGAGGGAAGTCAAAAGAAAGAAAGGAGAAGGAAAGGAAGACTTGGAGAAAGAATAGAAGAGGAAGGAAGGAAGAGGGAGGGAGAATGGAGGAAAGAAGGAAAGGGAGAGAGGGAGGGAAAAGGAAGGAGAGAAGGAAAGGGTGAAGGGAGAGAAAGAAAGGAAGGAAGGAAGAGGAAGGAAGGAAGAGGGAGAATGGAGGAAAGAAGGAAAGGGAGAGAGGGAGAGAAAAGGAAGGAGAGAAGGAAAGGGTGAAGGGGAAAAAGGAAGGAAGGAAGGAAGAGGAAGGAAGGAACAGGGAGAATGGAGGAAAGAATGAAAGGGAGAGAGGGAGGTTAAAGGAAGGAGAGAGCAGTGGGGGATGAGAGAGAGATGGTGATGGCGGCGTGGAAGCGGCAGTCGCGGCACATTTGTGTCACTCCTCCCCGCTGCATGCTGGGAAACCGAGGCCCAGGCTGCTCTGGAGAGCCAGATGCAATCATGAAAAGAGCCACATCTGGCTCCTGAGCCATAGGTTCCCTACCCCTGATATAGCTTTATAATATAACTGTGACTGCTATTTTCCACATTTGTGTTCACCCCTTGGGCACCACAGCTTTGATTATAGTATCCCTTTCCGACCCACTGTAGTCTTTCTATAACTAGTGAGCAGTCCTCCTTTCATGTTTGTTTAGCTTGTTCAATGGTCAGGGTTAAGGTTAGGGTTAGGGTTATGTCAGAGGTTGTGAGGTCTGTTGTGAGGGTGCCTACCATAGATGTGGGTGAAATGTCAAGAGAACATGGCCACATAGCCCAGAAAACTCACAGCAACCCAACCTAGAGTTTCCTGGTAAGGTGTTCTTTCGGAGGATCTCTAGGTTCTCCATATTGACTCTATGGTTATCTTTTGGTGGAAGTTGATCACAAAGGACCTAGAGAACCCTAAAGAGAGCATTTTAATGAAATCAATCAGTAATCAAATCCACAAAAGTGAAACTCAAAATGTGGAGAGCTGATCGTACTCATGAAATATGCTCTTGCTGGGAAAATCTGTTTACTTTTCATGGCTGTGGGGATGCACGATTGAATTCAGAAAGGTCAGGGAAACTTGAGAGAGGTGGGAGATTATGTCATAGTCCTCACTAATAAAAAAATCCTGTTGTGTTGTCCCTGTGAACCTTGGCTCCGCTAGGTTGTTGGCACTGTGCCGCGTGGTATTCACTGCCAGAGGATGTGACAATGACCCCAGGCCTCAATGATAGAGATGAAGTTAGGCTCAGAGCTTGGGAAAGTTATTGTTTTTTGGATGACAACTGCTAGGATCTCCCCGCCAGCGTGACCATGATTATTGTGTTGGCTGGAAGATGCTGGGTTGTCATTCCCAAAAAAGGAACTATTTGCATCTCTGGTCATTTTCATAAAAGCTTGATCTGTCAGTACTTAATGGCCATAATCGTTTAATGAAACCTCTTTGTTCAAAGGCCATGCACCGCTGAATATGGATAGCGAGAGGAATAGGATGGAGTGTTTGGGACTGTGCTTACTGTGTTCTTGGGTGGATTTGGGAGAAGAATTCGGTTTTGGAAAATGTGAATCTTTTGGGAAAGGGGAAAACCACTGGGAAAGGGGTTAACCCCTTGGGAAAACCACTGGGCACAAGAAACGCTTGACCTTGTTAGAAGTCACAATCTTTTTGGGAAAATTGAAATTCACCAGCATTCATGCAAGGCAACTAGGTCTCTCAGCTGATGTACCTAGGGGTGGTTGATCCAAAAAAAGCTTGTTTCTAAACTCGGGGGGAGGGGGGCAGGAACCGCTTCCGTTTCAAAAGTGATACTCTTGCGCAATTTTCTGGCTCTGTTTCGAAATCGAGCCGCATTTAATAACGAAATTCGTTACTATTTCGTTTGTGGTGCCACACATGCGCAGTGCTCAGGGGATGCCCATCTCCACACCCCCTCGCCAGCTCAGAATCAACCCGCAATATCTCTATTGAGGGCATCGCCTCCACACACACCCCTCGCCACCTGAGAACCAACGCGGGTTAAAGATGACGTTATTAAATACGGCTCGATTTCAAAACAGAGCTGGAAAATTGCGCGATGATATCACTTTTGAAACAGAAGCGGTCCCCCCCCCCCCCTGAGTTTAGAAACAAGCTTTTTTGGGAACTTTTTTGTCAGCTGGCAGGGGAGAGTGGAGGGCATCGCTTCCACCCCATCCCCCCGCCACCTGAGAACCAATGCAGGTTAAAGATAAGAAAGGGCGAGAATAAAAACGACATATAAGAACATAAGAACATAAGAAGAGTCATGCTGAATCGGGCCTCAGCCCATCTAGTCCAGCATTCTGTATTGGCCCACTAGTTGTACACAGGGATCTCTAGCAGAAAGGAGGGCAGAACCTCACCTGCTCCCGACCCCCAAACCAGTACCCGGGGACATAATAACGCGCCCTTTATTTATTTCCGGCATTTTACCCCGCTCTTCTCAACCCCCGTATAAAACCCTCAAGCATTCAACAATAAAATACATTGAGACACGGATTGAGACATATTTTGATGAAAAATACAAAGAAAAATAAATGTGCTAAGTAACAAGGTTGAACTAATAATCTTCCTCCACGAAGGAATTGGAAGTCACATTGTATATACTTTCCCCTCACTAATCTGTATTTTTCCCCATCTATCTATTCTCCCCTATATCTTTCTTTCTTACCCCCTCTGTAATTTTAATTTAAAGCCCCCTCCATGTCACACTTCCTTTTTCCTTCCCCGTTACCAGTAGTTATAATTGAAATAAATGTAACTCTTTCCTTTTCTATTTCACCCCTCCCCATTGTAACAAAAGTCTATTCAAAACACAATAAACATACTTTAAAAAATACATTAAAATACAATTACATTAACATATCCTATGCATTCATTTATGTTAAAAACAGTGTTCCATCCATAAAAGCAATTGAGCCCTATTCAACAACTTTCCATTAAAATCCAGTCTAAAATGCTGCCTTGTGCTAATGTGCAAACGCCTGGTCCCATAGCCAGGCTTTTACTTTTTTCCTGAATGTCAGGAGGGATGGAATTGATCGTATGTCGTTAGGGAGCGCATTCCACAGACGGGGAGCCACGACCAAGAAGGCCCTCTCCCTCGTCCCCACCATCCACATTTGAGAAGCTGTCGGGAGCGAGAGCAGGGCTCCCGGATGATCTTAAAGTACGAGGTGGGGGCCGCACGGCGCTACATGTTAATCTAGATCATTAATATTAATATATCAAGAAATATTCATATATTATTAGTATTAGTATCGACAATAATATATTGAAATATAATATAATGTTATTTATTATATTATAATATTATTATAATAAAATTATTATACAATAATAATAAAAACCACTAAAATAAAATAATGGTAGTCCCCTTCTCTGAAATGTCGACTGTGTAACCCCTTCCTCTCGATGACTTCGATTTAAAAACATCACTTCAAACCCCGGGTTGCTGGCCGTGGAGGCCAGAAGAATAGGTCTAAATCGATTTTAATATGAAATAATAACGGTTTTCTAAGGATAACAACCAGAGATACCCACCCCTAGTACCTAGGTATGTCTTTGAACTGCTAGGGACAAAGAATGCCAATGCACAAAAACATATATATTCAGCAGAGTTTCGGAAATGTTCTTTTAGTTGCTCCAAAGACTTCTACTCTCCCTTAAAATATATTTGCCTTTAAATCACGCTCTCAAGAGACAAAATAAACAGTCTTTGCTTCTGTTGCTACAAAATGAGCCCAATGTGCAAAAGTAGTTTGCACTCAATTAACTCAGCAGGAAGAGGAGGACAGGAGGCCAAGCCTTGTCCTTCTCAGCTGGTTCAGGCAGAAGCAAACGGTTGCAGCTTTTCCCAGCTTCTGCATTCTTCCCAGGAATGACTTTTGGCCATCTGGCTCGCTAACATTCGTCCTGGTTTTAATCTGTGAATGGTTGGAGGGCACGCCATGGTGGCATAGTCATTCATGTTTTGGATTACAGTTCTGGAGACCGGGATTCCAATCTTTGATTGATCATTAAAAACATACTGGATGATCCTGGGCAAGTCATACTCTTGGATGCAGAAGACCTTGGGAGATGTTTGCCTTAGGGTTGCTATAAATTGGAAATGACTTAAAGCAGGAGTGCTCACACTTTTTCAGCATGGGAGCTACTTATAATACAACCAAGTCAAAATGATCGACCTACCCACTACAAAAATGTGAAACATATAACACAATATCTGCTTTGAACTGGGTTTTCTGAGTCCACACTGCCATATAATCCGATTCAAAGCAGATAACATGGGAATTTATTCAACTGTGTGGAAAGGACCTCAGATAACCCAGGGCCCTTCCACACATCCTATTTTACAGTTGACACACACAAACTGATTTCTTACTACTGGATGAATTGTTGCCAAATTTGGCCACAAGACACCTACAAGGAGTGACCATCACTAAAAAAATTGATTTTGTCATTTGGGAGTTGTAATTGCTGGGATTTATAGTTCACCTGCAATCAAAGAGCATTCTGATCCCCACCAACAACAGAATTGGGGCAAACTTTCCACACAGAACCCACACAACCAACAGCAAATGTTCAAGGCAGAGAGGAAGGGAAGGAAGGGAGAAATGAGGGCGGGAGGAAACAGGAAGGAAAGAAGGCAAGGCAATAAGGCGGGGAGAAAGGAAGGAAAAGAAGAAAGGAGATGAGGAAGGAAGGAAGGGAAAGGAGGGAGAGAGAGGAAGGAAGGAAGGAAGGAAGAACAGAAAGCAGGGAGGGAAAGAAGGGAAGGAAGGAAGAAAGGGTGGGAAGTAGGGAAGGAAGAAAGGGAAGAAGGAAGGAAGGAAGGGAAGAAGGAAGGGAAAGGAGGGAGAGAAAGGAAGGAAGGAAGAACAGAAGGGAGGGGGGAAAGAAGGGAAGGAAGAAAGGATGGGAAGTAGGGAAGGAAGGAAAGGGAAGGGAGGGAAGGAAGGAAGGAAAGAAAGAAGAAGGAAGGGAAAGGAGGGAGGGAGAGAGAGAGGAAAGGAAGGAAGAACAGAAGGGAGGGAAAGAAGGGAAGGAAGAAAGGATGGGAAGTAGGGAAGGAAGGAAAGAGGGAAGGAAGAAAGGGAAGAAGGAAGGAAGAAGGAAGGAGAGCGAGGGGGGGGAGGGAGGGAGAAAAGAGGAAGCTCCCCACTGGCTTACCAACAGCTCCAAGTCCCAATCCATGCTGCAGCAGCTGCAGTTGGAGCCACCTCTGGCGTGCCCTCCCCCCCCCCTTCCTGGCGAGACCACAAAATCTAAGGAAAACAGAGATTTCATGGCACGAAATGGCATAAACCATATGAAACCGAAAAATTCAGGGGGTCCTGCCTGTGATTTCATGGCGGGGGTGGAAAAAAACTGCATGGGGTGCCATACACTCACCAACATCCGTAACGAGAAAGAGGACTATCCCAGCTGAGAATGGATGTCAAGCTTGGTGAGATATTGCTCTGGGGATTTAGAGTTTTCCAAGGGGCTGTGGATCGCCCAAGTCACATAACCGCCACCCCTAAATTTGTGCTCAGTTTCACTGGCTGGGCAGCACCTGGGCTGACTGGCCGGGGGCGCCTGCGGGCGGGACTGAGCTTTCCTCCCGCCCTGTCTGCAGTCTACCAGGAGCCCTACGTGATCTCTACCTAATGAGCACCCCTGACTTAAAGGCATGAATCAACACCTAATATATTTGCCACTTAGGCAGTTGCCCCACTCTGCTTTATGTTAGGGCCAGCACTACAAAGTCCCATCTGCTGTAGCTTTCTTCTCAGCCTCAATGCACAGAGGCAGTACAAAGAGTGTTAAATGTCAAGGAAAACACCCCTTCCGATGAAAACAAGCCACTGCAGGTCTCCATACTCAAAGCTAGGCTGATGTTTCTTACACCGAACGTCTTGGTTTCAACCGTTTGTCCATTCATAGCATCTGTCGCCATACCTTGACCATAATAACAGCTTACTCTTCACCACACATCACAGATCCCTGGCAGCATTCAAACGCTGGATGACACAGAGGACTGACCTGCTTCCCTAAATCCAGTTTAATAAATAGGTTGTGGGAATCAAAAATTTTGGTGGGGTCTCTCTCTCTCTCTCTCTCAGGCTTCCCATTGAAGACTTCATTCTGAAACATCAGAATATGTGTTTCTTTCCAACCCAGTAACCACATAGTCATAATGGGGATATCATCAATCCACCATCTTCAATTAAATGAGCAAACCAGTGTGTAGCTCTTTCAATAATTTTTCCAGAAATTTCAAAACAACCTTGGCATAGGTCAGTGTTGTCCCAAGCTCCAGTTCTACATATGCATTAAGTCCCCCTTAACTGCAGAATACATATTTGCAGATTTACTTATCTGCAGCGAGGGAAAATGATTGCTCTAGGTCAGTGTTTTTCAACCTTTTTTGAGCCGTGACACATTTTTTACATTTACAAAATCCTGGGGCACACCACCAACCAAAATGACACAAAATGACACTCTAACAACAGTAATACAATGGTTAATATATTTTTAATACACTCACCTTGAAATCTGGGCCTGTTTCGATGAACACAACATAGATATCCTGGCAGGAATGATCCCAAGACAGATAGAAAGTTCTTGCTCGACAGCTGTCAGTCTCTCTCTGTGCTTAGTTTTTATCTATTTCTTCTTGAAATCATCTCACACAGATTTGTGGTTGAAAATGGGAGCAATGTCAAAATAGCTTTCCCCTTGGCCCAGGGCCGTAGCCAGGATTTTGATTCGGGGGCTGAGTTTGGTTCGGGGGCTGAGACTGGGTGGAAGAGGGTCTACCCTAGCAAACCTTTTGTATTGTTATCCCAATAACCCCATTAATGTGGGATATAATGAGCATGGTGATCAGATCATGATATGAATAAACATAACAGTTTAAATAATGTACCAGTAAGGCCTTTTCACGGACCACCCTGAAAATTTCAGGGGGGGCTGAAGCCCCCTTAGCCCCCCCGCTACATGCCTGGTTGGCCAGAATGGGGAACTCCGTGGCAACAGATAACCAAAAACTGTCCAAAGGAAGATCAGCAAATTTTAGCTTTAAACTACGATCTTGTTTAGGTTCAATGAGTTCCTCTTGCTCCTTCATATTAGGGCCTTCATCTGTGTCATAATTTTGTCCAGGGCCCTATTCGGCATTTGCATTTTCCCTTCTCAAAACTTCTCCATCACTGTCACTCGCTTGTCTTGCTGTGATCCCAAATTGCCACTGTCACTTGACGCGCAGCTGCAGCACGAACTCTAACTTTGTTTACTTAGCCGCGTCTGAGCGAATCCAAGATAGAGCGACCATAGCATCACTTCTTAGGTGACACAAGAGTGCTATGGTTCCATTTCTTAAAGGGACAGATGCGCCTTATAGTTTATATATGAATGAAGTTTGAAAATAATTTCCCACGGCACACCTGATGATCTCTCACGGCGCACTAGTTTTCCGTGGCACACTGGTTGAAAATCACTGCTCTAACGAATGCACTGGAGGGCCTAGAGGTTCCTAAAGAGGTGTCTCCTTGTGTAAAATAGAAGTGGGATTTATCCCACTTTCATGGGGTTCCTGTGACCATATCTAGAGCAAATGTTGATAAATAATCTAATTAATGTGTCTGTCTATATGTGTGTGCATGTGTGTTTGTGTATGTACGGCTTGGGCATGAATCAGTTTGAACGAAAACGATTTGTAATATTTGGTGGCCCATTTTATATAATCTCTGAAATTAGAATGGGGAGAAGGGATCTGCAAAGCCTGGCAAAATGGATTAAGGGAGCTGGATTTTATCGGCTCCTGGAGAGGATGGAATTAACTGCAATGTCTTTTATCCCTCCCTGGAAGGGAAAAGTTCCCTAGGCTCCTCCCAGAGGGTCCTGCTGGGAACTCACTTTCCCAGCAGCACTTGCATGGGGTGGGCATTGAAAGGTCTCTGAGTTCCTCTCAGTGCATGATGGGAGTTGAAGTTTTCCCCTCTCTCTGTTTCTCAGCCAATAAATATCTTGGTTGTATCCATCCTCTGATTGGCTGAGAATGGACAGAGCCGGCGACTACAATTCCCAGAACCCTCTCTTATGGTTTGTCTTTTTTTTTTTTAATGTTATGGTTAAAACTTAAAATAATTCTTAAAAATCAGTAGATAGGTGAATTGTTTTGAAACCTGGCAGGCCTGGAATTGTAAATGGGATTTATAACTGAGATAGGTTTCATGCAGATAGGCCTTAAAATGACTAAAATTGTAGGTAATGGGCTGAATCTTTGCCAAATGAAAATGGAATACACCCCACCCGATTTGAGTAAACAGAATGAGGGGTTAGCCGACAATGGACCCCGAGACAGCGTGCATTTAGGTCAAATAGCACACCTCTAATATATATTCCTGCAATTTTCTGCAGAACATGGAGAACTAGCTCAACATGTACAGTACTATTGTGAATTGTTCAATAATATTAGTGTGTGTGTGTATATATATATATAGTCACAATAAAACTACCGAACAGCATGCCAATCAATTGCTACTACCAATAATAATAATAATAATTATTATTATTTTATTTTTATACCCCGCCTCCATCTCCCTGAAGGGACTCGGGGCGGCTTACAAAGGGACATGCCTGTTGCCAAACAATGTAGGACAGCCTAGCCCAGGAGGGCAGAGGCACTAGAAACACCCCTAAAATGAGGATTTCAGCAGCACCCCTGGTGAATTTTAAAAGCAATTTTAAAATCCCTTTCCCAAATGATCTCACCAAAGAAGTCCGGAAGAAGGTGCCACTGAAGTTATTATTGTTGTCAGCTGAGAAGGATGACCACTGCAGATTCCTTGTCGCAAAGCAGTCATAAAGTTACATTCAAACATATGCCATTTTTATACACTTTACAGAACTGTCATATTTAAACTTTCCCGCCCCTGCACACTGTAGGCTTCATGATGATTGGTTGGAACCTTGGAAGCCAGCTGTAGCGGGAACCAATCGCGAAACAGCGCCGCTTTTGTCCTGGCGAATGGGAAGTGAGGGACAGGAATGTGTTCAAAACAAAGAGCAGCTGGAGTTTTCTTGATTAGATCATGTCCATATGTAAATGAAGATCCAAGCCCCTGACTTTTCGAGCCAAAGGAATTCTTTCATTCTTGGTGAAAAACAGGAATTGTCCTTAACGACCCTTCCTTGTTGACAAAGGGCCATATGCAGATTTTCCATGAGAAATTCAGCCTTCTGGATGGTAAACAAACGAAGTGATTGCAGCTATGTGTTGGTTTCCGAGGTCAACAGTGACAGCCGGTTAGGAAATATGAAATATAGTTATGCCATAGGTTCTATAACGCGGGACAAGACTAAACTCAGAGGGTCCAGCGTTTATAGAACAAAAAGAGTCTTTCAAAAATGGGGAGAAAGGAAAGAAGAACTTCTCCAAAACCAGAAAGAGTCCTCTGTCATGCAAATTGTTCCAATGATTGGATTAAAGCAGGGCTGTCCAACTTCTACTGGCCCAAGGGCCGGAATTCCGGTCACTGATCACCTGGGGGGCCACACAGCCACGCCCACGCCCCCGTCCACGCCCCCAGCCACGCCCTGCCCCCCTCCTCCGTTTTCGCCCGCTTTTGACGCTGGTGTGACGTTTTGGGAAGGAGGGCGGAGCCACGGGGGACTCTTCCATCCTCCCCTCACCATCTGTCACCCAAACGAAGGTTAATATTAACCCCCGTTTGGGTCTCGGTTAGCGAGAGGAGGGTGCCAGGCCGCACCTTCTACCCTCCTCTCACCATTATCCCCGTTTACTCCTAAGGAGAGGAGGAGGAGGGGGATGTGAGTCCCCGCCTCCTCCACTCCATGGGAGTAAACCGGGACAAGGGTCCCGATTTACTCCCAGGGAGAGGAGAAGGAGGGGAACGCAAGTCCCCCGCCTGCACCTCTCCCTGGGAATAAACCGGGACAAGGGTCCCGATTTACTCCCAGGGAGGGAGGAGGGGGGAACGCAGTCCCCCGCCTGCACCTCTCCCTGGGAATAAACCGGGACAAGGGCCCGGTTTATTCCCAGAGAGAGGAGGAGGAGGGGAACGCGAGTCCCCACCTGCACTTCTCCCTGGGAGTAAACCGGGACAAGGGTCCCAGTTTAGTCCCATAGAGAGGAGGAGGAGGAGGATGTGATTCTCCTGCCTCCTCCTCTCCCTGGGAGTAAACTCCCCGTGGCTCCGCCCTCTGTCCCAAAGCATTACGCCAGCGCCAGAAGCGGGTGAAACCGCCGCTTCTGACGCTGGCATGATGCTTGGGAGGGAGGGCAGAGCCAAGGGGAGTCCCCCCGGCTCCGCCCTCCCTCCCAAAGCGTCACGCCAGTGTCAGAAGAGGCGCATGCGCACTTTTTTAAAATTTTCTTTTCGGGATTTTTTTTAAAAAAATTAATAATTTTTTTTCCTGAAGGAGAGGAGTGCCGCAGGCAAGGGGCTGGCGGGCCGTGTGCAGCCCACGGGCCGCCTGTTGGACAGGCCCGGGTTAAAGGGTGCAGCCAGGAATGTGGTCACCCTAGTCTCAAAACAAACAGCTGGTTCACGTAGCATTCCTTCATATTATTTTACACAGGGGGGGGGACATGCAGGAAAATTACATAGGAGGGTTTCAGGGGAATATCACCCATATCTCATAATTATTTCATATGCAAGGGGTGGAAAGAAAGTCCATATGATCTTGAAAAGCATTAAATCCATATGCTTTGGGGAAAGTCAATCTGTGTCCTTGGGAAAACTATAAGAGAAAAGTCCTTTTTGCTCATAGCCAGAGGAGAGTCCAAACACACGGAAGTCCTTGGAAAACTATATCTCCCAGCACATTCTGGCCGGCCTCATGTCGGGCTGTCTTCATGCAGCCCTTGTACGCAAAGGGCCCATGGCTTTGGGCCTCCGTTAAAAGGCTGCTTTCTGATGGCGGGAACAAAGGCTTTTCAAGAACCAGCGGGTTTTGGCAATCAGCTGATCCGTGGAAGAAATATTCTTTAAAGTTTAAAGAGTTGCATAGAGGCGAAGGGGTTCAGAGGAAGGAAGCCGAGATAGTAGAAAGTTTTAGAATAAATCAGAGAAAAATATGAAATTGGAATGGAGTGAAAATGGGACACTTTATATCTTTGTGGAAAGGAAAAATGTTGTGATGTGGAGTGCTCCCAATCTAAGCTGTGCTACAAAGTTTCAGGTTAAGTGAGGCAAGAAAACAGAGAGGTTGAAATGGCTGGAGGTCTTTGGATGCTAAATCCCAGCCCTTTGTCTTTAAAGATGCCAGACCACATGTGCAGGAACGTTGGAACTCCCTGCTGCAGGTAAAACCAATTAAGATACAGATGGGCTCTCTCTCTGGGGCTCGCCTTCATGCCAACAAAACAGGTTAAAATAAACAACAAAAAACAAGCAATACCAATAATCAATAAACATAAAATCAGACATCATTATAAATACAATTAAAAGCAATATCATGGGTTCGGTTCATAATGGGTTCGGTTCATAAATAAAGTGCTGGGTTCAGTTCATAATTACTAGGTGCAATGAATCCTAAGTAGGGCCAAAGAAAGTGCGACAAACCGGAGGGCTGGGCTAGGAGGTAAATGTCCTTAGGCTATTAAAGTTTTAGAAGTGCCAGAAAGGGACCATGTTAAAGTGCAGGAGTTGGATAGGTCAGAAAATTCTGTGGTGAAGTGCCTAATCCAAGGCAAAACGGAGCAGCCACGTTTTTAATTCCATGCAGAAAATGGAGAGAGTAGGAGCCTGTCTGATCTCCTTGGAGAGGGAGTTCCAGAGCCGAGGGGCCACCACGGAGAAGGCCCTTTCCCCCATTCCCACCAACTGATATTGTGTGGTCAGTTGAAGTGAGAGAGTAGCTTCCCCGGATGATCTTAAAGTACGTGCTGGCTCATAAGGGAAGTTGTGATCACAAAGATAGGCATTAAAAAATACTGCACCCGAAGTCTTCAACCAAAATATCTGAATGTGCAACTTTTATTTCTCTCAGTCTCCTCCAGCCTCAGAGGTTGTGGTGATCATGGTAGTAGAAGTTCGACAGATCCACGTAAACAGCTTCACTTTTAGCTTACAGCTGACTGGCCCGGAGTAGCATCCAGGAAATGTATCCGTAGCCGTCTCTCCTCAAGGAATCGTTGGCTCTGATCTCTGTCCCACATTGAGAATGTGTTCCTATCTCGTAAAGAATGCATCAGCTCTCGTAGTAATAAGGAAAGGAATGAACCAAGAGGGAGGGAGGGAGAAGGGTGACAGAAGAGGTTGGCTGCCCTCCATCCGGCTGTTCAGCCTTCTCTCTTGTCTCTGTCCAAACCTGCTTTTCTTTCCCCATCCTGCTTCTCTCTCGCTTTCCAATTCTTGACTTCATCCCCTTTCTCCGGGAAGCTATCATGACAAACACAATTGGCGGTGGTGGAGTGGGACATGTCTGCGGGGAAAGGGGGCCAAGGTGGGGGTGAACATTAAGACAATGGAGGGAATAAATAGGTCGGCTGAGTGTGATGGGCAAGATAAAAACTCAAGAGACAAGGGAGAGGGGTGCATTTGGAAACTGTCAGATTACAGCAAGCTGTCTTTTATGGAGTCAAACTTTAGGGCCATCAACCTCACTGTTGTCAACTCTGGCTGTTGAGTTAGACCAGTGTTTTTCAACCTTTTTTGAGCCGCGGCACATTTTTTACATTGACAAAATCCTGGGGCACACCACCAACCAAAATGACACAAAATGACACTCTAACATAGTAATATATATAGTTAATATGTTTTTAAATGTATTTATACGCTCAGTGTGAAACTTGGGCCTGTTTCGATGAACACAACATAGATATCCTGGAACGGCAGAAAGACACACACGAAGGTCTTGCTCAACAGCTGGGAGTTATAGTTCACCCGCAATCAAAGAGCATTCTGAACTCCACCAATGATGGAATGGAATCAAACTTCCCACACAGAACTCCCATAACCAAGAGAAAATACTATAAGAGTTTGGTGGGCATTGGCCTTGAGTTTTGGAGTTGTAGTTCACCTATATCCAGAGAGCACTGTGGAGGGGAGGGATGAAGACGTGGGGTCACGTCTTCCTCCCTCCCCCCTCCTGCAGAAGCAGCAGCGTGAGCAACGCGAGGCAAAGCAAGCAGAGCGAGGCTGGGAAGAAGGGAGCCCGAGTGGAGAAGAAAAAGTGTTTGGTAGGAGGGGAAAGAAAAGGTATTGGAGGTTCCAATTTCCCACAGCACACTGGTTGGGAAACACTGAGTTAGACTACAAAGCCCATAACCTTAACTAAGCCTCATCTGCACAGGCATTATAACCTGGGCCCTTTCTACACTGCCACTTAAAGTTCAGATTATTTGCTTTGAATTCGGCCATATAGCAGTGGAGACTCATATAATCTAGGTCAAAGAAGATCTGGATTATCTGCTTTGATAACCTGCACTATACGGCAGTGTAGAAGGGAGTCCGGACTCAGCTTGAGTTGACTCCTGGCTGTTCCTACGATGCATTCACTTCCAGTAAACACAACCAGCTCTCCACATTTATGGAATCATAGAGTTGGAAGAGACCTCGTGGGCCATCCAGTCCAACTGTATTCTGCCAAGAAGCAGGAAAATTGCATTCAAAGCACTCCCAACAGATGGCCACCCAGCCTCTGTTTAAAAGCCCCCAAAGAAGGAACCTCCACCACATTCCGGGGCAGAGAGTTCCACTGCTGAACGCCTCTCACAGTCAAGAAGTTCTTCCTAAAGTTCAGGTGGAATCTCCTGTTGAGATTAGGGAGAGTCTGAATGACCATCTGTCATGAATGCTTTGATTGTGTTTTATTAACAAAAAAAAGAAACCGATTGCAAATAGACAATCGCGGTGATTTGAGATTACTGCTGACGAAAATAGAGCTGAGGATTACTAGATTGGTAGCAGCATACCAGGTTCATCCTTCTCATTAAGATGATTTTGTAGTATGGTATATAAAATATAGGTATGTAGAAGCCAGCATAGGTAACACAAAATAGGGTGTTACAGGAGATGGGCCTGCGGGTTGGAAGTACTCTTGTAATGTTGTATTGTTTGTCTTCGTAGAGTGTAATGTTAGTGTGTGGCCTCAACGTGCCATGTTAGTCGTTCATTTGTGTTGTTTTTGATTAATTGTGTGTAAAAATCAATAAAGATGATTTTTTAAAAAAAAGATGATTTTGAATGTTTTAACTTTTTTTGTATTACTTTTCTATTCTAAGTTCAATAAATAGTTTCATAATTTCAAACGTCAATATTTCTAATTTACACCTTTCTTTACTATATTTTACAAGAAAGGTAGAAACATTAATACATATATCTTTTTGTTTAATTGTTATTAAAAAAAATTAAAAAATTCTAGGGGGGTGCTGAGTAATATTTTTTTCTGGAAAGGGGGCAATAGGCCAAATAAGTTTGGGAACCACTGCTGTAAACGGAACATTGAAATATATTGGAGGACCTAAAGATTTCTAGAGATTCTACACTGTAGAACGAATGCAGTTTGACAACATTTAGCCGTTATGGGTCTACTATGCTATGTATGGGAGTGTTGGCTGCCTTGCTTGACCCAATAGTCAGGCTGGCCCTGGTGTGCGTGTGTGAAGAAAGAAGAGCCAACCAGTTGTTTGGGACAGACCCAGAGAAAGAAGCCGAGGAAAAGAGCTGACAATTAGCTAAAGTTAATGTAATGTATACCATACTACACACAAATATGTCCCACGGCGGTTCACACAGTATGAATTGAAAATAAAATACAATGACATAATTGAGAGGCTGCCCTGAGCCAAAGTCAAAACAAATAGGACAAAATGTTAAAAGCTATTCAAACAGCTGTATGTAGATTGTAGAATTAATATACGTTGGCACATTGTAACTCCCGTGACTCCATACTATGAAATCACGGGATTTGTAGTTTGGCGAGATATTAGCACTCTTTAGCAGAGAAGGTAAAAAATCCTGTAAAGCTACAATTCCCTGGGTTTGTTTCCCCATTCGGCCAGATAAACCCATCGCACCGGGAATGTGGCGCAGCTGGCTAAGTATCAGCTGCATAAGATCTCTCTGACCAGTAGGTCATGAGTTCGAGGCCTGCCCGGGTCGAGGTGGGTTCTTGACCTTAAGTGTAGCCTGCTGCCGACCTTTGCAGCCCGAAAGACAGTTACATTTGTCAAGTAGGAGATAAAGGTACCATATTAAAGTGGGGAGGTGAATTTTGACTGATTTATGAGGCCATAAAGAATCGCTGAGGAATGCAGAAGAACAACAAGTGGCGCTGGAAGGAAACGCTGAGAGATGAGGAATGTGTCAGCTCCCCCTGGTGGCCAGAAAGTTTGCCTCCGTTTGTCAATATACTGTATGTATAATGTCAAAATGTATGTACTGTACTGTGACAAATGTCACATGTTTATATGTCATATGTTGAACTGCAGGGATTGTCTGCAAGTATGTGTGCTATAATCCGCTCTGAGTCCCCTTCGGGGTGAGAAGAGCAGAATATAAATAAATAAATAAATAAATTTGGGTGACCTTGAGTGAGTCACACTCTCACCCCACTGTAAGTAACAACCACGTTTCTAAGACACCTTCTACACTGCTATATAAAATTCAGATTATCTGCTTCGAACTGAATTATATGGCAGCAGGCATGTCGCTGGGGGTGGGGGGGTGGGAGTGGGAGGTACTTGAGGGGCTTCAGTCCCCCGAAATTCTCAGGATGGTCCACAAGACTGCCTTACTGGTATATTATTTAAAATGTTATGTTTATTAATATCATGATCTGATGACCATGCTCAATATATCTCATATACATGGGGGTATTGGGATAATGATACAAATATTTGCTAGAGTAGACCCTCTCTCACTCAGACTCAGCCCCCCCGGAATCAAAATCCTGGCTACGGCCCTGTATGGCAGTTTAAATTCATATAATCCAGTTCAAAACAGATAATGCAGATTATCTGCCTTGATATTATGGATTATATGGCTGTGTGGAAGGGCCCTTAGAGTCATCCTAGGTCAGAAACAACTTGAAAGCACAAGGTTTTGGGTGTTAAATATAATTTCAGCAGAAGAAATGTAACAATGGAGAGGCACAGAACTGCGTGTTTTCGGAGACATTAAATCTGAACTTTGTTGGAGCATGTAAAAATCAGTTGCTGAGTGTGTTAACTGAAAAATGCAAAGCATGAAGCTGATTGATTGGGCTACGCACAGGAAGCTAGCTGACCCTGGGAGTTTTGTGAACAGTTACATGTTTAGGTTTTCTGAGCTGCTGGAAGGAGATCCTTCACATGGACACCTAAGGACCATTTTAAATCTCTCTCAAAGGACATTGTGTGAGTTAACGCAACTGTTCATATGACTGTATATATGTTGCTATGCCTAACAAAAAACAAACACCTTATTATTTACTGAACATTTGAGTGATATATCTTTTCTCTAGCAAGATATGAACTATGTGTAAATTTTCATTCCGCCACAAACTTCTTTTTAGGAAGGGGAAAAACAAACTTTATTTTTAATTTTTGTTTGCCTTGCAATGGCTTTAGATTGTTTCAATAGGTTGAATTTCAGTTATCTTAAAAAATTTATTGTTAGGTTTTAGGAGATCTTTTTTTGGTGATCTGCCTTAAATCCTATTCCAGCAGAAAATAAACAAGCAAACCTGTTTGAAGGAGAGAGCAACCAGACATTGTTTTAACCTTCCCTTGGGAACTGCAAATGGAGCTCTTCAGCAATTTGTGGAACTTCCTTTGCATGAAATAGGCTGAAAATGGTTTAGTGGGATTATATACAGTACATTCTTTCATCCTCAGGACTGTATTCTTCCGTATTTGTTGTTTATTCATTCAGTTGTTTCTGACTCTTTGTGACCTGGACCAGCCCATACTAGAGGTCCCTATTGGCCGTGGCCACTCCCAGTTCCTTCAAAGTTAAGTCAGTCATTTCAAGGATACCATCCATCCATGCCCGGATTACCCATAAGGCCAACGAGGCCATGACCTAGGGGCGCAAGCCGGGGGGGAGGGGCGCAGATCACGGACCAAAAAAACCCCAAACTGGTCTGCGCCCCTCTTTCCCCCTTTCTCATGCCCCTCCTCGCTCCTTCTCCCGGCAAAGTCTCAGCTCCGTCCCCTCCATCTCTCGCTCTCTTGTGCGCTCTCTCTCTCTCGCGTGCTCTTCTCTCTCTCTCTCTTGCGCGCTCTCTCACACTCTCTCTTTAGCTCTCTCTCTCGCGCTCTCTCTGCGCGTGCTCTCTCTTGCGTGCTCTTTCTCTCTCGCGTGCACACTCTCTCTCTCTTGCTCTCTCTCTCACGCGCACTCTCTCTCTCATGCGCGCGAGAGAGAGTTTGCACCCACTGCGCTCTCCCCAAGCCTCCCGACTCCCGAGGAGACCTTCAGAGCACAGCGGAGCTTTCCAGCCGGTGGGAATGGGGACCTTGGAAGTGGCGGGAGGTTGGCTTAAAGGGGGCGTATATCCAAACTGTGGCCTAGGGCGCAAAAAAGTGTTAATCCGAGCCTGCATCCATCCATCTTGCCCTTGGTCGGCCCCTTGCCCTTTCCCCCTCCATTTTCCCCAGCATCATTGTCTTCTCCAGGCTATCCTGTTTTCTCATTATGTGACCAACATACTTCACCTTTGTCTCTAATATCCTTCCCTCCAGTGAGCAGCGGCATTATTTCCTTGAGTATGGACTAGTTGGTCCAAGGCACTCTCAGAATTTTCCTCCAACATCACAGTTCAAAAGCGTCTCTCTTCCTTCACTCAACCTTCCTTGTGGTCCAGCTCTCACATCCATAGGTTACTACGGGGAATACCATTGCTTTAACTATGCAAATCTTTGCTGCCAGTGTGATGTCTCTACTATTCACTATTTTATCAAAATTAGTCATTGCTCTCCTCCCAAGAAAAGGAAATGTCTTCTGATTTCCTGGCTGCAGTTGGTGTCTTCAGTATACCTTCTACCTTATCAAATATTGCTTGTCAATTTGTGTTTTCAACTCTGCTAAATCGTGGGTTCGAGGACCCAGTGTGTCTCGCTTCCTAGAAGGCTAAATGAGACACAGACGGGTGGAAGGCAAAAGCAGATGTTTTAATCTTAGTGGCCAAAGGAGATGTTGACAGAGAAAGCACTCCAAAATACTGACTTACGACAATTGTGGGATTTCTTGGCTTTTCTTCTCAAATGGTTCATCTGCCAGGACCTAGCAAGCTGGGACAGTGGCAACGAGGTCCTCAGGCCGTAGGTTTGGTTTGAGTTTCCTTCTCTAGATAGTTGACCTTACAGGGTTAAACGAGCACCATCTGCCCGGGTTTGAAATCAGAGTTTTCCTTCTCCTAGGATGGTTGCCAAAAGGCTAGAGAGCCCATCCTGCCCTTTGATGCTCTTTGTCAGACCCTTCGGTTGTGACTTGTCTGGCGTGGGAGGCCCTACCAGTGACTATTATGCCACTGCCAGCATAGCTCACAACTTCATTAGGGTACGCAAGCCTCTTCCCCATGACAAGGGGGTGCCAACGGAGAGGAATTAACATAACTCAAAAACCACTGGATGAATTGCCACCAAATGTGGACACAATACACCTACTATCCCAAGGAGTTGCAGTCACTAAAAATGGATTTTGTCATTTGGGATTTGTAGTTGCTGGGATTTACAGTTCATCTACAATCAAAGAGCATTCAGAGCCCCACCAACGATGGAATTGAACCAAACTTGGCACATAGGACTCCCACAACCAACAGAAAATTCTGGAAGGGTTTGGTGGGCATTGACCTTGAGTTTGGGAGTTGTAGTTTACCTACATCCAGAGAGCACTGCGGTCTCAAACAATGATGGATCTGGACCAAACTTGGCACGAATACTCCATATGCCCAAATGTGAACACAAGTGGAGTTTGGGGGAAATAGACCTTGGCATTCGGGAGTTGTAGTTGCCAGGATTTATAGTTCACCAACAATTAAAGAGCATTCTGAATCCCAGCAACGATAGAACTGGGTCAAATTTCCCACACAGAACCCCAACGGCCAACAGAAAATACTGTATTTGGTCTTTGGCAACCCTCCCTTGTGATGCCCCCCCCCCCAGGGGTTCCAAGCCCCAGATTGAGAAATGCTGCCTTAAGGCCACCCAGTCCAACTCTCTTCACCAGGACAAGAAAACACCATCAAACCCCTCCTGACAAAGAGCCATTCAGCCATAGATAGATAGATAGATAGATATGATTCACACACACATGTATATGACAGATATAGAGACTACAATGGCATAGATCAGCTTAACTTAAGTATTCAGCGATAAATCTTTACATTTCCAGAGCTTGTCTCATTCCTTCATAGCTGCCCTTCCAAGTCCTCATCTTCTTCTGATTTCTCGACTGCAATTCCACTCTGAGTTGTAATTCAACCAAAGCCTGGAAAATCTTGAACTATTTCTGTGTCTTCATCATCTACTTGAAAGTGATGTAAACCATCTGTGGTCATTATTTTTGTTTTCTTGATGTTCAACTATAAACCTGCCTTTGTACTTTTGAAATTAGTGGAATTTCGAGAGGAGGGCTTATTCAATTGTCTCTCGACCAGGTTTTAAGTTACTTCATTTTAAACTATACTGTAAAGCAGTGTTTTTCAACCTTTTTTGAGCCGCAGCACACGTTTTACATTTACAAAATCCTGGGGCACACCACCAACCAAAATGACACTCTAACACAGTAATACATATAGTAAATATGTTTTTAAATGTATTTATACACTCAGTGTGAAACCTGGGCCTGTTTCGATGAACACAACATATATATGACTTTCTCTCACATACTTATACATGGCTATCATGTCTTCTCTCAGCCTTCTCTTCTTCAGGCTAAACATGCCCAGCTCTTCAAGCCGCTCCTCATAGGGCTTGTTCTCCAGACCCTTGTGAAATTTCACCCTGAGTGAAACTTGCTTCCAGTTAACTATGGATGTCATGAAGCTGTTATAAACAGTTCCTTTGGGGGGGGGGGGTAACTCTCAAAAAATCCATTAAAAGACACATTGCTGTTTCAAAAACAGCAATGTGACTAGATAAATAGGTACCGCTTAAGCAGGGAGGTATAAGGAAATGCCAGAAAAAAGCCGGCAAAAAAAAAACATTTCCAAGCGGAGAGGCTCTATTTGTTTCTTGGAAATCTGTGAATGTTTCAGCCTCCCGATGCTCCCAGGTTTGCTCACTGCCCAATTCACCGATGTGGAGCTTCCGGGTTTGTTCTCACGAGAAATCCAAGCCAACGCGAAAACGCCGACTCAATCACTTCCGCCCAGTGCTCTGCTTTTGCGGGGGGAGGAGGGAGGCAGCGAAAGAGGCCACACCGATCTATGAAACGTATTTGGAGGCTGAAGCAGCCCTGAGCGGGAGCTGGAGCCATGCTGAGTCGAGGCTCCTGAAGGCTTCCTCAAGGCGGGCCTGGCCCTGGCATTCGGCGGAGCCTGGGGGAGGATCTTTGGGGAGGTAAATCGGGAGAAAGAGCTGCTAGGAGGGGGAAGGGTGCCAATTTCCTATGGCACACCTGATGATTGCTCACGGCACACTAGTGTGCTACGGCACACTGGTTGGGAAACACTGCTGTAAAGCACCGTATATCTCATGTCAGGAGAATGACAGGAATCATATCCTTTAGCATTTGACAAAGGAAAATCAGATGAAGTAATTTAAGAGTGTGGTCAGAACGGGAAAGGTTATGACTGAATTTCCATACTGTGTTCTAAAATGGGGTGTCACCACAGATAAGGCCCTGTTTATAACACTGGCCAACACATATTTTTATTTTTATTTTTTATTTTAATGTAGATCCCGTGTAGTATTTATATTGAGGCTTCAGCCATTCTTAAGGCCCTCCAATATTTTTATTTTTATATTTTATTTTAATGTACAGTATTTATATTCTGCCATTCTTACTCCAATGGGGACTCAGAGCCAATCACAGAGCACATATACGACAAACAATTGCCGTTATACACTGCCAAATGTAAAGAGAGACAGAAGTCTGAATTCACTATGAAAGCAGTAATTTAGGAATTTCAATTATCATATAGTCATCAAGTATAACAGAAGAGTCACTTTGACCACTTGGTCTAACACAAATAATATGAAATATTTCCAGGTAAGTGAAACGGAGGAGTATAGTTACAATTGATAAGGCACTATGCTTAATTATTACTCAGAACAAAAGGTCCCAGAACTAGAGTTTTTAAAGATGCAGATTCGAAGAATTCAAAATATATTTGTAATCCACAATGGAGAAATAAAACATTTGTAATCGACAACGGGGAAATCTGTGTTGCTCTGTTACGGTTGACGGTCAGGGGGGATCCCTGCGCGGAGCCGTTTCGCCCTCTGGGGCTTCTTCGGGACCATGGACGTATCCGTCTGAGGAAATAATCCGAATTCACTTGGTCCGGGGTATTGCTGTAGACAATATACATTTTAGTATAGTAACAATCGAAAAATAAAGACCCCTATAAAAGAACCACATAAGGAAAAAACCGAGCATATATACATACCAATGATCATAATTCTTAAGTATATAGCATATCACATGTGGACGCAGCCACTAGGTCAGTATCTCCGGACAAAGGAAACATGCAACACATTTACTTAAATAGTATTGAATTTGGAACAGATGAAAAGGGTTAAACAAGGAGCTCATTAAGAGATAATCGGTCATTCAAGCCCAGAGGGAATTCGGATTTTAAGTTGACGATCCATTGATTTTCTAGCTGCACTGACAAGTCAGACAACTGTTCATAGATAGAGGTGTGTGTGTGTGTGTGTGTGTGTGTGTATGGCTTTCCCATCTTTGGCATCTTGGAGGCTTGCTTAGTTCTGGCCACCAGGGGTGCTGTCGCTCCACTTTCCCTGCCAAAGAGCTTTGATCGTAAACTTCCTACTTGGTTGACTTGCCGGCTTTTTTCTGGCATTTCCTTATACCTCCCTGCTTAAGCGGTACCTATTTATCTAGTCACATTGCTGTTTTTGAAACTGCTAGGTAGGCAGAAAGTGGGCTAAAGGCCAGGAGCTTACCCTGATTCAGTCTTCGAACTGTTAAACCTTTTGGTTGGTAATATTTACTACAGCTGGCGGTTAACCTGCTGTACTAAAGCCTGTCCCTATTTTGGTGCCTCAGATGTTAGATATATTTTTGGTATAATTGACCATTTCAAAAATTACACCAGTTTTCACCTCTCAGTTCTAGTTTTTGAGATTTGTAACATATGCCATCTACCAGTCGCCATCTGTTTACCCATAGAAAACCAAGGATGACCATATCTAAGAAACTAGAGCAAATGTGGTCCATCCAATGAAATATTCAGAATAAGTGCCCCCAAATACCACTGGGACAAGCAGGATATAAATGCTGTAAATAAATTAAATAAATAAATAAATTACCTCTGGGTACTCCTTGCCTTAAAAATGCCAATGGAGTTGATGGGGTTGGCATGACCACGAAGGCTTATACACACGCACACCCAAGAAAATTGGAACTCAGTTCAGGAGAGAATATGTTTGCATGTAAACACATTTACTCATGAAGTTTGACACTAGGTTCAATGCTTTGGGATCCTGGCAGCTGTAGTTCTACAAGGTCTTTCACCATTTTTTGCCTCAAGGTGCTGGTACCTCAACAAATGATTCCATAGCACTGAACCATGGCAGCTAAAGTAGTGACAAACCGAGGAGCGGTTTCAAGAGCTGGGTATGTTTAGCCTGCAGAAGAGAAGGCTGAAAGGAGACACAATAGCCATGTATAAATATGTGAGGGGATGTCATAGGGAGGAGGGTGCAAGCTTGTGTTCTGCTGCCCTGGAGACTAGGACGCAATGGAGAAATGGCTTCAAACTACAGGAAAGGAGATTCCACCTGAGCGTGAGGAAGAACTTGCTGACTGTGAAAGCTGTTCAGCAGTGGAACTCTCTACCCCAGACTGTGGCAGAGGCTCCTTCTGGATGGCCATCTGTCGGGGGTGCTTTGAATGTGATTTCCCTGCTTCTGGGCAGAATGGGGTTGGACTGGATGGCCCACGAGGTCTCTTCCAACTCTAGGATTCTATGATTTTACGATTCATTCTACAGCGTAGATGTGCCTATAGTGTGGGACAAAAGAGAGGAAAGTACACAAAATAGGGTTCTTAGGATAGCGATCAAATATATTAATGGAGGTTGTATTGTCGAAGGCTTTCCTGCCGGAATCACTGGGTTGTTGTAGGTTATTCGGGCTGTATGGCCATGCTCTTTTTGACTCCGAAAAGCAAAATATTTGGAAATTTATTTCAGTGAGAGCCATATAATATATATAATATATTTTAAGACCGTATTCAACTAAATGTGAGTATATTATATGTACACACTATGAGAAAAGGATTCCCCCAGCCGAATGACGGGACACTTCAGACCTGGCTCTGCAAAAGGCATGCTCAGGACTCTGGGAAGGAAGAGAAGACGGAAGGAAGGAAAGGGGAAAGAAAGAAAAAATAAAGGGGGGGGGAGAGGAAGAGAGAAAAGAAGAACAAACTATGGAAAAGGAAGAAAAGAAAAGCAGTAGAGAGACAAGGAGGGGAAAAGAAAGAAGGAAATGGGAAGGGAGGAAAGGAAAGGGTGGGGAAAAGAAAGGAAAGGGAGTGAGGAAAAAGTACAACAATGAAAGGAAAAGAAGAAAAGAGAGAAGGGAAGAGAGAGTGGGAAGTGAAAAGAAAGGAAAGAGAAGGAAAGGAAGACTTTGGGGGAAAGAATAGAAGAGGAAGGAAGGAAGGAAGGAAGGAAGGAAGGAAGGAAGGAAGGAAGGAAGGAGGGAGGGAGGAGGAATGGAGGAAAGGAGGGGAGAGGGAGGGAGAATGGATGAAAAAGGAAAGGGAGAGAGGGAGGGAAAAAGGAAGGAGAGAAGGAAAGGGTGAAGGGAAAAAAGGAAGAAAGGAAGAGGAAGGAAGGAAGAGGGAGAATGGAGAATGTGTTACTCCTCCCCGCTGCATGCTGGGAAATCGAGGCCCGGGCTGCTCTGGAGAGCCAGATGCAATCATGAAAAGAGCCACATCTGGCTCCCGAGCCATAGGTTCCTGACTCCTGTTCTAGAAGCATTCTCTCCTGACGTTTTGCATGCATCTGTGTATTAATGTACTTTTCTTTAAAAACTAATTTTAAAATTAATTTACTGTGTCTTTTATATGTAATTACTGTATGTATTATTTATATGTAATGGCATCGAATTGTGCCGGATGCCCTGAGTGTCCCATCCCCGCGGGGGGGGGGGGGGTGAGAATGGCGGGGGTACAAATGTTTGAAATAAATAAATAATAATAAGCATCCTCAGAGGTTGTGAGGTGACCTCTGAAGCCCATCATGAATCCATTGGAAATTGGCACACCGTGTTCCTTTCTGATTGTGCCCTTCTCAGAGGCAGATCAATAAATGGACTAAATCAATGACAGTTTATTAATGTATTGTGGAAGGCTTTCATGGCTGGAATCACTGGGTTGTTGTAGGTTTTTTGGGCTATATGGCTATGTGGTTGTGACCTCACAACCTCTGAGGATGCTTGCCATAGATGCAGGCGAAACGTCAGGAGAGAATGCTTCTAGAACATGGCCAGACAGCCTGAAAAACCTACAAGAACCTTAACGAAGATTGTTTTTCTTTCTAAGGAAGGAAGGAAAAACAAGAAAGAGAACAGAAAGGGGAAAATGTGATGGGAATTACAGGAACAAGTGTGTTGGAACACAAAAGTTGTGTGTGCATCGCCTTTGCGGTGCTCCAAGATGTTTATCAGTTTATCACTATGATCTCATGGGGTTTCTTGCGTGTCTGAAGGCCTCTGCTCCCAAATTGAACAGGGAGCAAAGGAGTGCCTGTGTGTGTGTGTGTCTCTGTGTGTGAGCGAGTGATGCACATATGCTTGCTCACACCCCGGCAGTGAGCTGAGCCAGAAAATCCAACGGCCAGCACTGTTCTCTCGCCTCCTCTCCAGGGCAGGAGAGAGAAAAAGACGCACAGAGAAAGAGAGGGAACGAAACAGAGAGGCGGCGGAGGAGGGCAGCTCTTCTCTCCATCAGCACCCAACTTTTCCAAGTAAGAAGGGAACTTTCTGTAGAGAGCTGGTCTGGCTAAATATAGCATGGTGAGTTGGAATCTATAGGCAAAAAGCATGACATGTTTCCTATGAAATACTAGTGTTTGCGACATTTGTAAAATGATTTTGTTGTTGTTGTTGTCCGGAGCAGAACATGATTAAAAGGGGAGAACGCACTCAGGGTGCATCTTCACTGCAGAATGAATGTAGTTTGACACCACTTTTAACTACCAAGGTGCAATGTAATGGAATCTAGGGAGTTGTAGTCTTTAAACGTCCTGTGGCAAATAGTGCCAGTGCATCGCAAAACTACAAATCTCATCATTCCATCGCATTAAGCCATGGCGATTAAAGTGGATGCAAGAAATGTGTTTGATGTGATGTTTCACCAAAGTTGGACAAAGTTTTTTTTTTATCGTGTCAGAAGTGACTTGAGAACATACCACAAGTCGCTTCTGGTGTGAAAGAATTGGCCGTCTACAGAGACGCTGCCCAGGGGCGCCCGGATGTGTTACCATCCTGCTGGGAGGCCTCTCTCATGTCCCTGCAAGCTAGAGCTGACAGACAGGAGCTCACCCCGTCTCGCAGATTCGAACCAGCGACCTTCAGGTCAGCAACCCAACCTTATGGACGGGAGCAAAGTGCAATATATATCTCGATATGATGCCACGCGAATGTGAATGTGCATTTTTGTCACTGTATTTTGCACATGTGGCCCGCTCCTTTTATTCTATTTGAATGTTTTTTATTCTACTTGAAATGTTGTTTTATATTTTTGTATTGATATGTAGTTCTGGGGGGATGGCCTCATTATTATTGTAATGGTTTTCTTACATTAGTTTATTTTATGGTGGGAGATGGTGGCGGGGTATAAATAAAGATTATTATTATTATTGTAATGTGGTTTTCTTACATTAGTTTATTTTATGGTGCTTATATTTATTATTGATGCATTCTGGTTGCTGTTTATGTGATTTTAATATGTTGTAAGCCGCTTTGGGTCCAATAATAATAATAATAATAATAATAATTTATTTCTAACCCGCATCCATCTCCCCAAAGGGGACTCAGAGCGGCTTACATGGGGCCGTGCCTGAACAACAAGTCACAAAAAAATATCACAAACAAAAACACAATAAAAGCAATAAACACAATAAAAATACATCCCATGACAGTGAAAAGGGGGAAGTAAATAAAGAATTATTATTATTATTATTTGTTCAGGTCAGCAGTCCAGCCGGCACAAGGGTTTAACCCATTGCGCCACCACGGCTCCAGTTGGGCAAGTGACTTTTCTGAACGCAAGTTCCAGAATCCTCCCCCCACCAGCATAGCCTTACTGATGGGGTGGATTTGGGGAGATACACTGTAGAATGAATGCAGTTTTGACATCACTTGAACTGCCCTTGTTCTATCAAATCACGGGTGTTGCAGTTTTACAAGCTCTTTACCCTTCTCTGTCAAAGAAAGCTGGTGCCCTACCAAGCTACAAATCCCACCATCCCGTAGCAAGTAGTGTCCAACTGCCCCCCGAAATTCTCAGGGTGGTCCGCGAAAAGGCCTTACTGGTACATTATTTAAACTGTTATGTTTTTCATATCATGATCTGATCACCATGCTCATTCTATCCCACATTAATGGGGTTATTGGGATAACAATACAAAAGGTTTGCTAGGGTAGACACTCTTCCACCCAGTCTCAGCCCCGAATCAAAATCCTGGCTACGGCCCTGGTAGCATAGTGTCCAACTGCATTCATTGTATTGTCAAAGCTTTCATGGCCAAAATCACTGGGTTGTTGTGTGTTTTCCGGGCTCAGAGGGGTTCCATGCATTCTCTCCTGACATTTCGCCTGTATCTATGGCAGGCGAAACCTCAGGGGGGAATGCTTCTGGAACAGGGCCATACAGCCCGGGAAACACACAACAACCCAACTGCATTCATTCTGCAGTGTAGATGCGCTCACCCAAAATTCTATGTAGGAAAGGCAGAAGGGTGTTCTTATCTGAGTATTCGGTTGACTCAAGCTCTGTGTCAATGAATGAGTAGAGTGAGAGAATACAATGCATGGGTAGATGGAGAAAAAATGGGTGGATGTAAAAAACGGTGAATTCTAGATGAGTCTTTTTCAATGCTTGTAGCATTTACTTCTCTCCACCCCGAAAGAATGTAATAGATAGTCTAGGGCAGTGTTTCCCAACCAGTGTGCCGTGGCACACTAGTGTGCTGTGAGCGATCATCAGGTGTGCCGTGGGAAATTGGAACCTCCAATACCCTTTCTTCCCCCTCCTGCCAAACACTTTTTCTTCTCCACTCGGGCTCCCTTCTTCCCAGGCTTAACTTCCCTTTGCTTTGCATTGCTTTTCTCACGCGGGAGGGGAGGGAGGGAGGAAGAAGACGTGACCCGTGCGGGCGCTACTGTGCAGACTCACCCCACTTCTTCCTCCCTCCCTCCACAGTGCTCTCTGGATATAGGTGAACTACAACTCCAAAACTCAAGGTCAATGCCCACCAAACTCTTATAGTATTTTCTCTTGGTTATGGGAGTTCTGTGTGGGAAGTTTGAATCCATTCCATCATTGGTGGAGTTCAGAATGCTCTTTGATTGCGGGTGAACTATAACTCCCAGCTGTTGAGCAAGACCTTTGTGTGTGTCTTTCTGCCATTCCTGCCAGGATATCTATGTTGTGTTCATCAAAACAGGCCCAGGTTTCACACGGAGTGTATAAATACATATAAAATATATTAACTATATGTATTACTGTGTTAGAGTGTCATTTTGTGTCATTTTGGTTGGTGGTGTGCCCCAGGATTTTGTAAATGTAAAAAATGTGCCGGGGCTCAAAAAAGGTTGAAAAATACTGGTCTAGAGAGCCTTGTGAATTTGTAATCTGTGTGAGTTTTTCTGTTGCTTCATCATCTCCAGTTATCTCTTATCATCCTTCCAAGTGGGTAGTTTCTATAGTTAGTATTTATTTTATTTATTGAAAATACATATATAATGTGTAGAAAAACCAAGTTTAAAAGCTTGGCATTGTACTAAATGTCCTTTGACCAGTAGATGGCCACATGGAGTGCCTCTGGTGTCACTGTGAGTAGGTCCTCCATTGTGTATGTGGCAGGGCTCAGGTTGCATTGTAATAAGTGGTCTGTGGTTTGCTCTTCTCCGCACCCGCATGTCATGAACTCCACTTGGTAGCCCCATTTCTTAAGGTTCGCGCTGCATCTCGGGGTGCCACAGTCTTCTGTGTGCCCAGGAGGGAGTTTCTCATCCGGTCTCAGCCATTGATTGAGGTTTCGGCTTTTAGCCTGCCACTTTTGGACTCTTGCTTGCTGAGCTGTTCCTGCGAGTGTCTCTGTAGATCTTAGGAAGCCATTTCTTGATGTAAAGCACTGGCTTGCTAGCTGATATCTGAATAGAGGATGGGCCGGAGATGTCAATGCCTTGGTCCTTTCATTACAGGCTGTACTTCCCAACGGATATCAGTTGTAGTGATTCCACTATGCTTTGTTTCATGGTTTTAACTATTGATGTACATATTGATTTTAATGACTATATAATGGTTTTAATGTTTTATGGGATGTTGATTATTTTGTTGTATTTAATCATATTTCTGTATTGTAGTGTAGCGGCCTGTAGTGCTGCAAATGTAAGCTGTGCTGAGTCTCCTTCGGGGGTGAGAAGTGACGGGATACAAATACCATAAATAAATAATAATAAATAAATACCAGCTAAAAAGTATAATTTCTTCAGTGGTGTAGGGCGTAGACATCCTCAGATATGTTCTACAGTTAGTTAAAATGAAGTTATGTGTACCACATGTCTCCCTCTCCCTCTCTCTGAGAGTTCCACTGCTGAACGGCTCTCACATTCAGGAAGTTCTTCCTAATGTCCAGGTAGAATCTCCTTTCCTGTAGTTTGAAGCCATTGCTCTGCATCCTAGTCTCCAGGGCAGCAGAAAACAAGCTTGCTCCCTCCTCCCTATGACTTCCCCTCACATCTTGAGATGTGGCCCTTGCCGTGTCTCCTCTCAGCCTTCTCTTCTGAAGGCTAAACATGCCCAGCTCTTGAAGCCGCTCCTCATAGGGCTTGTTCTCCAGGGCCTTGATCATTTGGTCAACCTCCTCTGTTTCTAAAGAGGGAGATGGATCAAGGGCAATGAGGGAGAGAAATCTTCAAAGCATCTCAAACTGAAATGGGCTGCGGTCCATCCAAACCTTTGCCATGGATTTGGGAGTTTCTGTAGTCTCACAGGCCTGTTTTCTGTTTTTTGCTACAATGTAAGAACAGGGCTATAAATTTTGCAATGGTTACGAAAGGCAGTCAGCAGTCAGGATGTGATTCTCCACTCATTTCCTTCCAATGAAGAAATGTGTAATCTTAGCAATTATCTCCCTTTCATTAAAACAAACAGCCTTCCAAAGCTGACCTGCTTTCAAAGACTGTTCGCCATGGTCATCTGTCAAAAGTGCATTTGCTGTGCATCAGGCATAGCAGAATGGCCTTGAACTGGACTGGATCGCCTTTGGCCCTAAGACAAGAGGTTTTCAGAATATCTTTGTCATTGGCTCCCTTCTTTCTTTCTTTCTTTCTTTCTTTCTTTCTTTCCTTCCTTCCTTCCTTCCTTCCTTCCTTCCTTCCTTCCTTCCTTCCTTCCTTCCTTCCTTCCTTCCTTCCTTCCTTCCTTCCTTCCTGTGAGGGTGTGACCTGCCCAAGGTCACTTAGTGGGCTTCATGGTGGAGTCACGATACAAACCAAATAACCAAACCGAATCTAAAGTTGACTAAAAACTGATTCGTAATCCTTTTGGTACCAATGAAGGAGAGTGGTCCCTGGTCAAAGTGGTCCCGGGTCAAAGTGGCCCCTGGTCAAAGTGGCCCCTGGTCAAAGTGGTCCCTGGTCAAAGTGGTCCCTGGTCAAGTGGTCTCTGGTCAAAGTGGTCCCGGGTCAAAGTGGTCCCGGGTCAAAGTGGTCCCTGGTCAAGTGGTCCCTGGTCAAAGTGGTCCCGGGTCAAAGTGGTCCCGGGTCAAAGTGGTCCCTGGTCAAAGTAGCCCCTGGTCAAAGTAGCCCCTGGTCAAAGTGGTTCCTGGTCAAAGTAGCCCCTGGTCAAAGTGGTCCCTGGTCAAGTGGTCTTTGGTCAAAGTGGTCCCTGGTCAAAGTGATTCTTGGTCAAACTGATCCCTGATCAAAGTGGTCCCGGGTCAAAGTGGTCCCTGATCAAAGTGATCCCGGGTCAAAGTGGCTCCTGGTCAAAGTGGTCCCTGGTCAAATTGGTCCCGGGTCAAAGTGGTCCCTGGTCAAAGTGGTCCCTGGTCAAGTGGTCTCTGGTCAAAGTGGTCCCTGGTCAAATTTGTCCCTGATCAAAGTGGACCCTGATCAAAGTGACCCCTGATCAAAGTGGTCCCTGGTCAAAGTGGTCCCTGATCAAGATGGTCCCTGATCAAAGTGGTCCCTGGTCAAAGTGGTCCCTGGTCATGTGGCCCCTGGTCAAAGTGATTCTTGGTCAAAGTGGTCCCTGATCAAAGTGGTCCGTGGTCAAAGTGGTCCCTGGTCAAGTGGCCCCTGATCAAAGTGGTCCGTGGTCAAAGTGGTCCCTGGTCAAGATGGTCCCTGGTCAAGTGGCCCCTGATCAAAGTGGTCCCTGGTAGAGTGGTCCCTGGTCAAGATGGTCCCTGGTCAAGTGGCCCCTGATCAAAGTGGTCCCTGGTAGAGTGGTCCCTGGTCAAAGTGGTCCCTGGTCAAGTGGCCCCTGGTCAAGATGGTCCCTGGTCAAGTGGCCCCTGGTCAAGATGGTCGCTGGTCAAGTGGCCCCTGATCAAAGTGGTCCCTGGTAGAGTGGTCCCTGATCAAAGTGGTCCCTGGTCAAGTGGCCCCTGGTCAAGATGGTTCCTGGTCAAGTGGCCCCTGATCAAAGTGGTCCCTGGTCAAAGTGGTCCCTGGTCAAGTGGCCCCTGGTCAAACAGCCCCTGATCAAAGTGGTCCCTGGTAGAGTGGTCCCTGATCAAAGTGGTCCCTGGTCAAGATGGTCCCGGGTCAAAAAAAGGTTGGGAACCACTGGTTTAGCTGGAAGATTTTGACCATTGGGAAGATGACAAAAGACTTATAGCACTGGGAGGATGATGGAAGAGGGCTGGACACACTGGACTTTCACTCCACGAGGATGCATCTACTGCAGAATTAATGCCCTTTGACAAAACTGTACTTGCCATTTTTTTCATATCAAGAGCGACTTGAGCAAATGCAAGTTGTTTCTGGTGTGAGTGAATTGGCCATCTGCTAGGATGTTGCCTAGGGGACGCCCAGATGTTTTACCATCCTTTGGGAGGCTTCTCTCATGCCCATGCATGCAAAGCTGGAGGTGAGAGACAGGAGCTCACTCCGTCTCGCGGATTCGAAGCGCCAACCTTCAAGTCATTCGGCACAAGGTTTATTTTACTTACTATTACCGTGCTATTGACTCATGAGAGGTGTCATTTTATAAGGTCTTAAGCCCCCCCCCCCCCAAGAGTGCTGGTGCCTCACCAAACTACAACTCCGAAGTCCATAGAATTAGCAATAATAGTGGTATCAAAATACATTGAGTGTAGATGTGACCATAGTCTAAACCAGTGTTTCCCAACCGGTGTGACGCGGCACACTAGTGTGCTGTGAGCAATCATCAGGTGTGCCGTGGGAAATTGCTTCCCCCTCCTAGCAGCTCTTTCTCCCTCTTTCCCTCCCCAAAGCAAAGGAAGGGCTCAGCTGAAAGCCAGGGCCATGCCCGCCTTGAGGAAGCCTTCAGGAGCCTCGACCTACCATGACTCCAGCTCCCATTGAGGACTGCTTCAGCCTCCCGATGCTCCCAGGTTCGCTCACTGCCCAATTCACCGACGTGGAGCTTCCGGCTTTGGCTGTTCTCGCGAGAAATCCAAGCCAACGCGAAAACGCCAACTCACTCACTTCCACCCAGTGCTCTGCTTTTGTGGAGGGAGGCAGCGAAAGAGGCCACACAGATTTATGAAACTTATAGACTACCCATTCACAGGTTTCCAAGAAACAAATTGAGCCTCTCTGCTTGGAAATGTTTTTTGGTTGTTTTTTTTTACTATTTTACTGGATTTTTCGAGAGTTGTCCCCCTCCCCAAGGAGCTGTTTATAACAGCTTCCATAGTTAACTAGAAGCAAGTTTCACTCAGGGTGAAATTTCACAAGGGTCTGGAGAACAAGCCCTATGAGGAGCGGCTTGAAGAGCTGGGCATGTTTAGCCTGAAGAAGAGAAGGCTGAGAGAAGACATGATAGCCATGTATAAGTATGTGAGAGGAAGTCATATATATGTTGTGTTCATCGAAACAGGCTCAGGTTTCACACTGAGTGTATAAATACATTAAAAAACATATTAACTCTATGTATTACTGTGTTAGAGTGTCATTTTGGTTGGTGGTGTGCCCCAGTATTTTGTAAATGTAAAAAGGTTGAAAAACACTGGTCTAAACTAGTTGACCAGAAAAATATGCATAGAGTGAGAGAGAAAGTTAAATGACATTTAACTTATAGAAAACACTGTAAAATGTAAGGAGATATAAAGAGATGTAAAATGAGAGAGAAATCGCACATAATGAATTCTGGAGCGGGACAACGTGATACCAGAATTTTTAAAAAGAATTAAAGAGTAGTTCTGGCTCATGGCTGGCAGGTCACCAACTCATGCAAGGCATATGGAGGTTATCAGTGTACAGGACCAAGATGAGTCCATTGGCAAACGATGCTAGGAAGCTGGAAGGATATCTATAATAGACTGATATTTAAGTACATTACCGTCCCAGAATCTGCGAGGGATGCGTTTCCAGGCTCTTCAAAACTGTGGATAATCACAAACCATATTGAAATGAAGGGCTTCTGGTCCTAGAATACCTCCCAAAACGAGGATCCAAAAAAATGCCTAGAGAGGACACATTTTGTCAGATGTGGATACATAAAATTACAGATACAGGGCCCCTGCTATTTAACACTTCTTTAACTGAGATGGCTTGATGTGATGGAATCCTGGAAGCTGTAGTTCCTATGACTTCTCCTCACATACATGGCCCTCATGTCTCATTTCAACCTTCTCTTATGCAGGCTAGACATGCCCAGCTCTTTCAGCCACTCCTCATAGGGCTTGTTCTCCAGAACCATGAACATTTTAGTGGATACATTCCAGCTTGTCAACATCTCCCTTCAATTGTGGTGCCCAGAATACGCCACAGTGTCATTCCAGGTGTGGTCTGACCAAGACAGAATAGAGCATGACTTCCCTGGATCTAGGCACTAGACTCCTATTTATGCTCAACAAAATCTCATTGGATTTTTTTTTTTTGCCGCCGCTTGACATTGTTGGCTCATGTTTAACTTATATAAATTAAAATGAAATACAACATATAAAATAGACTAGAATATTAGAATTTGCGGGAGCCCTGGTGGCGCAGTGGGTTAAACCGCTGAGCTGCTGAACTTGCTGGAATTGAGCCAAACTTCTGGGAACTGCAGGTTCGAATCCGAGTTTGAAGTGGCTTGAGCTTCTGCTGTCAGCCTGTCAAAAACTGAGGATTGCTGTGAAGCAAACTACAACTCACAAATAGGACGCGTCAGAAAACATGCTACACTATATACTCCACATATTAAATGTATCAAAAATATAAGGAGTAGTGTACATAACAATAGCAATAAACATCAAGCATACATCCAATACAGCTTTGGTGACCCACACGTATATATATTATTCTGAGTACCCGTATGTTTTATACAGAAACGGGACTCCGCGGTAGTCTCTATATGCTCGAAGGGAAATGGAGTGACTAACGCAAAAGTCCGCAGTATTTAATCCATATGCTGTTTCAAATGTTTGTTGTTTCCATGAAATTATAAATATCAATGTCCAAAAATTAGCTGGACAATGGGGGGGCTGTTCCTAGGAAACTCTGGTTGTCCCAGGATATAGTCTGGTATAAGATTATCTAAGTAGGTTCCTGTCACTGTAACAGTAGATCACCAGAAAAATATGGTTTACTGTATTTGATGTATGCTTGATGTTTATTGCTATGTATGCTACTCATTATATTTTTGATACATTTAATATGTTGAGTATATAGTGCAGCGTGTTTCCTGACGCGTACTACTTGTGAGTTGTGGTCTTCTGCTGTCAGCCCCAACTTCTGCCAACCTAGCAATTTCAAAACATGCAAATGTGAGTAGATCAATAGATACTGCTCCAGCGGGAAGCTAACGGCACTCCATGCAGTCATGCCGGCCACATGACCTTGGAAGTGTCTACGGACAATGCCGACTCTTTGGCTTGGAAATGGAGATGAGCACCACACCCCAGAGTTGGACACGACTGGACTTCATGTCAGGGGAAAACCTTTACCTTAATAGAATTTACATGACTTTAAGTGTTTCAAAATGCCGTCATAACCCTTTGATGTGGATTGATGTCAAATCGTGTGATTGGCACTTGGGGATGGAGTTTAAACTGCATTATAATGGTCAGCTTAGACCAAGCAGGGGCTGTTTTGGACTTCAACCTCCACAATTCCTATCACAATTCCTGCCCATGCCTGCTGTAAAGACTACTATATACACCAGGGGTGGGCAATTATTTTTTCCAAGGGGCCACATGAGAGCCAAAAAATATTATGGAGGGCCGCACCTAAAGGCTGAACTACATTCTAATCTACATTATTTATTTATTTACTATATTTACTATATATTACACATCATTAATATTAACATATTAATATATCAAGAAATATTCCTATATTATTAGTATTAATATCATAATTATTATATTATAGTATATATAGAGAGACATAATATATTGAAATTATAATATAATATAACATTATTATATTATATTATTTATTATATTATTATAATAAAATTATTATAAAATAATAATAAAAACCACTAAAATTAAATTAAATTCAAGAAGACAAGGTGCGAACCAAGATAAAGGTTGACATCCTCAAGAGAGGAAGGGTCCCAAGATGGAATGGCTCAATGGACCCAGCCCAGAGGATGACAAAGCGGACCCAGCCGCCGCCGCAGCAGAGGAGAGCAGAGCAGCAGGCGATCAGAGGCTGCAGGCCTCCGCCCGCTCTCACCCCCAGCTGATCGCCCTGCTATGGAGTGCCTGCCATCCCTGAAGGTGAGCCGGGCCTGCAGGGGGAGCAGTCGGCGATCCGAGGCGGCTGATCGCCCTGGTGACCCGGAAGATGATCAAGTCTTCCAGGTCGCCAGGGCGATCAGCTGCCGTAGGTCGCTGAATGCTCCCGCTGCAGGCCCGGATCGCCTCCAGGGATGGCAGGCACTCCAAAGCTGCCACTCCTCCGGCCTGTCTGACAACACAGGCCCCACAGAGCCTGAGATGGGATGGCGGCAGTGGCACCCCTTCCTCTTGGCCCCGCCCCCGACGCCCTTCTCCCCGGGCTGGACAGAATCAGCTGCTGGGCCGCATCCGGCCCGCGGGCCGCAGGTTGCCCACCCCTGACATACACAGTCATGCTGGGCTTAATGCATTTCTGAGGTGTTCATAGGGCCCTTCCACACAGCCCTATATCCCAGAATATCAAAGCAGAAAATCCCACAATATCTGCTTTGAACTCAGATAATGTGGGATTTTCTGCCTTGATATTCTAGAAACTTAGAGCTGACCAGAAACATTAAGCCAAGCCCACAAGGGTCCGTCTGAAATCCCTTAACCGGCTCTGTCATTAGAGAAAGTGAGAAAATTTCCCTAGGCAGCACATTTTGATGTTCTGGACACATAGGGTGAAATGTTATTTATTTTGTTGCTGCTGTTATGCTTCTTCTGGGACAGTAGAGAAAGGTGCTTGTGGGATTTCTTCTGCTGCCAAAGTAATTTGGCCGGCTTTGGGCACTGAGTACTGGCTGCTCTAGATCTGGGAGCACAAAATATCTGACGTCCTATCCAAACTTACTTGGGAACACAGTGAGACATTCAAAAAAGTAATGATATTTTAAAAGCAATATTTCTAAAACACCTGTCAGATGCAGCCTCTCCTAGTAGGGCTTAAGGCCAGAAACATTTTTTTAAAAAAAAAATAGCATTGAAAGACAACAAGACTATTTAATCCTTAGGGAGACACCTGTACAGGTGTAATGAATGTATGGAGGAATCATCATAACTCAATGGGCCCCACCACACAGCCATATAAACCAGAATATCAAGGCAGAAAATCCCACAATATCTGCTTTGAACTGGGTTATATGAGTCCACACTGCCATATATTCCAGTTCAAACCAGATAATGTGGAATTTTATTCAGCTGTGTAGAAGGAGCCAATGCTGTGGAATCCAGGGAATTGTAGCTGTATACGATCTTGAGCCTTCTCTGCCAACGGGTCCTGGAGCCTCACAAAACTACAACTCCCAGGATTCCATAGCATTAAGCCATGGCAGTTCAAGTGGTGCCAAACTGCGTTATTTCTACAGTGGAGATGGGCCCTCTGGCCCCTTTTACACTGCCCTATATCCCAGGATCAGATCCCAGATTATCTGCTTTAAATTAAATGGCACCGGGAATGTGGCGCAGCTGGCTAAGTGTCAGCTGCATAAGATCTCTCTAGGTCATGAGTTCAAGGTCATGAGTCATGAGTTCGTAGGTCATGAGTTTGAGGCCTGCTCGGGTTGAGGTGGGTGCTCGACCTTTAAGTGTAGCCTGCTGTCGACCTTTGCAGCCCAAAAGACAGTTGCATCTGTCAAGTAGGAGATTAAGGTACCACATTAAGTGGGGAGGCAAATTTTGACTGAATTATGAGGCCATTAAAGAACTTGAGGAACGCTGAGGAATGCGGAAGGAACAACAAGGGACGCTGGGAGATGAGGAGTGCATCAGCTCCCCCTGGTGGCCAGAGTTTGCCTCTGTTCGTCTATATGTGTGTATGTGAAAAACGGAAGGGATTGTCTGCTAAGTATGTGTATCTGTAATCTGCTTGAGTCCCCTTCGGGGTGAGAGGAATGGAATATTAAATAAATAAATAAATAAATAAATAAATAATTTGGATTATATGAATATGTTAGAGGAAGTCATAGGGAGGAGGGAGCAAATTGTTTTCTGCTGTCCTGGAGACCAGGACAGAAAACAATGGCTTCAAACTATAAGAAAGTAGATTCCATCTGAACATTAGGAAAAACGTCCTGACTGTGAGAGCTGTTCAGCAGTGGAACTCTCTGCCCCGGAGTGTGATGGAGGCTCCTTCTTTTAGGGGCTTTTAAACAGAGGCTGGATGACCAGCAGTCAAGAGTGCTTTGAATGCGATTTTCCTGCTTCTTGGCAGAATGCGGTTGGACTGGATGGCCCATGAGGTCTCTTCCAACTCTATGATTCTATGAGTCTCCACTGCCAGATAATCTAGGGTAAGAAAATAATCTGGGATTAGATCCTGGGATATAGGGCAGTGTTGTAGAGATGGTTTAACTGATGATTTAGAGAAGATTGTGGGCTTTCCTGTGGCACAAAGTGATGGTCCCTCAAATCTGGGAAATTCAGCTCTGTGAAATGATGGTTCTCTCTCTGAGAAAACTGCTCAGAAAGTGCAGGGCTTCAAGGCCAGCCAGAGGAGCCATAAGGGGCAACAGCAGATAGGGAATCGAGTGAAGAGAGTGATGAGCTATGCCCATCACCTTCCGTTAAGAGCCCGGGGGTCCATCTGGACTCCCAGCTGACCATGGAGGCCCAGGTCTCCGCGGTCAGCAAGGTTGCTTTTTCATCTGCGACAGGCGTCAGCGGCATAGAAGCCCGAATAATAAAAATAAATAAATAAATAATATGTGGCGCAGCTGGCTAAGTGTCAGCTGCATAAGATCTCTCTGACCAGTAGGTCATGAGTTCGAGGCCTACCCGGGTCGAGTTGAGTGCTCAGCCTTTAAGTGTAGCCTGCTGTCAATCTTTGCAGCCTGAAAGACAGTTGCATCTGTCAAGTAGGAGATAAAGGTACCACATTAAGTGGGGAGGCAAAAGTTTTTACGGTTTTTTAGCTGTTGTCTTTAATTTGGGGGGGGGGGGTGGCAAACATACCTCGTTGAGTTATGTGTCAGTGTGGCCTAGATTTGTGTGTGTTCGTTGTGTAGTTTTGCTGTCTATAAGCTTATAAACACGGATTGAAGATTTATATAGATATAGATATATTCCTGAGCTCTTGTGTGGTACAGTGATCATAGGTGTTTCCAGGCCTAGAATGCAACAGGCAGTGTGGAAGGGACCTCGATCTCTTTTTAAGTTTCAAGTGAAACACAAAGGAGATCCAAATGATGTGTGTTTCATTTATTAATTGACTGCATATATGGGGTGGGGATCTATTACTGGGTTGGACGCAAATCCACGAAGAATGCATTTTGCTGTCACAGACCATTCAAACACAAGATCTCCATTGCCTAAAAAATACCGAAAGAATAAACAATATAAAAAGGCCAAGCAAGCAACAATTCAGCAGTTATGTAAACTCCCCAAGCAAAACAAACGTACTGTAACTACAAACAAGGGGAAAGGCTAAATATTACATACATTACGGGATCGCAAATATGAGGGAGGTGGTAAAAGAGCAAATGATTAATTATACGATTCCGTGCCTCTTCTTGTCTCCACATTCCAACAATCTTTATTAGGGTGTCATTGTGTGATAAAGGGTTGGGTGTGTTTTGCGCCTGTGTTTTGCAAAGCATGGATGATGCATGGAGAATGAGCGGATCTGAACTCAAAGAGAAATCACGCAGCCGTCAAAAGAGAATTTGCAAAGCAGATCCACATTGTTCCTTTGAGGTCAATGAGCAAGGTTTTTGGCAAAGATCACGGGCGGTTCTTGTTTCCTTTCCTAAACATCTCGGCTTCCTTCGGTCCAGCCCTTGTCACAACCCCACTTTCCGATTTTAGCCTTGCCTGCATGTAGTTTGGCTAGTTGTGATCATTCTCTGGTGAATGCAATGCACTTTGGGTGGATGGTCACAGACATTTAGCTTTTGCATCCTATCATCTCTATCTGTAAAAGGGAAACAGGGACTATAGGCAAGGCTTTTAGAGACATTTTTCTGCCTGAAGCAAAGGGCAAGATAATACCCACTTGCTACATCCATTCCATTGGTACAGCCTTTCCCAACCGCTGTGACACGGCACAGTAGTGTGCCGTGACGGACCTGCTGCTGTGACGCGAGAAAAGCTCTCTGCCCCCTTCCTTCCCCCCTCCTCCTGCCAAACTCCTGCTGCTTGGGGGAGGAGGAGGAAGGGTATGGCGGTCATACCAACTTGTGATGTTATTGACTATCTTACTAAGACTTATTGTTAATGAACTGAAGCCACAGATGATGCTGTGTTGACCATCGCCCTGAGGAAGGACCCTGGAGGTCCGAAACGGGTGCAGTGCGGCGGTATTCCCGTAGGCGTTTGCTTCACCTCATCTGAGTTCGGCCCCACTCCAACTTTCCATCTACAGTGTCTGGAGATTTCAAGCTGCTTGCTGATTTTCAGCGCATGCCGCAGCTTTCACGTAGTGCTGCTGGGTCTGGCTATTTGGGTTAACAAAAAAAAACCCCTGTGATCTCGCGCCGCCCTGAGCGGTGCCTTTGCGGCTTGCTTTCCTTATCTCTGCCTGAGTGGAAGTTACGCGGTTCCAGCGTCCTCTTGATTCACCTTGGGGGGCCCGCTACAGTGCTATACCGGCATGAGTGCTTTGGAATTATTTTGAGGATTTATTATTTATAATTTGGTGATTTCCACCCTTGAGAAACTATAGTTCCTTGAAGGTTGTAAACACTTCCCCATTTCAGCTTACAGGCACTAGCCACGCCTTGATTATTTTTTGACGTGTCTTTTTATTTAGATAGACTTATGATTAGTGTGTTTTCTAGTTCCTCACAACCTCTGCTCCATGTCTTCAGCCCACAGCGGGCTGCTGAGAACGGAACTGTGGGACTTTCTTCCAGTTAATTTGATGTACACTTCTAACACAATAATACATTTAGTTATGTGTTTTTAAATGTATTTATACTGATACTTTTCCATTTGGCCTCTACTATTGATGTATTGAGATTGTGAGATTTATTTACATGATGTGCTTATGTATAAAGCATATAGAGATATGTACATGAAGGTTGGATTTGGGACGCACTCCCCATTTCAGCTTACATTCAAGATTGTATTACATTGATATATTTTGCTACTTTTGTGTCTATATATTTAGATAGACTCGTGCTTAGTGTGTTTTCTAGTTGCTGTATACTTAGTCCTGCTTTTCTTGTTGTTGTTGTTCCCCTGGAGGACGAGGAAGGGCCAGGCGGCGGCGAAGAAAAAGAAGGGGCCGGGGCGCCACCTCCTTCGGCCGTTTCCCTAGCCAGCCTCCAATCCGCCATGACTCCTGCCATGACTCTCGCCCTTCGCTCGCTGAAGCCGCATGGAGGAGGAACCCCGCCCACTGAAGTCCGTCCACCGCTCATGCTCCTCCTCTGGGCAGCTTCAGCGATAGAAGGGCGGGAGTCATGGTGGAGAGCGGCGCCAGGGACGGGGGCCATGACTCCCACCCCTCGCTCGCACTGCCCCCTCAAGGCTGGAGAAGCTGTGGGAGAGCTGGGGGGAGGAGGCGGGGCATGGTGCAGCCTGGCTCCGCCCCCTCTCCCCGGCTTCAGCTCTCCCACAGCTTCTCCAGCCTTGATGGGGCACTGCCAAGCCAGCATTGTGCTGGCTCTGCCACCGCAGGCTTGGCACTGCCCCCCTCAAGGCTGGAGAAGCTGTGGGAGAGATGAAGCTGGGGGAGGGGCGGGCATGGCACGGCAGCCTGGCTCCTCCCCCCCCTGGCTTTGGCACTCCCAGCAGCTGTTCCCCGCAGGCCACCATCCCCCAGCCGTTCTTTACTGTGTTAGAGTGTCATTTTGTGTCATTTTGGTTGGTGGTGTGCCCCCGGATTCTTTTACTGCATTGGTAGATCCTATTCTGTTGGCAGCTGAATTTTACTTTTTATTTATTACATTTATTTCTAACCTGCCCTTCTCTACCCCCGAAGGGGGACTCAGGGCGGCTAACAAAAAGGTAACAATTTGATACACAGGAGACAGAACAACAACACATCATCAAATACTACAAAACAGATTAAAACAATCAAATATCAATAACCACATGATCCCCGTTCCGCACTCATAGGCTGTTCAAAACCAAGTCCGCCTCAACAATCCCGCCATTATTAAATTGTTCGTCCACTGCCCCACATCAACCAAACGCCTGGTCCCAAAGCCACATCTTTAACTTTTTTTCTAAAGGAAAGGAGGGAAGAAGTTGACCTTATTTCGCTGGGGAGCGAGTTCCACGGGCGAGGGGCCACCACCAAGAAGGCCCTCTCCCTTGTTCCCACCAACCGTGTTTGCGACAAAGGTGGGATCGAGAGCAGGGCCTCCCCGGAAGATCGTAAATTTCGAGGTGGGACATAAGGGGAGATACATTCAGACAAGTAAGCTGGGCCAGAACCGTGAATCTAACTTGGACCCTAAAAGCCCCAGATCCTAGTTGGTCTTGGGAGCTAAGCAGGGTTATTCCTAGTAAATTTTTGGATAGGATTCCACCAAAGAATACTAATTACTGAAGGCTATATGTCAGAGGAAGAAAGTGGCAAAATCACTTAGGAATGGGTGCTTCGATTTCAGTGGAGGGAGAGTCCATTTTAGGTCAGACTATAAAGCTGCTATCCAAGGTTCTAGCAAAGTTAATAATAATTATAATATACTTTTAATCAAAGGCATATAGTGCATTCAGAAGGCTTCACAAAAGAGTCTGGAGCAACAAGCACCTGAGACAAAGCACCAAAATCAGTGTGTACAGAGCTATCATACTGTCCATTCTCCTCTATGGGTCTGAAACATGGGTCACCTATCGCCAACACCTACGACTCCTCGCGCTTTCATCAGCGCTGTCTTCGCACAATCCTAAATATACACTGGACCGACTATGTGACTAATGTTGCTGTCCTTGAGCAAGCAGGGATCACCAGCATTGAGGCCATGCTATTGAGAACACAGCTGCGCTGGGCAGGGCACGTCTCTAGGATGGAGGACCACGCCTCCCAAAGATACTACTCTAGGGTGAACTCGCCACGGGTCAGAGCAAGAGAGGCGCCCCCAAAGAGATATAAGGACTCCTGAAACAACATCTCAGGCTTGGCCAGATTGATCACCAACAATGGTCCACCCTGGCCTCACATCGGGAGGCATGGAGAAGCACTATCCACAATGCTGCGGCCTCTTTCGAGAAGACACGCCGAATGGGTCTCGAGAGACACGACAACGCAGAAAGAACCGCAACTTGGAAAAACATCACCCAAGGAGACTTTCTGCTGCGCTTTCTGCAACCGAACTTGCCTATCTCAGATTGGCCTTTTTAGTCATCAACGCGCTTGTAAAAAGCATGGGATGAGTCCTTCCTGAATCTTCGTTCGCGAAGTAATGCCGAGAGATACTTTTAATATACTATTAATTGTATTTTATGTATTCTGTTTCTTGGATATTTGTAAACCACTCCGAGTCTCCGGGGAGTGGCGTTATACAAGCCGGAATAATAAATAAATAAATAATAGTGGTTGGGAAACACTGGCATAATGATATAGAAAAGAGTTGCCTATGAAGGCACTGGACTTTGGAACAGAGTTTGAAAAAGTAAATTGGGAGTACTGTGACTCCGAGAGCACCAGCTGAACATCTCTGGGAGGTTTCAACCCAGCAGTAATGTTTCCAAGACCAACTTTGAATGTCTTAAGCCTACTGTACGATCTCATCAGCTTTTTTTAACCCAGGCGTTTAAATAGATATGATCCCTTAGTCTGTACATCTAATTGAAATTCTTCTTAAATTGTTGAATAAATAACTCTTTGATTGTAGGACTGGGTTGTATGTTGTTGTTTGCCTTGCGTTGGGTTTTATGTTGCTGTTTGTATTGTCTTGGGTTTCTAAGTAATTAATTATCCACTGCGGGCTGCCCTGAAATCATTATGTGATGAAATGTTCTAAATAAATAGACAACCACACAAAATATCCCTCTGCCAAAAAACAAATTAACCAAAAAAAAAATCTTAAAAGGCAACTCGATGCTGCTGAAATTGAAGTCTGAAAGAGCTTTTTTGAAAGTCTCTCTGTGAAAGCATGAAGCTCCTATTTGAATCTCATGAAATTCAATTTGGATTATTGGGTTATTCATAGGGATGGAAGTGTACTGTATATACATAAGTTGACCTCATATATAAGTCAAGGGCAAGCCGTGGGGCCCAATCTATGGATGTTGATATGACCCACGGCTAAGTTGAGACTCTTTCTACAGCAAGGGGAAACTCAGCTGCCCCTGTGGCCATCATGAATGCCATTTTCAAAAAGGCCAGAAATGATGCTGGATCTACATTGCTTTATATCTCCTGATCCCAGATAATCTGGCAGTGTAGATTCATATTATCCAGTTCAAAGCAGATAATCTGGGATCAACTCCTGGGATATAGGGCAGTGTGGATCCAGTCTTGGAGATAGTCAAGGGCAAGGGTCGGGAACCTTTTTGACTCAGAGAGCCATGAAAGCAAAATATTTGGAAATGTATTTCAGTGAGAGCCATATAATACACAACTCCCAGGAGCAACAGAAAATACTGGAAAGGGTTGGGGAAAACAGACCCCGACATATGGGAGTTGCAGTTGTGTGGATTTATAGTTCACTTGCAATAAAAGAGCATTCTGAGCTCCACCAACCATTAAACGGAACCAAACTTGGCATACACAACTCCCAGGAGCAGCAGAAGATACTGGAGAAGGTTGGGGAAAACAGACCCTGGCATATGGGAGTTGCAGTTGTGTGGATTTATAGTTCACTTGCAATAAAAGAGCATTCTGAGCTCCACCAACCATTAAACGGAACCAAACTTGGCATACACAACTCCCAGGAGCAGCAGAAGATACTGGAGAAGGTTGGGGAAAACAGACCCTGGCATATGGGAGTTGCAGTTGTGTGGATTTATAGTTCACTTGCAATAAAAGAGCATTCTGAGCTCCACCAACCATTAAACGGAACCAAACTTGGCATACACAACTCCCAGGAGCAGCAGAAGATACTGGAGAAGGTTGGGGAAAAACAGACCCTGGCATATGGGAGTTGCAGTTGGGTGGATTTATAGTTCACTTGCAATAAAAAGAGCATTCTGAGCTCCACCAACCATTAAACGGAACCAAACTTGGCATACACAACTCCCAGGAGCAGCAGAAGATACTGGAGAAGGTTGGGGAAAACAGACCCTGGCATATGGGAGTTGCAGTTGGGTGGATTTATAGTTCACTTGCAATAAAAGAGCATTCTGAGCTCCACCAACCATTAAACGGAACCAAACTTGGCATACACAACTCCCAGGAGCAGCAGAAGATACTGGAGAAGGTTGGGGAAAACAGACCCTGGCATATGGGAGTTGCAGTTGGGTGGATTTATAGTTCACTTGCAATAAAAGAGCATTCTGAGCTCCACCAACCATTAAACGGAACCAAACTTGGCATACACAACTCCCAGGAGCAGCAGAAGATACTGGAGAAGGTTGGGGAAAACAGACCCTGGCATATGGGAGTTGCAGTTGGGTGGATTTATAGTTTATCAGACATCAAAGAGCATTCTGTGTTCCACAAAACACTGGAGGGGTTTCGGGGAAGATTTATTTATTTATTTATTATTTCGGCTTGATAGACCGCTCTATCCGAAGCTCGGAGCGGTTTACAGCACATAAAATATACCAAGTTAAAACACACAAAACGCGACATCATAAAACCGATTAAAAAACCCTACTACCTACAATAAAACTACAATAGATCAACACATAGTGCAAATGGCAACGATGCGGCAGGGTGGCAAGTTATGGCAGGCACCAGTCAAGCACCAAATGCCTGCCTAAACAGCCAGGTCTTACAGGACCTGCGGAATGTCATTAAGTCCCATAGAACTCGCGTCTCCGCTGGCAGCGAGTTCCATAAGGTTGGCGCGGCCACTGAAAACGCCCTCTGCCGCGTACTGGATAGCCTACAAATCTTCATACCAGGAACCTCCAACATGTTAAGCCCCTCTGAATGCAGTGATCTTCTGGGCACATATGGGGTAAGCCACTCCCTCAAGTACACTGGCCCCAAACCATATAAGGCCTTGAAAGTTAAAACTAACACCTTGAAGGAGACCCGGAATTCAATTGGGAGCCAGTGCAGTTCGCGCAGGAGTGGTGTTACATGAGCCGTTCTTGTGGCTCCTAAGAGCAGGCAGGCTGCTGCATTCTGCACCAGCTTGAGTTTCCGGATCGCCGACAAAGGTAGGCCAATGTACAGTGCATTACAATAGTTGAGCCTCGAGGTGACCGTGACTTGGATCACCATGGCCAGGTCGCAGCGGGAGAGGTAGGGAGCCAGACGTTTTGCCTGCCGCAGATGGTAAAAAGCTGTCTTCAGGCTCACGCGATCTGCGCCTCTATAGACAGCTGAGGGTCCAGCCGGACCCCTAAGCTCTTGACTAAGGACTGCGGGCATAGTGCCATGCCGTCAAACGTCGGCAGCTGGATCCCCCCCCCCCCCGGGCGGCCCAGCCACAACAACTCCGTCTTTGCTGGGTTCACCTTCAACTTACTGACTTGCAGCCATCCAGTTACAGCTTCTAGGCAGAGCTGGAAATTATTGGGTACAGATTCCACCCCAGCGTCCATCCTCAGAATGAGCTGGGTGTCATCAGCGTAGTGGTGGCACTCCAGCCCAAAACTCCGCACCAATTGGGCGAGTGGTCGCATATAGATATTAAATAACAGCGGGGAGAGGATGGCCCCTGGGGGACCCCGCACCATAGTGAGGACCCCCCGGAGACCACCCCTCCCCACTTCACTCGCCGCAGGCAGTTTTGGAGGAAGGAGGACAGCCAATTTAGGGCTGTCCCCCTAACCCCCGCCATCGCCAGGCGGTGTGTCAAAAGTTGGTAATCGACAGTATCAAGCGCTGCCGTGAGGTCCAATAACACGAGCAGCGCCGATCTGCCTCGATCCAAATGGCAGCGGAGTAGGTCTGTGATGGAGACCAGGATGGTCTCTGTCCCATGCCCAGAATGGAAGCCGGACTGGAAGGGGTCTAGCCAGGTTGCATCATCCAAGAATGTCTGCAGCTGGTCCATTGCTGCCCTCTCAATTACCTTGCCCAGGTACGATAAATTGGACACTGGGTGGTAATTGGAGGGAGCCGCGGAATCTAACCCTGGCTTCTTCAGCAATGGAGTAACCACCTTTTAACTCCTCTGGAAAAGCTCCTTGCTCAAGGGAGCAGTTGACTATATTCAACAGAGGGCCTCGTAACCCCTCCATGCAAGCTCGAATCAGCGTAGAGGGGAACGGGTCGAGGGAGCAGGTGGTAGGTCGAAGAGCTGCGACAATCTTGTCAACATCCTCTGCGTCCAGTGGTCGAAACCGGTCGAAGGTGGACCCGGTGGAGGGCCACGGAGTCTCAAGTTCCTGTACTGTATCAACCGTAGCAGGGAGGTCCTGGCGGAGCATCGCAATCTTGTCTGCAAAATGACTCTGAAAAGCCTCGGCAGTAAGGGCCCGATCATCGTTGTTTGGGATGGTAGGGACCATCGTCAGCTGCCGAATTATCTTGAACAATTGAGCTGGGCGTGAGTCTGCAGACGCTATCAAGGAGGCATAGTGGGAATTTTTCGCCTCCTTGATAGCCTGCTCATAAGCCTTCCTAAAGAGCTCATAAGCTGATTCCGAGGGTCCGTCACGGAGCTTCCTCCACATGCGCTCTAGCCGTCTCTTCTCCCGCTTCATGGTTCCCGTTTCATAGTTGTAGAACAGATGATGGGATTTACTGTACCTTCAATTGCTTCAGCTCTACATAAAAATCACTGGACTCTCTCTCACTGCCTGTACAGCTGATAGTAGAGGCCTCCTTGCTGGCCCCCAGAGGGGTGCAGGCCCAGCCTCCAGGAGAGGCTCACCATCACACAGTGCTGCCATGGGCAAGAAGTACCCTGGTGTCGGCCTCTTTCCCCGGGCATTTGTAAACACACTAGGAAAGAGGGCTTGTGAAGTGCGCACATGCAGGAATGAGATTGGGCTGGATAGCTCTTTGGTGCCCTCTTCCAACTCTATGATTCCCTCAATGCAATCTGGGAACAGTGGGGAATCTTCCTTCCTTGACTGCACTTCCAAATTTCCAAGACACTGCCTCTTCTCCCAGGATTGTATCCCATGCACAGCTCCTTCCCATCCATCCCACACAAAACATTTCTTTTGCATTTCCTTTGCAAACCCAAGCCCTTCCCATGTGGCTCCCCAAAAATCAAAGGCCACATGCAGTGGGGACGGGAGGAAACCGGGGCCTTTTCCTCTTTCCATCCTCGGGATTATTTCCCCTTCTCCTCTCTCTGCATCGCCCCACCGATCTCCCGCCATTAGCCACAGAAGCCCAGGTGGCGGCAGCAGCAACAGACCCAGCCCCGCACTGACGTCACGAGCGAGGCAAGTTGAGGAGGGAAATAGGAGGAGGAAATCTCTTAAAGGGGCAGCACAGCTTGATGTCCTGGCACTCAGACAAAGAGCGAGGACAACAAAAGGGGAAGAAGCCACAAGGCTTGCTCAGGGTGCATTCTACAGTCATGCCTGTCAATACGGGACAGGAGCTGAGAGGCACTCCGGCAGGAGGGGGTGGGGCTTAATGAAGGGGCTCTGCGAGCCAGATGCAATCATCAAAAGAGCCACACCTGGCTCCTGAGCCATAGGTTCCCTACCCCTGGTCAAGGGGGTCAGTACTTTTAGAGTCTCCAAGGATAGATTAAACTCTCCCCTTTAGTCACTCTATCTAGGGATGGTTCCTTTTGTTAACTGAGGTTTTCATATAACTAGCTGAACCCGGCACGCGTTGCTGTGCCCTATTTAGGAGATGTGTGGAAGTGTGGTAAATGATGTGGTAAATGATGTGACAATGTGTTTTGTGTGTGTATATATGTGTATGTGTGTGTATGTATGTGTATGTATGTTTGTGTGTATGTGTGTTTGTGTGTGCGTGTGTATGTATGTGTATGTATGTGTGTTTGTGTACGTATGTGTGTCTGTGGATGTGTGTGTGTGTATGTATGTGTATGCATGTATGTGTGTCTGTGTGTGTATGTGTGTTTGTGTGTGCGTGTGTATGTATGTGTATGTGTATGTATATGTGTGTGTATTTATGGGTATGTATTTGTGTGTGTATGTGTATTGATGTGTGTGTGTATGTTTGTGTGTGTGTATGTATGTGTGTGGATGTATATGTGTTTGTGTATGTATTTGTGTGTATTTGTGTGTGTATGTGTATGGATGTGTGTGTGTATGTTTGTGTGTGTGTTTCTGTATGTGTGTGTGTGTGTGTGTCTGTGTCTGTGTATGTACACTTCTGCTCCCTCTCTCCCCCCCCCCCTATCTCGGTCTGGTTTTCCCCATTCTCTCCCCCCCTCTTTCTCTCTGTCTCACTCTCCCCTCATCTCTCTCTGCCCGTCCTCTCTCTCTCTGTGTGTCTGATTCCCCCTCTTCTCTCCCCCCCCCGTTCTTTCTCTCCCAATAAGGGGCGGGCCGCGTACGGCACTGGACATGCGCGCCATGGCGAGAGGCAGGCCGGGAGATCGGCGATCCGCCCTCCGCCGTGTGCCCAGCGGTTCTAGCGGCCGCGCCTGAAGCAAGGGTAGCTCGGGAGGTTACCTTCTTGTAGGTGTGGGCCCTGGTACCGCTGGGGACACGGCAGAGGGCGGATCTGCGATCTCTGGGTCTGCCTCCCGCCCTTGCGCGCATGTGCTGCATTGTACGCGTTCCGCCCCTTTTTGGCTGTGCTGGGTGGTGTCAGGCCCCTTTTGGGAAGTCCCGCCTGACTACTACACTTCCCAGAAGGCCCCGCATGGCCACGGCCGGTTTTTGCCGAGGTTTCGGGGAAGTGGAGTGCGGCGCCCCAGAGTTGCTGTGGCACCGGGGTCGTGCGGGCACGGGCGAGGTTGGCGAGGAGGGGGTTAGGGCGCCGGCGGTGTGGCTGTGAAGGTTCAGGGTGAGTGGGGAGAGAGGGTGATGGGATGGGTTGAGTGGTGGTGGGGGGAGGTCAGAGTGTGCCTGCGTGGTTGCTCTCCCTGTGTTCAGCGCTCGCGGCCAGCGCAGAATGGGAGGCAATGGGAGGTTTTGGGGGCTTTGGGGGGTTGCAAGGTAGGGAGGTGGGTTTTTTGTGCTATGTTTATACCTCATGGTCTGGGGGAATGTGTGTCATTGGATTTGTGTTTCTGGGGGGTATAGTTTGGCCGTGCATAATGTCCATCGCACGACCACTCTTCTTTTATATATATAGATAGAAAGAGGGGGAACAATTCTAAGGTATAGGAAAGTAGGAAAAGGGAAATAAGAAAGAGATAGAAGGTAAAGGTTGGGGGGTAGTGGGGTTTGTAAACACACTAGGAAAGAGGGCTTGTGAAGTGCGCACGTGCAGGAATGAGATTGGGCTGGATAGCTCTTTGGTGCCCTCTTCCAACTCTATGATTCCCTCAATGCAATCTGGGAACAGTGGGGAATCTTCCTTCCTTGAGTGCTTGGTGTTTTGTGGTAGGGAAAGGGTGTCATGATGCTGGGTCCTGGCCCGGCCCCTTAATCACACACACAGAGACAATTGATCAATTAACTATTTATTGAATAATAAAAAAACAGGTGTGAAAGAAGAATGTCCAAGTAAAAAGCAATTAGTCCAAAATAGCTGGCAAAAAGTGCCAATAGCAATCCAGGGGATCTCTCAAGGCAAGTCCGTGAAAACAAAGCGAATCAAAAGCAATAAAGTCTCCGATGGTCAAGGCAAGGCAAGGCACAAGGTCCAAGGTACTTGGCAAGGCAAGGCAGGGCAAGGCAGGGCAAGCCAACGCTGGCTTCAAGGATCAAGAACGCTTCACTTCCTTGGATCAGAAGTGGCCGTTCAACTGAGGATCTGTTTCCAGGGAACGTATATTTAATCTCCTCCTTTGTGAGCCCAACGACGCTCTAGGCTTTGACGCCATTCCCTTCTATGAGCCTCGATGCTCCTTCTGCGGTCAAAGCTCCTTCCCTCCCTTTCGCCAGCTGTCTCACTATCTTCATGAGAAACATCCTCCTCTTCTGTCTCCATGAACTCGGCCCCCGTGGGTTCCCAGATTCGTTCTTGGGAACCTCGCCCACCTGGATTCTCATACCAATTATCTAATCCTTGGTCAAACTGACCTTCCTCGTCCTCGTAGGCATCGGGCCAATCGTCTTCCCATTGCAAACTCTCTGTAGGAGATGCAGGCCCAGCAGCCCCCTCATCCATTTCACCTGACTCCCCATCAATCGGGTCCAAAGCAATTGGGACCCCCGGCATCCCCAGACCCCCTGGCTGGGCTGGGGGCTGAGCTGGGGTCGGGGCTGGGGCGGGTTGGAGGCTGGGTTGCTACAAAGGGGTATAATATGTCTTCCAATCTTCTTCACTTCGGGTGTATCTTTCTTTTTTCTGTCTTTTATGCTCTCTCGATCCAAGGCAGGGATGGTACCTTTTTGATAAGATGGACAGTATTTACATTGACCCATAGATAAGTTGACTCAGGGTTTCGGAGTCAATTTTTACCTCGAATTTCTCAACATATGCATGAGTATATACAGTAATACTCAATCCTGCTCACCTTCATACCTTCCAAATGACCTGATTTGAGGAGGATAGTTTCGATTAATCCTCTATCATCCTACTTTTCCAGGTGCATGTAAAATGTTCTGGTTTCTCTTTCTTTCTCCCACCCCTTCTTTTGTCCTCTGCTTGCCTCAGCTGCTGCAAACCGAGTTCAAAGGCTAAAGTATTTTGCACGGGAGACACTGGTAGAGAACAACTGGCAAACTCTTCACTTCCCGGTAGGCTCCGGTCAAAGAAAACTGTTGCAGTCTCAGCTAGTTTATGTATGTATTTATTTATAGTATTTATATTCCGCCCTTCTCACCCCGCACGGGACTCAGGGCGGATTACAATGTACATATACATGGCAAACATTCAATGCCACAGACACACAACATATATAGTTAGAAAGGACAGGGGGCAACACCGTACAACACTAGTACTGCAAACCACAAGGTTACAAATAGAATATGTTAGACTATTATGTTATCAAAATATCATATATTATGGACAACACAAGTAATAGTTCTGCACATATAGTATTATTTACAAGTTCTACACACTGAGTTCAACACATGAAGTTCAGCACAACAATCTCCCAAAGGACTGGGAAAGGTACATAAACGTTCATTAAGACAATGAGCTTTGCAATTGTCCCAAACAATTTTCAGAGTCACCAGTCCAGGAAAAAAACGCTACAAAATCAGCCCAGTTAGTCAGTACCTGATAAGCTGTAAAGTATTGGTATGGGTCCAGGTGGGAATAGAGGTAGTCCGAGGTCCATATGTTAGGTGGAGAAACAAAGTAACACGGTCCCAAAATCAGCAAGATGGTATAAACTTAATGCAATCAAGTTGAAGTATTGTAAATCCCAGCAATGATGGATGAAAGGGAACCGCGTGAAGGTAAACAAAATTCCCAAATGGGAGACGCCGCTGGGCTTTCCGTTAGGGAGGCTGCCTACGGCTGGAGCTCTCTCCGAAGCCAGCTGCGGGCCGTTTTGCCTCTTTCCGAGACTTCCTCGGGGCCTGCGCCAAATAATCATGTCGTCCTCAGAAGTATATAATTATACAAACGGTTTCCTTAGGCGCAGTTTGGTCCGTCATTGCTTGGCCATGGAGTACCATTCACTTCCCTTCCTATCTTGGACTGTTTTGAATTATATCCTGGATTTGTGGGCTTTCATATTGCCCTATGAGACTGTTATGGACTACTTTTCTACACACTGTGGTATTGTACTCCTGAGTGTTTTTTCACTATATGAATATTATATACATTAGATACTTTTGCTATATTGTGTGCTAGTACTTTATTTGTGTTGCTTGGCCATGCACATCTTGGTTTCCACTTGTCAAATGGAAAGGTTATTTGAGAAACAAAGAGAACAAATTTGTGTTTATTTTGTTCACCCTCAAATTATATCAGACTTACAGAGACTTTGAAGCAGTGATTCTCAACCTTCCTAATGAACCCCCCTGAGTCCTCCTTTGGGGGTGAGAAGGGCGGGGTAAAAGTATTGCAAATAAATAAATAAAACTAGCTGTACCCAGCACGCATTGCTGTGCCCTATTTTGGAGATGCGAGGAAGTCTGAGTATGTAAGGGCTGGAGTTGTTGTTAGTTATGGTGTTGTTGGGGTCATGGCTGTGTTGTTATGGGTTGTTTTGGTGGGTGGGATGTTGGAGTCCTGTGGAGTTGTTGTTGTGTGGTGTTGCTGGCCTTCTGCATAGCTTGTGGATATACAATGTTTTTTGTCTTTCCGTCTGCTGTGTTGATGTAGAGCAGTGGTTCTCAACCTGGGGTCCCCAGATGTGTTTGGCCTACAACTCCCAGAAATCCCAGTCAGTTTACCAGCTTTTAGGCTTTCTGGGTGTTGAAGGCCAAAACATCTGGGGACCCCAGGTTGAGAACCACTGATGTAGAGGTTGATGCGTGTGTGGGTGGGGTACTTTGGAAGTGAGTGGAGGTACTTGAAATCCCATTATCCATGGTGTGTCCTCCTCTAATCTGCAGTTGGATGGAGTGTGGGTCATGGGGGGCATTGTTTGCCAAGTTTGGTCTTTATCGGTCTTGGTTCTGGGACACAGTGGTCTGTGGGGAATGATGGGTTTTGAAGTATTGCAAATTCCATTATCCATGGAGGTACTTCAAGTCCCATAATCCATGATCCACCCTCCTCCAAACTGTAGTATAATGTAGCGTGGGTCATAGGGGCTCTGTGTGCCAAGGTAGGTTACTGTAAATTCAGGCCATACACAATGTCCCATGAGCTGAGGCCTAGTCAGGAAAAATCAAGTTAATGAAGCCTTACTGTCAATTCAGGCCATACACAATGTCCAATGAGCTGAGGGCTAGTCAGGAGAATCAAGTTAATGAAGCCTTACTGTCAATTCAGAGCGTAAACAGCATTCCATTAAGTGAGGCCTACTCAGGGAAATTAAGTTAATGAAGCCTTACTGTCAATTTTGGGCGTGGTCTGTGATTTGTAGGGGTGTAAATTTTCTGTGGGAAGTGAATTGGGTGTTTGTGTTTGTGCCTCAGGCCTTTGCCTTATCCTCCTCTGACAGTTTATTATGGGTCGGAATGTTCATGTTGGCTGGCCAGTACAGGAGTTATGCAAATCCGCCCTTATTGGCAGCCAATCATGTTGTCAGAATGTAGAGGCTGGGAGAGTCGTTGTCAGCCCCGGAGGATGCTGGGAAATGTAGGTTTTTTTTACTCGTTGTTTTGGGGGCCTTTTAGGTTTTGGGGGGGAAGTTTCTTTGCTACAAACGTACCTTGTCTGAGGTCTATTTCTGTTGGCAAGTTTGGTGTCTCTGCATTGTAAGGTTTCTCTGTTTGGGACGGTCGTTCCATGACGACTCTTCCTTTATATATATAGATAAATAATGCTGCAACCCTTTAATGCAGTTCCTCATGTTGTGGCGACCTCCAACCATAACATTATTTTTGTTGCTACTTCATAACTGTAGTTTTACTACTGTTATGAATTATAATGTAAATATCTGATATGCAAAATGTATTTTCATTGTTACTACTTTTTCTCCCTGGGATTTGGCCATGGAGGGGCCACTCTACCCCTCTGTAAGCCCTGCCTTCCCCCCAGGGCTCCCCCTCCCTAGGGGTCCCCCCCCCTCACCTTCTCACCTCCACCTCTGCCTCCTTCATCGTCCCTCTTGGCTCCAAAGCAAACCTCACCTCTGTCACTGTCTCTTCCTCCTCAAATGGCAGTGGGGACAGGGCTCAGTGATGTCACCTCCTCCCTCCGGAGAAGAAGAAGTGGTCCTCACAACACCTTTACCTCACAACACTTTTTGACAAGAATCATCAGATTTGGCCAGTTCCCCATTTCCCAAGGAAACAAAAGATTATCCCAGCCTGAAAGGCTGAGAGCATGGCATCTTCATTTAGATAAAGGACTAATTTAATCAGGAACCTCCAGACACATTGTTCTCTTCAAGTTCCCGCCTCTCGCTTCCCATTCGCCAGAACAGAGGCGGTGCTGTTCCATCATTGGCTCCCCTCCAGTTGGTCTGAACATTCCATCCAATTAGCTGATGCGTGCGGGTGGGAAATTTGAATTTTGACAGCTCTGTATAACTATAAATATGGCGTGTATTTTTAATGTAACCTTATGGCTGTTTTGCGACAAGGAAATTGCGGCGGTCATCCTTATCAGCTGACAAGAATTAAAGATCTCGGTGGCTGTTCTTCAACTCTGGTGAGGTTTATTGAGAAACAGTGGGGTGGGAAAATCTGAATCCTGCCTTTGCTCACCAAGGGTTGCGATCCCTCTATTTGGGGTGCTAGGGCTCGTGCCCCTTCTGGGCAGAGCCAACCCAAATTCTGTTCGGTGACATAATGAGGAATGGGGCAAGGGGGCATACACAGAGTTCATAGGAAAAAGGAGGAATCATGCAGGTAATTGCCCAGGTCTAAGGCAGACCTGGGCAATTACCAACCCTCCGGGTGTTTTGGACTTCAGCTCCCAGAAATCCTAGCCAGTTTACCAGCTGTTAGGATTTCTGGGAGCTGCAGTCCAAAACACTTGGAGGGCCTGTAATTGCCCAGGTCTGGCTAAGGGGAAGTCACATCAGTGTCGTCCTCGTCGTCCGTCCGTCCGTCCCCCCCAAGTCCATAAAAGTTCATAAAGTTTGGCAAGAGTTTATGAAAGTTCATATGAACTCATAAGAGTTCGTGGGAGTGCATGAAACTTTAGGGGAGCACTTAGTAGTCAGAGTCCATTAATAAAAACAGGAGGAGAGCTAGGGGATTAAGGGATCAATTCAGCCTGGTGCCTGGTGCCCTTGGAAAACTATGAATTCCCTAATTTTGATCTATCTTTTACAGATCCCTGGACGGAGGGGAGGTTACCTCCGATCACAACATTGTATATAGCAGTGTTTCCCAACCAGTGTGCCGTGGCACACTAGTGTGCCATGAGCGATCATCAGGTGTGCCTTTGGAAATTGGAACCATCAATATCCTTTCTTCCCCCTCCTGCTGAAAACTTTTTCTTCTCCACTCGGGCTCCCTTCTTCCCAGCCTCGTTCTGCTTGCTTTGCCTCACTTTGTTCACACTGCCGCTTCTGCGGGAGGGGGAGGGAGAAATACGTGACCCGTGCGGGCGCTACTGCGCAGACTCGCCCCACGTCTTCCTCCCTCCCCTCCACAGTGCTCTCTGGATATAGGTGAACTACAACTCCAAAACTCAAGGTCAATGCCCACCAAACTCTTATAGTATTTTCTCTTGGTTATGGGAGTTCTGTGTGGGAAGTTTGATTCCATTCCATCATTGGTGGAGTTCAGAATGCTCTTTGATTGCGGGTGAACTATAACTCCCAGCTGTTGAGCAAGACCTTCGTGTGTGTCTTTCTGCCATTCCTGCCAGGATATCTATGTTATGTTCATCAAAACAGGCCCAGGTTTCACACTGAGTGTATAAATACATTTAAAAACACATTAACTATATGTATTACTGTGTTAGAGTGTCATTTTGTGTCATTTGGGTTGGTGGTGTGCCCCAGGATTTTGTAAATGTAAAAAATGTGCAGTGGCTCAAAAAAGGTTGAAAAACACTGGTATACACAGTATACAATACTAGTCCAACCGTTTGCCATGCTGGGAAAGCAGAATCAAAGTACCCCCAACAGATGACCATCCAGACTCTGTTTAAAGTAGTATGCCTTCGGTAAAGTTATGAACAACTTGAATTAATGCAGAAAAGAACCTCAGGCTCTGTTAAATGGCGGGAGGCTCCAGCAGAGTACGCTTATTTATTTATTTATTATTTATGTATTAACTTCGATTTAGTATACCGCTCACTCCGGAGCTCAGAGCGGTTTACAAAGAAGCATAAACATCGAGAGTAGTAAAAACAAATTAAACAGTTAAAACACATTAGACATCAAAGAGGTTAAAACAAGTTAAAACGCTAGCCCTCAGCGATGGCTGGGGGAACACGGTGAGAATCTAAGAGAGTCATAGGCGGCATGGAGCACAATGTAGTTGAGTTAAGGGCCGAACGCCATCCTAAAGAGCCAAGTCTTCAAGGCCTTGCGGAAGGGCAGAAGCGCGCGGATGGTGCGGATCTCCTCCGGGAGGCCGTTCCAGAGACTTGGGGCAGCTACAGAGAATGCCCTCCGCCGTGTAGAGGCCAGTCTGCAGGTTCCGAGAGAAGGTACCTCGAGGAGGTTAAGCTCCTCAGAGCGCAGTGATCTCGCGGGCACATAAGGGGTAAGTCGCTCCCTCAGGTACACTGGCCCCAAACCATAAATGGCCTTAAAGGTGAAAACTAACACCTTGAAGAGGACCCGGAATTCAATCGGGAGCCAGTGCAGCTCGCATAAGAGTGGAGTTGCGCGGTCAGACCTTGCAGCGCCCAGGAGGAGGCGGGCTGCGGCATGCTGCACTAGCTTAAGCTTCCGGATCATCGACAAGGGAAGGCCAATGTGGAGCGCATTACAGTAATCGAGCCTCGAGATGACCGTGGCTTGGATCACCGTAGCAAGGTCGCATTGGGAGAGGTAGGGAGCCAGGCGCTTAGCCAACCGTAGGTGGTAAAATGCTGTCCTGCAGGTGCAGCCAATCTGCTCCTCCATGGACAGGTGGGCGTCCAGCCGGCGGCCCAGCCACAAGATCTCCGTCTTCGCCGGGTTCACCTTCAACTTACTGGCTCGCAGCCATCCAGTAACGGCTTCAAGGCAAAGGTGGAAATTATCGGGCACAGAGACTACCCCGGGGTCCAACCTCAGAATGAGCTGGGTATCATCAGCGTACTGATGACACTCCAGCCCAAAACTCCGCACCAGTTGGGCGAGTGGTCGCATATAGATGTTAAATAACAGCGGGGAGAGGATAGCCCCCTGAGGGACCCCACAACTCAGCGGGAGCCTCCGAGACCGCCTCCCCACTTCACTCGCTGCTGGCGGCGATGGAGGAAGGAAGACAGCTTACACATCAGTATAGTGCTCAGCATGTGGCAAAATCAACCTTTGCTTTTGGGATTCTTTGCAAACCATGGTTGGTCAAGTCGGCAATTGTGGCAGATTTTGCTTTCAAAAGAACACATTTTCTGGCCATCGTGTATAGAGTATTGATTTGTAGTCTCCAAAACAAGTTTTCCTAAGTTGCTCAAAAGGTATGCCTGGTTTCTCGACCTCACTCAGAAACATATGTGGTCCACATGGGGGGAATAGCTGAAAAGGAGGGCTCCGATTTTGGGAGTGAGAGCCAGAGCAAAGCAGCCTCATACAGAAGGCTCTTGTGTGTGCCGTCAGCTCAGGGCATTGCTCCGACCTTTTCGCTTCCTGCGGAAATAGGCCCTGAAAAGACCCTTTCTCTGCCTGAATTTGGAAGCCCGTTGGCAGCCAAAGAACGAGAGAGCCTCGGGGGAGGCATTTCATTAGGGGGAAGGTGCCGGGAGGAGATGTCTAGAAGTGGCGAAGACAGGAGCTTCTTTTGAACCTTGCCTCAAACCTTCAGGTTTCCTTTTCAAAGCCCAGTTGCCGCTTCCCCACACACCGAGGGATGCAGTAAGGCAGGGGTGCTCATTAGGTAGATTGAGATCTACTGGTAGATCGTGTAGGGCAGTGGTTCTCAACCTTCCTAATGCTGCGACCCCTTAATACAGTTCTCATGTTGTGGTGACCCCTCAACCATAAAATTATTTTCGTTGCTACTTCATAACTGCAATTTTGCTCCTGTTATGAATCGTCATGTAAATATCTAATATAAAGGATGTATTTTCATTCACTGGATGAAACCTCCCATCAAAAAGCATTCTGAACTCCACCAACAATGGAATTGAACCAAACTTGGCACACAGAACTCCCATGACCAACAGAGAATACTGGAAGGGTTGGGTGGGCATTGACCTTGAGTTTGGGAGTTGTAGTTCTCCTACATCCAGAGAGTACTATGGACAAAAACAATGTTGGACTTGGACCAAACTTGGCACGCATACTCAATATGTCCAAATGTGAACACTGGTGATGTTTGGGGAAAATTTGGAGGGATAGTTGCTGGGATTTATAGTTCACTTACAATCAAAGAGCATTCTGAACCCCACCAACGATAGACTTGGGCCAAGCTTCCCACAGAGAACCCCCATAACCAACAGTAAATACTGTGTGTTTCTGAGGGTCTTTGGTGACCCCTCTGACACCCCCTGGTGACCCCTCCAGGGGTCCCGACCCCCAGGTTGAGAAACGCTGGCGTAGGGCGTCCTGGTAGATCGCAGGCAAGGCGGGAGGATGGCTCAGTCCAGTAGTAAGAAATCAGTTTGTGTGTGTCAACTGTAAAATAGGATGTGTGGAAGGGCCATGGCCTCGGGTGGCAGATTGGGGGGGGGGCATTTCCGGGCCTGAAGGAAGGGGTGAAGGAAGGAGTGGCGCCCGCCCGCGCGAGGGACAACAAGGAGCTGGGGGGAAGTCCCGCCGCCCCTAGGGAGATTAACACAGCTTCCCCTGCTGCTGCCCCGCTCGTGCGAGCGGGCGCCACTCCTTCCTTCAGTGAAGGAGTGGCGGGCGGAACTGGCATGACGGACAAGGCGCCGCTGGAAGTCCCGCCCCTAGGGCGACTCACGTGGCTTTCGCCGCTGCCGCCCCGCTCATCCGTGCCCCAAATACGTGCAGGGCGGCGGCGGGGGAAGCCGCGTGAGTCGCCCTAGGGGCGGAACTTCCAGTGGCGCCTTCTCCCTTACGCCGGTTCCGCTCCCTCCTTTCACTGAAGGGAGGAGGGGCGGAGCCGCTGCCGGCATGATGGACAAGGCGCCGCTGGAAGTCCCGCCCCTAGGGTGACTCACGCGGCTTCCCCCGCTGCCGCCCCGCCCGTATTTGGGGCACGGGCGAGCGGGCGGCTGCGGGGAAGCTGCCTGAGTCTCCCTAGGGACGGACTTCCAGCGGCGCCTTGTCCGTCATGCCGGTTCCACCCCCCTCCCTTCAGTGAAGGGAGGAGGGGTGGAGCCACTGCCAGCGTGACAGACAAGGCGCCACTGAAAGTGGCGGGCGCCACTCCTTCCTTCAGTGAAGGGAAGAGGGGCACCGGTGCGAGCGCGGCGGCAGCGGGGGAAGCCGCGTGAGTCTCCCTAGGGGCAGGACTTCTGGCGACGCCTTGTCCGTCACACCAGCCCCGCCCCCCCGCAAGAGGCCCCACCCCCCAGGGGGGCGGTATTTAGACAGGGGGGCCTTGGGCGGCACAGTCCGCTAATCCGGGCCTGCGTGGAGAAATAATAGAATCCTAGAGTTGGAAGAGAACTTATGGGTCATCCAGTCCAACCCCATTCTGCCAAGAAGCAGGAAAATCCCATTCAAAGCACCCCCAAAAGATGGCCATCCAGCCTCTGCTGAAAACCCTCCAGAGAAGGAAACTTCACCACATTCTCAGGCAGCATATTCTGTTGGGAGGGCTTTGATTGTGTAGTCCTGTGTGGCAGAAGGGGATGGACTGGATGGTCCTTTTGTTCTCTTCCAAATCTATGGGTCTATGATTCTACATCTGGACAATAAAAGGTGTTCTGAATGCTTGGGTGAATTCTACAAGTCACTGGGGTGGAGCGGAGCGGTACCATGACCTACGGCCTTTGGATGGGCTCCGGGCTGCCTCTTGTTCCATCTCCCTGTGAGATGTATGAAATTCTTCTCTGAAAAATACAAAATTTCATCACATTCTGGACTAGAACTTGGAATACAGTTCATCTCCCAAAATTACTTCCTGCCCCAATGCTGGGACAGGTGATTCCACCAAACTATAGGTTTTCTGCGTTCTGCGAAAGGCACCCCACATATAACATGTATGCCCGTTTTGCACCACCTGATGTCTGACGGGAAGTAGCAGCCAATAATGAAAGGACCAAGGCAGTGACATCTCCGGCCCATCCCCTGTTCAGATATCAGCCAGCACGCCAATGCCTTAAATCAAGAAAAGGATTTCCCCGGCAGAATAACAGGACACTTCAGACCCGGCTCTGCAAAAGGCATGCTCAAGACTCTGGAAAGGAAGAGAAGACGGAAGGAAGGAAGGGGGAACGAAAGAAAGAAAGAAAGGAGGGAGGGAGGGAGGGGGAGAGGAAGAAAGAAAAAAACAACGGACTATGGAAAAGGAAGAAAAGAAAAGCAAGGAGGGGAAAAGAAAGAAGGAAATGGGAAGGAAGGAAAGGGTGGGGAAAAGAAAGGAAAGGGAGTGATGAAAAAGTAAAATAATGAAGGGAAAAGAAGAAAAGAAAGAAGGGGAGAGAGGGAAGTGAAAAGAAAGGAAGGAGAAGGAAAGGAAGACTTGGGGGAAAAGAATAGAAGAGGAAAGAAGGAAGGGGAGAGAGGGAGGGAAAAGGAAGGAGAGAAGGAAAAGGTGAAGGGAAGGGAAGGGAAAAGGAAGGAAGGAAGGAAGGAAGGAAGGAAGGAAGGAAGGAAGGAAGGAAGGAAGGAAGGAAGAGAATGGGGGAAAGAAGGAAGGGGAGAGAAGGAGGGAAAAGGAAAGAGAAAAGGAGAAGGCTTACCCCATATTGCCTTACGAGATCACTGCGGTCAGAGAACATAAATCTATTGGCAATTCCCCCTGTCAAAGACGCTTAGGCTAACTGCGACCCGAAGGAGAGCGTTTTCAGTGATAGCTCCAACTTTATGGAACGCTCTCCCAGCCGAGACACGAGCCCTCCAATCTCATGTCCTTTAGGAGGTCCTGTAAGACCTTCCTCTTTCAACAGGCCTTCGGCTTATAAGGCGCCATCAGTGTCCCAGTCTTGCCTGCTGATTTTATCTTTTATACTGTATTATGCTGTGCGTTTCATATTTCGTACAGCGCATTGTGTTTTAATGTATGGATATTTTAAGAGTGCTTTATGTGTTTTAATATGTTTTATTGTGTATTGCCCTGTTGTGAGCCGCCCTGAGCCTTCCGGGAGTGGCGGCCTAGAAATTAGACAAATAAATAAATAAATAAATAAATAAATAAATAAATAAATAAAAGTGTGAAGGGGGAGAAAGAAAGGAAGGAAGAGGAAGGAAGGAAGGAAGGAAGAGGAAGAATGGAGGAAAGAAGGAAGGGGAGAGAGAGTGAGGGAAAAGGAAGGAGAGAAGGAAAGGGTGAAGGGGGAGAAAGGAAGGAAGGAAGAGGAAGGAAGGAAGAGGAAGAATGGAGGAAAGAAGGAAGGGGAGAGAGTGAGGGAAAAGGAAGGAGAGAAGGAAAGGGTGAAGGGGGAGAAAGGAAGGAAGGAAGAGGAAGGAAGGAAGAGGAAGAATGGAGGAAAGAAGGAAGGGGAGAGAGTGAGGGAAAAGGAAGGAGAGAAGGAAAGGGTGAAGGGGAGAAAGAAAGGAAGGAAGAGGAAGGAAGGAAGAGGAAGAATGGAGGAAAGAAGGAAGGGGAGAGAGTGAGGGAAAAGGAAGGAGAGAAGGAAAGGGTGAAGGGGGAGAAAGAAAGGAAGGAAGGAAGGAAGAGGAAGGAAGAGGAAGAATGGAGGAAAGAAGGAAGGGGAGAGAGTGAGGGAAAGGAAGGAGTGAAGGAAAGGGTGAAGGGGAGAAAGAAAGGAAGGAAGAGGAAGGAAGGAAGAGGAAAATGGAGGAAGGAAGGAAGGGGAGAGAGTGGGGGAAAAGGAAGGAGAGAAGGAAAGGGTGAAGGGGGAGAAAGAAAGGAAGAAAGAGGATGGAAGGAAGGAAGGAAGGAAGAGAATGGAGGAAAGAAGGAAGGGGAGAGAGGGAGGGAAAAGGAAGGAGAAAAGGAGAAGGAAAGGGTGAAAGGGAGAAGAGAAGGAAAGGGTGAAAGGGAGAAAGGAAGGAAGGAAGGAAGGAAGGAGGAAGGAAGGAAGGAAGGAAGGAAGGAAGGGGGAGAATGGAGGAAAGAAGGAAGGGGAGAGAGGGAGGGAAAAGGAAGGAGAAGGAAAGGGTGAAGGGGAAGGAAGAGGAAGGAAGGAAGAGGGAGAATTGAGAATGTGTCTCTCCTCCCTGCTGCATGCTGGGAAAACGAGGCCCGGGCTCTGGAGAGCCAGATGCAATCATGAAAAGAGCCACATCTGGCTCCCGAGCCATAAGTTCCAGACATTGCTTAATGTGAAGGCTCAAGGAGAGAGATGTTTCTAATGGGCAAAATGGACCAATAGTCTCACTCAATATCAGGCAACAACTCGTATATGTGATCTGTTCAGAAGAGTATAAGGAATTCATCAAATTAGAATGGATTTAATATGTGGCTTGGAAAAATGTATCCAGACTGGAGGAATTTCCCCTAGAATGTAGAGTTTTGGCAAACGGTTCTAGAATAGGGCCTTTCCCCGTGTTCATAGTCAAACATAACAAGGACCAAATAGCACACATATGTTTACTAGTTTCCTGGAAGAAACTAGTAAATCCTGTTCGAGGAGCCTTCTTAGACAATGCCGAGGGGCTGACTCAATTTTTCCAGCTGTTTTTTCCCCCACTTTTTTTAAAAAGGCTTGCCACTGGTTCAGCGACACTTGTGGGGGAACATACTCAACAATGTTGGTTGTATCTTTAACAAGGCCTTATGGTGTTTATTTATTGTGTCAGGAGCAAATCGAGGGTACAGTTATAATGGATTTAAAAGAACACAAACAAAGTTTAAAAACTTGGCATTATATTAGATTTCCTTTGATCAGAAGCTGGCCTCTTGGAGTGCCTTTGTCTCGCTGTAAGGAGGTCCTCCATTGTGCATGGCTGCATTGTAGTCAGTGGTCTGTGGTTTGCTCTTCTCCGCTCTCACATGTCGTGGACTCCACTTTGAAGCCCCGTTTCTGAAGGTTGGCTCTGCATCTTGTGGGGCCAGAGCGCAGTCTGTCCAGCGCCTTCCAAATCGCCCAGTTTTTTGAGTGCCCAGGAGGGAGTGTCTCATCTGGTATCAGCCATGGATTGAGGTTCCGACTTTTAGCTTGCCACTTTTGGACTCTTACTTGCTGAGGTGTCTCTGTAGATCTTAAGAAGCTATTTCTTAATTGAAGCCATTGGCGTGCTGACTGATATCCAAACAGAGGATGGGCCGGAGATGTCAAAGCCTTCACCCTTTCATTATTGGCTGCTACTTCCCGATGAATGTCAGGTGCTGCAATACCGGCTAAGCAGTAACTACTGTAACACTCTGTACATTGGCCTTCCTTTGTCCGTGATCCTGAAGCTTCAGCTGGTCCAGAACGCGGCAGCTCGACTCCTGGCAGGGGTCTCGGTTGGCTGTCACATCACGGCAATCCTGCGCGAACTGCACTGGCTTCCAATAGTATGCCAGATCACCTTCAAAGTGTTAGTCTTGACGTTTAAGGCCTTATATGGTCTGGGGCCAGTGTACCTGCGGGACCGTCTCATCCTATACCGTTTCACTAAACCGCTGCGTTCTGAGGAGCAAAACCTCCTGGTCACTCCTAGTGTTAAGATCTACCGGTTGACCGCGACTCGTCGGTGGGCTTTCTCGATCGTAGCTCCGACCCTTTGGAACTCATTGCCCGCCGACGTTTGCGCCATCCAGGACCTTCTCCCTTTCAGGAAGGCCTGTAAGACCTTCCTGTTCCAGCAGACCTATGGATCGGGATAACTTGTTGTGTTCCTAGCTATCTGTTGTGCCTTAGCCATCTGTAACACTGTCTGGTGCTGTTGTGCCCAGTGCACGACCTATTGTTTTCTTATATGCTGTTTTTGAATTGTGTTTTTAACTTGATGTGTTTGCATTGTGTTTTTATATGCTTGTTTTATTGTGTGATGATTGATCTGCTGTTAGCTGCCCCGAGCGTTTGGGGGGGGGGGGGGAGTAGATAAATTTGAATAAATAAATAAATAAATAAATAATTTCTCCAACAGTGTAGGACAGGGGTGGGCAATTATTTTTTCCAAGGGGCCGCACGAGAGCCAAAAAATATTATGGAGGGCCGCACCTAAAGGCTGAACTGCCTTCTCTACATAATATCAATTCAATTTCTTCAATAATAATAATCAAAAAGGCACTACATTGCGTTTTTGATATATTAATAAGATTGATAAGAGTATATGTTACGAGCAAGGAAAAAGAGAGGTTGTCATAGGAAAAATGACATTTATTCACTAAAAATTTACAAAACAATGGTTAACAAAATGTGAACATTTGTATCATTTGTGATTCATTATATCAGGGGTCGGGAACCTTTTTGACTCAGAGAGCCATAAAAGCAAAATATTTGGAAATTTATTTCAGTGAGAGCATTATAATAATAATGATGATGATAATATTCATTCAGCCTCTGCTAACAACAACAACAACAACAGGTTCCTAGAGTAGGAGGAGACCTCCAAGGGCCATCCAGTCCAACCTCCTTCTGCCATAAGGGAAAAACACAATCAAAGCATTCCTCACAGATGGCCATTCAGCCATTTTGAACCAAACTTGACACACTGAACTCTCATGAGACCAAAGTACTGAAAGGGTTTGCTGGGCATTTACCTTGAGTTTGGGAGTTGTAGTTCTCCTACATCCAGAGAGCACTGTGGACTCAAATAATGATGGATCAGGAACAAACTTGGCACAAATCCTCAATTTGCCCAAAGAGGCAGAAGAGAAGAGAAGAGGAGGAAGACGAGGAGGGAATGGAAGCACCCCCCCCGCCTGCTCCGGCCTCGGCCCCGCCCCTTTCCCGCTCTGGCCCCGCCCCCTCTCCATCGCTGCACTCCCTCTTCTTCCCTCTTCTGTTCAGGTGGTGGAAGGGGGAAGGAATGAAAGGGGGAAAGAGAGAGGGAAGGAAACAGGAAGACAGGAAACAGAAGAAGGGAAAGAGCGCTGAGGCAAGAGGGGGAGCGCACGAGGAGGAAGTGAAGGGAGGAGGAGGAGGGCGAAGGCATGCTCTTGCTTCTGGCCGCCTCCCCTTCTTCCCCCTCCCTTCCCTTCCCCTCCGCTTGCCTGCCTGCCTGCTTCTTCACGTTTGTAGCCGCCCCAATGGGAGTTTGTCTCCCTCTCTTCAGGACGAAGCCTTGAGGGAGCCAAGGGCCAGACAGCATCGGCTGCCAGGCCGAATCCGGCCCGCGGGCCTTAGGTTGCCCACCCCTGGTGTAGGACATAGACATCCTGTGATAATGTGGTATGTCCCATTAAGAGCCACATCCACTGTTCTAATGTGGTGAGATGGATTCCACACTGGGCATTCATATTCAGCAGCAGAGTAGCAAAGCGCAAGGACAGATGTCTTCACTGTGTCTGGTTGTGATCCCCAGGTTGTGCCAGTCAGCTATTATATGATATTATTTCTAGCATCCATTTTTTGCTTACGGTGGCCACAGGGAAAAACAAAAGGACCTGGAATAAAATGTGGAGTACATGTCGCACTCCTATTCAGGCTTGAGGCTAGTGTGGTTTTGGGTCTATCCTGAGTTTCAGGCTCAACTTCAAAGCAGCTATCCAGTGTGCTGAAACTTCTCTCTGAAGTAGACCCAGCCCGTTGGGTAGCTGATTTAAAGTTGAGACTCAAATCTGGAGCATTCCTCATTTATGAGTAAGGGAATCAGGGTGTTGCCTAGATTCTGATCGTTTCCATTGTGGCAGTGCTCCTTTGCCAAGAAAAATAAGCAGAAGGGACCCAATTACAAGGAAAGGAAAGGAATAAATCTACCATGTGCCCCAGCTTACTTGTCCGAACATATCTCCCCTTATGTCCCACCTCGAAATTTACGATCTTCCGGGGAGGCCCTGCTCTCGATCTTTGCCACAAATACAGGGCCTTCTCAATGGTGGCCTCGCCGACGGAACTCGCTCCCCAGCGATATTAGGTCAACTTCTTCCCTCCTTTCCTTTAGGAAAAAGTTAAAGACATGGCAATGGTACCAAGCATTTGGCTAGATCGGACCTGTCCAACAGGCGGCCCGCGGGCCGCACACGGCCCGCCAGCCCCTTGGCCCCTGCAAGAAATCTTTTTTTAAAAAAATTGAAAAAAATTCAATCACGCCATGCCTGACGTCACCCAGCCCCACCGAAAAGGGGCAGGCCGCGCAGGGACCCCGGGGATGCGCGGGCAGGGCGGGAGGCGGGGGGGAGCGGCGGCGCCCTCCCCGATGTCCGTGGCTGCTGCAGCGGCCGCACCCAGGAGCTTACCTTCCGAAGGAAGAAAAAGGAAGGTAAACTCCCGGGGCGGCCGCTGCAGCAGCCAGGGACATCGCGGAGGGCACCTCGCTGCTCCCGCCCTGCCGCGCATGCCCGCGAGCGCCCCCGCCCCGCCCCCCCCAGGTGATCAGTGGCCGGAATTCCGGCCCTTGGGCTGGTAGAAGTTGGACAGCCCTGGGTTAGATAATTGGCTAGCAGGCCGACAATAGAATGATGACAGTGTTATGAAAACGGACTGTGGACTGGCTTTGGATTGCAGAACTCGGACTATTTGTATAGTTGTATTTTTAATTGTATTTTTAATTGGTGTTAATCTGATTAATGTGTTATATATTGTGTAATTGTTGTTTTTATTGATTGTATATGTGGGCATCAAATCGCTGCCAGTTGTGAGCCGCCCTGAGTCCCCCTCCGGGGGTAGAGAAAGGCGGGGTATAAATATTTGAAATGAATAAATAATAAATAAATGGATCATTATTAGTTATTTATTTATTTATGGATATTGTTTTAGTGCTCAGGTAAACCACCCTGAGCCTGTTGGAAAAGGTGGTATATAAAGTGCAATAATAAATAAATAAATAAAATTTCAGCTCAAGGGGTTTGGCATAAATCCTTCCCTAAAAGCACTCCTGGGGAGTTGTTTTTCAACCCTCTATCTATATAATGAGGGTTGCGGGTAGGTAATGGCGCTCCATGCAGTCATGCTGGCCACATGACCTTGGAGGTGTCTATGGACAATGCCGGCTCTTCAGCTTAGAAATGGAGATGAGAATCACCCTCCAGAGTCGGACACAACTAGACTTAATGTCAAGGGGACACCTTTACCTTTACTTATATAATGAGCACAGGAAGTTGTTTTCATTTTGGTGACATAAGGTGAAAGCCAGGGATGGCCCTGCCATGTGGCAATGGAAAGCAACCCAATGGCTTCTGTACAACATGCCCTGCAGCGGAAGGAGCATCAGTAGCATTCAACATTTTGGTCCGCATTAGTGTTCCTAGCTTTGTCAAACTAGTCAGAAGGGACAGCCAAAATCACATGAAATAAAGGGTGGGACAGTCAGGAAGTGACTAATAACAAGTTTCCGTTCCACCTAAATACCAAACGGAAGCACTGATTCCAATGTACGTAGCCATGTCTTTCCCTGTAAAATTAACATACAGTTTATATGCAGAATTTCCACTTCTGTCTTGGTGAATTGCCCACACTGCAAAATACAATTTAGTTAGTTAGTTTTCGATGTATTTTATTTTATTGCATCTGGTTTAATCACTCTGAATGCATGTGTTTTAAAGGCACCAGATCTGATCTTGAAAGCCAAGCAGGGTTAGTCCTGGTGTTATAGGTACTGTTTCCAAGGAAGGAACTGGCAAAACCACATTGGAGCCTTCCTTGCCTTAAAAAAACAACCTTATGAAATGTATAGGGTCGACAGGCAATTTGAAGGCACTTGCACAGACACAAGCTCGCAGGGTATAGTAATTTGAGTGTTAGATTGCAGCTGAAAGACAGTGTTTGAATGCCTAGCGGCTGACTTTGGTCAAGTTACACTTTTTCAGCTTCAGATTTGAGGTGGAATAATAGCCTTATACGTTTTATTTATTTATTTATTTATTATTGAGGCTTCTACATTTAAAAACATAAAACAATTGAACAATTAGAGCAATAGCAGAACAGGCAATAAAACAAATGGAGCAGCAACGTTGTCATCAGCATATTGGAGTTCTATAACAGGTGTTGTTGTGACCCTGGCTTTGGCTTTCAGTCTGCTGAGGTTAAATAAATCTGTCTGATACATTTTATTAAAATACAATATATCTATCTATGTATCTATGTATATAATAAAAGTCAGTGTTTGCGGCGGTGCGGAGGATGGGAGGTGCGGAGGAATATGTGCCAGCATTTCGATTGGTTGCCACTGTGGGATTATTTGCATAAAGGACACTGATTGGCCAGCCTCAGAACTCCGACACTCTAAAGCACCAGATTATTTGCATAAAGGACTCAGATTGGCCAGCCTCAGAACTCCAACAATCTAAGGCACCAGACAGAAGGCATTGGTTGCCACTGAGGAACTATTTGCATAAAGGGCTCTGATTGGCCAGCAAAACAGAATGCAACTGAATGCTTGAATGAAATGGAATGTTCATTTTCTGAGAAGTGCGGAGGTGCCAAGGAATATGTGACAGCGTTTCGATAGGTTGCCACTATGGGATTATTTGCATAAAGGACTCTGATTGGCCAGCCTCAGAACTCCAACATTCTACGGCCCCAGACAGAGGGGATTGGTTGCCACTGAAATGGTATTTGCATAAAGGACTCTGATTGGCCATCCACATTCCAATATTCTAAGGTGACTCAGAGGGAAAAGGAAAGGCCTCAGGCAGTCAGTCACTGCGGCCCACAGCAATGACAGATCAGAACTAAGCTTGGCACACAGAGGCCCAATGGCCCATTTCACAACGCAACCCTCACCCAATGACCAATACAGAGCAAAATTAGCACACAGACCCACTCAACACCCTGGTACTGTTTCAAGGAGGATGGACCACAGATGACGGGACTTGAAATACCTTCACTCACCTTCCGAGACCGCTGCAACCCTCATCCAAAGAATGATCAAGACCAAATGTGACACACAGAGCCCCCAAGACCCACTCTACATCCTGGTGCTGTTTGGAGGGGGATGGACCATGGCCAATGGGACTTGCAGTACCTTCACTAAGTTCCTGAGACCATTGCAAGCCACATAAACATCTAATAGGAACCAACCTTGGCACACAATGCCTTTCTCAAATAACCCGGGCACCGCCAGGTCCCCAAGCTAGTACAATCATAAAAATATAACCTAGTAAAAAACATGCAGTCATCTCTCCACATTTGTGAGTATGACTTGTGCAACTTTGATTATTCATGGATTAGATTAATATGGGCAAACTTCGGCCCTCCAGGTGTTTTGGACTTTAACTCTACCGGCTGATAGGAATTGTGGGAGTTGAAGTCCAAAACACCTGGAGGGCTGGAGTTTGCCCACAACTGCTCTAGATCCTCCAATGCAACCCTGTGGTTAATCTCCAGTGGAAACTGACTATAAAAACCTAGAGATTTCTAAAGAGGTGAACTCTCCGGTTAAAACAAAAGTGCACTAAGACTCTAAACTATTTTGTCAGTGAGCTGCTTTTTGCTGACGATGCTGCCCTTGTCGCCCATTCAGAAGCAGCCCTGCAGCACCTAACATCCTGCTTTGCAACAGCTGCAGAGCTGTTTGGGCTGGAAGTCAGCCTGAAGAAAACGGAAGTTCTCTACCAGCCCGCACCACAGGAAGAACACCGTCATCCCCATGTCAGCATAGGCACATCTGTGCTTAAGTCCATTCAGCAGTTCACCTACCTGGGAAGCATCATCTCTTCAGACGCCAAGATAGATAAAGAGATAGATCACAGATTAGCAAAGGCATCTAGTGCATTTGGAGACTTCACAAAAGAGTCTGGAGCAACAAGCACCTGAGGCAAAGCACCAAAATCAGTGTGTACAGAGCTATCATACTGTCTATTCTCCTCTATGGGTCTGAAACATGGGTCACCTATCGCCAACACTTACGACTCCTCGAAAGCTTTCATCAGCGCTGTCTTCGCACAATCCTAAATATACACTGGACTAACTATGTGACTAATGTTGCTGTCCTTGAGCAAGCAAGGATCACCAGCATTGAGGCAATGCTATTGAGATCACAGTTGCGCTGGGCAGGGCACGTCTCTAGGATGGAGGACCACCGCCTCCCAAAGATACTACTCTATGGTGAACTCATCACGGGTTAGCGCAAGAGAGGTGCCCCCAAACAGAGATATAAAGACTCCCTGAAACAACATCTCAGGCTCGGCCAGATTGATCACCAACAATGGTCCACCCTGGCCTCACATCGGGAGGCATGGAGACGCACTATCCACAATGCTGCGGCCTCTTTTGAGAAGACACGCCGAATGGGTCTCGAAGAGAAACGACAACGCAGAAAGAACCGCAACTTGGAAACAACATCACCCAAGGAGACTTTCTGCTGTGCTTTCTGCAACCGGACTTGCCTCTCTCAGATTGGCCTTTTTAGTCATCAACGCGCTTGTAGAAAGCGTGGGATGAGTCGTTCCTAAGAATCTTCGTTCGCAAAGTAATGCCGAGAGCTTTCCCCCCCAATATGTGGTTTTTCACTTGTGTTGGACTTCTATGTCTCCCACACTAAGTGAATATGGAGGGTTAACATTATATAGAAATATTATTCCTTTGGATGACGATCCCTGAATTTTGCCACTGGCTATGAAAGTGGTGGGATTCTGGGTGCTGCAGTCCCCCAAAGTGGGTTTTCCACATTATGCCTTTGCATAAATATGTCAGCCGAACCGGCGCCTTTCTGGAGACATCCATTGCCCTGAACGGATTGGGGGTGACAAATTGAATTAGTTTCTGGCTGTGTATGTGTCTAAACTTGGGCTAGGATCGAGGGAGGGAAAGTGCTGCGGCAGAATGCAAAACTGTGTTTGTATTGATCTGAAGGACATATCATTAATGTTGGCCGCTTACAGGAGTCTTCATTAAGAAGACTTTGTTTCCCGAGCCAAAGGACTGCTTACGGGAGGATTAAGATGGTTGTTTAATTTGGAGTCAGGATTTCGCCTATTCACTTAAAGGTCAAGTTTTGTTTGTGCAAAGAACACGAAGCCCTTTTTCGTTGGAGGCAGAGATGGCAAACTCCCCAAGGGGTGGGAAAGGAGCCTCCCACCTCCTCAAGCAAAAGTGGTGTGTGTGGGTTTGTGACACTTTAGCTAGATAACCAGAATAGCACGGCAGAGCTTGTAGACCTTAATTTGGACTACAGCAACCAAAACTCCCCAGCTAGCATATCTATTCATGGAGGTGGCTGGGGGTGGATGGGAGCTGCGGTCCGAAAAGGTAACCTTCCCAAGCTCTGGCAGTAACCAAGGAGGTAATCAGGGAACTGAAGCTTGAGCAGTGTTGTGGGGTTTCAGGGGTGCACGGAACCGTTTTCCTTTATTTCATCCTTTTTTTCATAACTTTCATTACCTTCGGGAGCACGTAATGGGAAGGCCCCTCCCGGTACAAAAATCAGCTCAACACGAAAGCAAGTGGGAACCAATCCCGGCTCCTCATCTGCTTTTCATGAGCATGTGGCGCTACATGCCTCCTCTCCTTGCAGGCCCATAGCCAGGATTTTGATTTGGGGGGGGGGGGGGGGTGAGTCAGAGTGAATGTGGGTAAGGTAAGGCCTTCTCACAGACCACCCTGAGAATGGGGGGGGGGGGCTGAAGCCCCTCAAGCCCCCCGGGCTACCGGCCTGTCTCCTTGGAAACAATGTGTGCATGGCATGCAGGCCCAGAAAGTGTGCATGCTCGCCTGCAGCCTAGCACCTAGAGTAAAAAAGTAAGAACTTGCCCCTGTGCCTTGGAAAGAATGTGTGCATGGCGTGCAGGCCCAGAAAGTGGATGCGCCTGCCTGCAGTCAAGCACCTCCTCTAGAGTAAGAATGTCAGAACTTTCCTCCTTGCCTTGGAAAGAGGACAAGTGTTGCGCGAAGACCCAGAAAGCACGCACACCTGCCTGCATCTAACCACCTCTCCTTTAGAGTAGAAACAGCTTAGAAGCCTCCTTAAAGCATGTACCTGCCTGCAGCTGAATGTCTTTCCTATAGAGCGGGCCTGTCCAACTGGCGGCCCGTGGCCCGTACACGGCCCGCCAGCCCCCTGGACGCGGCCCACAAGAACTCCGCTGTTATTATTAAAAAATTAAAAATCGCCAAAAGGGGCGGGGCCACTCACGGAGAGCAAGCCGCTCGCAGGGGGCGGGGCCGCTCCCGCCCTGGCGCGCATGCCCGGCATCCTGCGTGGCCCGCCCCTTTTCGGCGGGGCTGGGTGACATCAGGCGTGGCGCCGGCGCCGAGGAGGAAGAGGTGGAGGCAGAGGCCTCTGCTTCCCTCCACCTCTTCCTCCTCAGCGCAGGCGCCATGCCTGATGTCACCCAGCCCCACCGAAAAGGGGCAGGCCGGGCAGGACGCCGGGCATCCGCGGCAGCGGCCTCCCCCTTTTCGGCGGGGCTGGGTGACGTCAGGACTGGATGAATTGACACTGGATGAATCCTGGTGTGATGAATCCACAGTGGTGATGAATCCACTGGATGAATTGACACCAAATTTGGACACCTATCAAGCCAATGAGTGACCGTCACATATAAAAACACAGAAAAACACAGCGGGAGGGACTTTAAAAGCCAAAAACGCAAAGAAACGCACAGCGCAGGCACAAAAAGGACTCCTGCAAACAGCGATGTCTCCCCCCACCGCTGAAGGGGCAGGCTGGGCAGGATGCCCCGAGTGGCCATGCCCCGCGAGCAGCCACACCCCCGCTGCGGCTCCCCAGGTGATCACTCACTGGAATTCCCACCATTGGTCCGGCCCTGCTATAGAGCACTGATTCTCAAAGTAGGCGGTACTGCCCCCTAGTGGGCGGTGAGGCGATTCAAGGGGGCAGTGGGATGCTCAGGGGAATTTGGTGGGGCTGGGTGACGTCCTGATGTCACCCAGCCCCACCGAAAAGGGGCAGGCTGGGCAGGATGCCCCCCGCGAGCGGCCATGCCCCCGCGAGGGGCCACGCCCCCCGCTGCGGCTCCCCAGGTGATCACTCACCGGAATTCCCGCCCTTGGGCCGGCCCTGCTATAGAGCACTGATTCTCAAAGTAGGCGGTACTGCCCCCTAGTGGGCGGTGAGGCGATTCAAGGGGGCAGTGGGATGCTCAGGGGAATTTGGGGGGTGATGAACCCCTTTAAAGGGGCGGTGAACGATTGGGGGGTTCTGTGTCCCAAGTTTGGTTTAATTCCATTGTTGGTGGAGTTCAAAATGCTCTTTGATTATAGGTGAACTATAAATCCCAGCAACCACAATTCCCAAATGAGAAGGGCTCTTTTTTCCAAACTTCACAAGTGTTTAAATTTGGGCATATTGAGTATTTGTGCCAAATTTCATCCAAATCCATAGTTGTTTGGGTTCATAGTGCTCTCCAAATGTAGGTGAACTACATCTCCCCTAAATCACTGCCAATTCCTCCCAAACCCCTCCAGTATTTTCTGTTGGTCATGTGGGTTCTCTGTGCCAAGTTTGGTCCAGTTCTGTAATTTGTGGGGGTCTCAGTGGTCTGTGGAAGTCAGAGCTGAATCGATTGAAGGTACTGCAAATCCCATCATCAGTTGTCCATACTCCCCCAAACATATTTAGTGATTAATCGCTATGCTTTAATTATGTTCAGTTTGTAACAATGAAAATACACCCTGCATATTAGATATTTGCATTAGAATTCGTAGGAGTAGCAAAATTATTTAAGAAGTAGTAATGAAAATATGGTTTGGGGTCACCACAACATGAGGAACCTTATTTAGGGGTCATGAGAACCACTGCATTAACAGCCAGTAGGCTGTTAGGAATTCTGGAATTTGAAGTCCAAAACACCTGGAGGGCCAAAGTTTGCCCATGCCTGTTGTATATAATGGGACCTCTCAAGGAAACCTAAAATCTGGGTGAGCTTTGGACCTCTAAAACTGGTCTTTCTGTAATAACAAAGGAAGTAATTGCTACTTATGCGTGAGTCTGACTCCCCACATCTCCTGCCTGGATGCTCAAGGCTGGTCCCGCATTTCAGATTTGGAGCCTCTTCGGCTTGGTTTCATGCCAATATAATAACAAGGTGCAAGAAGTTGGATCATCCATCGCTCTTGACAATTCATTGAAAGTACTTGTATTTTGGGTGATGTTTTGACAGTTCAGTAGGCATTGACATGTTTCTACAGCTTCAGGATGCCACTCTAATCTGATCTAATCTAATCTAATTAATGAAAGGAGCAAACCCACGTACAATTTTTCCAGCACCTACAGCTACTTCAGAGCTTTATTCTTGCCTCTGGCTGTTTGTTTTTCCTGTGGTTTGCTCCAAAACAAAACGGATCCAGGAGTCACAATCATGCCAATAAGAAATACCAAAGTAAATATTCAGGCGGGTCCTGAACATTTGGGAGGACAAGTAGGTGCCTCCTACCCATTGTGGCATAATGTTAAAATAAACCATGTATAGTTCATGTCTGATCAGCCCACACATTGCCTTGCCAGAGAAAGAAAATATGCCACTCAGATGAACAATAAACAACAAGTATTTTACTCTTTGTAGTTCAGAACAACATGTGTACAATCAGGCAAGCCCCCCAAGTCATCCCCCCCCCGAAATTCTTAGGATGGTCTGCGAGAAGGCCTTACTGGTACATTATTTAAACTGTTATGTGTTAAACACCCAGTTCAAGAAATCCCACGTCCAATCTGGGTTAAACATCTCATGCGGAGGGTTGTTATCCTGTGTCCAATCTGGATTAAACACCCAGATTGGACACGGGATAACATCCCTCCGCATGAGAACTGGGGGAAACCCACATTTCCTCCAGTTCTCATGCAGAGGGAAGAAATCCCACGTCCAACCTGGGTTAAGCACGCATGTCCGCCATTAACGAAGCCATTCCAAAATTTCAGAATTTTTACAAATTAATTTTGAAAACTTTCCAGAAATTTTCAGAAGTCAATCATATTTGAAGCGCCAGCGCCCCCTACATAGGAAACAAGTTTTGAACCATTTTTTTAAAAAATCAACCGGCCCTACTAAAAACCTATCAATTGTTGTAAATAGCAACCTTCTTCAAGCCTTCACTAGTTATTTGTTATATATATATAATTTCAGATTGCTTGTTGTATTGTATATGTGTGTATTAGTTTGCAGTTTTTCTTTAACTCTTTGTTGTGGGAGGGGCTGAAAACCACATGATCAGATCTGGGCTTGTTCAGGACTCAGACTCCATTTTTAGAACAGCATGCCTTTAGACTTCAGTAAGAACTGTATGTTTAGAGACTTCAGTAGACACATACTCCATTGGACTTTCAGACTAGACAGAGGCTCTATTAGATTTTCAAAACAGAAAGGTGCTTTGGATTATGGACTGTTGATTGTGAGACAGATGTCCCGTGTTACCTACACAGAGAAACTACTATAAATCTGATCTGTAACTGAACTAGTCTAGTCTGAAAGTCCAATGGAGTCTGTGCAGTTTGTGCAGCATACATCTGTTCCTACTGAAGTGTAAAATACACAGTTCTAAAATGGAGTCTGTGTCCTGAACAAGCCCAGACCTGATCACATGGTCTGCAGCCCCTCCCACAACAAAGAGTTAAAGAAAAACTGCATATCAATACACACATATACATTACAGCAGGGGTAGGGAACCTATGGCTCGGGAGCCAGATGTAGCTCTTTTCATGATTGCATCTGGCTCTCCAGAGCAGCTTGGGCTTCGGTTTCCCAGCATGCAGTGGGGAGGAGTGACGCAAATGCGCCGCGACTGCCACTTACACGCTGCCATCGCCACCTCTTCCTCATCCTACGCTGCTCTCGGGGCCCTGCATCCTCTTTGCCGGGGATGGCGGAGGATGAGGCGCCGCCGCCATCCCCGGCGTCCCTCTTCGTCCTCTGCCATGGGCCTCGGGAGAGGCGGCAGAGATGAGGCTGGCCCTGGCGCCGTGGACCCGGCCTCACTGCCCCCAGGGGACGCCCAGCTCATCGCCCTCATTGTCAGGCAGCTTAAGAGCCGCGGCCTCTTCGAGGCCTTCTGAAGGGACTGCCTCGCCGATGTCGACACCAAGGTCTGCTTTGGCCCCGCGCCCTCCTCCCCCTTTCTTCCTTTCTTTTTCCCTCTCTTTTTCTTTCATTCTTTTTCCTCCCTCTCTCCCTATCTTCTTTCCTCCATTCTCCCTCTTCCTTCCTCTTCCTTCCTTTCCCCCCTTAAGCCTTTCCTTTTCTTTCTCTCCTTCCTTTTCCCTCCCTCTCCCCTTCCTTCTTTCCTCCCTCCCTCTTCCTTCCTTCCTTCCTTCCTCTTCTATTCTTTTCCCCCAAGTCTTCCTTTCCTTCTCCTTCCTTTCTTTTCACTTCCATTTCTCTCCACTTTTCTTTTCTTCTTTTCCCTTCATTATTTTACATTTTCTTCACTCCTTTTCCTTTCTTTTCCCCACCCTTTCCTTTCCTCCCTTCCCATTTCCTTCTTTCTCTTCCCCTTTTTGTCTCTCTCCTGCTTTTCTTTTCTTCCTTTTCCATAGTTCGGTCTTCTTTTCTTTCTTCCTCTCCCCCTCCCTCCTTTATTTCTTCTTTCTTTCTTTTTTTCTTTCCCCCTTCCTTCCTTCCCCCTTCTCTTCCTTCCCAGAGTCCTGAGCATGCCTTTTGCAGAGCCAGGTCTGAAGTGTCCCGTCATTCTGCCGGGGAATCCTTTTCTCATAGTATGTACATATATACTCACATTTAGTTGAATTCAGTCTTAAAATATATCATATATATTATATGGCTCTCACTGAAATAAATTTCCAAATATTTTGCTTTCATGGCTCTCTGAGTCAAAAAGGTTCCCGACCCCTGCATTACAGCAAGCAATCTGAATCATATGCATAACAAATAACTAGTGGAGGCTTGAAGAAAGTTGCTATGCACAAATTCCCAGAATCCCACAGCCACTGATCATTCTGCATTTGGGGATTGTATTAACAAAAAAGTAACTTTTTCAAGCTCTGTTAGATAATGAATAATGTAAGCAGTTGTATCCTTACAGGGTCTGCATGAAACTTTCCATGCCTGAGCACATGTGCTCTCAAGCATTACTTCATGGGTAGAAAATTTAGTACTAGAGGCAGAAATAAGATGGAATGAATAGAGATTCCTGCATCACAATAAAGAAGACATGTTTGACATGTTTGAGCAAACATTTTAATTCCAAACTAACAACATGGACATATGAAATGATAGAACCAGGCCAAGCAAGCTTTGCATAAGTAAACAAAAACATTTTGGAACTTTTTGGAGACTACTTGAAATCTTCTGAAAGGTATTCCAGGGATGATTTTTTCTCTCTTTCTTTCACCAGCTTCCATTTATTTTCCTTCTGATTTACAATTTGTCATTCAAATTGATATGTTGGATGAAGTTGATGAGACAAGCTAATCTGTTTCCTCTTTTCTCTTTGTCATGCAACAAAGAAGGGCATATCTGACTTAAAGTCTTTGACTAAGTGCCGCTGTCAATCTTTTTATACCTGCCTAGTCGGGCTTTCATCCTTGTCCTCTTGTCTACCTGGAAGATTTTGAGCATTGGGAGGATGAGGGAAGACGGCTGGACAATAGGTCTGGTTAGGTTCGTCGGAAAGCTTCTAAAATCGGAATGAATTTGGAACAAATTGACTTTTGAAGCGGTTTTGAAGCGATGTAAGCAACCCGGAAGTGAATTTGCCATTTCGAAGCCACCGCCGCTATTTTCGGAAAGGAATCGGCGGGATTCCCTTCCCTGCTCTTCCCTTCCGTGTGCGGCTGTCTTTCCCTCCCCATTAGATCTCCCCGTTAGACATCGGCGTCCAGATGTTTCAGATGTGTTTCCCTCCTTTCGCGTTAGACCTAACACAGAGGGAGAGAAGGACATAGGCATCTAAACTGAGTCTTTACCCCAGTTTGGATGCGGATGTGTTTCCCTCTCTCTGCGTTACACCTAAAGCGGAGGGAGGGAAAGACATAGGCATCCAAACTGGGTCTTGGAGGCAGTGGCAAATCCCCGGTATCTCACAGATGGAGAAATGCCCTTTATGTTGGGTGATCCAGTATGTCCATAATTGTTCTGGATGGCCTGGCTATCAGCCCTCCGAGGTCCAAGCAAACATAGTCATTTACTTATTGTCCATGCAAATGGATCTGGTTGAGTCCTTTGATAGGGGATTATTGGCTCAGGAAGTTTGGAAACTCCAAGAGCCATGAGTTGCTGGTTCATGAAAAGGTTGCTTTCCTTTATAGTTTCTTATATAGACATACATATAGGGAATGGGGAATGGGGCAAGTGCCTTTGGAGATATTTCAGTCCTGTTGTTTCACCTACACTGTTTTCTTCATATTGCACTTTCCCCCACCTTATTGGAAGTCTAATTCCACTGTTCAGTCCCCTACGAGCTTCTCACCCCACAAATATACCTTTTCATTGCTATGTCATCCAGGTTTTTATCATTTTATGTTCGTGCATTTGGCCTGCCCACTGTGTTTGATTTTCCATTATGTTATTGTGTACTGTTTATTTTATTTGATTGGTTTATCTGTTTATTTTATTGTGATGTTATCTTGTTGTTTATATTTTTTGTTGCTGTAATGTATCATTGGCTTTGGCCTCATGTAAGCCGCTCCAAGTCCCCTTTGGGGAGATGGTGGCAAGATATAAATAAAGTTTATTATTATTGTTATTCATAGGAAAAAGGGTCTAAGGGGAAGTCACGTCAGCCCCCCAAAGTCCATAAAAGTTCATAAAGTTTGACAAGAGTTTATGAAAGTTCCAATAAAATTCATGAAAGTTCATAACTCAAAGAGTTCATAGGGAGGGGTGCATGTGTGACGGCACAGTGAGCGCAACCTGCATAGAAAATCTTGAGTTCTTAAAGGTTTGCATTGTTAATGTGTGTTTTTGCAGCCTGCACAGTTTGCAAGAGGTTTAGTTGCACTTATTGGTCCTTAGCACCTGCCAATCATCATTAGCAGAGCCCTATTGGGTTTGTTCCAGCCCCTTTTCCCAGGGATCTGGGGAACAAGCTACTTTTACATTCTATAGACCAGTGTTTCCCAACCTTTTTTGAGCCGCGGCACACGTTTAACATTAAAAAATTCCGGGGGCACACCACCAACCAAAATGACACTCTAACACAGTAAAGAACGGCTGGGGGATAGTGTCCTGCTGGGAGCAGCTGCTGGGAGTGCCGAAGCCAGGGAGGGGGCAGAGCCAGACCATGCCCTGCCCCCTCCCCGGCTTCCGCTCTCCCAAAGCTTCTCCAGCCTTGAGGGGGTAATGCCAAGCCAGCGGTGGCAGAGCCAGCTCAATGCTGGCTTGCCACTGTTCCTTCAAGGCTGGAGAAGCTGTGGGAGAGCGGAAGCTGTGGGAGGGGGCGGAGCCAGGCTGTGCCATGCCCTGCCCCCGCCCCCTGGCTTCCTCCTCCACGCGGCTTCAGCGAGTGAGGGGCAGGAGTCATGGCGGATTGGAGGCTGGCTGGGAAACAGCCGAAGGAGGTGGTGCCCCGGCCCCTTCTTCTTTTTTTAGCCGCCGCCGGGCCTTCCTCCTCCTCCCCCAAGCAGCAGGAGTTCGGCAGGAGGAGGGGGGGAAGGAAGGGGGGCAGAGAGCTTTTCTCGCGGCACAGCAGGAGGTCCGTCACGGCACACTACTGTGCCGCGTCACAGCGGTTGGGAAACACTGCTATAGACTACCAGGACCCCTCCTGTAAGGATGTGTCTGAAAGTTCGCCAGACCAGGCCCTTGGTCAGGCCATCTGTCAATACCAGTCTGATTTCCTTGGAATTCAAGCAGAAGACTCAGCATATTGGAAGGCTGAGTATTAACTCTGGGGAGTTCCAAGCACCTCCAAAGCAGTTGTCTGGCCTCAAGAGGAAGACTTCGTGACTTCAAGCCATCTGATTGGGGCTGTGAGTGTTCCTTCCTCAAAGCCATTGGAAAAGGACTCAGAGAGCTTTTCCGCTATAGCTTCGCAGACCAAAAACAGTAAAAAGAACTTTAAAGTAAGAACTTTTCTACCTCATTTTGGGGACTACGTCACCAGTGGTTATTTTGAGTGCCTGAGTGAAGTTAATTGAGTGAAGTTAACTCATATTTATTTATTTATTATTTCGCTTTATATACCACACCTTCCCAAAAAGGCTCAGGGTGGTTCACAACAATGAATACACAACACAACGTAGTTAAAAAACAGAATAAAAACAGATTAGGACCAAAATGGAAAGCACAACCTTAGAGATTAAACGCCTGGCGGAACAGGGTGGTCTTACAGGCCCTCCTGAAGGCCTGTAACTCCGTTATTGCTTGTGCCTCTGCTGGGAGGGCGTTCCACAAGGTATGCGCCGAGTCACAATCGGCAAATCTAAATAAATCAGTAAAGTTTTCCATGTTGCCAGGAGTCACAATCGTCACTTCCAATATCATACAGTCAAATCTTGAAATACTCTATTTCTCTATGTTCAATTGATGGAACCTCCAATAGGTTTTGGTCCATGGACCGTAGTGTTCTCTGGGGAATGTGCAAGGAGAGGCGGTCCTTCAGATACACAGACCGAAAGTACACACCAGTTGGGCAAGTGGACGCATATAGATGTTAAATATTAGAGGAGAGAGGACAGCCCCTTGGGGGACCCCACAATTAAGGGGGACCCTTTCCGAGACCATCCCTCCCCTCTCCACCCATTGTCCCCGATCTTGGAGAAAGGAGGCCACCCATTTAAGAACAGACCCCCTCACTCCCGTCATGGCTAAACGGTGGATCAATAGAGAATGGTCAACTGTGTCAAATGCTGCCGTGAGGTCCAATAACACGAGCAGCGCTGACCCACCTTGGTCCAGCTGGCAGCGCAGCTGGTCTGTGATAGAGACCAGCACAGTCTCTGTCCCGTGCCCAAAGTGAAAGCCGGACTGGAAGGGATCTAGCCTGGCAGAGTCGTCCAAGACCGCTGCAGCTGTCCCGCTGCTGCTCTCTAAATCACCTTGCCCAGGAACGGTAAATTCGAAACTGGGTGGTAATTGGAGGTGACCGAGCCATCTAGACTCGGTTTCTTCAGCAGCGGGCTTACCATCGCCTTTTTTAAACTCTCTGGAAAAAGTCCTTGCTCAAGGGAGCCGTTTACTATATTCAACAGAGGTCCACGTAACCCCTCCCAGCAAGATCTAACAAGCCAGGAGGGGCACGGATCGAGGGAGCAAGTTGCTGGTCTAGCTGCAGCAATGATCTTGTCGATTGCCCCTACATTCAGCAGATGGAATTGGTCGAAGGTAGGCCTGCCAAGTGGCCACGGGGTCTCAAGTTCGCACACTGTATCAACCGTGACAGAGAGTTAATGGTGGAGTCGTGAGATCTTGTCTGCAAAGAAGCTCTGAAAAACCTCAGCTGAGGGGGCCAAATCGTTACTATTTGGGACAGTAGGGACCGTCGTCAAAGACCAAATAACACCAAACAATTTTGCTGGGCGTGAGCTAGCAGACTCTATCAGGCATAGTACAATTTTTTCGCCTCTCATAATGATAGCATTCTCATAAGCGACTTTAAACAGATTATAAGTTGATCTCATATATTGGACAATAAAGCGTTTGAGTTAACCAAAGTGTTCAGTTTGGTCCTTGGAGCCCTGAGCCTTTAAAGGGAGGCGAAAAGCAATCCCCCGGGATACATAGACCACGTCCTTGCCCTTTCACAAGGCATTGATAGCCTGGGAGCGACGGCACAGCATGGAAGTTCAGGGGAGCACTGAGTAGTCAGAGTCCATTCATAAAAACAGGAGGAGAGATAGGGGATTATGGAATCAATTCAGCCTGGTGCCCTTGGCAAAACTATGAATTCCCTGATTTTGAACAATCTTTTACAGAGCCCTGGAAGTTGGGGGGGGGGTCACCTTCGATCACAGGGGCACTTTGACTTCAGCGCAGGAACGAGCTGAAAAAGCTCCAAAGCACATGGACTCCAGATGTGACTCCAGCTATAACCAGGTTCGTGCAAATTCCTGGGAAGCTACAGAAGCACATTGGGAAGCGAACCTCTTGTCTCAGGCATGTGTCTGCGATATTGTAGCATCAGAGATGAAAGAGTTGGACCCCACTGATTTGGAGGAAAGGCTAGATCAATTTGAGGGGAGTTTACTTTTAAAAAAAACACTGAACTAAGTAGTAATTGTGGTTTCCTGGCAGGCTCTAGGGTGTTTTTATCAGAGACACTACCGAACCCAAAGCTTAATGTTCATGCAGGCACTCTCTCTCTCTTACGATCAAGGCATACATAACTATTTTAAGTCCGGTCAAAGTGACTTGGAAACAGACATTTACTACATTCCTGGACATTAGATTTTAGGTCAGCAATTGTGTGCCAAACTGCTTTCGCTTAAAATTGCAGCTTTCCTCCACAGCCCCTGTGTGATTGATAGGCTGATCGTGATTACTTTGCCATGTGGAAATAATATCTCTTACTAACGTGCATTTAAGAAAGATCGTAGCTTTGTAATACAGCAGATATATAGATGTATGTGTGTCTGTATCTGTAATCTATCTGTACAATAGACCCCCCACATTTTCTGGGATTGGAGCACAGGACTGCTGCAAAAGCAGAAAATGGTGAAAAAGGAAAGCCCTCTGTCATACTCTTGTGCTCCAGCACACCTTAACTGCATTGAACTGGATTACCTCTCTCTCTCTCTCTCTCTTTCTCTCGGCATTACTTCGCGAACGAAGATTCTTTAGGAAGGACTCATCCCACACTTTTTACAAGTGCGTTGATGACTAAAAAGGCCAATCTGAGAAGGGCAAGTCCAGTTGCAGAAAGCACAGCAGAAAGTCTCCTTGGGTGATGTTATTTCCAAGTTGCGGTTCTTTCTGCGTTGTCGTTTCTCTTCGAGACCCGTTCGACGTGTTTTTTCGAAAGAGGCAGCAGCATTGTGGATAGTGCGTCTCCATGCCTCCCGATGTGAGGCCAGGGTGGACCATTTTTGGTGATCAATCTGGCTGAGCCTGAGATGTTGTTTCAGGGAGTCCTTATATCTCTTTTTGGGGGTGCCTCTGTTGCGCTAACCCATGGCGAGTTCACCGTAGAGTAGTATCTTTGGGAGGCGCTGGTCCTCCATCCTAGAGACGTGCCCTGCCCAGCGCAGTTCTGTTTTCAATAGCATGAATGTTGCTCAAGGACAGCAACATTAGTCACATAGTCAGTCCAGTGTATATTTAGGATTGTGCGAAGACAGTGCTGATGAAAGCGTTCAAGGAGTCGTAGGTGCTGGTGATCTATGTTTCAGACCCATAGAGGAGAATAGACAGTACGATAGCTCTGTACACACTGATTTTGGAGCTTTGTCTCAGGTGTTTGTTGCTCCAGACTCTTTTGTGAAGCCTTCCAAATGCTTCCCAGGTGGTTGAACTGCTGAACGGATTTAAACACAGATGTGCCTATGCTGACATGGGGATGATGGTGTTCTTTCTGTGGTGCGGGCTGGTAGAGAACTTCCGTTTTCTTCAGACTGACTTCCAGCCCAAACAGTTCTGCAGCTGCTGCAAAGCAGGATGTCAGGCGCTGCAGGGCTGCTTCTGAATGGGCGACAAGGGCAGCATTATCAGCAAAAAGCAGCTCACAGACTGGATTATATCACAGTGTAGATTCATATAATCCAGGTCAATGAAGTTCAATCTGCATTATATGAGTCTAAACCTGGCATGGGCAAACTTTAGCCCTCCAGGTGTTTTGGACTTCAAGTTGAAGTCCAAAACACCTGGAGGGCAAACGTTTGCCCATGCCTGGTCTAAACTGACCATTATAATCAGTTTAAACTGCATAATTTGGCTGTGTAAATATGTGGCACAAATGGAGAATGCTCCAAAGTTGAGCATTGAGTCATGCTGGAGGACCTAGATATTCCTAATGAGAGCATATTAAATCAAATCCTTTCATGAACAAACCCACAAAAGTTACATCTGTAACTATGGAGGGCTAACATAATCAGCCACATCTTTTCTCCAAGGTCCTCCAGCCTCCCCACACCCCAAATTCAAGTGAATAGATTTTATTTATACCCCGCCACCATCTCCCATAGAGGCTTGTGTTGGCTTACAAAATAGCACATAGTGGTGCCATGTTCCCTCACTTATTGCTGGGGTCAGGGCCGGTTCTTCCATTAGGCGGACTACGCAGGCGCGTAGGGCGACGTCACCCGGCAGAGGCATCGCCCTGGGAGGGGCGCGCCAGCTCTGCCGCCCCGCCGCCCGCTGCCCCACCCGCCGTTGCGCCGGCCAGGCCTCCGCAGCCGGCCCTGCGGCCTGCACCGCGCTGCCGCGCCAGCTAGCCCTTTGTTAGGCAGCACTGGGCTCCAAAGCGGGAGGCGCGCTCTGGAGTCAGTGCACGTGTGCACAGATTGACGCATGCGCACTGGGCTCCCCTCGGGAGCAACTGGGGGGGGGGGACAAAAATTTCACGTACCCCCCGGGAACAGGTAGGTCCGCCCCTGGCTGGGGTTAGGTTCCAGGACCTCCCGCAATAACTGGAAAAAAACCCCCAATGTAGGGATACTCTATTTATTTCAATATTTATACATTATTTTAGTTATAAGTCTTTATAAGCTTAAAATAAAGTGAAGGAAAGGAAGGAAAGCACCTTGGAGAGCGGCAGTGGCAAAACCCCACAAAACAGCAAAAATACCATGATATGTATTTTAAATTAATATTTTTGAAATCCGCGAAACAGCGAGTCCGTAATAAGCGAACTGAGAAGTAGCGAGGGAACACTGCACATCAACATAGAAAATCAATAACACGTTTACATAAAACCATGTATATATAAACAAAAGCAAGCTCTATTACATAGAATCAGTAAAATGTGGCTATAACCATTGGTTAAAAAGATTGGATGATGATCCTATGATTGGAAGGGCAAATTTATCCTCTTTTTTATTATTAAAATATTTTTTTAAAAAAATTATAGTGGTATAGTACAAAAGGACAGTTTCGTAGATGTGTTATAAAAGGGGGGTGGGGGAGGAGAAGAAAAGAAGGGAACTGCTTTGTTTTGTAATCTTCCAAAATTAATAAGAAATCCATTTATATGTGTTAATAAAATCATAGAATCATACCAGTTGAATGAACACACAAATGGCTAAAATTTGGCGAATTAATTCGGAACTGTCCAGAACGTTGTCTGGACAGCCCCTCCTTTATTGAGGTAGTTACCGCAATAAAGGTACTATCTGGACGGGCCCTACAACTCCTGGCAGAAGTCATTCATTTTAGTAGGGCTTCTTCGTCGTCGAGTATTTATGTCACAGCGGATAGGCAACAGAAATATAGAAGTTTAATTCCCCATCGGCCCAAAAACTCCAGTCTCTGTTCGAGTGAATAATGAAACTCTCATTCAATTCACAAGGTAAATATATAACTTTGTATTGAATTGTATTTAACAATAACTGGCAAAACATCGAAAAACAACAGCCATCACAGCTACCTTTCTAAACATCCTTTCCTCACAGATGTCAAATCCCAACTGACAAATCCCAACTGTCACTTTGTAACTGACATTCCTCAAGGTTCCATTTAGCAGTCTTGAGACAGCGCCATCTGGTGTCAAACATGTCACACTGCAGGTCATCTCAAACTGCGAAAATATATCTTGTGCTGACTCATGAATTGCTATTCAAAATGCAATAATCTGACAGGGCTCACTGTTATCCAATATCCACAATAAGTTCAGTAACTTAATGCCCATGGATTGGGGGGGGGGAATCATATTGTATTAGAAGAGGGCTTGGAGTCAAAGCCACAGCAGAAAATGTCCTGATCACCCTCTGGGAATTCTAAAGTGGGTTATTGTGTGAACTTGGCCTGTGAGCTATTGACTCCCGCCCTCGTGTACAAAAAAAATGAAATAAAACAAGTTTCCGGTTCCTTGGAAATCATAAATGCTTTAATTGTTGTACAGGACAGAGCATTTCATCAGTCTCTGCTTGACACACAACTAGGTAACAAACAGCTGCTGCTGAAATTTCCTCATCTGCACAACCATTAAAGATACAAGAGCCCTCTTTAGTTTTTACTGTGGCAAACCTATGAATCAGTACTGATGCTGGGAACCCTCTAACTCAGTGTTTCCCAACCTTTTTTGAGCCGCAGCACACTTTTTACATTTGCAAAATCCTGGGGCACACCACCAACCAAAATGACACAAAATGACACCCTAACACAGTCATACATAGAGTTAATATGTTTTTAAATGTATTTATACACTCAGTGTGAAACCTGGGCCTGTTTCGATGAACACAACATAGATATCCTGGCAGGAATGGCAGAAAGACACAAACTTCCCACACAGAACTCCCATAACCAAGAGAACATGCTATAAGAGTTTGGTGGGCATTGATCTTGGGTTTGGGAGTTGTAGTTCACCTATATCCAGAGAGCACTGTGGACCGAAACAATGATGGATCAGAACAAAACTTGGCACGGATGATCCATATGCCCAAATATGTACACAGATGGAGTTCAGGGCAAATAGACCTTGATATTTGGGAGTTGTAGTTGCTGGGATTTATAGTTCCCCTACAATCAAAGAACATTCTGAACCCCACCAATGATAGAACTGGGCCAAACTTCCCACACAGAACCCCCAGGAGGCAAGAGGAGGTCTCTACTTGGGGAAAGGGAGGCGGGCCTTCCCAATGCATGGAGAGGGAGAGACCAAGTAGACAACGGGTGGGGAGGGGGTGTTTGGTGCCTTTATCGAGGTGGGTTTCTTAGGGTTTTATACTTCAACACACTAGACTCCCCCCCCTTCCTGGAGGTTCCAATTTCCCACGGCACACCTGATGATCGCTCATGGCACACTAGTGTGCCCCGGCACACTGGTTGAGAAACACTGCTCTAACTTATGTGTCACAGGGATGGTGGCCAGACTTTTTAAGTCTTGCTTGTCTGCCTTGGGTTGCAAGCTGACAATTAGAAATATGGCAAGTTAAGCTATTATATTCCTTCGTTTCTTTGCTTTTTCGTTCCTTCCTTCCAACTTTCTAGAATTGCTGCAAACTAAGTTCAAATGTAAAATGATGCAATTAATTCAGCAGGGAGAAGAGGAAGGAGTGAAAATTACCCCTTGCCAGTTGGCTTAGGTAAAATCAAACTGCTGTAATCTCTCCTGCAGTGTGTCTACACCAGGGTTTTTCAACCTTTTTTGAGCCGCGGCACATTTTTTACATTTACAAAATCTTGGGGCACACCACCAACCAAAATGACACAAAATGGCACTCTAACACAGTCATACATATAGTTAATATGTGTTTAAATGTATTTATACACTCAGTGTTAAACCTGGGCCTGGTTCGATGAACACAACATAGATATCCTGGCAGGAATGGCAGAAAGACACACACGGTCATGCTCAACAGCTGGGAGTTATAGTTCACCCACAATCAAAGAGCATTCTGAACTCCACCAATGATGGAATGGAATCAAACTTCCCACACATAACTACCATAACCAAGAAAAAATACTATAAGAGTTTGGTGGGCATTGACCTTGAGTTTTGGAGTTGTAGTTCACCTATATCCAGAGAGCACTGTGGAGGGGAGGCAGGAAGACATGAGGCGAGTCTGCGCAGTAGCGCACGCACGGGTCACGTCTTCCTCCCTCCCCCCTCCCCCCTCCCACAGAAGCGGCAGCATGAGCAAAGCGAAGCAAAGCAAGCAAAGTGAGGCTGGGAAGAAGGGAGCCCGAGTGAAGAAGAAAAAGTAAGTGTTCTGCAGGAGAGGGAAGAAAGAGTATTGAAAGTTCCAATTTCCCACGGCACACCTGATGATTGCTCACGGCACACTAGTGTGCCACGGCACACTGGTTGGGAAACACTGGTCTACACTGTAAAGCTAATGCAATTTGACATCTCATAACTAAAAACTATGGAATTCGGGGAGTAGTTTGACCAAGACTGTTGCCTCCCCTGCCAAATAGTGCCAAACTACAGCTCCCAAGATTCCAAAGCACTGAGCCATGGCAGTTCAAGTGGTGTCAAAAAATATTCATTCCACAATGTAGATGCTCCCATAGTTTGCATATCCTTCCTCATTAAGAACTTCTGCCTTCTTGACTATCACACTAGAGCTTAAAGAGTAGGAGCCGCGGTGGGGTGATGGGTTAAACCCTTGTGTTGCTAAACTGCTGACCAGGGGACACCCGGATGTTTTGATGTTTTACCATCCTTGTGGGAGGTTTCTCTCATGTCCCTGGATGGGTGATCTGTTAACTCCTGTATGTTAGCTATTTAACAGTTGCAGGTCCATGGACCGTAGTAAAGTTACCATATTTACTGGCGTATAAGACTACTTTTTAACCCAAGAAAATCTTCTCAAAAGTCAGGGTTGTCTTATACGCGGAAATCATCTTATACACAGGAGTCGACTTATACACCAGGAGTCGTCTTATAGAGCGTGTGCTGAAACTTCCAATCCGGATTGGAGAATCTGTGGTTGCTGCATATGGTGGGGGGAGCTCAAAAATGGCAGTGGCCACGTTCCTGCTACAGTATATGCAGCAACTGTATGAAAGCATTAAGGGCGATGCTGTACAAGTATGGTAGAAGAAAATCCATTCCTCAGGATTTGTGGGCTTAATGCGGTCCCGATGGTGAGGTCAAGGGGCGCCTCACCGGGAAGGTGTAATTGAAGGGCGGAGCAAGCTGCAGGCGCCCGGGGCGCCCCGGGTATTGAAAAAATTGATAGAGTGGCTCTGGGCCCAGAAAAACACACCTCTTTTACCTGTCTGGCCCGCCCTTGTATCCTATGATCGTACCTCCTCCCCTGCCTCTCAGATCTCCCTCCTAAAGACTGCAGTGTAGCGGTGCTGGTGCGCATGTACGAGATCTGAGAGGCAGAGAAGGAGGTACAATAATAGGAAAATTACCATATTAAAATCAAATCTGATGCTTTTTAAATTGTTATTTGGTGTGCATTGGAAGAGGGGTAGTCTTATACGGCATGTATATCCCAAACTCTATATTTTAACTGGAAACGTTGGGGGCCATCTTATACTCCTAGTCATCTTATATACTGGAAAATACAGTATGTATGTATGTATGTATGTATGTCGCCGCATGGGGAGCTGGAGCTGACAGACGGAGCTCATTTATGCTCTTCCCGGATTTTGACCTCCGACTTGCCCGTTTTCAGTCCTGCCGGCACAAGGGTTTAACAAGACAACAGGTCCACTATTACCAAAGTAGAACAATGCCAAGCATATATTTCACAGCTTGTACAAGATACAATAAACAAAAATCTACAATAAACACAAGTATGTTGTGTTCACAATACTCATTATAGTCTTGTTGGTTTTAAGGAATCAATTTCTTTCTAGTTTGGCACAAGGGTTTAACCCATTCTGCCACCGGGGGCTCCTTTTATTTTATTATTACTGTAATATATCCTAAATGTACACTGGACTGACTTTGTGACTAATGTTGCTGTCCTTGAGCAAGCAGGGATCACCAGCATTGAGGCCATGCTATTGAGAACTCAGCTGCGCTGGGCAGGGCATGTCTCTAGGATGGAAGACCACCGCCTCCCTAAGATACTACTCTATGGTGAACTCGCCACAGGTCAGTGCAAGAGAGGCGCCCCAAAAAAGAGATATAAGGACTCCCTGAAACAACACCTCAGGCTCGACCAGATTGATCACCAACAATGGCCACCCTGGCCTCACATCGGGAGGCCAGTCAGTCAGTCAGTCACATGGAGACGCATTATCCACGATGCTGCGGCCTCTTTCGAGAAGACACGCCGAATGGGTCTCGAAGAGAAACGACAACGCAGAAAGAACCGCAACTTGGAAACAACATCACCCAAGGAGACTTTCTGCTGTGCTTTCTGCAGCTGGACTTGTCTATCTCAGATCGGTTTTCTTAATCATCAACCCGCTTGTAGAAAGCGTGGGATGAGTCCTTCCTGAATCTTTGTTTGCGAAGAAAAGCCAAGATTGTAGTGATGACCGCTTTCCTTTCTAAGTGTTTGCAGACCACTTCCTTAAGGATCTTTTCCAGAATCATGCCTGCTATTGATGTGAAGCTGTGATGACTATAGTCCGATTAATGAATGCTGTTTTATTAAACCCACTACCATTCCACTTTGATGGAGACAAAATGTGTCCTTTGGCTTTTCTTTCTTTCCTTCCAGTTTGTAGCGTTACCACCTGCTCCGTCTTGGCAGGGCTCCTGAGCCATTAACGGCACCATGACAGTATAGAGTTTAGCAATTCAGCTTCTCCCGGCAGTGATAACTCTGGGCTGGAGGAATTCTTAAAATGCGGCTTCATCCATAGCATGTCTGCCTGTGAATGCAGCTGCTCAAAGAAGCAGGAATGCCGCCAAGGCGGGGAGAAATGGTGGCTGCCCTATCCTGAGTTGACCTTTTTCTATAGATGGGGAATTTTCGACATCCCTCCTCTCCTCCTGCAATTCAGGTCAACGCACTGCTGGAATCCATGGGAGTTAACAAACATCTGAACTCTGGAGAGAAGCCTGCACCAGCCGGACTTATTATTATTCCAGCTGTTGGCCTGAAGTGCCGCAGTTTTCCAATAAACGTTCCTGGACTTCCCTTCATTTTTCCCTTCGGAGGCTGCTCCGTTACTTATGGGGAGTAAATAAAACGCCTCTGAGCCTCGTCTTATATATGAATGGCTTCTCTCAGAGAGATGTACAGAAGGAGAGGAATTTGGAGCCCCCTTCTCCTCCATCCTCTCCAGAAAGGAGATTCGGGAGCCAGCCAGGCCCAGATTACCCATAAGGCCACCCGAGCCCATGGCTTCGGGTGGCACAAATGGGGGGGGGCGGCAGATTAGGACCCCCCCGAAATATTTTTTTAAAGGTTTATTTTTTGAGTGAAGGGAGGGGGAACCGAGGAAGAGAAAGGGGAGGCGTGAAGGGGCGGCGCGTCAGAGGCCTTGATGTGACGCGATGCGCCTTTGCGCCGCCTCCTTCTCCTTCTCGGTTCCCCCTCCCTTCCTTCACTCAAGGGAAGGGAGGGGGAACCGAGGAGGAGAAGGAGGCGACGCAAAGGCGCGCCGCATCACAGCAAGGCCTCTGATGTGACGCGCCTTTGCGCCGCCTCCTTCTCCTCCTCGGCCCCCCTCCCTTCCTTCACTGAAGGAAGGAAGGAGGACCCTCGGGGCCGCTGCCGCGCATGCGCATCATGCGTTGGGGGCGGGTTTTCCCCTGAGCTGGGGGCGGGGTTTCCCCTGAGCTGGGGACGCGGCCCGCCCCCGTGTGCTTCTTTTGGCATCGGGCGTCAAAAGGAGCTAATCCGGGCCTGGAGCCAGCTGCTGCTCTCCAATAAATTCGTCAGGCACTTCTTTAAAAAACAAACAAACCCCACAGGCAGGCATGTAGCCAGGGGGGGGGCTAAGGGGGCTTCAGCCCCCCCCGAAATTCTCAGGGTGGTCCGCGAAAAGGCCTTACTGGTACATTATTTAAACTGTTATGTTTATTCATATCATGATCTGATCACCATGCTCATTATATCCCACATTAATGGGGTTATTGGAATAACAATACAAAAGATTTGCTAGGGTAGACGCTCTTCCACCCAGTCTCAGCCCCCCCCCCCCGAACCAAACTCAGCCCCCTCCGAAACAAAATCCTGGCTACGGCCCTGCCCACAGGTATTGTTGATTGATCAGGACCCAGTCTGATACACCTCACCAGTAAATCAAATGCACATCTATTCCTGTTTCTCCATCCCAGCCCCATGCACCGTGCTGCTGATTCATCCGCCTAGTATTTGTGCCTCGAGCCAATTCTATCGCCTCTTTGCACACCCAGCTCAGCGAGGGATTGTTTGGGCTCCTCCAAACTGGGACACAGGGATCAAGCCTTCAGGGAGGACCTCAAGAGATTTTATAGAAGGGGGAAAGGTGCTTCTCAGATGCTCTGAAGTTGATTTTCATGTCATGCTTGGATTTTAGAAAATAACTTTGTCCCCTGATGTTGTGTGCCAACTTATGGAAACCTGAGCCTTTGGGAAAACTATATTGTCTGGCTTTACTCAGGGCCTATCCAGGCCCAGATTAGCTCCTTTTGACGCCCGAGGCCAAAAGAAGCACCGCCGCCCCCAGCTCAGTGGAACACCCCCCCCCCCCGGCCGTGCTGCGCATGCGCGGCAGCAGCCCCGAGGGTCCTCCTTCCTTCAGGGAACTGAGAAGGAAGCGGTGCAAAGGGGCGCCGCGTCACAGCAAGGCCTCTGATGCGACACGCCTTTGCGCTGCCTCTTTCTCCTCCTCGGTTCCCCCTCCCTTCCCTTGAGTGAAGGAAGGGGGGGGCCGAGGAGGAGAAGGAGGCGGCGCAAAGAGGTGCCACGTCACAGCAAGGCCTCTGATGCGACGCGCCTTTGCGCTGCCTCCTTCTCCTCCTCGGGTCCCCCTCCCTTCCCATGAGTGAAGGAAGGGGGGGCCGAGGAGGAGAAGGAGGCGGCGCAAAGAGGTGCCACGTCACAGCAAGGCCTCTGATGCGACGCGCCTTGCGCCGCCTCTTTCTCCTCCTCGGTTTCCTCTCCCTTCCCTTGAGTGAAGGAAGGGAGGGGGGGCAAGAAGGAGAAGGAGGCGGCGCAAAGGGGCGCAGCGTCACAGCAAGGCCTCTGACATGACGCGCCTTCACGCTGCCTCCTTCTCCTCCTCGGTTCTTCCTCCCTTCCCTTGAGTGAAGGAAGGGAGGGGGGGCCGAGAAGGAGACAGGGCAAAAGGGCGCCGCGTCACAGCAAGGCCTCTGACGCGATGCGCCTTCGCGCCACCTCCTTCTTGGCCCCCTCCCTTCCTTCACTCAAGGGAAGGGAGGGGGAACCGAGGAGGAGAAAGAGGCGGCGTGAAGGGGCGCCGCGTCACAGTCAGGCCTCTGATGCGCCGCCTCCTTCTCCTCCTCGGTTCCCCCTCCCTTCCCTTGAGGGAAGGGAGGGGGAACCGAGAAGGAGGCGGCGCAAAGGGGGCGCCGCGTCACAGCAAGGCCTCTGACGCGCCACCCCTTCACACCGCCTCTTTCTCCTCGGTTCCCCCTCCCTTCACTCAAAAAATTAACCTTTAAAAAAAATATTTCGGGGGTCCTAATCTGCCGCCCCCCCATTTGTGCCGCCTGAGGCCATGGCTTCGGGTGGCCTTATGGGTAATCCGGGCCTGGAGCTATCCGATACCTTCTGTTAAGATTAAGACCCTTTAACACACAGAGGCACTTTAGGCAAGGTGAAAAGATAACCAAATGAGTTTGTTGAAGACAGGATGCATAAATGGTTAACTCCACCCAGGACTATCATAAGATAACTTAAAATAATACATTACAAAAGGAGATTTTGCTGGATGCAGTCATCTTTCTGGGGCCTTTGATAGTCTCTCTTACCTCTGGTACAAAGCGATGGATTATGAGTTGTTGCTTACAAACTGTCTTAATCTTCTTCAGGTCAGCAACGTCCTTGCAGATGGCAGTTTCTCAAGTCGCTCCTGACACACAAAAAATCGCTAAAAGTCAAAAACAAGTCATGCCAGGCTAATCTAATCTCTTTTTTCAATAGAGTTACAAGCTGGGTAGATGCAAGGAATGCCGTGAATGGAGTGTATCTGGATTTCAGGAAGGCCTTCCTTTGACAAGGTCCCCCACGACCTTCTGGCAAACAAACTAGTCAAATGTGGGTTAGGCAAAAATACGTTTAGGTGGATCTGTTATTGGTTACGCGAACTAACCCAGAGGGTGATTCTCCCCAATGCTTCCTTTTCATCCTGGAAAGAAGTAATGAGCGGAGGGCCATCAGCAGGGCTCCCTCCTGGGCCCGGTCCTTTTCAGGATCTTCATTAATGGTTTAGATACTACAGAGAAGAGACTACAACAGAATGTCTTAGATAACTTACTGTTTAAACTTTCAACTAATAAGCAATGTACCTGTATGCTGAATACATGAACCAACAATGTTATTTTTAACGAAGACTGCTTATTTTTGTCTCTTGAGAGCATAATTTAAAACCAAATATATTTTAAGAACATAAGAACATAAGAAGAGCCATGCTGAACCGGACCTCAGCCCATCTAGTCCAGCATTCTGTATCACACAGTGGCCCACCAGTTGTACACGGGGATCTCGAGCAGAAGGGAGGGCAAAACCCTGACCTGCTCCCAACCCCCCACAACCAGTACCCAGGGAAATCCTGCCTACCTCAACCAACTCCGAGGTGGCACTTGAATGTCCTTTTCAGTAACTACCGATACACTTGGTATCCATGAATCTGTCTAATCCTGCCTTGAAGTTGTTCAGGCTGACAGCTGTCACAACCTCCTCTGGAAGTGAGTTCCATAACCCAATGACCCTCTGGGTGAAGAAATATTTCCCTTTATTAGTCCTAATTTTCCTACCTTGGAGCTTCAGGGAGTGCCCTCTAGTCCTAGTGTTTTGTGACAAAGAAAATAATTTTTCTTTATTCACCTTTTCTATCCCATGCATGATTTTATACACTTCGATCAAGTCACCTCTTAAACGCCGTCTTTCAAGGCTGAAAAGACCAAGGCGTTGCAACCTGGTTTCGTAAGGGAGCCACTCCATCCCTTGGATCATTCTTGTTGCCCTTTTCTGTACCTTTTCCCGTTCCGTTATATCCTTCTTAAGGTGCGGAGACCAGAATTGTACACAGTACTCCAAATGTGGCCTTACCATCGATTTGTAGAGAGGTAATACAACATTTGCTGACCTATTTTCAATTCCCTTTCTGATCATGCCTAGCATAGAATTTGCTTTTTTCACTGCTGCTGCGCACTGGGTTGACATCTTCATTGAGCTGTCCACCAAGACCCCAAGATCCCTTTCCTGGTTTGTCTCGGGAAAGCTTTGACCCCATCAATTGGTAGGTGTAGTTGGGGTTCTTTGCCCCGATGTGCATGACTTTACACTTGTTTAGGTTAAAATGCATTTGCCACTTCGTTGCCCATTCACTCAATTTCGAGAGATCTTTCTGGAGCTCTTTACAATCAGTTTCATTTTTTAACTACCCTGAACAGTTTAGTGTCGTCTGCAAACTTTGCTACCTCAGAATTCACTCCTACATCCAGATCATTAATGAATAAATTAAAAAGTAACGGACCCAAAACTGAACCTTGGGGTACGCCACTTCTCACCTCTTTCCACCCAGAGAAATGTCCGTTTATTACCACCCTTTGTTTCCTACAGTTTAGCCAGGTTCCAATCCAGGACAAGACCTGTCCCCTGATCCCATGGCTGAAGAGCTTATTTAGGAGCCTTTGGTGAGGGACTTTGTCAAAAGCCTTTTGAAAGTGAAGGTAAACAATATCAATTTTATGGGGAGTCGATGTTTTTGGGCAACTGCAATAACACTTCTGAAGATCTGCTATATCTTCTGCACAGGGACATAATCTTTGTTCCTAACAGTTCAGAGAGATAACCAGGTATATCAGTCTAACAACTGAAAAACCAAATTTGCCTTGCATGAATGCTAGTGGATATTTGCCACGAAAGAGAAGACTCACGCAAATAAGTTTTTCGCTCTTTGCAAGAAGATCGTACTTTACAAAAGGTTATGATTTTCCAAATGGTAGTGAATGCCAAGTAATTTCCAAAAGGTCACACTTCCAAAAGGCTTTGGAGATTCTGGTTTTCCAAAAAGTTATGATCGCAAAGCTTATCCTTTCCTTAAAAGCCTGGAAGTCTGGGGGAGGCTCCTTCTCTGGAGGATTTTAAGCAGAGGCTGGATCGCTATCTGTTAGGAGGGCTTCAATTGTGTATTCCCGCTTGACAGATTGGGGGTTGGACTGGATGGCCCTTGGAGTCTCTTCCAATGTTGTTATGCTACAAAGTTCTGCAGGCAGGCCCGGATTACCCATAAGGCCAACCTAGGCCATGGCCTAGGGGCGCAAGCCGGGGGGGGGCGCAGATCACAGACCAAAAAAATAAAAATAAAAATGTTGAAACAAATAAAAACGCCATGGCCTGGCTGGCCCCCTCCCTCCATCTTTCCTGGGGAGGCTCTCCCTGGGACCCTTGGCTGGGAAGGAGAAGGAGGCCAGGTGGGGTGCTCTGCTTCGAGGGAGGGAGGGAGGGGGAGAGAGAGGAAGCGCTTCCTGACGGTGTGTGTGTGTGAGAGAGACAGAGCTATTGTTCACCAGGGGAACTCTCTGCTTTTGTGCAAATAATGGCCCTTACAATTGTGTGTGTGTTCTGAATGGGTTGCCTGAGTCTCCTCCAGGGCTGCTGAGTTGCCCATGTCAGCCTCGTGGCTTCGATCATCAAAACATGAGTGGGGGGAGTGGGTTCAGCTGCCAAAACATGGCTTTTGCGGGAGGGAGGGAAAGAGGGAGGGAGGGGGGGCCCTTTCGCTCTCGTTTGGCAACAGACCCACACCCTCGGGGAGCCTCTCCCCTTGAGGGCACATCTTGGGGGGCAACCATCAGGCAGGCAGGGAGGCAGGGAGGGAGGAGGCTCCTCCAGAAGACTTGGGCCGAACGAGGGTTGGGGTCAAGGCTCAGGGCCCACGTGGGGGAGGACACGTTCTCCACCGGGGGGAGGGGAGCTGGCTGTGGGTGTGGCCTGCCCCTTGCCCTGCCAGGCGGGACTCTTCTGCCTTCCTGGCACACCGGCCAGGCACAGACAGACGGACGGCTCTCCTGTCCCGGCCCGACCCCTGGCTCTCGGCTGCCCGGGACACTCCTCCGGAGCCTCCTGGTGGCTCCGTACATAATATACGTACATAATATGAGAAAATATACGTATACATAATATACCTACATAATATGAGAAAAGGATTCCCCCGGCAGAATGATTCCAACCCGGGAAATGACTCACAGCATTGACATGTATTAGAACGCGGAAATGCGAAATCTCCTGTATCGACTTTGAGTCCTTATTGTGTTACTACAACACTGGGGAGGAGCGGTCAGAAGTTTCGAGCACCCTGAGGAAGCGGAGTTTACACGAAACGGCCATCTTGGCATCGTCAGCTTACCTCCAGCCGTTGGCGCCTGCCCATCCAGCAGCTTGCCAGCTCTTCAACCCACCAAGGCTCCCTTTCTGACTCAGTCGTTAGCCTATGAGTTATTATACTCTTGACTATTGATAGGGGTACACAGACTCTGTTGGAATATTGTACTTGGCCCTATACCATTGTAGGGGCACTACTATTGTTATTATGTGAATCTGGAACACTGTGAATGAATTGCATTGCATTGTGCTTTTTGTGAGATTGTTATGCTATTTAGCACTTGAATTTGTTCATATGATTATACCTGTGATTTTTACCTCAAACACATGTCTACACCTTTATTCCCATAGATCTGCCCCTTTATGCCCTGTGGTTTAGCTTTGTGTATAGTGAGTTGTTACCAGTGATTGCTCTGTTTGTGTATTGAAGTGTTAGCTTCCTGCACTGCTGCCCGGCAGGTAAGGAGAGGGCCCGGTCCTTTCCCGGGGGGGGGGGGGGCGTCCGGTAGAGGTTGGCTTAAAGGGGGCGTAATTCCAAAGAGTGGTTTAGGGCGCAAAAAGGTGTTAATCCGGGCCTGTCTGCAGGACTTTAGTTGGGTGTGAAATGACCCTGGCTAAGAAAATCCCATAACTTCTGGAGGTGGCTGAGCCTGTCACTGAACGGTTGTTATTTTAAGGAAGTCCTTAGGATACTGTTGTGTTCTCTCCCTCCATCCTGAACTATACTTATCTAATCCAGTTCTCCCTAGGCTTCCTGCTTCAAGGCTGAGTCTTGGATGCGTCTCTGTTTGCTCTTTGGAGCAGCCTGTGGGTTGTTTTTCCACCACCACCGTGGCTTTTTCCCAACCACCCAGCTTCGCTGAGGGCTCTGGGATTCTCATCAAGCCTCTGTTTGCATTCCTCCCATCCACATCAATGTGATAGGCGAAATCCACATTGTGCTTAACAGTTCCCTTGGTGGCCTTTTGAAAAACCCAGTGGCATGATGCTCCAGGAATTTATTGGATTGGTCTAACCACAGCGCATTAAGTCACCATTTCTGGGCGGAAAGGAGGGTGAGAAGGATTATAATAACACTTCTCAAGGCATTTGAATTTGAATAGTACAAACAGTACTATTCAAATTCAAATATATTGAGAAGTGTTATAATAAGGGTTCTTGTTTATCACAGCCAAAAGAGAGCCAGCATGGAGTTGTGGCTCAAAGGTTTGCGTTTGATTCAGGAGACCAGGGCCTGAATCCCTGCTTGATCACGAAACCCAGGCCCCTTCTACACCGCCATATAAAATCCATATTATCTGCTTTGAACTGGATTGTGTGGCAATGTGGACCCATATAATCTAGTTTAAAGCAGACAACGTGGATTTTCTGCTTTGATAATCTGAATTATATGGAAGTGTAGAAGTGGCCCCTCTGAGTGACCTTGGGCAAGTTGCACTTCTTCGGCCACAAAGAATGGCAATGGAAAGACTCACAACCTCTGAGGATGCCTGCCATAGATGCAGGCGAAACGTCAGGAGAGAATGCTTCTAGACCATGGGTCGGGAACCTTTTTGACTCAGAGAGCCATGAAAGAAAAATATTTGGAAATTTATTTCAGTGAGAGCCATATAATATATAATATATTTTAAGACTGAATTCAACTAAATGTGAGTATATACGTACATAATATGAGAAAATGATTTCCCCGGCCGAATGAGAGGACACTTCAGACCTGGCTCTGCAAAAGGCATGCTCAGGACTCTGGGAAGGAAGACGGAAGGACGGGAGAAAGAAAGAAAGAAAGAAAGAAAGAAAGAGAAAGAAAGAAAGAGGAAATAAAGAGGGGAGGGAGAGGAAGAAAGAAAAGAAGAACAAACTTTGGAAAAGGAAGAAAAGAAAAGCAGGAGAGAGACAAGGAGGGGAAAAGAAAGAAGGAAATGGGAAGGGAGGAAAGGAAAGGGTGGGGAAACGAAAGGAAAGGGAGTGAGGAAAAAGTAAAATAATGAAGGGGAGAAAGGAAAAGAAAGAAGAGGAGAGAGAGGGAAGTGAAAGGAGAAAGAAAGGAAGACTTGAGGAAAAAGAATAGAAGAGGAAAGAAGGAAGGAAGAGGGAGGGAGGGAGAATGGATGAAAGAAGGAAGGAGAGAAGGAAAGAATGGAAGAGGAAGGAAGGAACGAAGAGGGAGGAAAGAAGCTAGGGAGAGAGGGAGGAAAAAGAATGAAAGAAAAAAAGATGGAAAAGGAAGGAAGGAAGGAAGGAAGGAAGGAAGGAAGGAAGGAAGGAAGGGAGGAGGGGAGGAGCCAAGGCAGACCTTGGTGTCGATGTTGGCGAGGCAGTCCCTCTGAAAGGCATCGAAGAGGCAGTGGCTCTTGAGCTGCCCGACGATGAGGGCGATGAGCTGGGTGCCCCCCAGGGGCAGCAAGGCCGGGTCCGTGGCGCCAGGGCCAGGCCCGCCTCTGCCACCTCCCCCGAGGCCCGAGACGAAGGACGGAGAGGAAGACAAGGATGAGGCACCCGCCATCCCTGGTGAAGAGGGTGCAGGGCCGAGAGCAGCAGGGTATCAAGAAGAGGTGGCGATGGCGGCGTAGAGGCAGCAGTTGCAGCGCATTTGCGTCACTCCTCCCCGCTGCATGCTGGGAAATCGAGGCCCAGGTTGCTCTGGAGAGCCAGATGCAATCATGAAAAGAACCACATCTGGCTCCTGAGCCATAGGTTCCCTACCCCTGTTCTAGACCATGGCCATACAGCCCGGAAAACCTACAACAACCCAATGGAAATACTTCTTAAAAAAAAAATATTGAGTTTCTTAATACAATACAAAAAGATAAGAAAAATATTGAACACAAAGGTAAAAGGTATCAAGTAACATGTTTCGAGTAAAACATGTAGCAAAAGCTTCAAGAATAAGAAAGTTACAGAGTATGGGCAATGAAGTTTTGGGATAATGGTAACTTAAGCTCATCCAGAATGCCGCTGCATGACTTCTCACTGGGACCCCAGTGAGATGTCACATAACACCCATCCTCCAGCAGCTTCATTGGCTTCCGGTTGAGCACCGGATCACCTTCAAGATGATGGTGTTAACCTTCAAGGCCTTGCATGGTCTGGGGCCGCTGTATCTGAGGGACCGTCTCTCCCCCTACCAACCCCAGAGGTCACTTCATTCCGAACAAATGAACTTCCTTGAAGTACCGACCTTCAAAGCAATCCGTCTTACATCGACCCAGCGCAGAGCCTTTTCTGTAGTGGCGCCGTCGATATGGAACACTCTTCCTAGCGATGTACGGGCCATGCAGGACTTTCTTTCCTTCCGCAAGGCCTGCAAGGCTCATCTTTTCCGGCTAGTCCTTGGAATGAGTAGGCGTCTTTACTTCTTCTGTTAATACCTACTGAGGACCTACTATGATCTTCTGGACGCCTTTATGCACCTGAGAATTACCCTGATGAAGCCCTAGGGGGCGAAACGGTGACACAGCTGGCTTGGGCATTTGTACTGCCGTAGGCTGCTCATCCTACTGGGTCCTGGGGGTTTCCCCCTACCCTTGGTTTCCCAGTACAGCTCTTGCTTTTCCATCTGCACCCGGTCCTTACCAGCCTTTCCCATTGGCATCCGCTATTGCTGCTTCATTTCAAACGGCACCCGGCTTTTGCGGCTTTTTTTCGTTCCTGATTGAACGTCCCGCGGCCAGCATTCTTGCTTACGGCTTCGCCCAGCAACGCGGGATTCCCTGAACCTGCGGAGGAGCATTTATTATATTCACTAGCTTGGGGACCCGGCCCTGCCCGGGTCATTTGAGAAGTGCAGCAGGATGTAGAGTGGGTCATAGGGGCTCTGTGTGCCAAGTTTAGTCTTGATCCATCATTATTGGGAGTTGCATCTGGGAGAAGGGGATTTGTAGGGGCTACAATGTTTTCTGGGAAGTGAATTGGGATGCAAATCCCATCATTCGTCGGCCATCCTGCCCTAAACTCTATTTTGGGGCCTGTAATGTTATGGCCTGCTATTGGTAACTTTAAAAGGCCGAATGGCAGGCAGCCGTTTTCTAAAAGCTGAGGGGGAGGAGAATACAGGATTCCATTTTGTTTTCACAGAGCCAAGGGGGGAAGGAATGTTGATGGTGCATTTTTCCCCTCAGTGGGAAGAAATCCTGTTGTTTGAATGTAGAGGCCTGGATTCTGGGATGCTGGCTTTTTTCCCCTCAGTGAGAAGAAATCCTGTTGTTTGAATGTAGGGGCCTGGATTCTGGGATGCTGGCTTTTTCCCCTCAGTGGGAAGAAATCCTGTTGTTTGAATGTAGAGGCCTGGATTCTGGGATGCTGGCTAATCAGTGGCTATCAATGCCCTCTGTCTGGTGCCTTGGAATTTTGGAGTGGCGAGGCTGTCCAATCAAAGGACTTTATGCAAATAGCTGCCACATATCCGCCCTTCCGCCCTCCGCATACACACACACATACACACATACAAACATTCCGTTTTATAAAGGTATACAGATTATTATTTATACATTGCTGTCCTCCTGGATTCTACTTGCTGTGAGCCTTTAATCATTAGCTTTGGATCACCTTCAGTTTGGGCCGATACAACACAGCTTTACGACCTCTTGCAGCAACACAGGGATTTCCCTGACGACGGAGGAGCCTCTCTTGTGGCGATACTCACCGGCCCTCCGTGAGTGCCTTATTATCATCATTATTTGTACAAGATACGATACCTTTCAGAGACAAACCAGGAAAGGGATCTTGGGGTCTTGGTGGACAGCTCAATGAAGATGTCAACCCAGTGCGCTGCAGCAGTGAAAAAAGCAAATTCTATGCTAGGCATGATCAGAAAGGGAATCGAAAATAGGTCAGCAAATGTTGTATTACCTCTCTACAAATCTATGGTAAGGCCACATTTGGAGTACTGTGTACAATTCTGGTCTCCGCACCTTAAGAAGGATATAACGGAACTGGAAAAGGTACAGAAAAGGGCAACAAGAATGATCCAAGGGATGGAGCGGCTCCCTTATGAAACCAGGTTGCAACGCCTTGGTCTTTTCAGCCTTGAAAGACGGCGTCCAAGAGGTGACTTGATCGAAGTGTATAAAATCATGCATGGGATAGAAAAGGTGAATAAAGAAAAATTATTTTCTTTGTCACAAAACACTAGGACTAGAGGGCACTCCCTGAAGCTCCAAGGTAGGAAAATTAGGACTAATAAAGGGAAATATTTCTTCACCCAGAGGGTCATTGGGTTATGGAACTCACTTCCAGAAGAGGTTGTGACAGCTGTCAGCCTGAACAACTTCAAGGCAGGATTAGACAGATTCATGGATACCAAGTGTATCGGTAGTTACTGAAAAGGACATTCAAGTGCCACCTCGGAGTTGGTTGAGGTAGGCAGGATTTCCCTGGGTACTGGTTGTGGGGGTCGGGAGCAGGTCAGGGTTTTGCCCTCCCTTCTGCTCGAGATCCCCGTGTACAACTGGTGGGCCACTGTGTGATACAGAATGCTGGACTAGATGGGCTGAGGTCCGATTCAGCATGGCTCTTCTTATGTTCTTATGTTCTTATGTTCTTTATTTACTTCTGGGGATTATGGACCTGTGAGTGCAATACATTTTGATTTATGTTTCTGGCGTTTGACTTTTGGGCTTACTTAAGCGGCTCATTTGAGCACCATTTGGTCAAATTCATGTGTATTAGGCGTTTCCTAGCATGGGAATCATGGCTGTATTGTTGGATGTATGAGATGAAATGCAACTTTGTGCTACTATATACTGCGATGTACTTATGATTTCCCATTTGAGACCAATGCCATTTTCTACTATTGTATATGTATAGGTTTATGATATTATTTCTAGTGCCTTTGATATACTTACCCTGTATCTTTGAGTGCATCACTGACTATGTGATGTTTCCTATTGCCTTTAGACTATGTTAATGAAATGATATATTCTTGACTTGTATATGCGAATCAATTACAGCCTTTATTGTATATGTTTTAGTGATTGTGTGTGATCTTTCACTTATTTCTCACCAGACTTTTTGGTGACCCTGCCCAATTTGTGTTTGTTTTACCTGATTGTAAGCCGCTCCGAGCCCTCGGGGAGTCCAAATAATAAATAAATAAATAAATATGGTTGACCTAGTCTTTCTTTTTCTCTGTGATCAGGACTTTCTAATTTCTCTGTATGACTGATTCCTCTTTTTTTCTTCTTCTTTTTTGTCATAGCTCTGCGTCATGGGCAGGCCACCGAATGCCGTTTCCCTCCTGCTCTTCCTCTTCTGTCTGGGGACTTCCTGGGAGACTCAGGTATCCCGTCCGGCTTCCTTTCCGTCCAACGCAACTGTTTTTTCCCACGTCTACACTATCAAACTTGCAGGGGATGTGATGGAAGGCGAAGGAGCCACCTCTTTGCCCCAAGAAGCCTTGGGGCCCCCGGGGTCCTCCCATGGAGGGGGCTTGTATGAACACACGCTGGAAGGGCCCGATCAGGAGCACGTGGTTTTCACTCATCGCATCAACCTTCCCCAGCAGTCTTGTGGGTGTGCGCCTGGGACTGAGGACACTCGAGAGCTTCTCAAGAGGTTGCAGGCACTTGAGAATGAAGTGCGGACACTAAGGGACACCTGTCAAGCTGGGAGTGGCTGCTGCCCTGCTACGGCCCCTAGCCAAGCCAGTACAGGTAAGGCCTGGGGGAAGGGCAATTGCCTATGTACAATCTGTAGACTGGTAAATTTGATACAAACAGAACTTGGAAATTTTTTATATGCGTTCCTCCTCATACTTTACATTTTCAATCCTATACCATATATATTGTCGAAGGCTTTCATGGTTGGAATCACTGGGCTGCTGTGAATATATATATATATATATATATATATATATATATATATATACATATATATACACATACACACAGTATATATTCAGCAGATTCAGAAGAGTTTCTTTAGTTGCCCCAAAACATCTACTCTCTTGTAAAATATATTTGCCTTTAAATCATGCCCTCAAGAGACAAAATAAACAGTCTTCTTTAAAAGTAAGATTTGGTTTACTCACAAAACCTTATGTATTTATGTATTTACTCAATTTATATACCACTTTTCTCAGCCCCCGGGGTGACTCAAAGTGGTTTACAGTAGCAAAAAGTCAATGCTCAATATCATAAAAATAATTAAAACAATTAAAACAATGGCATAAATATACAATTATTACAAAGTCATTGCGACATAACTCATTAGCGTCCCTTAGTTAAAATCAGGATCCAATTTCATCATTCAGTCATTCCATGTTCCTATTCAAACACCTGCTCGAACAACCAGGTTTTAACTTTCCTACGAAATGCTAACAAGGAAGGGGCCGATCTAATGTCTCTAGGAAGGGTATTCTATAGCTGAGGGACCACCACTGAGAAGGCCCTGTCTCTCGTCCCTGCCAAACGTATTTGTGATGCAGGCGGGATCAAGAGCAGGGCCTCCCCAGACGATCTTAAAGTCCTAGCAGGTTCATAGGAGGAGATACGTTCAGACAGGTAGGTTGGGCCAGAACCGTTTAGGGCTTTATAGGCTAAAGTCAGCACTTTGAATAGTGCCCGGTAGCAAACTGGCAGCCAGAGGAGCTGGCGCAGCAGAGTAGTAGTATGCTCCCTGAGCTCCACTCCTGTTAATAACCTGGCTGCTGTCCGTTGGGCCATTTGGAGCTTCCGGACAGTTTTCAAAGGCAACCCCACATAGAGCGCGTTGCAATCTATATATATAAAATGATTGCTGTCGTCCTAAGTAGCCTATAGACAGCAAAACCACACAAGGCAGACACACAAAACAGCCCACATACCCACAAAACCCTACAAGGTATGTTTGCCACCCAATTTTTTTTTTTAAACAACAAGGTCAAAAATACAAAAATAAAAAGAACTATAACTCCCATGATCCCCCACGCTACTGCTCGCGCGAAACGGTTTTCCCTCCCCCCCCCCCCCCCCACCACTGAGAAAATGAGAAGGCCCGCCATCTTACCTGTCTCCTGTGGCCAGCGGGGGAATCGCTGGCAGCAGGCCTCCGTGGCCTCCAATGGAGCTGCGGAGGCCTCCGGATGCCGGCCCGCCACACCAAGCGAGGCCCCGGCTTCGCCGAAGACAGTAACCTTCCTCCTTCTTTTAGCTCTTCATCAGCCAGTGCTGCCACAGGGAAATGGATGGCGGCAGCGTTGGCTAATGAAGAGCTAAAAGGAGGAGGTAGGCCCAGTGTGTTCGCCGAAGCCGGGGCCTCGCTTGGTGTGGCGGGCCGGCGTCCGGAGGCCTCCGCGGCTCCGTGGCCTGTACTGGAGCCGCGGAGGCCTCCGGAAGCCTGCCCGCCACACCAAGCGACAGAAAGACAGAAAGGAAGACCCGGGGGGGGGAGAGAAAGAGAGAAAGAGAAAAGGACGGAAGGAAAGAGGTAGGAGAGAAAGAAAGAGAAAAAGGAAGGATAGCAGGAAGGAGAGGAGGGGAAAGGAAGGAAAGGATAGAAGGATGGGAGGAAGGAAGGAGGGGAGAAGGAAGGAAGGGAGAAGAAAGGAAGGAAAAAGGAAGGATAGCAGGAAGGAAGGGAGGGGAAAGGAAGGAAAGGATAGAAGGATGGAGGGAAGGAAGGAAGGAAGGAAGGAGGGGAGAAGAAAGGAAAGAAAGGAAATATACATATACAAACACAAATATACATAAGTACACACATATACATGCATATACATATACACATATACATAACTACACACATAGTCCCCAAGTTACAAACATCCCACAGCAACACGTGGCCGGGTCAGCTAGTAGTCTATATGTATGTATAGTAGTTGTCTGTATGTATACATACCCAAATTCTGATCACATGGTCTGCAGCCCTTCCCACAACAAAGAGGTTGGATAAAATTGCAAACCAATTGTCACAACGCGGGCCTGGCCGTTCCCCTTAATCACACACAGAGACAATTGGCAATTAACAGTTTATTGAAGTCAGTAAGTAAAAGCAGGTGAAAGTAATCAAGTCCAAAAGAGTTCAATAAGAATATCAAAACAAGGAATGTCCAGCAAAGTAATTCCAAGGTAGCAAAGTCAAAAGAGTAAATCCAAGGTCCGTGGCAAGGCAAGATAAATCCAAACAGGGAACAAGGCAAAGTCAATGTCCATAAAAATGCTAGAAACAAGGCTAGCTCCAGGAACACAGAGCACCCAACAAGGCGACCTTCCAGCAATGACGTGGCCTCCAATCTGAAACACTTTCCCACAGGGCATAGTTAAATCCCCCCCCCCCTTGTTAATCCAGCGTTTCTCGGTTCACCGTCGCCAATCTTTGCACGAAGACAAAATAACACTACTGCGATCGAAAGAACTCGCAGCGTCTGCCACATCTGGCCCGTTATCAGCCTGAGAGTCAAACGGCTCCCCGTCTCCCATAGCTTCCTCAGCAGATGGTGTAAACACACGTTCCTGAGATCCAAACCCCCCAGGTTTCTCATACTCACAGTCTGAGCTGGAATCTTCCTGGCCCTCATCATCAGAATAAGCAGGAGGCCAAGAGTCATCCCATTGCAAGCTGTCTTCAGCTGAAACGTATCCATCAAGCCCTTCACCGTTGCCATCCTGATCCAGGGCAATTGGCACCCCCGGAGCCTGGCCCCACCCCCCCAGGCTGAAATGGAGGCTGAGGTCCCACACCAATACACACATATAATACAGTAAGCAATTATGCACATAACACATAACTAGTGGGGGTTTGAGAAAGTTGCTGTTTCCAACAGGTTCTGTGGATACAGGGATCATCATCATCCATCCTCAGCTCATTCTGAGGATGGAGGGCAGGCCTGGATCCGTCCCCGATAATTTCCAGCGTTGCCTCGAAGCCGATACTGGATGGCTGCGAGCCAGTAGGTTGAGGGTGAATCCAGAGAAGACGGAGATCTTGTGGCTGGGCCGCCCGGGTGATGGGGATGTCCAGCTTCCGACCCTGGACGGTGTGGCGTTATGCCCATCGCCTTCTGTAAAGAGCTTGGGAGTACATTTGTACTCCCACTGACCATGGAGACCCAGGTCTCCATGGTCAGCAAGTCTGCTTTTTTCCATCTCAGACAGGCAAGGCGGCTGGCCCCCTATTTATCCCGGAACAACCTGACCACGGTGATCCAAGCCACGGTCATCTCGAGACTGGACTACTGTAAAGCACTCTACGTTGGCCTTCCTCTGTCGGTGACCTGGAAGCTCAAGCTGGTGCAGAACACTGCTGCCCGACTCCTGTCTGGTACACCAGCTGGTAGTCACATAACACCTACCTTGCAGGATCTGCACTGGCTTCCAATCGAGCATCGGATCACCTTCAAAGTGTTGGTTCTTACCTTTAAGGCCTTGCACGGCCTGGGGCCAGCGTATCTGAGGGACCGCCTCTCCCCATACTGCCCTATGAGATCACTCCGGTCGGAAGGTACTAACCTTTTGGATGTCCCCTCTGCGAAGTCCGGCAAATTAACAGCAACCCGTAGGAGGGCATTTTCCGTGATTGCGCCCACACTATGGAATGCCCTCCCCGCTGAAACGCGTGCCATCCAGGATCTGTTGCCTTTTAGGCAGGCTTGCAAGAACTACTTATTCCAGCAGGCCTTTGGCCTATGGGCTCCGCTCAGGCTCGCCCGCCGTATTTGTAATCTTTGGTACCTGCTGTGTTGTGTTCTTCACACCAGGCTTTTAACTTTGCTGGTTTTATATTGTGTTTTATTCTGCTGTGTTTTAATTTGTTGTACTCTGCTGTTTTATTCAGCGCCTGTGAGCCGCCCCGAGCCCCCCGGGAGTGGCAACATAGAAGCCCAACAATAAAAAAATTTAAAAAATAAATAAAACTATCATCATCATTATTTTTATACTGCCGTATCTCCCCAAAGGGACTCGGGGCTGTTTCCAACATGTAAGGAAACATTCAATTGCCAGAAAGAAACCATACTGTATATATACTGCATCGTACTATATTATGCTGTATAAATAGATGCTAGATGTGAATAGATGCTCAACTTTGAATCACTTCACTGCTCTTTCTCACCCCACCTTTCCTTCTCATATCTTCCCATAGGCCAAACAGACATACGTACCCTATGTTCCCACCATGGCTCCTTCGACCTCTCTCGGTGCCAATGTGAATGCGAACCAGGTTGGGGTGGCCCCACTTGTTCCGAACCTGCATGCCCAGGTGGATGTGGTGGCCCACAACGTGGCAAGTGTGCAAACGGCCGTTGCCAGTGCCGTCCCGGCTACTCGGGCACCAATTGCGAGGAGCCACCTTCGTGCCCGGATGACTGCAATGACCAAGGTCGCTGCGTGGATGGTCGCTGCAGTTGCTTTCCAGGCTACGTCGGCCCTTCCTGCTCTGATCCCGCATGCCCCCAGGACTGCCAAGGCCATGGGCAGTGTGTGTCAGGACGCTGTGTGTGTGACCCTGGTTATTTGGGGCCGGACTGTGGGAGCCGGGCCTGTCCCAGCAATTGTAACCGGCGTGGGGAGTGCCGCAACGGTCGCTGTGTCTGCGAGACAGGCTTTACTGGTCCAGCCTGTGGTACCAAATCTTGCCCTAATGATTGCAACCAGAGAGGACGCTGTTTGAAGGGAGGAGTGTGTGCCTGCCAGAAGGGATACACGGGGCCTGACTGTGGACAAGTGGCATGTCCAGAAGATTGCAGCAGTCACGGAGAATGCCAGAACGGAGTATGTCTGTGCCATGATGGGTATTCTGGAGATGACTGTGCCACAGGTAGGCAAAAACATCAGGTTGACATATCTCAATGCACTAGCTGAGGTCTACGGAAATGCATGTGCTTGTTTGGGTCTTTACACACAAGGCAGCTTAAGAGGAGATAACTGGATTTTAAAAATAATAGTATTTTTATTCAAGCAGGATACAAAATAAATTACACTAATAAGCATTTTAGATGTACAAAAATACCAAAACTAAACCACTATGTGCTAGAACTATTTGGGAGGGGGATATACTGTATATTATGTACTACATACTATGTATTACATCTTAACAACTATTGGATGTGGGAAACCTACAAACTTCTCGCTCTCCACCTAATGGTTGTTGTTCCTCACTTAAACAACAACAACAACACTTTATTTGTATTCTGCCCTATCTCCCTGAGGGGACTCAGGGTGGATTCCAGCCTATGATATATATACAGACACAAGGCAAACACTCAATGCCTCGAAACAATGAAACACAGATACACAGATAAAGGTAAAGGCTTCCCCTTCATCTCCGACTCTTGGGGATGGTGCTCATCTCCATTTCTAAGCCAGAGCCAGTGTTGTCCATAGACACCTCCTAGGTCATGTAGCTGGCATGACTGCATGGAGCGCCATTTACCTTCCTGCCGAGGTGGTACCTATTGATCTACTCACATTGCATGTTTTCGAACTGCTAGGTTGGCAGGAGGTGGGGCTAACAGTGGGAGCTCACCCCGTCCTGTGGATTCGAACCACCAACCTCCAAGTTCAGCAATTTAACAGTTTAACCTGTTGCACCACCGCAGCCCCATATATAAAATAGGATTTAAACAAATCATGGAAGTTGTAGTTTTACAAAGTCTTTAGCCTTTTGTGCCAAAGAGTGCTGATGCCAGACCAAACTGGAGGATGATCATACAATCATGCTACTGTACTTACACATGCCTAGGGAAGTGTTTTGTCTAAAAATGCCGTTTATCAACATGACTCTGTGTTCATATGCCCATATTTTCATATCTCCAGTATGAACATGGAGTCGCAATGTAGGACCTAGAGCAGGGGTGCTCATTAGGTAGATTGTGATCTACTGGTAGATCACGTAGGGCGTCCTGGTAGATCGCAGGCAGGGCGGGAGGAAGGTTCAGTCCCGCTCTGCAGGCTCCCAACGCTGCCCAGGTGCAGAAGGAGGTTGGACTGGATGGCCCTTGGAGGTCTCCTTTGTTGTTGTTGTTGTTATTATTATTACTATTATCATCAGAGGCTGAATGGCCATCTGTGAGGAATGCTTTGATTGTGTTTTTCCCTTATGGCAGAAGGTGGTTGGACTGGATGGCCCTTGGAGGGCCCCTTTTACTCTAGGAACCTATTGTTGTTGTTACTATTATTATTAGTAGTAGTAGTAGTAGCAGAGGCTGAATGAATATTATCATCATTATTATGAATAAATTCAGGGGCTTATTATACTCACATTTCGTTGAATTCAGTCTTAAAATATATTATATGGCTCTCCCTGAAATAAATTTCCAAATACTTTGCTTTTATGGCTCTCTGAGTAGTGCGTAGGTAGATCATTTTGACTTGGTTGTTTTACAAGTAGCTCGCATGCTGAAAAAGTGTGAGCACCCCTGACCTAGAGGTTTCTAGGAAGAACATAGTATTCAAATCTGCAAATAATAAAAACCGCAGAAGCCAAATCTGCAAATGTGGAGGGCCAACCATACATATTTTTGTTTAGTATGGCCTTGTATTTTGACTGGGAGTGGAGGGGGGAGGGGGGAGTTTGCTGTTCTGTGTCGGATATCCAGATATCTTGGATGGCCTTCTTCAGATGGGCACTGTCGTCATCGTTTTGGGACAACAGAAGCAACAAGTAGAGTATAGGAAGGTTGTTTAATTGCTCCGTTTTATCTTCTGACTTTCTGCATGCTGACTTCCGTCTCCTGGCTGAAACAGAGATTCCATCCATTGGTGTCCGTGTGTCTAATCGAGATGAAACATCTTTCCGGCTAGAGTGGAACCGGCCGCAGATTCCTGTGGATGCCTATGAGATCCACATGGTACCCAAGGTAACCAGATACCTGTTGTAAAGGGCGTATTCAGCAGCAGAGGAGCAAAGCGTAAGGGCAGATGTCTTCACTATGTCCAATTGTGATCCCCAGGTTGTGCCAGTCAGCTTTTGTATGATGTTATTTCTAGCGCCCACTTTTTGCTTGATATTCAAGCAGTGCTCCTTGTAAGTCAGAGCACGGTCCAGAGTAACTCCCAAGTATTTTGGTGTGCTGAGTTGCTCCAGTGAGATTGCTTCTCAGATAATCCTCAGAGCTCTAGATACTTGTCTGTTCTTAAGATAAAAAGTACACACCTGCACAGGGCCGATTCGTTCATTAGGCGGACTACGCAGGCGCGTAGGGCGACGTCACCCGGGAGGGGTGTCGCCACCTGGGAGGGGGGCGCGCCAAGCCACCGTGCGCTGCGCCCCGCCACCCGTGCCGTGCTGCCCCGCCCCGCCGTTGCGCTGGCCAGGCCTCCGCAGCCGGCTCTGCGGCCTGCACTGCGCCGCCGCGCGCCACGCCCGGCCGGGCCTTTCTTAGGCCGGCCGCGCCTCCGCATGTGCAGAAGCTTCTACAGGCGCTACAGCACCTGTAGGAGCGTCTGCACATGCGCGAAAAAGCTCTGTGCATGCGTACTGGCTCCAAAGCGCACCTCCCGCTTTGGAGCCAGTGCGCATGCGCGCAGTTTCGCACATGCGCACTGGCCTCCAAAGCGGGAGGTGCACTCTGGAGTCATTGCGCGTGCGCACAGATTGGCACATGTGCACTGGGCTCCCCTCGGGAGCAACTGGGGGGGCGCAAAAAATTTCGCGTACCCCCCGGGGCAGGTAGGTCTGCCCCTGCACCTGCATTTTAGATGGATTAGGAATCAGCTGGTTTTCCCTGTAATAGGCAGTAAGAGCACTTAAAGCATTGGAGAGCATCTGTTCAACTACTTCAAAGCTTCTTGCTTGAGCAGTGATGGCACGATCGTCAGCATAGATAAAACTTTATGTCACTTCTGGCAGTGGCTGATCATTTGTGTAAATGTTGAACATTGATGGAGCAAGAACACTCCCCTGAGGCAGGCCGTTCTAAGATTTAAGATACACTGCTTACATTGACCCAATGATAGGTCAACCCAAGTTATTAGGGTTGATTACATTAGTATACACAATAATCGCACATACATGCAAAATCTCCCTATGGCTTTATGATTTGAACACAAAGGACCTGCCAGTTTATTCTTGGATAATCAGCCACTGTCTTGTATGCTTCCAAAACACTGATTGGGAATTCCACTATTTAATCGGGAATGTTGCGCAGCTGGCTGGGTGTGAAGCTGCATAAGATCTCTACTGTCCAGAAGGTCATGAGTTCGAGGCCTGCCCAGATCGAGGTGGGCTCTCGACCTATTGTGTAGCCTGTTGTCGACCTTTGCAACCCGAAAGACAGTTGCACCTGTCAAGTAGGGAATTTAGATACCACTTGTGTGTGAATGCTAAATTTAACTGATTTATGAGGCCATAAAGTCTCCAGGAAATAGATAAAAGAATGAAGGAATGTGAAAGCTCCCCCTGGTGGCCAGAAGCTGAAATGTTAAATTGCCTCTATGTCTGTCTTATATGTTGTATGTCAAATGGCATTGAATGTTTGCCTGTATATGTGCATTGTGATCTGCCCTAAGTCCCCTGTGGGGTGAGAAGGGCGGAATATATATGATGTAAATAAATAAATAAATAATCATTTGAATATGATGATGGTTTATCTGGATATTTCATATTGCTACTCTGAATTCGATTTGCACCCCTTCTCCTCTTTCTCTCAACATTCAGAAAAATCCCCGAGCAGGTGAATCTGTGCGCTTGTCTGGTACTGAGACTGCCTTTGAACGCAGAGGACTGACATCTGGAGAAGAATATACTGTCACCATCCGGGCGGAAAAAGGGCAGCGCTATGGACCCCCTGTCTCCCAGACCGTTCAAACACGTATGTCATTTGAAGCAACAAGTGTGTATGTGGACACATGTCCTTCCCTTTCTCTGTCTGTCCTTCTGTGATCTCTACTTTCTTCTTGCTAACCTCCACAGCAGTCTGTGGAAGCCTTTTCCGTGCTTTATAGTGTGATGGCAAATAAGCTCAAATAATGCTGAGTAACACAGATACATTTAACAGTGTGATGAAGGTAGGGATATCATCTGTTTCATTGGCCCTACTCTGCCAAACACTTCCTTGCTACAATGTGATGAAGTGGGAGAACAAAGTTTACGTTTTTGTAGATGCAATTTGACACTGTTTTAACTGTTATGGTGTAATTCTAGATTGTGATTTGTTGCTGTATTGCAACAAGGTATAGATTAGGGGAATTTAATATATTTTATTGAATAATTTTTTAATCGTTTTCTTAAAATACATTAGTTCTCTTAAGTTACATACATAAGTACCTTTCATGTTTTTATATTTCACACTTAATTCGTTACATCAACTATATATGTACAGTATATATATTCTGTATCTTATCTTATTCACCTCTGTGCCGCCGCCCCCCCCCCAGGCCCGGATTAGCCTCTTTGGCCGCCCGAGGCCAAGATGCCCCGTGCCGCCCCCCCAGGGTGTGGAAAGCCACGCCCCAGGGCGCTGCTGCGCATGCGGCAGCAGCCCGGCCGTGCGGCTTCCATTGCCTCCTCCTCCCGCGACCGGGGAGGGTCTGAGGAGGTGGACAGAAGCCGCGCGGCACCGGCCCCACGGCTTCTGTCCACCTCGCGCCTTCCTTTCGGTTGCGGGAGGAGGAGGAGGAGGTGGACGGAAGCCGCGTGGCACTTCTAGTTGGGCTTCCGTCCGCTGCCTCCTCCACCTCCCGCGACCGAAAGGAAGGCGCAGGAGGAGGCGGGACTTCCCGTCCTCCTCCTCACGCCTTCCTTTCAGTCGCGGGAGGAGGAGGTGGCGGACGGAAGCCTCACGAGCAGTGCCGCGCGGCTTCCGTCCACCTCCTCCTCCTCCTGCGACCGAAAGGAAGGCGCGAGGAGGATGAAGGAAGTCCCGCCCTCTTCCTCGCCGCCTGGGCCGCCCCTTGCAAAGAAAGGAGGCAGCCAGGAGGAGGAGGAGGAAAGGAAGCCCGCTGGCGGGCATGCGTGCGCATGCTTGCATGCCCGCCGGCGGGCCGGAGCTTCCCTTCCTCCTCCTCGCCGCCTCCTTCCTTTGCAAGGGGGCGGCCCAGGCGAGGGGAGGGCGCCATTCCCTCCTCCCCGCCCCCTCGCAGCGCTTTCCCCCCGCCTTCTCCTGAGGTATGATGACTCTTGGGAGAGGGCGGGGGGAAAGCGCTGTGAGGGGGTGTTTTTTTAAAAAAAGGTATGTTTTCGGGGGGTCGAATCTGCTGCCCCCCAAAACCTGCCACCCGAGGCCATGGCCTAGACTGGCCTTATGGGTAATCCGGGCCTGCCCCCCCCCCCCTTCTGAGCCACTTCAATTAGCATTCTCCTTCCAAAATCTCATTTCTTCTTGTGGAGGTAACTTCCAATCAACTTCTTTTAAACCATTTTTGATAAATTTACCCTAGACTTCATCAAAGTCATTTACTTTCCGTACCCCCTTTCTAACTTTTAACCTACATGTCAATTTATCATTTATTGCTAATTTCTATAGTTCTTTATACCATTCTTCAATTTGTATGTTCATCTTATCTTTCCAGTTCCTTGCTATCAACAACCTTGCTGCAGTCTATATGTTATTTATTGCATCCTTCTCTATTTTCCCCAATTTCTTAACATTATACTACTCTCGGCATTACTTCACGAACGAAGATTCTTAGGAAGGACTCATCCCACGCTTTCTACAAGCGCGTTGATTACTAAAAAGGCCAATCTGAGATAGGCAAGTTTGGTTGCAGAAAGCACAGCAGAAAGTCTCCTTGGGTGCTGTTGTTTCCAAGTTGCAGTTCTTTCTCTGTTGTCATTTCTCTTTGAGACCCGTTTGGCATGTCTTCTCAAAAGAGGCCGCAGCATTGTGGATAGTGCGTCTCCACGCCTCCCCTCTCTTTTTGGGGGCGCCTCTCTTGTGCTGACCCGTGGCGAGATCACCATAGAGTAGTATCTTTGGGAGGCGGTGGTCCTCCATCCTAGAGACATGCCCTGCCCAGTGCAGCCGTGTTCTAAATAGCATGGCCTCAACGCTGGTGATCCCAAGGACAGCAATGTTTGTCACATAGTTGGTCCAGTGTATATTTAGGATTGTTGTCATTATATAATGTTAACCTCTCCATTGGCGCCCCCTTGCAGTGCGGGAGAGGTTAACATTATATAATGACAATAATGCAATACTTGTACTTTTTTCCATCTTCATATCCATTATAGCTTCTATTTATTTAAATACCTTCCCACAAAATTTGTTTACATATTTACATTCCCACCACATGTGTGTGTGTGTGTGTGTGTGTGTGTGTGTACCCACTTCCTGGCAACCTCTCCAACAATTTTTTGTGGCATTTTTATTAATGTTTGCTATTTTTACTGGTGTTATGTACTATTTCCAAACCAATTTGTAATAATTTTCTTTAACTCGTTTCGATAAGTTTCTTAAATGTCTTTGATTCCATAACTGTATCCAATCCACTTCCCTTATCTTAATCCTTAAATCTTCCTCCCATGTTTCTCTTAATATTGCATCTTTTATTTTTCCCTCCTTAATCTCAATTATTATCTTATACATTGCAATAATTCTAGATTGTGATTTGTTGCTGTATTGCAATAAGGCAGTGTTTCCCAACCACTGTGGCGTGGCACACTAGTGTGCCGTGAGCGATCACCTGGTGTGCCGTGGGTAAACCTCTCTTCCCCCCTTTCTTCCCCCTCCAGCCTAACTCCTGCTGCTGCTGCTTGCGGGGAGAGGAGGAAGGGCTGGGTGGCGAAAAAGAAGAAGGGGCTGGGGCAGTGGGGCGCCACCTCTTTCAGCCGTTTTCGTGTATATGTGTACCAACTATTACTACATTTGGCATTGGCTGGACATGATAGGCTTTCTAGTGACTGTTTAACAACTCTCCTGTTCACCGGTTGTATACGAGGGACTCGTCTAATGCCCACCTGGAATGATATAGACGCATATATATTGAAGGTGGAAGCCTCATTATTGTTCCATGAGGTGTATTGATGCATAAGAAGAGTACTAGTGGACTGCTTTGAAGCTATATGGACACATTTTTTCTAAACACAGAGAGAGACTGACAGCTGTTGAGCAAGACCTTCGTGTGTGTCTTTCTGCCACTCCTGCCAGGATAGCTATGTTGTGTTCATCAAATCAGGCCCAGGTTTCACACTGAGTGTATAAATACATTTAAAAACATATTAACTATATGTATTACTGTGTTAGAGTGTCATTTTGTGTCATTTTGCTTGGTGGTGTGCCCCAGGATTTTGTAAATGTAAAAAGTGTGCCACAGCTCAAAAAAGGTTGGGAAACACTGCAATAAGGTATAGATTAGGGGAATTTCATATATTTTAATTTAAAAGATGGTGGTATAGAGATAAGTGGTGGGATAATTGTCTCATGCTAGTCCTCATTCTATCCTTCTTTCTCTCATTCTCCTACCCAGGTGTGGCTCCTCCCCGTGGCCTACGGTCATCACAGGTGACAGAAAACTCAGTGACTTTGCAGTGGGACCCTCCTGCCTCTCACTGTGAGGGATACATCCTCAGCTACGTGTCAGTGGTTGCTGCTCGGCCTGCTCAAGCCACGAAACGTGTGGAACTTCCACCGACAACTGAAACGGTCACCTTGGAAGAACTGGAAAGCAACACCCGGTATCGCATCACTTTGGTCGCTCGCCAGAGTGGTGAGAGCAGCCGAGCCACCACTATCGTCACCAGCACCACTGGTAGGGCACTGGGGAAAAAATTTCTCAATAGGCACATGATCACAAACCCAATGAGAGTTGGCGGTCCCATGGTCAATGAGACAATGGATCTAGGTTTTAGTTTGTCCCTTAAAGAAAGTACACAACATGTTTAAAGTATTCAGGACACCTTGGAATCGTTTACAATTCAGACTTAAATCCAAGGTGGAATCACTGATCTGCTAAATGTCAGAGTCACCTTCTGGCATTGCACAGTTTCGCATTTCTTACATTACCTTCAGTGGGCTCTTTGGCTATCCATTGAGGGCATTACATCTCAATGAGAGGGTGAGGTTTCTTCATAGGATTTTCCGTCGCCTCCAGAAAACTACAGATCTCAAAATTCTCTGCAGTGGGGCATCTTTCAATCTGGATCATGGGTTGTTGTGGGGTTTTCGGGCTCTATGGCCATGTTCTAGAAGCATTCTCTCCTGACGTTTTGCCTGCATCTGTGGCAAGCATCCTCAGAGGTTTTGAGGTCTGTTGGAAACTAGGAAAATGGGGTTTATATATCTGTGGAAAGTCCAGGGGGGAGAAAGAACTCTTGTCTGTTGGAGATAAGTGTGAATGTTTCAATTGGCCATCATGATTAGCTTTTGATGGCCTGACAGTTTTTAGGTGTGCCTTGTTATTATTTATTTATTTATTTATTTACGTCATTTATTTACATCATTTATATTACGCCCTTCTCACCCCGCAGGGGACTCAGGGCAGATCACAATGCACATATACAGGCAAACATTCAATGCCATCGACATACAACATATATAGACAGACATAGAAGCAATTTAACATTCGAGAAATCAGTTAAATTTAGCCTCCCCACAAAATGGTACCTAAATTTCCTACTTGGCAGATACAACTGTCTTTCAGGTTGCAAAGGTCGACAACGAGCTACACAAATTGGTCGAGATCTCACCCCGACCCGGGCAGGCCTCAAACTCATGACCTTCTGGTCAGTAGAGATCTTATGCAGCTGACTCCCAGCCAGCTGCGCCTAATTCCCGGTACTGCTTGGGGGAATCCTTTGTTGAGAGGTGATTGTTTCTTGTCTGGAGTTCCCCTGTGTTTGAGTTTTCTTTTTTATTTACTGTTATAATTTTGGAGTTTTTAAATACTGGTAGGCAGATTTTCCTAGTTTCCAACAGACCTCACAACCTCTGAGGATGCCTGCCATAGATGTGGGCAAAATGTCAGGAGAGAATGCTTCTAGAACATGGCCATACAGCCCGGAAAACCTACAACAATCCAGTGAGTCCAGTCATGAAAGCCTTTGAAAATACTTTAATCTGGAGTATGCCTGTGAGACATGTGGGAGGGGAGTCACAAAATTTTCTTGGGGGAATGTGTAGTAAGTGGGACACATTTGTCCATCCCTGCTCTATGGGATTAGAAAATTTTAATTTAAAAAATATTCATGAAGGGTTGAGACCACTAAGGGTGGCCTTTCCGCCACATTTGGTGGCCTCTCTGGTCTAATCTATGCACAGATGGCTCATGTGAACCAGGAGGTTACTTTCTGTCAATATGGATAGCCCAGGACGTCATCAAAACATGATGAAAATGTCATGACACACTGCAGAGGGCATTTAGGTGTCAAATATTTTGATTATATTGGGTTGGATTTTTTTTGAGGGAGCAGCTATGTTAGAAAAGTGCCACTAACCAAGGTCTCCTTACAGTGAACCATTCCTGTTGCGGAGAATACAGTTTGAAGATGTGGCCAGATGTCAGTAAATATTAGTGGAATGGGAGTAGAAATGGTTTACGTTGGTTATTTCTTACAGGTTTTTGATCATCGTTCTCCTTTCTACCCATAATATTTTCTTTCCCTCTTTTTTTTCCATAGCTGCAGTAGCTTCTGGATTCGAGATGCTGGATTTTTCACCTCACTCATAACTTATTTGTGCCTTCTGTTTCTTAACCACAGGTCTATGAAGAAAAGGTATACAGGTTGAGCATCTCTTGTCCAGAATTCCAAAATATGAATTACTCCCAAATCCAAAATTATCCAGATGGGTGGTTGAGATAGGGACATCTTTGCTTTCTGATGGTTCAGGACACACAAACTCAATGTCCATGCGCAGCATTGTATTAAATATTGTGTATAAAATTACCTTCAGGATTTGTGTATAAGATATATAGGAAATATCAATGAACTCCATGTTTACCCCTTCATCACATTTACTAAATTCCACTGAGCGCTACACTTAAAATGTGGTAAGCCACTGTGTTCATCACATTAGGTTGGGTTCAAGTGTAGGATAGAGCACACCCTTCTCTATATGGAGCAGCACAGAAGGGATGTGGGTGTGCATCGCCCCTTCTCCCTGCTTCCTTGCTTCTTAAATTGAAGACACGTAACAGCTGACATTTCAAAGACAGGAGGATTTTTGCCCACAAAGAACATGGGGAAAGAATGGGGGCCAATGCCTAGAGCAGGGCTGCCCAGGAAGTTGATCGCGATCGACCAGTCGATCCTGGGACCGAAGGAGGTCGATCCCAGCTGGATGGGGTGCTTCTCAGAGGGGGGTGGAGCCAAGCTGTGCCAAGCCCCGCCCCCTTTCCCGGCTTCGGCACTCCCAGCAGCTTCTCCAGGCTTGAGGATGGCAATGCCAAGCCAGTGGTGGCATAGCTAGCACAAGGCTGGCTTGGCACTGCCGTCCTCAAGCCTGGAGAAGCTGCTGGGAGCTCCAAAGCCAGAGGGGAGGGGGCGGGGCTTGGTGCAGCCTGGCTCCGCCCCCCTTCTGGCTTCTGCTCTACCATGCAGCTTCTCCAGGCTTGAGAATGGCAATTGTAACTTTCAGATAAGTATATCATCTACTCATTCAACAATGTAAAAATCATATGGTTCGTCTAAAAGCGCATGGAAACAGAGTATCAGTACAATAAACAATCAAATCCGCCACAGTACCAGGCTGGATAATATAACACAAAGTCAAATATATATCACAATGATATTTGTGTCCCGGTAGTGAAGTCAATCATCAAAGAAAATTATAACCCTGGGCCCCGATGGCCAAACGTAGAGTTGAAAATCTAGCAAAGGGTAAATCCAGGGGTATGCAGTGTCGCGGTCCAATAATCAATGTAGAGTAACTCTGTAGTATAAAGATCAATGGGATGTCCACCTACGGGTATATCCGTGTCCGGTAACCGACCCGTTTGAATTTCTCTTCGTCAGGGTGGCCCCATATGGGTTGACATGCAAACGATAATATTTCTGTAATATAAGCATACTTAATAGTATCCTGAAAAAATAGCAGGCAAGTAACATAGGGTAGGAGATTAAACATACACTTACCAATTGTAATAAATGAAAATGCTTAATAGCAATGCTGATATCACAGCATGCAATAATCCACCTCAATGGTGTAGGACCGCACATTCGGTAAAAGCTCACACTGGGAAGCTGCTTAAGTACTTAATTGGTGCAAGTTAATTAGAATGCATATCAGGGAGAGACTTACAGGTTACCTTAAAGCAAAATATCCATCAAACTTAGAGTCTCATTCAAACCTATTGGCTGTTCACATTTGGTCCGGATTATCCAGGACCTTTCTCATTTTAACAACGCAGTATGGATGTCTGCGTGTGGCGCTATGGAAACATGCTGTAAACCTACAAACTTAAATTCTGGACGTGAATTGTGGACATTTTTTAAATGCCTGTATAGAAAAGTATACTCACAGCTAGCTAAAATCCGACTTTTATGTTCACCCATTCGTTTTCTCAGTTCACGTTCGTCATTCCCACATAAAAGCGGGGGCACGAACAAAATAATAGGTACACGGATTTTTCGGTGGCACACGTAAAAAATTGGTCAAGTTTAATGGTATATGAAGCAGCTGGTATTTCAATTACTTTTAAAGGTGATATGTAATCACACATGGAGCAATGGCCGCATTGAAAGGATCCCGCTTTAAAGCTACTACTAGTGGCTATCTGTTTGGTATGATCCGTTTTAATAAGCCAATCTTTAATATTGTCTGTGCGTTTGAACGCAGGCATGGGGAACTTCTCAAGTCCATTGATATCTGATATCAGCGGCCAGTGTCGCTTCACAATACGTATAATTTCTTGGCTTTTAGGGGTGTATTGCATGGGCCATATAAGTCTGTCAATGGGTTTCTTTTGTTTTGTGGTTAGTAATTCACTTCTGTCGGTAGCATCCGCTTTAATTTTAGCTTTCTGCAATATATCAATTGGGTAGCACTTTTTTCTGAAATTCTCTAGCACTCGGGTTGCTTCTTGTTGATAATGTTCATCTTGGGTAGAATTTCTTTTAGCTCTGATAAGCATAGAGTATGGCAAATTATTTCTGAGTGCTGGAGGATGAAAACTTTTGTAATGCAACATAGCATTTTTCGATGTTGGTTTTGTGTAGGGTTTCACCGCCAATTGGTTTTCTGTTTTGTATATTGTTACATCTAAGAAATTAACTTGTTGGGTGTCATATACACTGCATACCCCTGGATTTACCCTTTGCTAGATTTTCAACTCTACGTTTGGCCATCGGGCCCAGGATTATAATTTTCTTTGATGATTGACTTCACTACCGGGACACAAATATCATTGTGATATATATTTGACTTTGTGTTATATTATCCAGCCTACGGGTACTGTGAGTAATGCGGATTTGATTGTTTATTGTACTGATACTCTGTTTCCATGCGTCTTTAGACGAACCATATGATTTTTACATTGTTGAATGAGTAGATGATATACTTATCTGAAAGTTACAATATACATATATGAAATTTATCCTTTCCTGATTCTTGAGTTATTAGTGTGTAAGTAGGCAGGAACTGTATTTTTGCTGGTATATATTGAGAATGGCAATGCCAAGCCAGTGGTGGCATAGCTAGCACAAGGCTGGCTTGGCATTGGCATCTTCAAGCCTGGAGAAGCTGCTGGTATTGCGGAAGCCAGAGGGGGGCAGAGCCAGGCCGCACCAAGCTCCTCCCCTCTGGCTTTGGAGCTCCCAGCAGCTTCTCCAGGCTTGAGGATGGCAATGCCAAGCCAGTGGTGACATAGCTAGCACAAGGCTGCCTTGGCACTGCCATCCTCAAGCCTGGAGAAGCTGTTGGTAGAGCTGAAGCCAGAGAGGGCAGAGCCAGGCCGCACCAACCCCCACCCCCGCTCCCTCCCCTCTCCAGCCTTGAGGAGGTAGGTAGATCTTTCTGACTTGGTTTTATTGTAAGTAGCTCACATGCTGAAAAAGTGTGGCACCCCTGGCCTAGAGAGATTACAGTGTGGTGGCAAATCTACTGAAAGAAGGCTGAGTACAGCTAAATAACACGGATACATTTAACAGTGTGATGAAGGTGGTGAAATCATCCATTTCATTTCAAAACTGAGTAAGACTGAGCTCTACCAAACACGTCCCTGCTTCAATGTGATGACGTCCTTATACTTGGGTCCCATCTCCAAAATAATCATATTATGTACATATATGCAAATGCAGATCTTAAAAAACCCAAAACTCTCCCGGTCCCAAATATTTTGGATAAGAAATGCTCAACCTGTACATTGAGGAGCCATGAGAATATTATGTGATTAAAGTTAAGACTAACTCAATCTTTTTTTTTAAAAAAAAATTACAGTTTATGGGGGAGAAACCCCCACAAAGGTAGCAGAGAATGGGATAGTGGGAATATATATGCTTTCTTGTTGGGATGCTCACTCTAGTACTATCTAGTCTGAAGGTGGTAAGAAAATGGGGGGAAAGATTAAAGCCAAGTTCTGCCTCTCCAATAACTTCAAATCCTTCCTCCACTGTTTGTTTCTGCTCATTCCTCTCATGTAATCACCTCCATTTTTGATCCCACTAGCACCACCTGTGAGGCAACCAGTCCACCAGTATTCAACACCATCCCCTTCTTCCCATTTAAGACCTGGCACTTCTTCTAACCATCCTGAATATCCAAATATAAGACCTGGAACTTCTACCCACCCTGAACCTCCAAATGGAAGACATGACACTTCTTCCACTCGTCTGGAACCTCCAAATGTAGGACCTGACGCTTCTTCTACCCGTACTGAACCTCCATATGTAAGACCTGGCATTTCTTCTACCCATCCTGAATCTCCAAATGTGAGACCTGACACGTCTACCCGTCCTCAACCTCCAAATGTAAGACCTTCTTCCACCCGTCCAAAACCCCCAAATGTGAGACCTGACACTTCTTCTACCCATCCTCAACCTTCAGACATGAGACCTGACACTTCTTCTACCCGTCCTCAACCTCCAAATGTAAGACCTGACACTTCTTCCACCCGTCCAAAACCCCCAAATGTGAGACCTGATACTTCTTCTACCCGTCCAAAACCCCCAAATGTGAGACCTGACACTTCTTCTACCCATCCTCAACCTTCAGATGCGAGTCCTGACACTTCTTCTACCCGTCCTCAACCTCCAAATGTAAGACCTGACACTTCTTCCACCCGTCCGAAACCCCCAAATGTGAGACCTGACACTTCTTCTACCCATCCTCAGATTCCAAATGCAAGACCTGGAACTTCTTCTACCCAACCTCAACCTCCAAATGTGAGACCTGACACCTCTTCCACCCGTCCGAACCCCCCAAATGTGAGACCTGACACTTCTTCTACCCATCCTAAGCCTCCAAATGCAAGACCTGGAACTTCTTCTACCTATCCTCAACCTTCTGGTGTGAGACCTGACACTTCTTCTACCCATCCTCAACCTCCAAATGTAAGACCTGACACTTCTTCCACCCATCCGAAACCCCCAAATATAAGACCTGACACTTCTTCCACCCGTCCGAAACCCCCAAATGTGAGACCTGACACTTCTTCTACCCATCCTCAACCTCCAAATGTGAGACCTGACATTTCTTCTACCCATCCTCAACCTTTGGATGTGAGACCTGACACTTCTTCTACCCATCCTCAGCCTCCAAATGTAAGGCCTGACACTTCTTCCACCCGTCCGAAACCCCCCAAATGTGAGACCTGACACTTCTTCTACCCATCCTCAACCTCCAGATGTGAGACCTGACACTTCTTCTACCCATCCTCAACCTCCAAATGTGAGACCTGACACTTCTTCTACCCATCCTCAACCTTTGGATGTGAGACCTGACACTTCTTCTACCCATCCTCAGCCTCCAAATGTAAGGCCTGACACTTCTTCCACCCGTCCGAAACCCCCAAATGTGAGACCGGACACTTCTTCTACCCGTCCTCAACCTCCAAATGTGAGACCTGACACTTCTTCTACCCATCCTCAACCTTGGATGTGAGACCTGACACTTCTTCTACCCATCCTCAGCCTCCAAATGTAAGGCCTGACACTTCTTCCACCCGTCCGAAACCCCCAAATGTGAGACCGGACACTTCTTCTACCCGTCCTCAACCTCCAAATGTGAGGCCTGACACTTCTTCCACCCATCCTCAACCTCCAGATGTGAGATCTGACACTTCTTCTACCCATCCTCAACCTTCAAATGTAAGACCTGGAACCCGACCCGAACCTCCAAATGTAAGACCTGGAACTTCTACTACCAGTCCCGAATCTTCAAATCCACCAGACCTCCACACCACCTCAGTTACTAAGGAGCTCTTTTTGAAGAAAATTACCCAGAATATCTCAAGCAAGCTTTCACCGTACAATGGAACTCTCCTGGAACGCTTGGAGAGTTACCTCCGTGCCACGAACTTCCCTGTCCAGGGCAACCGCACCATAGAAAATGTGGCCAGGGATATCTACATCTACCTCATCCTCTGGAAGCCAAAGGAGTTCCAAGACAGGGTCAGGGAACGCCTGGTGAAAGAGACAAACAGCTCCTTCCCCGTAAGGGAGTTTCCTATAGGGGAAACCGATAGTGTCTACTCAGATGGGTACATCCGTTCGGACCATGCCAAACCATCGGTGATTGCCAGCTCTCCAGAAAGTATGGAGGTGTTGCTGGATGGTGTGAGGGGAGTCTCCGAAAATGTGATTATCCGATTCCGAGATATGAAGAGCGGAGAAGGAGGGGAAGTCGTCGTTCCAGGAGATGCTTCCAAAGCAATCATCACTGGGTTGGCTCCGGGCACAACCTACCAGGTGGAAATCCATGGCGTTGTGAAAGGCCACTCTTCCAAGTCATATTCCTTTATAACTGCCACAGGTACCAGGGTTGGTGGGACGTCTGCCTCCTAGGGTGGTTTGTTCTCTCCTTTGTATCAGTCACCTGCTTCATCCATGTTGCCAGCAAATGGAGCCAAACGTCGCTAGCCATGTACTTTAACCACACGCTGCTTTCTTTTTCTCCAGGGAATTGTGGACACCAGTGTGCTAATTATCTTCTCATTAAAAAAATGTTGCTGTGTTGCTCACCTGTTTTGTCCTTCACACAGATGTCAGTCTATGATAGCTTCTTGTTGTCTTCTCCAAGCCAAATAACACAGCCACATTCACAGTTTGTTCGGTGTTTTGTTTTGCTACAAGTCACTGTCTGCAGCTTGATGTCTTTGCCTTCAGGCCTTTTCTTTGCAGATCAGAGTCCATTTAGAATCATAGAATCATAGAGTTAGAAGAGACCTCGTAGGCCATCCAGTTCAACCCCCTGCCAAGAAGCAGGAAAATCTCATTCAAAGCACCCTCGACAGATGGCCACCCAGCCTCTGCTTAAAACGCTCCAAAGAAGGAGCCTCTACCACACTCTGGGGCAGAGAGTTCCACTACTGAACAGCTCTCACAGTGAGGAAGTTCTTCCTAATGTTCAGATGGAATCTCCCAGTTTGAAGCCATTGCTCCGCGTCCTAGTCTCCAGGGCAGCAGAAAACAAGCTTGCTCCCTCCTCCCTATGACTTCCTCTCACATATTTATACATAGCTATCATGCCTCCTCTCAGCCTTCTTCAGGCTAAACATGCCCAGCTCTTTAAGCCACTCCTCATAGGGCTTGTTCTCCAGACCCTTGATAATTTTAGTCGCAAAGTGAGCAAAGATGGCTTCCTGCATCCTCAATTTCTCTGGGAACTCAACTTGAGCTCAGACCCTGGCTTATATAGGTTAAACAGGAAGCAAATGCTCACTCCCAGATAGCTTCAAAGAACAGAGAACAATCAGTCACTAATTGCTGATCTGAAACTGTCAATCATTGCTGGCTGAGGAATTTAGCCTCGCTTCTCAAACAAAACAAACACTCAGAGCTGCACTGGCTGTCGATCGAGCACCGGATTACCTTCAAAGTGATGGTTCTTACCTTCAAGGCCTTATATGGTCGAGGGCTGGTGTACTTGAGGGACCGCCTTACTCCCTACCAACCCCAGAGATCACTTTGCTCAGAAGACCAAGACTTGTTGGAAGTTCCCAGTTTTAAGACCTTTCACCTGATGGCAACTAGGCATAGAGCCTTCTCGGTCGTGGCGCCATCTTTATGGAATGCTTTGCTGGCAGAAACTCGAGTCCTATGAGATTTGTCAGCTTTCTGTAGAGTATGTAAAACACATTTGTTCCGGCAAGCATTTGAATTTTGCTAATGTGATTTTAATCTAATTCTTAACCAAATTTCATTGTTAATTGTTATATTTTATATTGTAAACCGCTCCGAGCCTTCGGGGAGTGGCGGTATATAAGCCGAAATAATTAATAAATAAATAAATAGTGAACACATTAGAATAACTGTAAAATGCTCAATTGCTTTCCTTAATTTTTGTTCTGCTCCCTTATAGAAAGGGCGGAAGATAGCATTTGCCTCAAAGGCACTTCATGAAGATTTCTGTTTCCCTATGATGGATGATATGCAAATGATTTTGATAGATAGCATTTAAATGCCAAGCACTCAATATTTAGCTAAAAGCTTCATCAAAATTTCAAAATATTCACCCTTGAAATTGCGTTCACTGCTAACCTTCCGTGAAATGTTTCTTTCAGTGACGCTGATTCCTTTTCTGATTCACCTTTTTTTTTTAAAGCTGCAGTCGTGTGTCGGCTCCATCAAGACAAATGCCTTGCGTTTAATGCCTTTACTCTTCTTCTAGGAAAAGCCGTGCTTCCAGCTTTTGCCTTCATGTTGCTTCTGTGTTGCCACAATATCTGTTTTTCCCCCATTACTTTTGCAGCAGTGTTGGCTTCTGTTACACAACCCATCAATCCAGCTCACTTCTCTGTGACTACCGCAATCTAACTGTGAATCTTGAAATTAAGTCGAATACAGTCAGCCCACATTTGCTGGGCATGGGGAAAGTGGAAGTGAAAAACCATGCATAGAGAAATTATTTATTTATTTATTTATTTACAGTATTTATATTCACCCTTCTCACCCCGAAGGGGACTCAGGGCAGATTACTATGTACATATACATGGTAAATATTCAATGCCATAGATACACAAGATATATAGACAGACACTCAGAGGCTATTAAACATTCCAGCTTCTGGCCACCAGCGGAACCGTCGCTTCCTCATTCTTTGCATACTTCCTGGAGATTTTTATGGCCTCGTAAATCAGTTAAATTAGCCTCCCCACAAAGTGTACACTGCCATACAATCCAGGTCATGAAAGCATATAATCCTCTTATCTGTTTTGAACTGGATTATAGGAGTCCACGCTCCTATATGATCCAGTTCAAAGCAGATAATCAGTATTTGGTATGGCAGTATAGAAGAGGCCTGGGTCTACACTGCCATATAAACCAATTCAAATCAGATAATCTGGTTTTATATGACAGTGTAGATCCAGCCTTTGTCATTGTTTACGTTGACATGTATAGATGAAGAGATCCATCCCTTATTCGTACATATGTGATATTATGTATGCAGATACCATGGATATAATAAGGACTCAACACATATTGTGGAGAAGAATAATGGAAAATAAACCAATATTCAAGGCCAATATTAATGCCTAGGCCATCCTATATAAAATAGAATTAGGGAGGGATTATAAATTTTGATCCTTCAAAATTCAGAATGAAAGTTGTTGCCAAATTTTAAATCATTGCCTTTCTAGTCTATTGAATCAGATCATACAGCCTTCCAGGTCAGCCCCCCACAAAATACATTGCAGTAGTCTAGAGATGTTAAGAATTGATCTAAGAATGGAAGAGATGTAGGGTGGGTGAAAATAGTGACTGGGAGTTTGAGGCCTCTGGAAAAGGGGTTTTTCATTCCACATCTATCTTCCTTCAGCTCCAGCTTCACCAACCGCTGCCAAGACCCAGCCTGTCCTGAGTACCACCCGAAGCCCAGTCGTGTCCCTGAAGGACCTCACGGTGACAGAGGTCTCTCCAAACAGTCTCCATGTTACGTGGTCGGCCCCACCCCGTTCCTTCCGGGGCTTTTCCCTCCAGTATAGGGATCCCAAATCCAATGCCACACCTGGCGAAATCCGACTACCAGGGACAGAGAGAAGTGTCAACGTGACGGGCTTGATCCCTAGAACTGACTACGAACTGCAGTTATACGGCGAGAAACCCAATGGGCTTTACGAGGGTCCAATAACATCAAAGGCTTCAACAGGTAACACCTTCATCCCTGCTATCATTTATTATCTCTTCTTCCCTTCTAGATTTCCAACAGTTAGTTTCTGTGCAAAGGAGACTACAGAATGATTTTTTTAAATGCAGTCCATATGCTTTCTCCTTCCGCATATGGGTCCCCCCCGAAACTCTTTCCCCCTCTCTTTTAGCTGCTGCGCCTGTGCTTTGGAGTGTTGGAACTCTAATTTCGGAACCAGTTCTCATGGTTCGCCTATGTAAACTTCTGTAGGGCATCAGGTTGCTTTGTTTATGTGAACTTCAGGTTGGCTACTGTTGTAATCCAAATAATACGTCAGTATAACTGAGTTGATGTTTTGTTTCCTGGTGACATTTACATTCTGCCTTTCCTCCAGCAAAGTTGAGGCCACACTCATGGATGTCGTCCCCCCCACTTGAGCTTAGTAACAACCTTCTGAGGAAAGTTAAGTTGGAAAGAAAGAGAATAACAAGGGAAACCAGTTGGTTTACTAGCCTGGGGACCTGGGTTTTTTTTTTTGAGAAAAGCATTATTCGTTTTTTGAAGTTTGGTAATATCGGTTTGGTAATGTCTGATTATTAAGCCAGTCTTTCCTTTTATATGGCAAACATTCAATACCCTTATTTATTTATCGTGTCAGAAGGGTACAGATGTAATGTATTTAAACACACAAAGTTTTAAAACTTGGCATTATACAAAATGTCTTTTGACCTGTAGCTGCTACTTTGAGTGCTTCTGGTGTTGCTACAAGAAGATCCTCCGTTGTGCATGTGGCAGGCCCAGGCCCGGATTAACACTTTTTTGCGCCCTAGGCCACACTTTGGAATTACCCCCCCACACACACACACACACACACACACACCACTCAGACCCACACTTGGCTGGCTTTCGCCATGGTGCCTCCGAAACAGAAGAGAAAGGCGAGTAGGCACCATCCTGCCACCCCCAAGGTCCTCATTCCCACTGGCTGGAAAGCTCCACTGTGCTCCAAAGGTCTCCTCGGGAGTCGAGAGGCTTGTGGAGAGTGCAGCGGGTGCAAACTCGCTCCAAAGACATGCACGAGAGAGATAGCGAGAGAGAGAATGCGAGAAAGAGAGAGAGAGAGAGAGAGACGGAGCAGAGACTTTCCTGGGAGAAGGAGCGAGGAGGGGCATGAGAAAGGGGGAAAGAGGGGCACGGACCAGGTTTTTTTGGTCCGTGATCTGCGCCCCCCCCCCGGCTTGCGCCCCTAGGCCATGGCCTCATTGGCCTTATGGGTAATCCAGGCATGTGCAGGGCTCAGACAGCATTGGAATAGGTGGTCTGTGGTTTGCTTTTCTCCACACTTGTGGCTCCACCTTGTGGCTCAATTTCTTAAGGTGCAGTTTGTCCAGGTTTCTGTGTGCCCAGGAGGGAGTCTCTCATTCAGTATCAGCCTTGGCTTGATGTTCTGGGTTTTAGACTGCCACTTTTGGACTCTCGTTTGCTGAGGTGTTTTGCGAGTATCTCTGTAGAGCTTAGAAATTCAATGCCATTATACAATCAGCAAAGACAGACATCACATAAACAGAGGTAAAGGCTTCCCATCTTATATAATAACAACAACACTTTATTTACATTCCGCTCTTCTCACCTCGAAGGGGAGTCAGGGCAGATTACAAGTACACATACACGGCAGACTTTAAATGCAGTTTGTATAGATGTACACAGTACACAGACAGAACAGAAGTAGGTTTTTGTGTTGTGCCTCAGGGGGTGCTGTCGCTCCATCCTCTATGACGAAGAGCATTACAGCATTTTCTGATCTTCTTTTTCTTTATGGCATTGTAAAACACCTCCCCCGCTTTTTTAGTGGTACCTAATTTCTCTAATTACAGCTAAAGCTGTTTTTTTCGAACTGCTTAGGTAAACAGTAGGCAGGGCTGACTGTTGGCTGCCCACGCCAACCCGGGGTTCGAACTTGCAACCTTTCGGTTGATCGATGTTTTAGCTGCTGCCAGGGCCGTAGCCAGGATTTTGATTCGGGGGGGGGGGCTGAGGTTGGGTCGGGGGGGGGGCTGAGACTGGGTGGAAGAGGGTCTACCCTAGCAAACCTTTTGTATTGTTATCCCAATAACCCCATTAATGTGGGATATAATGAGCATGGTGATCAGATCATGATATGAATAAACATAACAGTTTAAATAATGTACCAGTAAGGCCTTTTCGCGGACCACCCTGAGAATTTCAGGGGCTGAAGCCCCCTTAGCCCCCCCCCCGGCTACATGCCTGGCTTCTGCTGATTTAACAGCTGTGCTAAACCTCCATCTCCGGCATCTGGAGGCTGCGCTTGACTTTGGCCAGGGGGGGTGCTGTTGCTCCATGCCGAGGAGCTTTGTTGTCTTTAGACGCTCTCTTGATCAATTTGCTGGCATGTCCGCACGGGCGCCTTTTATTCCATCCCCACCAAAGCGGTACCTATTTATCTACTCACATTGCTGTTTTCGAACTGCTAGGTGAACAGAAGCTGGGCTGGTAGTTGGGAGATCACCCCAACCTGGGCTTGAACTGTCAAGCTTTCAATTGGCAAGATTTTCTACATCTGGTGGTTTAACCCGCTGTGCTAAAGCCCAGCCCTTTACTTTTTGATTGCATCGAAAATCTGTAGCCACATACCAACTAATAATAGTTGGGTCAGCCTTGAGAGCTGGTGTGGTGTGGTGCTTTGAGCATTGGATTGGAACTCTGTTGGCCGGGGTTCAAATCCTCATTTGAACCCTGGAAACTGACTGACTGATCTTGAGGAAGTTTCACTCTTTTAATTCCAAAGGGTGATAATGATGATGATAATAATGATAATAATAATAATCTTTATTTATACCCCGATACCATCTCCCCAACGGGGATTTGGGACGGCTTACATGAGGCCAAGCCCAGCACAGCATACATAAAATAATACAAAACAAAACACAAAACAGCAACATAATGAAGTAAATAAATCATAAAATACACTCGACAATATAAAATAATACAACCAAATAAAATCATTCAGATAAAGGCAAAAATCCCATTTGAACAAATCTTGCCAAGAAAATCCTGTGATAGTTTCACATTAGGATCTCCATAAGACACACAAAAAACAACAACAACAAAATTCTCTGTTATTTTCAGACTCTCTTCCCTGGAGTGTGGTGGAGGCTCCTCCGTGGAGGCTTTTAAACAGAGGCTGGATAGCCATCTGTCAGGAGTGCTTTGAATGCAATTTTCCTGCTTTTTGGCATGGGGTTGGACTGGATGGCCCACGAGGTCTCTTCCGACTCTAGGATTCTATGATTCACAACTGTTTTGTTTGTCTCCTTCCATATTGCTCTCTTCTTGTTTTTAGCCCCACCATCAGCAGTAGAAAAGCCCAGCCTAGGTGGTATCTCAGTCTTGGAAGTGACGGACAATGCTGCACGCCTTTCCTGGAGCATCGCCACCGGGACCTTTGACTCCTTTTTAATCCAGTATAAAGATGCTGAAGGCAAACTAAAGGCATTGCCTTTGAACGGGGACTTGCGGGAAGCCATCATCTCTGACCTGGTACCTTCCCGAAAATACAAATTCAACCTTTATGGACTTGTGGGTCGCAAACGTCATGGCCCAGTTTCCACAGAAGCTGTCACAGGTGAGCAACACATATCCTGAAAGTTTAATGTGTTTTTTTTTCTTTTGAACTTCAACTCCTAGAAGTTTCAACCAGCATAACTAATGGCCAAGAATGGTGGTCAAAACATCTAGAGAACTGATCATTACAGCTTTAAATGATAACCTAACTCTGGTACTATATTGTTGTTGTTAATAATAATAATAATAGTACACTTTATTTATATTCTGCTCCTCTCACCCTGAAGGGGACTCAGAGCGGATTACAGGTGCACATACTTAACAGACAATCCCTGCCGTTTCCACATACACAACATATAGACGAACAGACTGACGTTGGTCCTTGACCGTAAATAAATATCTATCTATCTATCTATAGACGAACAGAGGCAAACTGGCCACCATGGGGAGCTGACGCACTCCTCATCTCTCAGCGTTTCCAGCATCCCTTGTTGTTCCTTCCGCATTCCTCGGCGTTCCTGGAGTTCTTTAATGGCCTCATAATTCAGTCAAAATTTGCCTCCCCACTTAATGTGGTACCTTTATCTCCTACTTGACAGATGCAACTGTCTTTCGGGCTGCAAAGTTCGACAGCAGGCTACACTTAAAGGTCGAGCACCCACCTCGACCCGGGCAGGCCTTGAACTCATGACCTATTGGTCAGAGAGATCTTATGCAGCTGACACTTAGCCAGCTGCGCCACATTCCCGCTATAGTCCTTTTTCCGGTGTAGTTAAGTCCTTTTCTGCAAATACATTCTATGTCCCTATCACACCCAGGGTTTTAACCTTCTAACATTTTATCCTAGACATCTGGCCCGCCCGCTGTGTTGATTTTATTATGTGTTGCTATATTGTTTATTTTATTTGTCATTTTATATATATTATTGTTATGATTTTGTTTTCTTCTTTTGCTGCTTTATGTTCAACTTTATGCTGCTTTATTGTTTTTTGGGCACGGCCTCATGTTAGCCACCCCGAGTCCCCTTTGGGGAAATGGAGGCGGGTTATAAATAAAGATTATTATTATTATTATTATTTTCTTTCCAAATTAAGATGAAGCTGTCAAGGGGTCTTGTTAAGAGGAGAGTCTGCCATTGCCTTCTGAAGTTGACGTGCCCAAGTTATTTATGTACTTACTTAGGTGATCCCTCGTAGTCAGAGGATGATGGTTCTCCGAGTGTAGTGTCGTGGATACGTAGGTGGCCCTGTTCTTGACCCCCATGTTCTCCTGAAGTGAAGGCATCGGTTTCCAGATGGAAGGCGGTCCCAGTCGGGGTTGGCTTGACACGCCTTCCTCTTGACATATTTCTCTCTTTTGCCCTCCATTTGTGCCTCTTCGAATTCCACAGCACTGCTGGTCACAGCTGACTTCCAATTAGAGCGCTCAAGGCCAGGGCTTCCCAGTTCTCGGTGTCTATGCCACAGTTTTTAAGACTGGCTTTAAGCCCATATTTAAATCTCTTTTTCCTATCCACCAACATTCCATTTTGCGTTCTTGAGTTATGAGTAGAGTAACTGCTTTGGGTGATCAGGCATTTGGACAACATGACCAGTCCAGCAGAGTTGATGGTGTAGGAGCTTCGCTTCAATGCTTGTGGTCTTTGCTTCTTCCAGCATGCTGACATTTGTCAACCTGTCTTCCCAAGACATTTGCAGTATTTTTCAGAGATAACGATTATGGAATCGTTCCAGGAGTTGAGTGTGACGTCTGGAGACAGTCCACGTTTTGCAGGCATATAACAGGGTTGGGAGGGCAATAGCTTTATGAACAAGGACCTTGGTATCCCTATGGATGTCTTGATCCCTAAACTCTGTTTCATTCAGAAAAATGCTGCACTCGCAGAGCTCAGTTGGTGGTTCTCTTCAAGCTGCTTGGTGGTTGAAGAGAACAGGCATTCAGTCAACATGACCAGTCCAGCAGAGTTGATGGTGTAGGAACATTGCTTCAATGCTGGTGGTCTTTGCTTCTTCCAGCACGCTGGCATTTGTCCACCTGTCTTCCCAAGAGATTTATACTAAACGGTTCCAGCCCAGTTTACCTGTCCGCACGTATTCTCCCCTATGAACCATCAAGGACACTAAGATCATCCGGAGAGGCCCTGCTCTCGGTCCCGCCACCTTCGCAAGCGCGTCTGGTGGGAATGAGAGACAGGGCCTTCTCTGTGGTGGCCCCTCAGGAATTTTCCCGAGCGACATCAGATCTGCCCCCTCCCTCTTGTCCTTCAGGAGGCTAGTGAAATCCTGGCTATGGAATGAAGCATTCCCAGAATAATAACTGAGACTGGTTACAGACCAAAGTGAGCGACCACATATGCAGACTGAGTTGAGCATGATTTTATTTTGGCGATTTGGCTTATATGTATTTTACCTATATGTATTTTAATCTTGTATTGTTGTAGGATGTTTTAATTTGCATTAGTAGCATTGAATCCTTGGTGTAAGCCGGTCTGAGTCCCGCTACGGAAGTGAGAAGATCGGGATATAAAAGTTTTAAATAAATAATAATAATAAATAAATAAATAATAATGTTCAGAGGCAACGATGATGGAAACGTTCAGAGGGTTGAGTGTGACGTCTGTAGACAGTGCACATTTTGCAGGGATATAACAAGGTTGGGAGGACAATAGCTTTATAAACAAGCACCTTGGTATCCCTATGGATGTCCCGATCCCCAAACACTCTCTGCTTCATTCGGGAAAATGCTGCACTTGCAGAGCTCAGGTGGTGGTGTATTTCAATGTTGGTTTTTGTGAAGAGGTGGCTGCCAAGGTAGTGGAAATGGTCAACAAGGCCATTCAGTGGGTTTTGTGTCTGATTTGAATCCTGTTCCCAAACTGCCACACCATGCTTTAGTACTTTTTAAATTCTTCTTATCTTTCCTTTTTGTTATCTCCCTTACCCACAACAGTAAAGCCAGAGAAGAAACTGACTGCTCCACCGGGCTTGGGGGAACTCTCTGCCTCCGATATCACCAGCGATTCTGTCCATCTGTCCTGGAGTGTCCCCTCTGGCAGCTTTGACTCCTTTGTGATCCAGTACAAGGATGCTGAGGGCCGGCCTCAAGTGATCCCCGCAGAAGGGGATGTCCACGAAGTCACAATCCCCAGCCTGGCTCCATCCCGCAAATATCGCTTCAACCTCTATGGTATCTCCAATCGCAAACGTCTCGGTCCCGCTACCACGGATGTCACCACAGGTTAGCATTGGAACAAATGCAGATATCATCACATTTATTCATAGGAAGCCGTCTCTCATTCTCCCATCTGAGAATGGGAGAATACATAATGAAGTCGTTTTTCAGATATTATAAGCAAATTCCATCTCTTATAGCAGGGCTGTCCAACTGGCGGCCCTGGGGCCGGATCCGGCCCCCCAGCCTGTTGGGTACGCCCCCAGCTATGCCCCCAGCCGCCATTTTTAATTTTTTTAAAAAATCTAAAAAATTTTTTTAAATGGCGGCCGGGGAGGGGAGGCGGGCAGGGAGGAGGAAGAGAGCTAGCTCCTCCTCCCTGCACCGCCCCCGTCCTCTCTCTCTCCACACCGAAAGGAGGAGTAGGGCGGCGCCAAGGGCAGCGTGTCACGCCAGGCCTGTGACGCGCTGCCCTTGGCGCCGCCTTCTGCTCTCCCTCCTCCTCTTTCCCGGCGCTGTGCTGCCTTTCCCTGGCGCCGCGGGCGCCGGACAGCCGCGGTGCCCGGAAAGAGGAGGAGGAGGGAGAAATTCCTTCTCCACAGCATCAAACCGGGCAAGAGGCATGGCGAAATCGCTGTGCCTCTTGCCCAGTTTGACGCTGCAGAAGGAAGAGAGCGCGGGAACCCTCTCTGCGCCTCCTTCCTTCTCCACAGCGTCAAACCGGGCAAGAGGCATGGTGAAATCGCCGTGCCTCTTGCCAGTTTGACGCTGCAGAAGGGAGGGAGGAGCAAGGGAACCCTCTTGCTCCGCCTCCCCTCCTGCGTCACTGGGAACGGCCCCACCCCTGCTATTGGCCCCGCCCCTGCGATTGGCCCCGCCCCCGCTCCGGCCCGCCAGGTGGTCAGCCACCAGACGTCCGGCCCTTTGGCCTATAGAAGTTGGACAGCACTGTCTTATAGCAAGCAGTGTTTTCCAGTAACTCCTTAATATTACAGTGGAGAGCAGCTTCAAAGGCATTTTGACAAGAATTATTCAAATTGTGTTCCTTTCACTTTCACAAATTCTGTTTTTTTCTTATTCTCCTCCTCACTCTTTCTCCTTTTTCTTTTACCATTTCTCCTCTTTCTCTTCCTCCTTTTCCTTTTTCTTCTTTCTCTTCTGCATCCTTCTCTTCTTTTCTTCGTATCCTCGTCATCCTTCTTTCCCCTCCTTCTCTTCCTTTGCCTGGTCCTTATACTTTTGTATTATTTATTTATTTATTTGTCGAATTTCTAGGCCGCCACTCCCAGGAGGCTCGGGGCGGCTTACAAGCAGGGCAATACACAACAAAACGCATTAAACATATCTCAACCTTCTTTACCTCTTCCTCTGCCTCCTTTCATCACTTTTTTTTGCTTTTTCTCCTCTTTTTCTCCTCCTCCTTCTGTTATTCATTCTCCATTTCATTCTCCCGAATTGAAGCATGCTAATAGTGTCAATTTCATTTTATTTTATACCCGCACATAGCACCACGGGAAGAAGAATCCACACATGAAGCTGTCCTTGGTGACCTGTCCGTCTCAGATACCACCAGCGACTCCATCCGTCTCATATGGAGTGTCCCCTTAGGCAGCTTTGACTCTTTCTTAATCCAGTACCAAGATCCAGAGGGCAACGATCAGTCCCTGCCTGTGAACCAGGATTTCCGTGAGGCCACTATCACCAATTTGGCTCCTTCCCAAAGATACAGGTTTAACCTCTATGGCATCTCCGGCTCTCAGCATCTGGGACCTGTTTCTGCTGATGCCGTTACAGGTTAGAAGCTTAAAGGGCCAGCGTTCTTTCTGAGGGGGTGGGGTGCTCGCGCCTAAAATCTCTTAGCTTTTAGAAGACAATTTATTTGTTTGTTTGTTTATTTATTTCATGTCAAAAGCATTGCATAAATAAGTATAAAACTGATAAAATAGAGGGAGCATAAGTGGCTACATAATTTTAGACCAGGGCTGCCCAGGAACTCGATTGCAATCGACCAGTCGATCGCGGGACCGAAGGAGGTCGATCGCAGCTGGACGGGGCGCTTCTCAGAGGGGGGTGGAGCCAGGCTGCGCCAAGCCCCTCCCCTGGCTTCGGCACTCTCAGCAGCTGCTCCAGCCTTGAGGAGGGCAGGGCCAAACCAGCCTTGTGCTAGCTATGCCACCACTGGCTTGGCCCTGCCCTCCTCAAGGCTGGAGCAGCTGCTGCTAGAGCTGAAGCCAGAGGGGGGCGGAGCCAGGCCGCGCCAAGCCACGCCCCCTGCTCCACCCTGCCTCTCTCTTCCGGAAGCAAACGGATGGTGGACGGTGCGCAGCACGGTAGGAGTGCGCGCACAGAATGTAGATCTTTCTGACTTAGTTTTATTATGAGTAGCTCGCATGCTAAAAAAGTGTGGGCACCCCTGATTTAGACCATCTATTTGATTGGTATTGTGGTCAGCCTACACACAACTGAACTAAACTAGCTGCAAGTTTGTTTTACTCTCGCAACTCTTATGAGTTTATCACACAAAGCAGGCAAATTTTATTTACAGCAGGACAATTGCTGCTTTGTTTTGGTTTCACCATACGACCGACCTGACGCTTCTTTCCCTGTAAAAGTAGCCTGGAAAGTATTTCCTTTGCAAACACAAATAATCCAGTAATTATATCTGATTGCAAACGAATCACCTTCCAATGGTCTCCCACCAGGAAAACAGTGAAAAAGTAGCAACTGCAAGACGAAGATCTTGTTGTACTGCTTGTTGTGATATCTACCCACAGTCCCCTTGGGGAGATAGGGCAAAATATAAATAAAAATCATTATTTTACTGACACAAAGATGCAGTATGTCACAGCAAATGAGATATATATGCTGGATTTCATATCATAAAACCACAAGTTGAACACTTCCCAAGCGTCTAGGACCCTGTGATGATGTACTTTCGAATGATGCGCACAGATCCAAGTAAGGTGGCCCTTTTCACTTTCCAGATCGTGATTTTGTTAATGTTTATTGTTTCCAAATGCCGGCTGAGATCTTTTGGCATGGCACCCAGTGTGCCGATGACCACTGGGACCACCTGTACTGGTTTATGCCAGAGCCTTTGCAGTTCAATTTTGAGGTCCTGATAACGGCTGAGTTTTTCCTGTTGTTTTTAAATCTAAAGTTGACCAAAAATTGATTCGTAACCCTTTTGGTACTAATGTTGGAACGTAGTCCCGGGTCAAAGTGGTCCCTGTTCAAAGTGGTCCCTGGCCAAGTGGTCCCTGGTTAAAGTGGTCCCTGGTCAAAGTAATCCCTGGTCAAGTGGTCCCTGTTCAAAGTGGTCCCTGGCCAAGTGGTCCCTGGTTAAAGTGGTCCCTGGTCAAAGTAATCCCTGGTCAAGTGGTCCCTGGTCAAGGTGGTCCCTGGTCAAGGTGGTCCCTGGTCAAGGTGGTCCCTGGTCAAGGTGGTCCCTGGTCAAAGTGGTCCCTGTTCAAATGGTCCCTGGTCAAAGTGGTCCCTGGTCAAAGTGGTCCCTGTTCAAAGTGGTCCCTGGTCAAAGTGGTCCCTGGTCAAAGTGGTCCCTGTTCAAAGTGGTCCCTGGTCAAAGTGGTCCCTGGTCAAAGTGGTCCCTGGTCAAAGTGGTCCCTGGTCAAAGTGGTCCCTGGTCAATATGGTCCCTGGTCAAAGTAATCCCTGGTCAATGTGGTCCCTGGTCAAAGTAATCCCTGTTCAAGTGGTCCCTAGTCAAAGTGGTCCCTGGTCAAGTGGTCCCTGGCCAAACTGGTCCCTGGTCAAAGCGGTTCCTGTTCAAGTGGTCCCTGGTCAAACCGGTCCCTGGTTAAGCAGTCCCTGTTCAAGTGGCCCCTGGTGAAGTGGCCCCTGGTCCAAAAAAAATGTTGGGAATCACTGTGTTAAAGATATGTTTCCATTTATTTAAACAACATGATTATGACGAGACAACAGATAGGTATAATAAAGTCCTAAGAAGCTAGGAAACCACACTTCTGCTAAGGTTCGGGGTGATACAGTTCTCTTTAGGATTACTGTTTCAAATTTCAGGCAGGAGAACTACAATGTTATGGAACTAGAGAAGCTGCAGCTCTCACTGATATGGAATTCTGGGAGTTGTAGTTTTGTGGGGCATCAGCCCTCTTTGGCAAAGAAGACTAAAGACCTTTTCAAACTGCAACTGCCATGGTTCTATAACATTGAGCAAAGGCTCTTAAACCGATGCCAAATTGCATTACTTCTACAGTGTAGATGCACCAAGAGATGCTAGAAACAGGGAAGGCTCTGCTGTTGAAACTTCTCTTCCTTTTGCCATTTGCTATTGTGTTCAATGATTCCTCCAAGATTAGGACCGTTAATAAATTGTATGAGATGGACAATGCTAGATGTGCCCAATGGTGCTAACTCTAGTTGTTCTTTGTTTGTTTTGTTTTCCCTGGCCTTATGCAGCAGCTGCTAAGGAAACTAAGAAAGAAAGACCAACAGAGACGATATCTGTTCAGCCTACTTTGGGGGAGCTCTCATCCTCTGACGTCACCAGTGATTCCGTCCTCCTCTCCTGGACTGTCCGTACTGGGAGTTTTGACTCCTTCCTGGTCCAGTACAAGGACGCGCAGGGCAAGACTCAGGCACAGACCATGGAAGGGGACGTCCGAGAGGCCACCATCCCTAATCTCCGTCCTTCTCGCAGATACAAGTTCAACCTCTATGGAATCTCTGGGCGCAAGCGATCTAGCCCCATCTCCACTGAGGCCACAACAGGTCAGCAGGAAAAGTCCATGTCGCTGGAAGCTTTCCAGACGTTTTGCTCCCAATTTCTTTTCGGGGCAACACGGTCATGAGAAGCAATCTCCCATTGTTGTCTTGACCCTCAGAGTCCCAATTTAACATTTAAATTACTACACCATACAGTGCAGTCCCTGTATCTGTAGTATGGATACTCAAGCTTGAGAAGAGCCGTGTATAAATATGTGAGGGGAAACTACAGGAAAATTGGGTTTGCAGAGTAGCAAAGCACAAGGGCAGATGTCTTCACTGTATCTGGTTGTGATCCCCAGGTTGTGCCAGTCAGCTTTCGTATGATATTGTTTCTAGTGCCCACTTTATGCTTGATATTCAGGCAGTGCTTCTTGTAGGCCAGGGTAACTCCCAGGTATTTGGGTGAGCTGCAATGCTCCAGTGGGATTCCTTCCCGGTAATCCTCAGAGCTTGAGATGAAAGCAGATGTCTGTGTCTTAGATGGATTAGTTATCAGCTGGTGTCCCCTGTAATAGGCAGTAAGAGCACCTAAAGTTTCCGTTCAACCATCTCAAAGCTCCCTGCTTGAGCGGTGATGGCCCAATCGTCAGCATAGATGAAACTCTCTGTCCCTTTTGGCAGTGGCTAGTCAATTGTGTAAATGTTGAACAGTGATAGAGCAAGCATGCTCCCCTGATGCAGGCTCTTTCTGTTTTCGCCATCTACTTCTCTGGCCCTGGCACTCAACAAAAAAGCTCCTGTTTTGTAGCAGATTTCCTAGGAAGCGGGGTGAGGTGGTAGTCCTTTGTGATATTATAAATTTTCCTCAAGAGAAGGCAATGATTTACAGTGTCATAGGCCGCTGACAGGTCTATGAAGACAGCTCCTGTAATCCGCTGCCTTTCAAAACCGTCTTCTATGTGCTAAGTCGGATACAACACTTGTGATGTGCAGCTTTTGCCTTTCCTGAAGCCAGCTTGCTGCTGGATCATATGAGGGCGGGTCAATAAGTCTGTGACTTTTTGAATGAAACACAAGTTTTTGGATAAAAAAATCATTTTATTTTTCAACATAGTCTCCTTTGAGCTTTATACACTTTGTCCAACGTTTCTCCAATTTTTTTAACCCTTCCAAAAAATAAGATTTGTCGAGGTCATCAAAATAGATATTTGTTTGTGAGATGATTTCATTGTTGGAGTCAAATCTCTTTCTGCCGAGCCATTTCTTCAGGTTTGGAAACAAGAAATAGTCACTCAGGGCTAAATCCGGAGAATAGGGCGGATGAGGGAGCAATTTGTATCCCAATTCATTGATTGTTGCCATGGCAACTGCAGATGTGTGCACCCTTGCATTGTCCTGGTGCAAAAGAACTTTTTTTCTTGGCCAAATGAGGTCGGTTCCCCCCCCCCCCCAAACCACATTAAAACGACCCAATAAGTTGGCATAATATTCACCATTAATTGTTTTACCCTTTTGAAGATAGTCAATGTGGATTATACCACGTGCATCCCAAAAAACGGTCGCCATGACTGTATTGGCGGACAAACCCACCTTGGCTTTCTTTGGCGCCAATTCACCCTGAGAAACCCGCTGTTTTGACTGCTGTTTGGTCTCTTGTGTGTGGTGGTGGATCCATGTTTTGTCCATGGTTATGAAACGGCACAAAAACTTGTCCTTATTGCAGTTGAACAACGGCAAACACTCCTGTGAAATTGTCACACGATTGCGTTTGTGGTCGATTGTGAGCAAACGCGGCACCCATCTTGCGGAAAGCTTTCTCATACCCAAGTGATCATTTAAAATTGAAACCACCGAGCCATGTGAGATGCCTATGGCTTCCACAATCTCTCACACTTTCAATCTCCGATCGGCCAACACCATATTGTGATTTTTTTCAATTGTTTCGGGTGTAGAGACCTCAACTGGGCATCCAGAACGTTCGGCATCTTCCGTCCTTGTACGGCCACAACGAAATTCAGTAAACCACTTTTTTACCATTGAAATTGATGGTGCAGAGTCCCCATAGTATTTATCAAGCTTAGCCTTGGTTTGAGTGATGGGGATTTTTCCGCCAAAAAAAAAAAAGCTTAATGAGTACACAAAATTCATTTTTTTCTATTTTCTCCTCAAATCATGCGGAAGTCTGCTATCAATTGCTGTCAAACACAAACTAACTGATGCAGCTTGTTCAAATTTTGACATGAGTCAACTGACAGATGCCTCTTGACAGGAGCAGTGTTGCCCTTTCAGTTAAGAGGCGAGAAATTCAAAAAGTCACTGACTTATTGACCCGCCCTCGTAAATGTGTCTATTTTCTTTGCAGAATTAGTCTATTTTTTCCATGATTCTATGCAAAGTAAGTCTCTACCGAACTTTGTAAAGATGGCCCAGCAAGGCAATGAGTCTGCGCACTAATCTCCCTCTTTCTGTGTTTGTGTGCCATTAGCTTCCACCCCAGTCTCCCCAGAGGCTGAGAGAGGGACCGCTGTCCAGCCCAGCCTGGGAAAGCTCTCAGTCTCTGATGTCACCAACGATTCCCTCCGTCTCTCCTGGACTGTCCACACTGGAAGCTTTGACTCTTTCCTAGTGCAGTACAAGGATGCAGAAGGAAAAGCCCAAGCCTTGCCTGTGGAAGGGGATGCCCATGAAGTCCTCATCCCCGGCTTGGCTCATTCCCACAGATACAAATTCAACCTCTATGGGGTCTCTGGGCGCAAGCGGTCAAACCCCCTCACTACAGAAGTCACGACAGGTCAGCATCAGAAACTGCAGTCTACACTGTCTTCGGACATTTCTCTTCTCATTTAACTTCTTTGTTTCCTTAAAGGACAGCGTGGGAGTATCAGAAGTGTTGGCCTCGCACTTTACTATCCCTTTACTTTTTGACAGTCTTTCCTGTGCTGTGAACAGTGTACAATCTGGTTTCTTTTGCTCATCTATCTTTTGCATTTCCCCCTTGTCCGTTGCTTAATTTTTCACTTCCTTTTTTTATCCATCAGCTTGAGACCAATTCAAACAAATATTTGGCTTGCAATTATGTGTTTCTCTCCCTTTCTGGATCACAGCCATCTTTTTTTGCCAGTGGGATGAAGGAAGCTGTTTCCAGCCAACCACATTACAGAGCAATAAAATATCTAGTTAATCTGTGACCTGCTACACAGGATTTAGACATCTGTGCTTCTGTTCTGGAGATGCCAGGTCTCAAATTGCAACATATGGTTGCAAGGAAAATATTGAGTTGCTGTGAGTTTTCCGGGCTGTCTGGCCATGTTCCAGAAGCATTCTCTCCTGACGTTTCACCCACAGGATGTGAGGTTTGTTGGAAACTAGGCAAGTGAGGTTTCTATATCTGTGGAATAATGTCCAGGGTGGGAGAAAGAACTCTTGTCTGCTTGAGGCAAGTGTGAATATTGCAATTGGCCACCTTGATTAGTATTGAATGGCTTTGCAGCTTCAAAGTGTGGCTGCTTCCTGCCTGGGGGAATCCTTTGTTGGAAGGTGTTACCTGGCCCTGATGGTTTCCTGTCTGGAATTCCCCTGTTTTCTGAGTCTTGTTCTTTATTTATTGTCCTGATTTTACTCTACGCTCTAACAACCACCATGTCCGACTACACAGAGAAGCCATTGAAAACCACAAGCATGTGGACAATTTATCAGCCGAGTCACCCTCGGGCTGAGAAGGGCGGTATAGAAATGCCATAAATAAATAAATAAATTTCAACAAAATGGAGGAATTTTTTTTAAAAAAACTCTAAAATCAGGACAGTAAATGTTATAGTAAATTATTATTATTATTATTTGTATTCCGCTCCATCTCCCCGAGGGTACTCAGGGCAGATTCCAGCATATACAGACACAAGGCAAACATTCATTGCTTCAAAACAATAGAACATAGATACATAGATAAAGGTAAAGGCTTTTCTTCATTATCTCCGTCTCATCTCCATTTCTAAGTCGAAGAGCCTGCTTTGTCCGTAGACATAGTACCTATAGATCTACTCAATTGATCTATTGGCCACTCTGAGTTGACTTCAGGGTGAGAAAGATGGGGTATAAATACAATAAATAAGAAATAAATACTCAGATTGACATGTTTTCGACCTGCTAGGTTAGCAGAAGCTGGGGCTACCAGCAGGAGCTCACCGCATCCCACGGATTCGAACTGCCAACCTTCTGTTCAGCAAGTTCAGCAGCTCAAAGGTTTAACCCATTGCGCCACCGTGGCCCCTAATGTAATAATTATGCCTACCACCCATAACCTAAAGCAGTGGTTCCCAAAGTGGGCGGTACCACCCCCGGTGGGAGGTGGGGCGATCCAAGGGGGCGCTGGGAGGCTCAGGAGAATTTGGGGGGTGCTGAACCACTGTAAGGGGGCGGTGGCGTGAGCCAGGCTTGCTTGCCACTTGCAGGGTTGCGCGCTTGTGAGGACGTCCCAGTTGGAAGAAAGAGGCGATACACAGGACTGCGCCATGGGCGAGGTTGACGAGAGGAAGGAGGTGCGTGCTGCGGTTTCCACGGCAATGCCTGCCCGGGGATTCCAACTCGCAGGGACACAGTCACAAGCGTGCGATCCCCGGGCAGACATTGCCGTGGAAACTGCAGCGCGCACCTCCTTCTCGTCAACCCCGCCCACGGCGCAGTCCTGTGTATTGCCTCTTTCTTCCAATGGGGACGTCCTTGCAAGAACGCCTTGCTGGGCCTGGCGCGGGGCGGGGCGAGCGGGAGGCGCTTTTCAAGGTGGGCCTAGCTTGTCCAGTGCCGGCCCCTTCTTTTTTCAATGCTATAAAAGCAACATGCAATTAAAATAACATTTAAATTAAAATTAAAACACATTAAAACATTTAATTTTTACGAAAAAGGTGGAGACATTAATACATACTATATCTTTCTGTTTAATTGCTATTAAAAAAAATAAAATTTCTAGGGGGGCGGTAGGCCAAAAAAGTTTGGGAATCACTGACCTAAAGGATGTTTGGAGGCAAACAAGATATTTTTTACGTCAGCTATGAATGAAGCTGCTTACTAAACTCTAACATTCACTCTCTTCTGATTTAGGAACTACACAGGCTGACTATTTAAGAACTGGCGGCATTGGTCACTTTTCTTTCTCTGTTTCACTCCCGAATACAGCTTCGCAGGAGAGTGAGGATCCGACCCCCGTCCAGCCCAGCCTGGGAGAGCTCTCTCTTTCGGATGTCACCAACCATTCCGTCCGCCTCTCGTGGACCATCCCCGCTGGGAGCTTTGACTCTTTTCAAGTGCAATACAAGGACGCTGGAGGCAAATTGCAAGCATTGCCTGTGAAGGGAGACTCCCGTGAGGTGGTCATTCCCAACCTGGTTCCTTCCCACAGATACAAGTTCAACCTCTACGGAGTTGCCGACCGTAAACGCTTAGGTCCAGTCTCTATTGATGCCATTACAGGTCAGCAGCAGAAATCTCCATGCAATTTCAAACATTGCATTCCCATTTTAGCACCTCTAACTTTCTTTTTTCAGAGTCTGGAAGCATTCATGCGAGGACCAATGCCTTACATACCTTTCAAAATTTCACATGTGTTACCAAACAGCGTCAGATTACGGTCAAGATGACAAAAGTTATTAACAAGGCAGGACAGACACGCTAGGAGAGGTTGCAGCAATTTGCTTTTGCCAGAGAGTACCGGGAAGGGAAAAATTCTGCTGCCTTCTATCCTTTCCCCAGGTTAACTGAGTGCAAACTCTTTTTTGCATTTGCAGCAATGGAAGTATGCTAAGAACTAAAAGGTAAAGTGGGAGGACAGAAAAACTGGACAAGGACGACCAGATTTATATATTACTAGCTGTACCCGGCACGCGTTGCTGTGCCCTATTTAGGAGATGCGAGAAAGTCTGAGTATGTAAGGGTTGGAAATGATGTTACTTACGGTCTTGGTGGGGTCATGTAGGCATGAATTGCGCACTTTCTATGTGTGCTCCAAATGATGTCATCTGGAAGCATGAGTTGTATTGTCTTATATAGCGGAGGAAGTGTTTTGATTCTGGAGTGTGTCCACTCAGCAAAGTCTGTAGTGGTTGTGGAGGAGTGGCAAGTGGTGGTAGAGAGACTTTACCGGCTAGGCAGCACATTCCTGTTGTTTCTGCTGGGTATTTCAGGGCTTTGCAGTGTGTGCAGATGTGCGTTAGGGTGCCAATGTCGGCCTCTGGCGCCATGCTGTAGTCTTCTGCAGCGTTGTATCTGAAGGCTAGGCGGTGGAATTGGTTGTGGTGTTTTTTGAAGTTTGTTTTCTGTGTTGCGACGTCGTTTTCTGCGCGCTCCTTGCGCGCTGCTGTTGTGTTGCATTTCTGCGTCTTTGTTGTTCCTGGCTGCACGCTTCTTCTTGTCGTGCAGTTCTTTGCATTTGGTTCTCAGCTGTGCGTCATGCAGTGACCTGTTGTTCAGTCTCTGCTGCGCAGTGTGTTTCTGTTCTGGCATTTGTTCTGCCCTTGTTTGTTTGATGTCTGTAGCATTGTGAGTGTGTCGTCCGATGCTGTTATTTTTATAAGGCATGGCTTGTCTTTTTTGGTCAGTTTCTGTCTGTGTGGAAGGAAGGAATGGTTTTTGTTTGTGGTGTTTGTAGGTGTTGTGTGTACGGGGTCCCGTAAGGTTGGTGGGATGTGTTGTGATTGGAAGTTGTGTTGTGTTGTGTGGGTAGGAATTTGCTGGAGAATTGCTCCCTCCGAGTTTGGTTTTGGCAGTTTAACCCTCAAACACCAACTGAAATCTCTCAGCATTCTATCCTAGCCTTGGATGGCTCTTGCCAGCATTGCTATGGTTACAGCAGTTATGCAAATCCGCCCTTATTGGCAGCCAATCATGTTGTTCAGAATGTAGAGGCTGGGTGAGTCATTGGCTGCCCCGGAGGATACTGGGAAATGTAGTTTTATTTTTACTCGTTGTTTTGGGGGCCTTTTAGGTTTTGGGGGGGAAAGTTTCTTTGCTACAAATGTACCTTGCTTGAGGCCTATTTCTGTTGACAAGTATTGTTTTTCTGCGTTGTATGGTTTCTTTGTTTGAGGTATACATCACATGACGTGAACCCATTTATATAATAGATAACATTATTATTTTACTGACACAAAAACACAGTATGATACAGCAAATAAGATACGTATATATGCTGGATTTCATATCACAAAATCACAATTCGAACACTTCCCAAGCGTTCGAATGTGATTTTTTATTATTATTATTAATTTATTTAAAACATTTATATTCCGCCCTTCTCACCCCAAAGGGGACTCAATATGTTAGCAGTCCCAATATGTTAGACTCTTAATGCAACCCTTTCTATGACAGTTTTATATGCTGAATGTGATTAATTGCTTTGTTTCAGGTCTTCAGAGTGTCATCTCTCTTCATTTCAGCTCGTGTCTCCAACTAAATATAATAACAGACTCAACAAAGAGCTTATAATTTTTCTCTTTCCTTTTCTTCATTTGCTAGAATTGACTGAAAATTTCTGATGTAGTGTTCATTCTAAGGAAATGAGGCCACCCAATATATTGAGGAACAGGACTAAACGTTAAATTATGATTGTATTTTTGTTTTATTTTGCTAGGATGGTGGCAGGAGGGAATGCTGTTGCCTTTTTGTTACTATTGTTTTCTCTGTTTTAGCTTCCACTCCAGTTTCCCAGGAGAGGGAGGAGGAGACCGTTGTTCAGCCCGGCCTGGGAGAGCTCTCTGTTTCTGATATCGCCACCGATTCTGTCCGTCTCTCCTGGACCGTCCGCACTGGGAGCTTTGATTCTTTCCTAGTGCAGTACAAAGATGCCAAAGGCAAAGCCCAAACGTTGCCAGCGGAAGGGGGCGCCCGTGAGGTCATTGTCCCCAACCTGGTTCCTTCCCGCAGATACAAGTTCAACCTCTTTGGAGTCTCTGGACGCAAACGTTCAGGCCCCCTCTCCATTGACGCCACTACAGGTCAGCAACAGGCAACTGAAGCAGGGTTGAATGGATCTGAAATGACACAACAGTGGGTCTGAAACATGCCCCAAATTCTTCCATGCTTATTTATTTACAGTACCGTATTTTCTAGCGTATAAGACTACTTTTTAACCCAAGAAAATCTTCTCAAAACTCGGGTTGTCTTATACGCGGGAGCGTCTTGTACACGGACGCCGACTTATACACCAGGAGTAGTTTTATACACTGGGAGTCGTCTTATAGAGCGAGTGCTGAAACTTCCAATCCGGATTGGAGAATCGGTGGTTGCTGCATATGATGGGGGGAGCTAAAAAATGGCTGTGGCCTCGTCCTTGCTATATGCAGCGACTGTATGAAAGCATTAAGGGTGACGCTGTACACATACGGTAGTAGAAAATCCATTCATCAGGATTCGTGGACTTAATGCGGTCCTGATGGTGAGGAGAAGGGGTGCCTCACCGGGAAGGTGTAAGTGAAGGGCGGAGCAAGTTGCAGGCGTCCGGGGCGCCCGGGTATGGAAAAAAAGAGATGGCTCTGGGCCCAAAAAAACACACCTCTTTTACCTGTCTGGCCCGCCCTTGTATCCTATTACCATACCTCCTCCCCTGCCTCCCAGATCCTGCTCCTGAAAACTGCAGGGGCGCATGTCCGATATCTGAGAGGCAGAGAAGGAGGTACAGCAATAGGAAAATTACCATATTGAAATCAAATCTGATGCTTTTCAAATTTTTATTTGGTGTGCATTGGAAGAGGGGTAGTCTTATACGGTGAGTATATTCCAAACTATATTTTAACTGAAAAAATTGGATTCGTCTTATACGCCCAGTTGTCTTATACGCCAGAAAATACGGTACTTATATTCCACCCTTCTTACCCTGAGGGAGACTCAGGGCAGATCACAGAATAGATATAGTGTCCGGATCTGTAGCTTTCTGGCTTAGAAATTGCCTCACAAACAAAGTGGGAAGGCTTTATTTTAAAAGCATACATTAGGGTACGAAACAAAATCCCAACTGACAGTTTATTTCCCTTACGCCTCCTATCTCTCACCTTGCCCCCCCCCCTTATTGCTCCCTTTTCCATGGAAACCCTCTCCCTTGATTCAGATATACCTAATTTCCTGGCTTCACTCAAAATGGCAAACATTTAATGCCGATTATACCCGTGATTTTCAACCTTTTTTGAGCCACGGCACATTTTTTACATTTACAAAATCCTGGGGCACACCACCAACCAAAATGACACAAAATGACACTCTAACATAGTAATACGTATAGTTAATATGTTTTTAAATGTATTTATACACTCAGTGTGAAACCTGGGCCTGTTTCGATGAACACAAACTAGATATCCTGGCAGGAATGGCAGAAAGACACACACAAAGCTCTTGCTCAACAGCTGCCAGTCTCTCTCTCTCTCTCTGTTTTTAGTTTTTATCGCAGTCAAGCTTGAGAAGCTCATCTCACACAGATATGTGGCATTTGCATTTTCCCTTCTCAAAAACTTCTCCATCACTGTCACTTGCTTGTCTTGCTGTGATCCCAAATTGCCACTGTCATTTGACGCGCAGCTGCAGCACTAACTCTAACTTTGTTTACTTAGCCGTGTCTGAGTGAATCCGAGATGGCGCGACCATAGCACTCTCGCGTCACTTCTTAGGTGACGCGAGAGTGCTATGGTTCATTTCTTAAAGGGACAGATGCGCTTTCTATTTTATATATGAAGTTCGAAAATAATTTCCCACGGCACACCTGATGATTTCTCACGGCACACAAGTTAAAAATCACTGGATTATACAATGACAAGACAGGCAACAGCTAGAAGTATATTTAGGTACCTTTAGGTTTTTTCTCATCATTCGGCATCTTTTGGAGGCTTTGCTTGGTTCCGGCCACATGGGGGTGCTATTGCTCCATCTCCTTGCCAAAGAGCTTTCCTCCGAAACGCCATGCCTAAAATACCTTATCATTTAATGCGGTTCCTATTAATCTACTCACATTGATCTTTTCGATCCGCTAGGTAGGCATATTTTGAGAGAGTGGTGTGTTGGATACAGACCCACAGTCTTTGACAGTTTCCTATCCCTGTTTTAAGTTCGTTTGTTTGTTTGTTTGTTTTCATCATTTATATTCCGCCCTTCTCACCCCGCAGGGGACTCAGGGCGGATCACAATGCACATATACAGGCAAACATTCAATGCCATTGACATACAACATATATAGACAGACAACGAGCTACACAATTGGTCGAGAGCTTACCCCGATGCAGGCAGGCCTCGAACTCATGACCTTCTGGTCAGTAGAGATCTTATGCAGCTGACTCCCAGCCAGTTGCGTCACATTCCCGGTGCTGTATTTATCTGAGTATTGTTGCATTTTCAACAGTACCATCTTTTTCTGAGATAGTGGATAGATACAGTATTAAGGCACCAGATCTCATCTTATCTCAGTAGCTAAGGAGGGTTGGCTATGGTTAGTACTTCAGTGGGAGACCACCAAGGAATAACCAGTGCTGTAGGCCATATTTAAGGAAAGCGAACTAGTAAAACGATTAAGTTTTTCTTGTCTAAGAAAATCTTATGAAATTCATGAGATCGGCACAAATTGATGGGCAAGTTGAAGACACACACATAGAATTAGTTTCTCTTGAATCCGGACACCTCTGCATACAGTCTCTTCAAAGCAGAATAAGGAAGAGGGTTAGTTGGCTAGTGCCTGTGTCATTTCCATATGATATCTGAAGCAAACTAAGTATGCTTGAGTTTCCCTTCAATTTGCTTGTTGATGTCTTTGTAGAGTTTTCTTAGGTAAGGGAACTCAGAGGTTCCACCTGAACATTAGGAAGAACTTCCTGACTGTGAGAGCTGTTCAGCAGTGGAACTCTCTGCCCCAGAGTGTGGTGGAGGCTCCTTCTTTGGAGGCTTTTAAACAGAGACTGGGTGGACATCTGTTTGGGGTGCGTTGAATGCAATTTTCCTGCTTCTTGACAGAATGGGGTTGGCCTGGATGGCCCACAAGGTCTCATCCAACTCTATGATCCTACTATTCTATGATCCTTTCTTTGAAATATAGACTACAGAGCCTGTAGGGGGTGGTACCAGGGGGTGGTACCGCCCACTTTGGGAACCACTGGTATTGATTGGTGAACTCCCTTTGGGTGCTGACCACGACTGATCCTCCTTAACTTCCAAGATCGGTCAGCATCTAGCAGGTCATAAGCACTTTGAGCGGTAGTCCAAAATAATGTTTCTAAGACATGGTCTCACCCTAACCGAAACGATTACCATCTCTGTATTTCTTTCCTTCTCTCTCTCTCTCTCTCTCTCTCTCTCTCTCTCTCTCTCTCCTCTCCCTCTCTCTCCATTTTAGCTGCAATGGAAACATCACCAGAGGTGACCACTCATCTAAGCCTGGACCAGCTCTCTGTTTCTGATGTCACCAGTAATTCACTCCGTCTCTCCTGGGTCGTCCCCACTGGGGATTTTGATTCCTTCTTAGTCCAATACAAAGACCCACAAGGGGGACTCCAGGCGTTGCCTGTGGACGGCATTTCCCGAACCCTCACAGTGCCAAACCTGGAACCCTCACAGAGATATAAATTCAACCTCTATGGGGTTTTTGGAAGCAAGCGTTATGGCCCTTTGCCTGCAATGGCAGTTACAGGTCAGCAGGAATGGCTGAATTATTCTAGCTGGTGTCATACTGGGATTTATTCTTTTCTATACTCATCCCTCCACATTCTCTGGGATTAGGAGCACAGGATCCTTGCACAAAAACATTACTTTAAAAACAAAAACAAAACCTGATATGATAAATAAATAAATTGATTTACAAAACCCCCACAAAGTTTAAAAATTGTCATTGTACTAAATTTCCTTTGACCAGTAGCTAGCTACTCTGGCATGGCTGGAAGCAGGCCCGGATTATCCATAAAGCCACACTAGGCCATGGCCTAAGGCAGTGATTTTCAACCTTTTTTGAGCTGCGGCACATTTTTTACATTTACAAAATCCTGGGGCACACCACCAACCAAAATGATGCAAAATGACACTCTACCACAGTAATACATATAGTTAATATGTTTTTAAATGTATTTATACACTCACTTACTGTGAAACCTGGACCTGTTTCAATGAACACAAAATAGATATCCTGGCAGGAATGGTAGAAAGACACACACAAAGCTCCATCACTGTCACTCGCTTGTCTTGCTGTGATCCCAAATTGCCACTGTCACTTGACACGCAGCTGCAGCATTAACTCTAACTTTGTTTACTTAGCCGTGTCTGAGCGAATCCAAGATGGCGCGACCACAGCACTCTCGTGTCCCTTCTTAGGTGACGCGAGAGTGCTATGGTTCCATTTCTTAAAGGGAAATAGTTTATATATGAATCAAGTTCGAAAATAATTTCTCACGGCACACCTGATGATCTTTCACGGCACACTAGTGTTCCACGGCACACTGGTTGAAAATAACTGGCCTAAGGATACAAGCCAAGAGGGGCGCAATTCACACGGACAATTTTTTTAAAAAAAAAATTACCATTTTTTTTAAAAAAAATATTATTATTTTTAAAAACCTGCAACGCGTGGCATGGAGATGACTCTCTCTTTCAGGGGAGGGCGGGGGGAGAGCACTGCGAGGGGGCGGGGAAGGAGGGAATGGCGTCCCCCCTCGCCATCACCCCGCGAAGCCTAGTGAGGAGGGCCAAGGCCCGGCCTGGAGGCCCCTCAGCTCAGCTCAGCGGCGGCCTCCCTCCCCGGCCTCCCTTCTACGCCTTCCCTGTGTGGGGGAGAGGCCTTGGGGTCTGGGGCGGCCCTCCCTCACTGTCTGCCCCTCATGGTGGCGGCGCCGCGCTCCTCGGCCTTCTCCTCTGCGCCGCCGCCTTCGGGCCCGCTTCTCCTCGAGCCGGCACAGCCGCTCCCCAAAGCCTCCTCCTGCGCATGCGCCGGCACGCCGTGACGCAGCCGGAGGATGAGCGCCCCCCTCCTCCCCATGCTGGCCACGCCCCCTCTGGGCCAAAGAGGCCCCGGCGAGAGCCCAGCACAGACACTTCCGGCTCCATTCGCACCCTATGATTCCCTGTGTATCTACTCCCATGATGCCATAGCATTGAGCCATGGCAGTTAAAGTAGTGTCAAACTGTTATAATTCTGCAATGTAGATACTCTCTCAATCAATATCTACTTTCCAATTTTCCCTTTAGGAACGTGGGAAGCAATTAGTGCAGTTCTTTACTCTGTTCTTAACCAACAGTGACTGGTTGAGGGACTTTTGGTTTCTCTTATTCAACATTTCATGATTACAGGAACAGAAGAATTTCAGAACATCTTGACGTACGCTTTACCCGCCTCCCTTTTCTTTCCTCCCTCTTTTTCTTGTAGCCCCAGCCTCACCATCGCTGCCAGAACAAGCAGAAGTATCCGTGCCCCAGCCCAAGCTTGGGGAATTCTCCAGTTCTGACATTTCTAGCGATTCGCTCAAACTCGCCTGGACTGTCCTGACTGGAGCACCTTTTGACTCCTTCCTTATTCAGTACAAGGATGCGGAGGGTAAACCCCAGGCCTTGCCTGTGGGCACAGAGACCCGTGAAGTCGCCATCTCCAACCTGGTCCCTTCCCATAAATACAAATTCCATCTTTACGGAGTCTCTGGTACCAAGCGAATCGGATCCCTTTCCACTGAGGCAGTCACAGGTCAGCCGTACCCACTATAACCATCGATTTTCCACAGGCAACAGTTCTTTCCTTTCACAGTTTTTTTCCCCAGCTCTGGTATAAAACCAAAAATGTGTTGTTGGAGGCTTTCATGGCCAAAATTACTGAGTTGCCGTGAGTTTTCTGGACTGTATGGCAATGTTCTGGAAGCATTCTCTCCTGGCTTTTCGCCCACATCTATGAGAGGCATCCTCAGAGGTTGTGAAGGTCTGTAGCAAACTAGGCAGGTGGGATTTATATACACCAGGCCTGTCCAACAGGCGGCCCGGGGGCCGCACACGGCCCTCCAGCCCCTTGGATCCGGCCCTCCTACCCTCCTGCAAGAAATCAGCTGTTTTAAAAAAAATTGAAAAATTGTAGCGGCGGCACAGCTGTCCGCCATTACCTGTCCCGGTTCTTCAGCAGACAGGAAATGAGCCAGGACAGGAAATGACGCCGCAGAGCCAAAGGACTACAAGTCCCAGCTTCCCCTCCGCGGCGCCATTTCCTTTGAGACTAGAAAAGTACAGGAAGTACTCTTCTGCTGTGTCTTCGGCTCCTGCCTCTGTGTCTTCGCCTCTCTCGTGCTCCGGCTCCTGGATCCTCGTTGGAAGAGAGAAGCCGGACCGGAGCAAGGCTGTGTGGAGCTCCATTTGGGCAGCGGTCGTTTGGGAAGGATACCGAACTAAGGTAGGCTGAAGCAGAGGGCTGTTTTGCTGGGGTGGGCCCGTTCCTTCCTTCCTTCCTTCCTTCCTTCCTTCCTTCCTTCCTTCCTTCCTTCCTTCCTTCCTTCCTTCCTTCCTTGCTTTTATTCTTGCTTTTATTTTATTTTATTTTATTTATTTCCTTTTATTTTTGCATTTATTCCTCCCTCATTTTTCCCCTCTATCCATATTCCTTCCTTCCTCTCTTCCTTTATTTTATTTTATTTTTATGTATTTTCACACTGCGGCCCCCCCAGGTGATCAGTGACCGGAATTCTGGCCCTTGGGCTAGTAGAAGTTGGACAGCCCTGATATACATCAAAGGAAATCAAGGGGTCAGCCCACACAATAACAGTAAAGAGAATAGTCTGGGCCCTAGATATACAAACCAGGGCTATTGAAGCAGTGAAAGAATGCAATATGCAAAGTATCAAGGTCCCAAGTCTAAATCGTCCATAGGTAGCGGGGAGACATTGCGGCTAAGGAGCCCCACTACGGCTAGAACATGTCCCTCCTCACGAGTAGTCCCGTAGCAACGTCACGGTAAATAGTTCCTGTGGCGTTGTTGGTGAGCCCAGAAGTGTGGCAGCCAGGGGGTGGGCCTGCGCATCTGTGTCCACTACGTCGTGAGTGGAGCCACGCCCCGACATAAAGATGTCACGTAACGTGTAGCACTGTAAGCAAGGACGCATGGCAACATAAAGACGTAGTAAACAAGGCAAAATGGGACGCATACGTCCTGGAGGAGGAGCGTAGATAGAGCAAACCGCTAATCAATCCCGGAAAATAAAGTGACAAGGGGACTCCCACGGTGAAAACATCAACCACTGGGCACCCGGAAATAAAGGTCTTGTATTGTGGCTACCCCAATGGGCAAATGCCAAAAGGTACACAAGCTCCCCCTGAGACACAGTCCAGTCCCCTTAGGGCAGGGGGAGAGCAAAATGTGCTGCACCGACGGGAAGTGTACAGTCAGCAAGGCCTGTGGCCCGTTTCGTATCCACAACTTAAACGTGACCTGGTAAACTTCGCAGTTCTGCATATATAGCATTATAGGTATAATACAGGAGGTCCTTCCTAGTAGACTATAGCAGTAAGGTGAAAAAGTGCTGTGGAATATATCCCTGGGCATTCCAGAGATGTAAAAAAAACCCCCTACTTACCTAGTTTCCAACAGACCTCAGAACCTCTGAGGATGCCTGCCATAGATGTGGGCAAAACATCAGGAGAGAATGCTTCTGGAACATGGCCAGACAGCCCAGAAAATTCACAGCAAAACCATGCTGAGAAGGATCCTGAACAGATTACAAAGTTGCAATTTGGGGTATACTCTGTGCAAAGGAAGTGGGTGGCTTTTTTGGTACAGAAAATGGCATTTTCTTTGCAGAAAGCAAGTTTCCTTCCGAAAAATCATAATTTCATTTCAATGCAGAAAAACATGTTTCCTGTGCAAAAAAAGAAAAAGAAAACCCTCAAATTACAGAATACGTCCTGAACTGCTGCTGAATCCGTAGTATAGATTGAGGGTGCTTATAAACATATTTTATAAGTTGTATTATACTCGGAAAATGTATTCTCCTGCAAAAGATAGAAAAGTTACTTTTCCTGAGTTACTTAATAGGCACTGTAGACCAAAATGTAACTTTTTGAAGGGCTGAGCCTCCACCTGATTGTCAAATATACCTAGCATTGTAAGCTCTGAAACAATGATTGACCAGCGCCTGTAACATTACCTTCAATCCAACAGAGTTTTGGGTTGATGTAGGTTTTTTGGGCTTTTGCTGCATTTTAGATGAGTTATATATTATAATCCCAGAAATATCCCACAAAGTGAACTCTTATGAAGAGCAGTGGCGGTTTAAGCCGTTACGCAGATTACGTGACTGTGTAAGGCACCACATACTCAGAGGCGCCAATATGGACCATCTTCAGTGCCCCCTTGCGCATTCTGCTATCTTTCTCCTCTGGCGCTCGGAGAGAACCAGAAGAGTGTGCTGCCGGAGAAGAACGAAACGCGCTAGCTAGGGCACAAGAGCCTGCCAGCCAGCGCATGCACGCAGCCCCCTTCCTCCTCTAAACATGAGCGCGTGCGCGCGCACCTCCCCTCACACGCGCCCCCGACACGCACTGTGTCCAGGCCTACCGGCGAGAAGAGCAAAGCCGGGCGGGGCTTCCCCGGGGCCCCATGCAGCCCGTCCCACCTGCCTTCTTCGGCAGTGCCGCCAGGAGCCCCCAGAAGAGAGGATGTGCTGGGAGGAAGAAGGTCAGTGGGATCCGGGTGGACCTCTGCTGGGAGGAGTTGCACCATGCCCGCTAGGGAGGCAGGAGCGGGCTAGGCTGGATGGCCCTTGGGACCTGTCCCAACTCTAGAAGTCTAGCAACAACAGTAATAAGAATAATGTAATATATATATATATATATATATATAGAGAGAGAGAGAGAGAGAGAGAGAGAGAGAGAGAGAGAGAGAGAGAGAGCGCCTGGGGACTCGGCGGTGCCCGGGTAATTTGAGAAAGGCATTGTGGGCCAAGGTTGGTCTTTATCCGTTATTTATGTGGCTCGCAGTGCTTTCAGGAAGTTAGTGAAGGTACTGCAAATCCCATTGTGCATGGTCCATCCTCCTCCAAACACCACCAGGATGTAGAGTGAGTCATGGAGGGTCTGTCTACCAAGTTTGGCCGTGATCCATCATTATTGGGAAAAGCAGTGGTATCATGAACTTACTGAAGGTACTGCAAGTCCCATCATCTGTGGTCTGTCCTCCTCTCAACTGGATGTAGAGAGGGTCATGGGTGCTCTTTGTGCCAAGTTTGGTCTTTATTGGTCATTGAAAGAGGGTCACATTGTTTTCAGGAAGTGAGTGAAGGTAGTGGAAGTCCCATCATCCATGGTCCACCCTTCTCCAAACTGCAGCAGGATGTAGAGTGGGTCATGGGAGCTCTTTGTGCCAAATGTGGTCTTGATCAGTCATTGGATGAAGGTTGCAGCTGTCTCAGAAAGTGAGTGAAGGTACTTCAAGTCCCATCACCTGTGGTCTGTTTTCCAAGCAGGACCAGGATGTAGAGTGGGTCATGGGGGCTCTGTGTGCCAAGTTTGGTCTTGATCAGTCATTGGAGTAGGTTCGCAGCAGTTTCGGAAAGTAAGCGAAGGTACTCCTAGTCCCATCATCCGTGGTCCGTTGTACTCCAAACAGCACCAGGATGCAGAGTGGCTCATGGGGGCTCTGTGTGCCAAGTTTGGTCTGTATTGGTCATTGGATGAGGGTCGCATTGTTTTCAGGGAGTGAAGGTACTGCAAGTCCCATCGTCTGTGGTATGTCCTCCTCACAACTGCACCAGGATATAGAGTGGGTCATGGGGGCTCTGTGTGCCATGTTCTGTCTTTATTGAAATTCTCTCCAGGACGATGAGAACGTTCACCTCCTGCTCTTCTCTGTTTCAGCCCCATTGATGGAGAAGCCCACTCCCCCACTCAGACTGGGAGAGCTGTCAGCAAGTAACATTATGCCAAATTCTCTTGATCTCTCCTGGACTGTTGAGGAAGGAAATTTTGACTCTTTTATCATCCAGTACCGGGATGCTCAGAATAAAACGCAAGCTCTCCCTGTCGACGGGAACCTGCGTTCTCTCCATCTCCACGACCTGGTTCCTTCGTACAGATATCAGATCAACCTCTATGGTGTCTCGGGAAGAAAACGTCTTGGTCCCATCTCCACCGAAGCAGAGACAGGTCAGCAAGCATACATCTAGAACAGTGGTTCTTAACCTGTGGGCTACGGACCACCAGTGGGCTGTGATGATGAAAATCCGGTCTACAAGCCTCCTTTTTCTTTATTTTATTTTATTTCTGCACCTTGGATGCCACCTCCCACTCCTTCCCTGTCATTGGCCATGGCATATGTTCTGTAACAGAAACCATGTGATCTATCTAAAGCATTTTTTTTAATCAGCACCCCAAACTGGATCTAAAGTTGACCAAAAACTGATTTGTAACCCTTTTGGTGCTAATGTTGGAGACTGGTCCCTGGTCAAAGTGGTCTCTGGTCAAAAAGGGTTGGGAACCACTTATCTAGAAGTAGGTGGGAGACCTCTGGCATTGGGACCAAATCTTTACCTCTGGGGAGTCAAATAGGACCCTTTGAGCTTTTCTAAATTGTTCAAGTAGCAACTGGTGGGTCTTGTGCCAGAAGGGTTGTGATCCGAGGTTTTAGTTGGATTTTTTTCTCTCGTGCCAGGAGTGACTTGAAAAACTGCAAGTCGCTTCTGGCGTGAGAGAATTGGCCATCTGCAAGGACATTGCTCAGGGGATGCCCAGATGTGCACGGGAATGTGGCGCAGCTGGCTAAGTGTCAGCTGCATAAGATCTCTCTGACCAGTAGGTCATGAGTTCGAGGCCTGCCCGGGTCGAGGTGGGTGCTTGACCTTTAAGTGTAGCCTGCTGTTGACCTTTGCAGCCTGAAAGACAGTTGCATCTGTCAAGTAGGAGATTAAGGTACCACATTAAGTGGGGAGGCAAATTTTGACTGAATTATGAGGCCATTAAAGAACTCCAGGAACACTGAGGAATGCTGAAGGAACAACAAGGAACGATGGGAACGCTGCGAAATGAGGAATGTGTCAGCTCCCCCTGGTGGCCAGAGTTTGCCTCTGTTCATCTATATGTGTGTATGTGGAAACAGCAGGGGTTGTCTGCTAAGTATGTGTACCTGTAATCCGCTCTGAGCCCCCTTATTTATAAGAGCGGAATATAAATAAAGTGTATTATTATTATTATCCTGTGGGAGGCTTCTCTTATGTCCTCGCATGGGAAGCTGAAGCTGACAGGCGGGAGCTCTCCCCTCTCCCTGGATTTAAACCGCCAACCTTTCAGTCTCCTGGCACTAGGGTTTAACCTATTGCACCACCGGGGAGTCCTAGTTGGAATGGTAAGAGCAGTTTAGCCCAGGGTCATTATTCAGATTATGCGGGGCGATTCACCAGCCTCTGTGGGGCGATCCCGCTGCCCTGCATCCTGCCTCACGCTTCCTCACCCCCCACCCCTTTCTGGCGCTGTTGTTTTGCCCACATTGGACACTTTCAACGGAGTCCTGCTGGGAGTGAGCCTGCATCATGTGATGGGCAGCATAGGGCTCAATCGATCAGCTGTGCTGCAAACTTCCTAGGACACTTGCAGTTAATCGTGTGATGAAGTCCTAAGGCATGCTGTTACACTGAGATAACCCACATCTCATCTCTTCCATTTCTCCACCGCCACTGCTAACCATCAGCAAGCTCTATCTGAGCTTGCTCATATCAATACAAAATGTCTGTATGATCAATATGAAGAAGATCCTATGGCTGGGTCGCCCTGGATTGAGTGGATGCTGGCTGCCTACCCTGGACGGCGAGCCTCTAAACCAGGGGTGGGCAATTGCCGGCCCTCCAGGTGTTTTGGACTTCAATTCCCAGAAATCCTAACAGCCGGTAAACTGGCTGGGATTTCTGGGAGTTGATGTCCAAAACACCTGGAGGGACGGTAATTGCCCACCCCTGTTCTTAGCCCTTTGTCCTCCTTAAAGAGCCTGGGGGTCCATTTGGACTCGTTGCTATCGATGGAGCTGCAAATCTCCACAGTATGCAAGACCGCATATTTCCATCTGAGACAGGCTAGGCGGCTGGCTCCCTACTTGTCCAGAGGTGACCTGGCTACGGTGATCCAGGCGATGGTCATCTTGAAACTGGACTACTGTAACACCCTCTACATAGGCCTTCCCTTGGCAGCAATCCGGAAACTTAAGTTGGTGCAGAATGCTGCTGCTTGACTACTGGCGGGAACATCTATTCTGCAGCAACTGCACTGGCTACCTATAGAGTACCGGATTGTTTTCAAGGTGATGGTATTGACCTTTAAGGCCTTGTATGGTCTGGGGCCAGTGTACCTGAGGGACCCTCTCACCCCATATGTTCCTCCGAGATCACTATGCTCAGAAGAACAGAACCTCCTGTTAGTCCCGTCGACCCACTCCTGCCGGCTATCTTCAACGAGATCGAGAGCCTTTTATGTGGCTGCACCATCTCTTTGGAACTCCATGCCGGATGAGGTCCGTGCCATCAATGAACTAGCTCCGTTTCGGAGAGCTTGTAAGACATTCCTGTTCAAACAAGCTTTCAACCTCACCGGCCCTTGAAGATAGATACTAAGCTTAGAAATCTAAACTCCTGATTCCTGTAGACGCTTGTTTTATGTGTACTATGTATTTTATGCTTTTATGTTTTTAGTATGTTGTATTAAATTGAATGTAGATTTTTTATGTGAATTATGTAAACTGCCCCGAGCCTGCTGGAAGGAGCGGTATATAAGAATGAATAATAAATAAATAAATAAATAAGAGATTAGCAACACTTTAATCATCCATTACCTGATGAGTACAGGAAAAAGGTCAATGCCATTATTGTCTTGCCTGGACAGCAGATCACAACTCCCTCCAATCATATCTTTATCTTCATTTTGTTTTGCTTTGTTTTTCCAGCTCCCTTGCCCACAACGCCGCCAACAACGCCGCCGCCACCACCTCAGCCCACTTTGGGGGATCTCTCTGTTTCGGATGTCACTAGAAACTCCGTCCGCCTGGCCTGGACGGTGCCCACTGGCAGCTTTGACTCCTTCTCAATCCAGTACAAAGATGCAGAAGGAAAGCCCCAAATGCTGCCAGTGGAGGGGGAGTCTCGTGAAATCACCGTCCCTAACCTGGTGCCCTCCCGGAGATACAAGTTCAACCTCTATGGAATCTCTGGTCGCAAGCGTGTGGGCCCCATTTCTGCTGACACTGTCACAGGTAGCGATGGAAACTTCTCTCTGCCTCAGATGTATTGCATTTCTGCAGATCTTCCCTCCATTTGCTGCATTGTAGGAAGGCAGTCCTTATGCTGAGTTTTGTAGAATCATAGACCAGTGTTTTTCAACCTTTTTTGAGTCGTGGCACATTTTTTACATTTACAAACCCCTGGGGCACACCACCAACCAAAATGACACAAAATGACACTCTAACACAGTAATACATAGAGTTAATATGCTTTTAAATGTATTTATACACTCAGTGTGAAACCTGGGCCTGTTTCAATGAACACAACATATATATGACTTCCTCTCACATACTTATACATGGCTATCATGTCTCCTCTCAGCCTTCTCTTCTTCAGGCTAAACATGCCCAGCTCTTCAAGCCGCTCCTCATAGGGCTTGTTCTCCAGACCCTTGTGAAATTTCACCCTGAGTGAAACTTGCTTCCAGTTAACTATGGATGTCATGAAGCTGTTATAAACAGTTCCTTGGGTGGGGGGAGGCAACTCTCGAAAAATCCTGGCCCTGGCATTCGGCGGAGCCCTTCCTTTGCCTCAGGGAGGATCTTTAGGGAGGGAAATAGGGAGAAAGAGCTGCTAGGAGGGGGAAGAGTGCCGATTTCCCACGGCACACCTGATGATCGCTCATGGCACACTAGTGTTCCACGGCACACTGGTTGGGAAACACTGTCATAGAATAATAGAGTTGGAAGAGACCAAATGGGCCATCTAGTCCAACTCCCTGCCATGCAGGAAAAGCACAATCAAAGTATCCCTGACAGGTGGCCATCCAGCCTCTGTTTAAAAGTTTCCAATGAAGGAGCTGGCACCACACTCTGACACAGAAAGCTCCACTGCTGAACAGCTCTCACAGGAAGTTCTTCCTAAGGTTCAGGTGGAATCTCCTTTCCTGTAATTTGAACCCACTGCTCCTCGTCCTAGTCCCCAGGGCAGTAGAAAACAAGCCTGCTATCTCTTCCTTATGACACCCTTTCACATATTTATACATGGCTATCATGTCTCCTCTCAACCGGGAATGTGGCGCAGCTGGCTGGATGTCAGCTGCATAAGATCTCTACTGACCAGAAGGTCATGAGTTCGAGGCCTTTCCAGGTCGGGGTGAGCGCTCGACCAATTATGTAGCTCGTTATCTACCTTTGTAACCTGAAAGACAGTTGCATCTGTCAAGTAGGAAATGTAGGTACCACTTGAGTGGGGAGGCTTAATTTAACTGATTTACTTTGCCATAAAAATGTCCAGGAAATACACACAAAAAAGAGTGAAGGAATGCGACAGCTCCGCCTGGTGGCCAGAAAAACTGGAATGTTAAATTGCCTCTGTGTCTGTCTTATATGTTGTATGTCAGATGGCAATGAATGTTTGTATATGTGCATTGTGATCCGCCCTGAGTCCCCTGTGGGGTGAGAAGGGCGGAATATAAATGATGTAAATAAATAAATAAATAAATAAATCCTTATCTTCTGCAGGGTAAACATATCTTGTTCTTTAAGACGTTCCTTATAGCAGTGTTTCCCAACCTTTTTTGAGCCGCGGCACATTTTTACATTTACAAAATCCTGGGGCACACCACCAACCAAAATGACACAAAATGACACTCTAACGCAGTAATACATATAGTTCATATGTTTTTAAATGTATTTATACACTCAGTGTGAAACCTGGGCCTGTTTCGATGAACACAACATAGATATCCTGGCAGGAATGGCAGAAAGACACAAACTTCCCACACATAACTCCCATTTGGGAAAAATCGACCTTGACATTTGGGGGTTACAGTTTCTGGGATTTATAGTTAACACACAAACAAAGAGCATCCTGAACTCTTGCAACAATGGAATTGAACCAAACTTGGCATATTGAACTCTCATTACCAACAGAAAGTACTGAAAGGGTTTGCTTGGGAATTGACCTTGAGTTTGGAAGTTGTAGTTCACATACACCCAGAGAGCACTGTGGACTCAAATAATGATGGATCTGGACCACACTTGAATACTCAACATTCCCAAATATGAACGCAGATGGAGTTCAGGGGAAATAGACCTTGACATTTGGGAGTTGTAGTTGCTGGGATTTATAGTTCCCCTACAATCAAAGAGCATTCTGAACCCCACCAATGATAGAACTGGGCCAAACTTCCCACACAGAACCCCAGGTGGCTCCCTTCCTGAATGGCTCTCTCTCTCTCTACCACACCAGAAGGGAAGGCACTCACTCGGTCCGCGGTTGCCTGCCTTCCTTCTTTCCTGCTGTTCGAAAGAAGAAGCCAATGGGACTGCCTCGGACCGCGCTCCTCACTTCCGCTTCCGTTCCCCGCCCTCCCTCAATTGGAGGCTGGCTGGCTGGCTGGCTGGCTGGGGAAACGGTCAAAGGAGGCGGCGCCCCGGCCCCTTCTTCTTCACTGCCGCCCGGCCCTTCCTCCTCCTCCCCCAAGCAGCAGCAGCAGGAGTTCGGCAGGAGGGGGAAGAAAGGGGGGAAGAGAGGTTTTTCCGCAGCACACCAGGTGATCACTCACAGCACTTTAGTGTGCCGCCAAACAGCGGATGGGAAACACTGCCTTATAGGACATGGTCTCCAGACCTTTGATCATTTTAGTTGCCCTCCTCTGGACACCTTCCAGCTTCCAGTAGATGTATCCTTAGACACTTAGCATACTCATTCTCATGTTCTCTTGCCCAATAAAATCCTATGAAATGCACAAGGTTTCCAAAGGTCAACAGGCGATTTGAAAACACATACATATACAGTAATGAATGAATTGTTTGTTGTACTAGCCATAGGCCATGACATAAAATATACAACCTTTAAAAGTACAACAAGCACTTTCTAATATACATATACAGTAGAGCAGTGGTTCTCAACCTGTGGGTCCCCAGGTGTTTTGGCCTACAACTCCCAGAATTCCAAGCCAGTTTACCAGCTGTTAGGGTTTCTGGGAGTTGGAGGCCAAAACATCTGGGGACCCCCAGGTTGAGAACCACTGCAGTAGAGTCTCACTTATCCAACCTTTGCTCATCCAACCTTCTGTATTATCCAACACAGTCTACCTCCCGCCCAGATTCACATCTGTTTCAATACATTATGATGTTTTGGTGCTAAATTCGTAAACACAGTAATTACTACATAACGTTATCATTTATTGAACTGTTTTTTCTATCCATTTGTTGTAAAACATGATGTTTTGGTGCTTAATTTGTAAAATCATAATGTAATTTGACGTTTAATAGACTTTTTCTTTATCCCTTCTTATTATCCAACATTTTCGCTTATCCAACGTTCTGACGGCCCGTTTATGTTGGACAACCGAGACACTACTGTATCTAGACTTATGAAATAGTAAACAGAATCTTCTCCCCTTCATTTGCATGCTCAGTTTGTACTTTCTAGTTCAGCTCTCCGACTCTCTTCCTCTTTCTAATGCTCTTTTATTTCTCCTGACCCCTCCCAGCATCATCTCCACAGGAACCTCCAGTTCCTCCCAGTTTGGGGCAGCTCTCTGCTTCTGACATCACCAGTGACTCTGTCCGCCTCTCATGGACAGTCCCCAATGGGAGCTTTGACAGCTTCCAGGTCCAGTACAAAGATGCCAACGGCAAGCCTCAGACCATCTCGGTGGAGGGAGTCTTTCGTGAGTTCATCATCCCCAATCTGGCCCCATCCCGCAGATACAAGTTCAACCTTTATGGATTCACTGGACGCAAGCGCCTGGGTCCCATTTCTACTGACGCTGTTACAGGTCAGTTTCATGTGAGTGCAGCACCTTTGTCAAGGTCTGTGCAGAATGCTGGAGCTCAGAGTCAAATTACACAATTGATCTGAAATGGTCAAGAAGCAGCACCATGGCAGAGAGAGTTGAGTTGATATCAGTGCTTCTTTTAGATTCCTCCAGAACAGAATAAGCAGTTCTCTGCGCATTGGGAATGTGGCGCAGCTGGCTGGGAGTCAGCTGCATAAGATCTCTACTGACCAGAAGGTCAAGAGTTCGAGGCCTGCCCAGGTCGAGGTGGGCTCTCGACCTATTGTGTAGCCTGTTGTCGACCTTTGCAACCCGAAAGACAGTTGCATCTGTCAAGTTGGAAATTAAGGTACCACTTAGTGGGGAGGCTAAATTTAACTGATTTACGAGGCCATAAAAAAGATCTCCAGAAAACGTGCTGAGGAATGAAGGAGTGTGACAGCTCCCCATGGTGGCCAGATGTTAAATTGCCTCTCTCTGTCTTGTGCGTTTGTGTGTCTAAATGTAATGTGTACATTGTAATCTGCCCTGAGTCCCCTGCGGGGTGTGAAGGGCGGAATAGAAATGAAGTAAATAAATAAATAAATAAATAAATAAATAAATAAATTCTCTTTCACTGTTCTACTCAGAGAAAGGAATGGTTCATTTTTTTTAATAAGAGATCTGCCTATCTTTGCGATCGCATCTTCCCCTATGAACCAACACGAGCCCTAAGGTCATCCAGGGAGACTCTCCTCTCGCTTCCACCTCTATCTCAGGTGCGTTGGTGGGGATGAGGGAGAGAGCCTTCTCGGTGGTGGCCTCCCGGCTCTGGAACTCTCTTCCTAGAGAGATCAGACTGTCACCTACCTTGCCCTCCGTCCGCAATAACCTAAAAATATGGATGTTCCATTGTGCCTTTGAATAGGCAAAGAATTGGCCCTTTAATATCTACGTTCCAGCACTTTAGCATTACCCTCCGCTGTACAATCCTGACATTATAAAGCTCAAGGACATTACTCTCCCATCCCTGCCACTGAATTTTGCACTTCCCCTTAGCTCTATCTAGGCATTTTTGCACAAACTTAGAGCCTCTGAACACTATTTTCATGATGTTTTGTTGTGATATGTTTCTATTTGGTTTGGTTTGGTTTTTATTTTATTGCATTACGTTTTAACTCTGTATTCTCTGGGCTTCTCCCTTTGTAAGCGGCGCCGAGTCTCTTTGGGGAGATGGAGGCGGTGTATAAAAATAAAATTATTATTATTATTATTATTATTATTATATAAATGGAGTAAATAAATAAATAATAATAAATCTAGAAATAGTAGTAAAAAAAATCAGCCCAAAAAGCCAGGCTTGACTTACCCACGGGTCAGTGTAAATCAGTGTTTCTCAACCTGGGGGTCTGGACCCGGGGGAGGGTGCACAGAGGGTTTCAGAGGGGTCGCCAAAGGTCATCAGAAAGCATATATTTCTGATAGTCTTAGGAACCATTAATCTATATATATAAAGGAAGAGTCGTCGTGGAACGACCGTCCCAAACAGAGAAACCTTACAACGCAGAAACACCAAACTTGCCAACAGAAACAGGCCTCAAGCAAGGTATGTTTGTAGCAAAGAAACTTTCCACCCAAAACCTAAAAGGCCCCCAAAACAACGAGTTAAAAACTACATTTCCCAGCATCCTCCGGGGCTGCCAACGACTCTCCCAGCCTCTACATTCTGACAACATGATTGGCTGCCAATAAGGGCGGATTTGCATAACTCCTGTACTGGCCAGCCAACATGAACATTCTGACCCATAATAAACTGTCAGAGGAGGATAAGGCAAAAGGCTGAGGCACAAACACAAACACCCAAATCACTTCCCACAGAAAATTTACACCCCTACAAATCACAGACCATGCCCAAAATTGATAGTAAGGCTTCATTAACTTAATTTCCCTGACTAGGCCTCATTTAATGGAATGCTATTTACGCTCTGAATTGACAGTAAGGCTTCATTAACTTGATTCTCCCGACTACGGCTCAGCTCATTGGACATTGTGTATGGCCTGAATTGACAGTAAGGCTTCGTTAACTTGCTGTTCTTGACTAGGCCTCAGCTCATGGGACATTGTGTATGGCCTGAATTTACAGTAACCTACCTTGGCACACAGAGACCCTATGACCCACGCTACATTCTACTACAGTTTGGAGGAGGGTGGACCATGGATTATGGGACTTGAAGTACCTCCATGGATAATGGGATTTGTACTACTTCACAACCCATCATTCCCCACAGACCACTGTGGCCCAGAACCAAGACCGATAAAGACCAAACTTGGCACACAATGCCCCCCATGACCCACACTCCATCCGACTGCAGTTCAGAGGAGGGCACACCATGGAAAATGGGATTTCAAGTACCTCCACTCACTTCCAAAGTACCCCACCCACACACGCATCAACCTCTACATCAACACAGCAGACGGAAAGACAAGAAACATTGTATATCCACAAGCTATGCAGAACGCCAGCAACACCACACACCAACAACTCCCCAGGACTTCCATATCCCACCCACCAGAACAACCCACGACAGAGCCATGGCCCCAACAACACCATAACGAACAACAATTCCAACCCTTACATACTCAGACTTTCTCGCATCTCCTAAATAGGGCACAGCAACGCGTGCCGGGTACAGCTAGTTTATATATATATATATATACATACATACATACATACATACACACAGTATATATATATATATATATATATATATATATATATATATATAGTTGTGAGCTATGCTGGCGGTAGCATAATAGCCAGGCAGGTCACAACTGAAGGGTCTGACAAAAGAGCGTCAACGGGCAGGATGGGCTCTCTAGCCTTTTGGCAACCATCCTAAGAGAAGGAAAACTCTGATTTCAAACCCGGGCAGATGGTGCTCGTCTAACCCTGTAAGGTCAACCATCTAAGAGAAGGAAACTCGAACCAAACCTACGACCTGAGGACCTCGCTGCCACCGTCCCAGCTTACTAGGCCCCGGCAGACGAACCTTTGGTTTAAAGGGTGAGGCCAGTTCTGTGCACGCTACGCTCCACCTGAAAAATCCATTGCACAGGCTGGAAGGACACATCCAACCTCCGAATCATCAACGCGCTTGTAGAAAGCGTGGGATGAGTCCTTCCTGAATCTTCATTCGTGAAGAAAAGCCAAGATTATTTGAAACACAAGATTAGTACACAGCAAACAAGGTCACTCTGTTGGCTGTTGTATTGGATATACATGTCGGACACTTTCCAAGAGTCTAGGACTGTGTGATGCATCGGCGAATAATGCGTGCAGATCCCAGTAGGGTGGCCTTTCGCAGCTGACAGATGGTAAGGTCTTGAGGCACTGCACCCAGTGTGCCGATCACCACTGGGGCCACCTTGACTGGCTTGTGCCAGCGTCCTTGCAGTTCTTTAAATCCTTGTATCGTGTCAGCTTTTCCAGTTGTTTCTCTTCAATCCTGCTGTCACCTGGGATTGCAACATGCAGAATGTGTGAAAATATGGACAATCCCTATTTGGTTTTTTAACACCATGGTGATGTCAGGAGTCTTGTGCTCCAAAACTCAGTCAGAATGCGGAACTTCCAGAGTAGTTTGACGTGTTCATTTTCTGTAACCTTTTCAGGCTTGTGATCCCACCAGTTCTTTGTCACAGGCAGATTGTATATGTGACACAAGTTCCGGTGAATAATAATAATAATTATTATTATTATTATGGTACAGTTCTTACACTGACCCATAGATATGTTGACCCAATTTTTTAAAACAAAAACTTCTAGACTTCCAAATGAGTATATATGGCAATATCATCTTTTTAACAGTTACCTTTCTTACCTGTACTATCCTTGAAATGTTCACATTTCAGATGCCCTTATTAGTACCAACAAATAATTCACTAAGTCTTGAAACAAAACAAAAATCTTAAAAAATTATATTCAATTCAAACCAGAATTTTTCTTACTAGGTTTAACAGATAAGCATGTACGTTTAGACCGAAATGAGGATAAAATATTTACATATATCATTACTGCGGCTCGAATGACCTACGCTAAGTTATGGAAACTGGGAAAAAAACTCCGAATATGAACCAATGGCGAGAAAAAATGTCAAATATCAGAGATATGGACAAATTAACCTTATTTTTAAAACAAAGTAATGGAAGTCCAATCAAATCCACAGACTGGACTCCATTTGATGAATATAGATTGCAATCAAATGTAAATTCAATTTAAACAAGAGTGTTATCGTAGTAAACTAGACTAGAAAAAAATGTATAAGGATAGTAGTCAATGATTTAATATAAATTACATTATAAAGTGTTACTAACATTTATATTAATTATCAAGAAACAAATAATCAACATGAAATTGCAATGCTATTGACTGGATGTACAAAAAATGGAAGTTGAATACTTTTATGTTTTTTGGTTTTGTTTTTTGGTTTTTTTGTTCTTTTTTTCTTTTCCTCCTTACTTTTGATCCCCTACCCCCTCCTTTCCTTCAACCCCACTCACTACCCCTTAAATTTCCGGCATTCTTACCCTCTTTGTCCTCATCTTGGGTTCCCTATTTTGTCACTTTATTTCTTTTATGTATCAACACTGCAAAAAAAATCTTCAATAAAAACTATTTTTAAAAATAATTCACTAGGTCTCCCTTTCTCTTTTAATTCATAGTGTCACCTCCAGCGGAAACACGAGCTCCACCCAGCTTGGGTCAGCTCTCTGTCTCAAACGTCACCAGTGATTCTGCCCATCTCACCTGGACTGTTCGTACAGGGGAGTTTGACTCCTTCTTAATCCAGTACAAGGACGCTGAAGGCAAACCTCAAGCCTTGTCCTTGGATGCAAGTGCCCGTGAGACCACCATCACTAGTCTATCCCCTTCCCGTCGATACAAGTTCAACCTCTATGGAATTGCAGGGCGTAAACGTCTTGGCCCTTCCTCTGCAGATGCAGTCACAGGTAAGTGTGCATGACTTTAAACTGAGATATGCTATCTCAAGCTGTATTTCAGAGAAAACTTAATAAATTGGTGATATGAACCAAAATCCACAAAATGCATAAATTTAGGTTAGGAGGCATGTGGATTGACAACAGTAGATGTGGAAAGCATCTAGGGCAAGCATCTAATCTAAGGCAGGTATGGGCAAACTTGGGCCCTCCCTCCAGGTATTTTGGACTTCAACTCCCACAATTCCTAATAGCCTGTAGGTTGTTAGGAATTATGGGCGTTGAAGTCCAAAATACCTGGAGGGTCCAAGTTTGCCCATGCCTGATCTAGGGGGGTCTTAGTAGATCACAGACTAAACTTTAGACAGCAAGGGCCAAAAGAAAAAAGGGCAATGCAATTCTAGGATGCATCAGCAGGAGTATCGTGTCAGCTCTCGCTATTCACAAGTTCTTCATGAATGGATCCAACTTGAAAATATTTGGGGGGAAATCGAGAAAGCAAAGCTTGGTTTGGCACTGTCTAGTAATGTACTGTAATTGCATAGATCCTCAGATTCTCTCCAACACTCGTTTGCTGTTTTGTATTAAGAGTGCTATTTTACTAGGCAAATGTACGTATATAGTGGGATTTGAGTATCCACGGGGTCCTGGAACCAAATTCTTTAAGCTATACCGTATATATTTGAGTATAACTAGTTTTTCAGTCTGTTTTAAGGCTGAAAAAGCCCCCCTTGGCTTATACTCGAGACAAAGTTATTTATTATTTTATTCTGTTATTATTTTATTACATTTATTATTTTACTCTATTTATTATTATTACATTCATTATTTTACTTTATTATTACTATTACATTTATTATTTTACTCTTTTTATTATTATTATTACATTCATTATTTTACTTTATTATTACTATTACATTTCTTATTTATTCTATTATTATTACTACATTTATTATTTTGCTCTATTATTATTACATTCATTATTTTACTTTATTATTACTATTACATTTATTATTTTGCTCTATTATTATTACTACATTTATTATTTTGCTCTATTATTATTACATTCATTATTTTACTTTATTTTTACTATTACATTTATTATTTTGCTCTATTATTATTATTACATTCATTATTTTGCTTTATTATTACTATTACATTTCTTATTCTATTCTATTATTATTACTACATTTATTATTTTGCTCTATTATTATTACATTCATTATTTTACTTTAGTTTTACTATTACATTTATTATTTTACTCTATTTATTATTACATTCATTATTTTACTTTATTATTACTATTACATTTCTTATTCTATTCTATTATTATTACTACATTTATTATAGTGCTCTATTATTACATTCATTAATTTACTTTATGTTTACTATTTCATTATTTTACTCTAATTTATTATTGTTTTTACATTTACATTATTTTACTCTATTATTATTTTACATTTATTATTTCACTGTATTTATTATTGTTATTATTATTATTTAACTCAATGCATTATTATTATTACATTAATTATTGTACTCATATTATTATTACATTCATTATTTTACTTTATTATTACTATTACTATTTATTATTTCACTCTATTATTACTGTAATTATTACATTTCCATTATTTTACTCTATTATTATTGGAAGAATACGGAAGCACATTTACATTGAAGAAGGTTGGAATAATGGTTTAATCAGAGTTGGACAGTCTTATCTTAAATTATAGTTTTATGTAAATATTCAAAAACATTTAACCTAATAATGCCTCAATTAATGTAATTTTATTGGTATCTATTTTTATTTTGAAACTTACTAGTAGCTGCTGTATTTCCCACCCTCGGCTTACACTCAAGTCAATATGTTTTCCCAGTTTTTTGTGGTAAAATTAGATGCCTCGTCTTATATTCAGGCCGGCTTATACTCGAGTATATACAGTAGAGATCCTGCTGTATTGTTACCACACTTTTGCTCTGGTCAGACCTCAACTGAAATACTGTATGTGTGTATGTGTGTGTGGTGTGGCCTGCAGACAGGCCCGGAGTGCATCTACAGGCCCTGACACACTCTCAGAGAGAGAGTGTATGTGTGGTGGGGCCTGCAGACAGGCCCAGAGCACACCTACAGACCCTGCCACACTCTCAGAGAGAGAGAGTAAATGTGTGTGTGTATGACAGGGCCTGCAGACATGTCAGATTATTGCATTTTGAATGGCAATTCATGAGTCAGCACAAGATGTATTTTCTGCAGTGTGATATGTTTGACACCAGATGGCGCTGTCTCAAGACTGATAAATGGAATCTTGAGGAATGACAGTTGGGATCTGACAGTTGGGAATTGTCCGTTGAAGAGGACAGTTGGGATTGAATATTTGTGAGGATAGGATGTTTAGAAAGGTAGCTGAGATTGCTGTTGTTTTTCCATGCTTAGCTTGTTATTGTTAAATACAATTCAATACAAAGTTATATTTTTACCTTGTGAATTGAATGAGAGTGTCATTATTCACACGAACAGAGACTGGAGTTTATTGGGCCGATGGAGAATTAAACTTCTATATTTCTGTTGCCTATTCCGCTGTGGCATAAATACTCGACGCCGAAGAGGTTATGGGCCCAGATCCCAGAACCCAGAACCCAGAACCCAGAATTGCAGAGGCACAGAGATACTACATAACCCATAATTCATAGAAAAAGTTTTTGAATAACACTAGAAATTGCAGCAGAAGTCGCTGTTTACCTCAGTGTTAGAGAAAAAAGCTGAAGTGAATTTTTGCCAGGAGCATCTGTAGTGTGTTGAAAGATGGCATTATTTGAAGCACAGCATCATTTGGAGAAACTCAGAGGCAGCTCAAATTATTTAATATGGGCTACCAAAGTGCGAGCAGTTTTGGCAAAGGAGGAGCTGCTATCCTGCCTTACACATCAACCTATTTCTGATGCAGAAAGGTTGAAAGATGGCAAGGCAAGGGCTACCATCATCCTGTCAGTTGACGATAGGAACCTCACATATTTAGCTCTGGAAGAAACAGCCGCTGACTGTTGGAAAAGGCTTGAAAAGCTGTATCAGCAGGCTACTGGAGGCTCAAAAGTTTTATTGAGCAGAGAACTGTTTTCACTGAAGCTTCTGTCAATGGATGATTGTGCCAGAGAGACTCATTTGAGTAAAATGCTGAGCCTATTTAATGATTTAGCAAAGGGGCACCAATTTTCAGAAGATCAGAGAGGCTTAATTCTACTAAGCAGTTTGGGGCAGAGCTACAACTCATTCATTGACTCCATGCAATCTGTGAAAGAAGAGGACATCAACTTCGACTTAGTTTCGACTAGATTGGAGAACTGGGCTTGTTACAGAAGAAATGCCCAGCAACTTTCAACGGAGAAGACGGTCAACAAAGGCTTCAATATGAAGAGGAAAGAGACAATCCAGTGTGACATCATCTGTTACATTTGTAATAAAAGAGGACACAAAGCTAGACAATGTCATCAGAACAAGTTTAAGAAGAGTGAATCAGCACAGAGCAAGAAAGAACAGATCAACAATTCAAGAAAAGACTCTGATTCAGGCTGTCTGTTGATGAGTTTACAATGTAACAATGATTTTATTCCTCAGGTACCCTGGATTATTGACTCTGGGAGTGCAAAGAGTTTTGTTAAGGATAGTAAATTGTTAGCAGAGAAAGAACCTTTATCTGGTTCTATGCAGAGTTGTGTGAGTCTAGCCAATGGTCAAAGGTGCAAGGTTTTAACAAAGGGAGAAGTTGAAATTGGTCAACTTAGTCTAAAGTTAGACAATGTTTATTTAGTTCCTGAGCTAGAACACAATGTTCTAGGGGTGAAACAACTTGCAGACCATGGTTTATCCATTGTGTTTGAAGGGGAGTTATGTAAAATGAGTAATAAAAATACAGGTATGTATAAGGAAGTAAAATTTCAAAATGGTTTCTATAGAATGAATGCTAGTAATAAAATGTCTACAAATAGTATTCAGAGTTTGGAAGTGAAACCTCTGCATGGTGACAGATGTCTGCACATGCTACACAGGAAGTTTGGACACATGAACTATAATATGATTAGAAAGACTGCACAGCTAGTAGGCATTCAAATACCAGAATGCAGAAATTATTTAGAGTGTGCTGTCTGTAACAAAACAAAGTTAAAGGCTTATCCTGTTGCCAAAAGGAGTGATAGAGTAACAACTAAGTTACAGTTAGTGCACATGGATCTAGCTGGACCTTTTCCAAAGAGTATTGGAGGGAATGTATTTCTACTAGTAATAGTAGATGATAGGTCTTGATTTGGCTTCGTTTACCCTCTGAAAGGTAAATTTCAGGTGTATGAAAAATTTATTGAATGGTACAATTTTGTGAAGAACCAATTTCCTGATTTGACTGTTAAACAAGTTCAATCTGATAGAGGAGGTGAATTTGTGAATGAAAGACTTAAGAATTTTTTAAGGATAAAGGAATTTGGCATAGGAAAACAAATCCGTGTGTATCAAAAGAAAATGGAATTGCGGAGCGTCGCTTAGGTGTAATTCAAACCATGGTAAAATCAATGCTTGAGGATGCACAAATGTCCAAAGGTTTTTGGGCAGAAGCAGCTAACACTGCCAATTACGTGCTGAATAGGTTATGGACCTCAAGTGTAAATGAAATCCCATTTTATTTGTTTTATGGAAGACATCCAAAGGTGGATCATTTTCAAGTATTTGGTGCGCATGCAAATGTCTTAATTCCTATACAGCAAAGAGACAAAAGAGATCAGCATTGGGTAAAGATGCAATTTATTGGATATGAAGGTGGAACGAAAGGCTATAGATTCTGGAATGGCTCTTCTCCAGGGAAGAAGATCACAGTCTCCAGATCTGTAAAGTTCAAAAATAATACTCATTGGGATAGAATTCATGCGAACACTGAAGTGTTCATAACCCCAAGTGTTTCTAGAGTAAAGAATGAATCTGAAGTTGTAGAGGTATTAGATGAGGCAAATGTGGAAGAAAGCAAGGAACAATCTGAAGAAAGTAATTTTCATGATTTTTGCGCCACAAACTCTGACTTAGTGTCCAAATCTGTAACAGAGGTTGATGGACATTGTCAAGAGGGAGATTAGGGATGTGGAGGAGACTAAGGATGAGATTCCTAGGAGATCCACACGTATCACTAAAGGAATTCCACCAGCCAAGTACCAAGTCACGCAAATAGGAAGTATAGAGTGGAAAGATCCTAATTCTTACGCTGAAGCATTGCGTAGACCGAAAAATGAACGTGATTGTTGGGTAAAAGCAATGAAGAAGGAATTTGATTCACTTCATTCTTTAAATGTTTTAGAACAAGCAAATGTAACCAAAGATGTAAAGGTAATTGGTTGCAAGTGGGTATTTAAAAGGAAAACACAAGTTGATGGTTCATTATTGTACAAAGCAAGATTGGTTGCACAAGGTTTTGGTCAAATTTACAATCAAAATTATGATGAGGTATATGCTCCAACGATTAGACCTGAAAGAATTAGGACTGCTTTAGGCATCGGTGTGCAAAGAAAGTATGTTATAAGGCATTTTGACATTGCCACAGCTTATTTAAACGCAGAGCTGACTGACAATGTATATATGAGAGCAATACCTGGTTTTGAAAAAGATACTCCAACTGGTGTATATCGACTACGGAAGGCATTATACGGGCTAAAGCAAGCAGCAAGATGCTGGAACCAGTGTATAGACGAAAAGTTAAAGGGTCTTGGCTTCGAAAGAAGCAGTGTAGATACATGTCTATATAAGAAAGGAAAAGAGTCTAAAAAGCAAACATTTGTTTTGGTGTTTGTCGATGATCTCTTAGTACTAGCACCATCCGAAAGGGATGTGGAACAAGTTTTCAAGGGACTAAACTCAAGTATGACTGTAAAAGATCTTGGAGAAGTCCGGAAATACTTAGGCGTAAATGTAACTAGAACTGAAAAAGATATTTGTCTAGATCAGAAAGACAAAATTTTTGAGTTACTTGAGAGAACAAGATTGACTCTGTGTAAAACAGTAGCAACTCCAATGGTACCAGATTTTTTAAAGCTTGATAGAGGTGAAATGTTTGACAATCAAACATTGTATAGATCAGTGGTTGGGAGCCTCTTGTATTTGGCAAATTGGACTAGGCCTGACATCGCCTATGCCACTAATGTACTAAGCAGGAGAGTGAATGAACCAACGTTGACTGATTGGCAAGCTGTAAAAACGAGTGTTAAGATATTTGAAAGGAACATGTGACAAAAAGCTAAAAATTTGTCCAAAAGAAAGCGGTATGAAGGGGTTTGCAGACGCAAGTTTTGGTGACAACGAACAAAACTTGTCATGTTCCGGGTATCTAATTAGTTTTAATGGGATACAAGTGACATGGAAATCTCGTAAACAGTCACACGTTTGTTTATCCACGGCAGAAGCCGAATTTTCTGCTTTGTCTGACTGTTGTACAGAACTAGAGTGGATAAAGGCTCTAGTAAACGAGTTCCAAAGTTTTGAAGATAAGATATCTTTATTTACTGATTCTCAATCTTGTATAGCAATATCAAATGCTGAAGGATTAAAGCAGAGAACAAAATATATTGGGGTAAGGTACCAAAATGTTAGAAAGTTAGTACAGGATGGTTTTATTAATCCTGTGTATGTCCAGTCAGATGAGAATATGGTTGATATGTTTACAAAATCATTGACTAATTGTAAATTAAATGTATTTTGTAAGAAGATATTGTTATTATAAGTAATGTGTGTACTTGTGTTGCTCATGAAGGAGGAGTGTCAGATTATTGCATTTTGAATGGCAATTCATGAGTCAGCACAAGATGTATTTTCTGCAGTGTGATATGTTTGACACCAGATGGCGCTGTCTCAAGACTGATAAATGGAATCTTGAGGAATGACAGTTGGGATCTGACAGTTGGGAATTGTCCGTTGAAGAGGACAGTTGGGATTGAATATTTGTGAGGATAGGATGTTTAGAAAGGTAGCTGAGATTGCTGTTGTTTTTCCATGCTTAGCTTGTTATTGTTAAATACAATTCAATACAAAGTTATATTTTTACCTTGTGAATTGAATGAGAGTGTCATTATTCACACGAACAGAGACTGGAGTTTATTGGGCCGATGGAGAATTAAACTTCTATATTTCTGTTGCCTATTCCGCTGTGGCATAAATACTCGACGCCGAAGAAGACAGGCCCGGAGCGCACCTACAGGCCTTGCCACACTCTCGGATAGTATGTGTGTATGACAGGGCCTGCAGACAGACTTGGAGCGTACCTACAGGCCCTGCTGTAGTGGAAATTTGGGTTCTTGGTTGCAGAGCCCGTAAGGTGGAAGAACTCAGCCAAGGCCGATGAATCCAACAAGACTATTTAAATCTCAATCCGATCAGTATTGGGCGAATAGCCCTGACTGTTGTAGGTCAAGAAACAAAATGGCTATTCTCCCCGAGCTTACAGGATATATATACTCATTCATATCAGCAAGTAACATTCTTCACATTAACCCTTAGTATGTCTCTTTCTTTGTTCTGCTGTCTCTGGGCAGATTATTGCTGACATATGGGCACTTCGAGCATCTCCTCTTGGGAGGAGTACTTTTTACTTTTTACCCCTTCATTCCTCACTCTTTTTGTTGCTAGCGATGCCTGCGAGCTTGCAACTACAATTATACATCATCATATCTTTCTGTAAGATCTCCAGCAATAATCATATCAATCTGGCCTATTCTGTAAACATAAACATATCATTTTCTACACGTTAACCACACTCTTCTGGGTTGTAACATAAATCACATTCTCAATGGTCCTCCTAATCAAAAGAACAAGACATGGTGTTATCAATAAAACAAGAACAATTTTTACAAATATAATGAAGCCTGCAATCACCAACTTTCTTAACCAGGCCAGACTTGGCAACTATGAAGTTAGCCATGAAAACTGAGATGGTTCATTAATGTTATGCTGAATCATGACCTGTAGCTTTTTTAGGTCATCTTCTATTGTTTAGTTCAAATTGTGACATTGTATCACACTCTCGGAGAGAGTGTGTGTGGTGGGGTGTGTCGAGCAGATTTCCGTGTGTGAAGGGGGCTTCCTCTTTCGTGCTTCCGAAGAAACAGAAGACACAAAAGACACGAATGAAACGGTAGGAACGAATTTCGTGCATATGACTAAAAATCACTTAAAATTTTTGGAGACTCTTTTGCAGATGTGGTCCTAATTCCTGTTTTTCAGCATCTCCAGCAAAGAAAGAAGAGACAGTGCAGCCCAGCCTGGGGGAACTTTCCATTTCTGATATTACCAGCAACTCTGCTCTTCTCTCCTGGACTGTCCTAACGGGGAGTTTTGACTCGTTCCTGATCCAGTACAAGGACGCAGAGGGCAAACCCCAGTCATTGCCCGTGGAAGGCCCCTCTCGCAAGGTCACGGTTTCAAACCTGGCTCCTTCCCGTAGATACAAGTTCAACCTTTACGGACTTTCTGGTCGCAAACGGCTTGGCCCTGTGTCAGCTGAGGCCACCACAGGTCAGCAGATGTCTTTTCTGTGTCTTTTAAAGCAGTGGGTGGTATAAAGCAGTGTTTTTCAACCTTTTTTGAGACACGGCACATTTTTTACATTTACACAATCCTGGGGCACACCACCAACCAAAATGACACAAAATGACACTCTAACACAGTAATACATATAGTTAATATGTTTTTAAATGTATTTATACACTCACTTAGTTGCTGGGAGTTATAGTTCACCCGCAATCAAAGAGCATTCTGAACTCCACCAATGATGGAATGGAATCAAACTTCCCACACAGAACTCCCATAACCAAGAGAAAATACTAGAAGAGTTTGGTGGGCATTGAGCTTGAGTTTTGGAGTTGAAATTCACCTACTGTATATCCAGAGAGCACTGTGGACTCAAACAATGTTGGATTAGGACCAAACTTGGCATGAATACTCAATATGCCCAAATGTGAACACAGATGGAGTTTGGGGAAAACAGACCTTGACATTTGGGAGTTACAGTTGCTGGGAGGGGGACCTCGAAAGACCAGCAGTCTCCCTCTCACTTAGGCTGCCCCCTCCCTCCCCGTCAGGCTTGAATTGGCGACGTGGGGAGCAGCAGTCTCACTCACCACCTGCACAGCTCCTCGGGGGTCAGAGGGGCGGCTCAGGTGGGCATATCGGGGCTGGCAAAGCAGGAAGGAAGGAAGGCGGCGGTGGTGGGCAGGGAACCGGAGGGAGGCCGAGAGCGGTTTCGTGCACCCGGGGAGGAGGGGAGGAGGGAGGGGGCGGGGCCGCGCTGGACTGAACCATCTGGCATTAGGCCCGGGGGAGGGGGAGGCAAGAGGAGGTCTCTACTTGGGGAAAGGGAGGCGGGCCTTCCCAATGCATGGAGAGGGAGAGACCAAGTAGACAAGGGGGGGGGGGGGTGTTTGTAATTTTGTGCCTTTATCGAGGTATGTTTCTTAGGGTTTTTATACTTCAACACACTAGACTCTCCCCCCCTCCCCTTTCTGGAGGTTCCAATTTCCCACGGCACACCTGATGATCGCTCATGGCACACTAGTGTGCCCCGGCACACTGGTTGAGAAACACTGGTATAAAGGATGAGAGATATGAATTCCTTCCATAATACCCTTTTATCTTCTAATCCAGGAAAGAGAGATGTGTGCTTCTCCATCATGTTTGTGGTCATCCCATAGTTTCTCGTCCTCTCTTTTTCTTTCCTTACTGGGTATAAAGAACTGTACTGCATGTTTGCTGCCATGTTAACGTTTTCTCCTTTGCCTTTCAGGCTTTCCCCCTTCTTTGGGCATTTCTTGGCCTTGCCATGCTTTCATTCCCTCCCATAGCAGAACAATCCAGGTGCAGAACGTTTCTCATGGCCCTCGGGTCTCTTTCCTTCCCTTTTTTCCATCCTAGTTGAACCAGAGGAGAAGGAGGAAGAGGAGGAAGGCAAAGAACGCAAACCTCGACTGGGGGAACTCTTGGTTTCAGAAACCAACAGCGATTCAGTCCGCCTTTTTTGGAGTGTCCCAGTGGGACGTTTTGATTCTTTCCTTGTTCAGTATGAAGACGGAGATGATGATGTGCAGACTCTGACAGTGGATGGTGACTCTCGAGAGGTCACAATCCCTAACCTGGCTCCATCCCAGAGGTACCAATTTGACCTCTATGGCATCGCAGGTGGTGAAACCCTTGGGCCTATATCTACTGACACCTTCACAGGTGAGCAGTGAATGCACATCCTTTGTCAGTCTCTGGGGCCAAGGTGTATAAATATGTGAGAAGAAGTCATGGGGAGGAGGGAGCAAATTGTTTTTGCTGTCCTGGAGACCAGGACGCAGAACAGTGGCTTCAAACTACAGGAAAGAAGATTTCACCTGAACATTAGGAAGAACTTCTTGACTGTGAGAGCCGTTCAGCAGTGGAACTCTCTGCCCCAGAGTGTGGTGGAGGCTCCTTCTTTGGAAGCTTTTAAAGAGAGGCTGGATGGAATCGGGGGGTGCTTTGAATGCAATTTTCCTGCTTCTTGGCAGAATGGGGTTGGACTGGATGGCCCATGAGGTCTCTTCCAACTCTATGGTTCTATGATTTCTCTCACAATTGGCAACAACTTCCCATCACACATCGGGGTGGGGGCAATGCCAGCTAGCTTATAGGTCAGGGGTCAGGAACCTTTTTGACTCAGAGAGTCATAAAAGCAAAATATTTGGAAATTAATTTCAGTGAGAGCCATATAATATACAGTATATAATATATTTTAAGACTGAATCCAACTAAATGTGAGTATATACAGTATGTACATACGATGAGAAAAGGATTCCCCCGGCAGAATGAGGGGACACTTCAGACCTGGCTCTGCAAAAGGCATGCTCAGGACTCTGGGAAGGAAGAGAAGACGGAAGGAAGGAAGGGGGAAAGAAAGAAAGACAGAAATAAATAGGAAATAAAGGAGGAGGAGGAGAGGAAGAAAGAAAAGAAGAATGAACTATGGGAAAGGAAGAAAAGTAGGAGAGAGACAAGGAGGGGAAAAGAAAGAAGGAAATGGGAAGGGAAGAAAGGAAAGGGCGAGGAAAAGAAAGAAAAGGAAGTGAGGAAAAAGTAAAATAATGAAGGGAAAAGAAGAAAAGAAATAAGGGAAAAGAGAGGGAAGTGAAAAGAAAGGAAGGAGAAGGAAAGGAAGACTTGGGGGGAAATAGAAGAGGAAGGAAGGAAGAGGGAGGGAGGGAGAATGGAGGAAAGAAGGGAGGGGAGAGGAAGGAGAGAAGGAAAGGGTGAAGGGGAGAAAGAAAGGAAGGAAGAGGAAGGAAGGAAGGAAGAGGTAGAATGGAGGAAAGAAGGAAGGGGAGAGAGGCAGGGAAAAGGAAGGAGAAGGAGAATGAAAGGGTGAAGGGGAAGAAAGGAAGGAAGGAAGAGGGAGAATGGAGGAAAGAAGGAAGGGGAGAGAGGGAGTGAAAAGGAAGGAAAGAATGGAAGAGGAAGGAAGGAAGGAAGAGGGAGGGAGGAAAGAGAGACAAGGGAAGAGAGGGAGGGAAAAGGAAGGAGAGAAGGAAAGAATGAAAGAGGAAGGAAAGAATGGAAGAAGGAAGGAAGGAAGGAAGAGGAAGGAACGGAGAATGGAGGAAAGAAGGAAGGGGAGAGAGGGAGGGAAAAGGAAGAAGGAAAGAATGGAAGAGGAAGGAAGGAACGAAGAGGGAGGGAGGAAAGAAGGTAGGGAGAGAAGGAGGAAAAATAATTTGCGTCACTCCTCCCCGCTGCATGCTGGGAAACCAAGGCCCGGGCTGCTCTGGAGAGCCAGATGCAATCATGAAAAGAGCCACATCTGGCTCCCGAGCCATAGGTTCCCTACCCCTGTTATATAGAGTCTATCAACAGGTGTAGGTTTGCTTCCTGTGGGCAGACTTGTGCCAAACAGGGCAGGCATACTTGGCAGTTGAGTAAGACAAGTCCAGGGTTGCTGTTCTTATTAGTTTTGGGTCTGCATCCGATGGACATGTTGATGACAAAGCATTACAACTGATGACTGAGCTGATGGAGAATATCCTAGAGAGACAATATGCATCTTTGTTTTCCAGTTCCCTTGGCACAAGAGCAGCAAGTAAAAGAAACAGCGACCCCAACACCACAACCCAACCTGGGGGAGCTCTCTGTATCTGAAGTCACCAGTGATTCTGTCCGTCTGTCTTGGGATGCCCCTAGGGAGACTTTTGACGCATTTGTGGTCCAGTACACGGATGCTGAAAATAAACCACAGGAAATCCCTGTGGATAAGGATACCAACTCAGTGGTGATCTACTACCTGGTGCCTTTCTACAGATACACCTTCTATCTCTACGGCATCTCTGAACACAGGCGTCTTGGCCCGGTCTCCATCAGTATTGTCACAGGTCAGCAATGGATCTGAAAAAACAACAACAGTGTCTTTAGGTTGTTGTAAGTTTTTCAGGCTGTATGGCCATAGTCTAGAAGCATTCTCTCCTGACTTTTCACCTGCATCTACGGCAAGCATCCTCAGAGGTTGTGCGGTTCTCACAGCCTCTGAGGATGCCTGCCATAGATGCAAGTGAAACGTCAGGAGAGAATGCTTCTGGAACATGGCCATACAGCCCGAAAACTTACAACAACCCAGTGATTTCAGCCATGAAAGCCTTCAACTATAATCAGTGTCTTTTCTTCCTTCATTTTTTTCGCCTTCTGTTCTTATAAACTCTCTGATGGTGCATTTCTTATCTCACCAACAACCCTTTCTTACTGTTTTGGTTTCAGCAGCTTTCTTTTTCAAGACAGTCAGCAAGAAGACCCATCTTGCTTTGCATGGCTGAGCGATGTAGAATATAATTGAACTCTCCAGTAACTTCAGTGCTATTTTCAACACCACATAGACTTCAAGGACAGCCTCTCACATAACACATTGCAATATTCTAACCATGATATGATTATACATAGGCAACAGGGACCAGACAATTTTGAGTAGATTTGAACGTTATCTTCCAGTATCCCCAGTTTCTCTTTAAGATGACATGCCCGAGCCTTTGGGAAAACTATAGTGACTGGCTTTACTCGGGGGCTATCTGTATACCTTCTGTTAAGATTGAGACCCTTTACACGCATAGGCACTTTAGGCAAGGTGAAAAGATAACCAAAATGAGTTTACTGCAAACAAGGTGAATAAAGTGCTGGTTTTGGCCTTTTTTGGAAAGCCCTAAACTGGCTAGGTTTCTGGTCCAACTTACCTGTCTGGTCCAACTTACCTGTCTGAACGCATCTCTCCCTATGAACCATCGAGATGTTCAGAGGCCCTGCTTTTGGTCCCACCTGCTTCGCAAGCGCGACTGGTGGGGACGAAAGACAGGGCCTTCTCAGTGGTGGCTCCTCGGCTTTGGAACGCCCTTCCTAGTGACATCAGATCAGCCCCCTCCCTCCTGACATTTCGTAAGAAAGTCAAGACTTGGCTGTTCGAGCAGGCATTTGCAGATGAACTTTAATTAATTGAAACCAACGATTTTAAGAATGAGATGCTGAGATTTGTATTTTGTAGTTTTTAACTGTTAAATTGTATGGTTTTTATATGGCTGTTTTTATCATATTATGATGTGTTTTGTATGTGGGCACTTGTTGCCACTTGTTCACCGCCTCGAGTCGCCTTCAGGCTGAGAGAGGCGGTATAGAAGCATAGTAAATAAATAAATAAATAAATAAATAAATAAAAGGGGTTAATTTCACCCGGCACTATCATAAGGTAACAGTACATTACGAAATGAGCCTCTACTGGCTTCAGTCATCTCTCTGGAGTCTTCTGCTGCTGGTGCAAAGCAACGGTTATAAACTGTTGCTTATTAACTGTCTCATAAGAACATAAGAAGAGCCATGCTGAATCGGACCTCAGCCCATCTAGTCCAGCATTCTGTATCACACAGTGGCCCACCAGTTGTACACGGGGATCTCGAGCAGAAGGGAGGGCAAAACCCTGACCTGCTCCCGACCCCCCACAACCAGTACCCAGGGAAATCCTGCCTACCTCAACCAACTCCGAGGTGGCACTTGAATGTCCTCTTCAGTAACTACCGATACACTTGGTATCCATGAATCTGTCTAATCCTGCCTTGAAGCTGTCCAGGCTGACAGCTGTCACAACCTCTTCTGGAAGTAAATTCCATAACCCAATGACCCTCTGGGTGAAGAAATATTTCCCTTTATTAGTCCTAATTTTCCTACCTTGGAGCTTCAGGGAGTGCCCTCTAGTCCTAGTGTTTTGTGACAAAGAAAATAATTTTTCTTTATTCACCTTTTCTATCCCATGCATGATTTTATACACTTCGATCACGTCACCTCTTAAACGCCGTCTTTCAAGGCTGAAAAGACCAAGGCGTTGCAACCTGGTTTCATAAGGGAGCCGCTCCATCCCTTGGATCATTCTTGTTGCCCTTTTCTGTACCTTTTCCCGTTCCGTTATATCCTTCTTAAGGTGTGGAGACCAGAATTGTACACAGTACTCCAAATGTGGCCTTACCATAGATTTGTAGAGAGGTAATACAACATTTGCTGACCTATTTTCGATTCCCTTTCTGATCATGCCTACCATAGAATCTTCTTTCTTGTGAAGCTTATGCTGGTCAAAAGCTTCTGTTATCCTTTGGACTAGAGGTATATGGATACTGCTGAATCTGTATACCTTCTGTTAAGATTGAGACCCTTTACACACATAGGCACTTTAGGCAAGGTGAAAAGATAACCAAAATGAGTTTACTGCAAACAAGGTGAATAAAGTGCTGGTTTTGGCCTTTAAAGCCCTAAACCGTTCTGGTCCAACTTACCTGTCTGAACGCATCTCTCCCTATGAACCATCCTTAGGATGCTAAGGATGTCTGTTTTTGGATTGCTTCCGCCTAGGATTTCCAGACAATGTCCCAAGCCTCTAGTGACTGTAGAAAAAGAAGTTCAGCAAGAGAACTCTATATAGGGAACTGGAATAGACCAACTAAGGCTGGCCTCTGGGGGATGTTATGCTCCACACAAAAATTATTACAAAGGGATGATATCTACACTATTGGGAAAACCTGTAAACAGGGGGAACTAAAGCAGAGAAGAGGGAAAGGGCATAGCCAAGACTTCACTCTCTTTCTAATCTGATAGTAAGCAGTTTTTCTTTTTACTGGTGCTACGTAACTCAGTGGAAGAAAGGTAAAAAAACCCAACTCATTGCAACATTATCTTTGCATCCATGTCTCACCATTTTTCTTTTTTAAATCCAGCCATAACAGAAGACAAGAAGCACAAAGAAGAGGCACATGAGGAGGCCCCTGTGGCAACGGAGCCCCACTTAGGAAAGCTCACAGTCTCGGAGGTCTCCAGTAATGCTGCCCACCTCACTTGGACCGTCCCCCAGGGAAACTTTGATTCTTTCTCAATCCAGTACAAGGATGCGGAAGGAAGGAACCAGGCCCTCCCCGTAGACGGAGAGTCCCGCGAGGTCATGATTCCCAACTTGGTCCCCTCTCACAAATACAGGTTCAATCTCTATGGTATCTCTGGATCACGACGTCTTGGACCCATCTCTGCCAATGCTGTGACAACAGGTCAGCAGATGTGCTGGAAAAGATGGGGAGGGGGACAAATATGGGTTCCCGCTCACTGTTCTTTAACTCAATTTTTCCATGGCATTAGGTCTCAAGTGCATCTCTAGTCTTAGAGATGCACTGGTTGGATCATCACCTGTCTCCTTTTCTTGTCTCTGTATTTGCTCATTCCTTTTTCTCCCCTAATGCTTAAGGCTGCGTGGAGAGCGCAAGTGTAGAACATTATTCCCTCCTCCCCATATAATTTTTCTGTACCGCTGCTAAATGTGTCACTCTACATTTGAAGTCAGACAGCACAGCTTGTTTGGAGAAAACGTTTCGCAGATGGGGAAAGTCTGGAAGAAAGTATTAGCAAAGGATTTCATGGGTTGCTGTGAGTTTTCCAGGCTGTGTGGCCATGTTCCAGAAGCATTCTCTCCTGATGTTTCGCCCACATCTATAGCAGGCATCCTCAGAGGTTGTGGCGCAGCTGGTTAGTAGCCAACTGCATTAAATCACTACTGACTGAGAGGTCATGAGTTCGAAGCCAGCCCAGGTTGGAGTGAGCTCCCGACCATTAATAGTCTAACTTGCTGTCGACCTATGCAGCCCGAAAGACAGTTGCATCTGTCAAGTAGGAAATTTAGCTACCACTTTATGCAGGGAGGCTAATTTAACTAATTTACGACACCATAAAAAACCTTCCAGCAATGTGCGTAAGAATGAGGAAGTTTTATTTATTTATTTATTTATTTATTTAAAATTTTTGTACCCCGACCTTCTCACCTCCATTGAGGGACTCAGACCGGCTTACAGCAAAATTCAATGCTATACAAATTTAAAACATCTTAAAACAGCATATTAAAATACATAGAAACAGAGATACATAAAAACCACATTGCCATTAAAACCACATTCAACTCGGTCTATAAAAGTGGTCACCCATTACAGATTGAAATCAATCGCAGCTTATTCTGGGAAGGCCTCGTTCCACATCCAAGTCTTCACCCGCCTCCTGAAGGACAACAGGGAGGGGGCAGATCTATCATCGCTTGGGAGGGAGTTCCCCAGCCGAGGGGCCACAGCAGAGAAGGCCCTGTCTCTTGTCCCCACCAGATGCGTTTGCGAAGATGGCGGGATCGGGAGCAGGGCCTCTCCGGAGGATTTTAATGTCCTTGATGGTTCACAGGGGATAATTTGTTCGGACAAGGAAACTGGGCCGGAAACGTATAGGGTTTTGTAGGTTAAAACCAGCACTTTGAATTGTGCCCGGAAACTAATTGGCAGCCAGTGGAGCTGGCACAACAAGGGAGTTGTATGCTCCCTGTACCCCGCTCCTGTTAGTAACCTGGCTGCCGAGCGTTGGACTAATTGCAGTTTCCGAACAGTCTTCAGAGGCAACCCCACATAGAGAGCGTTGCAGTAGTCTATTCGAGATGTGACCAGAGCATGGATTATCGTGGCCAAGTCAGACTTCCCATGGTATGGGCGCAGCTGGTGCACAAGCTTTGTGCAAAAGCTCTCCCGGCCACCGCCGAGACCTGGGTACTCCATCAAGGATTCGGTGTCACAAGTGGATGGTGAAGCAGCAGCTCTCCCTGTGGCCAGGATCGAGCATCCCTTCATGAAGCTGGAATGCTAAATTGCCTCTGTGCCTGTCTATATATGTTGTATGTCGAATGGCATTGAAAGTTTGCCATGTATATGTGCGTTGTAATCTGCCCTGAGTCCCCTGCAGGGTGAGAATATAAATACTGTGAATAAATATAAATAAATAAATGGTGAGGTCTGTTGGAAACTAGGCAAGTGAGGTTTATATATCTGGGGAATGTCCAGGGTGGGAGAAAAAACCCTTGTCTGCTGGAGGCAGATGTGAATGTTGCAATTGGCCACCTTGATTAGCATTGAAAGGACTTGCAGCTTAAATGCCTGGCTGCTTCCTGCCTGAGGGAATCTTGTTGGGATGCGTTAGCTGGCCCTGATTATTTCCTGTCTGGAATTCCCCTGTTTTCTGAGTGTTGTTCTTTATTTATTGCCCTGATTTTAGAGCTTTTAGAGCAGATATTGTTCTTTTTCATGGTTTCCTCCTTTCTGTTGAAATTATCCATATGTTTGTGGATTTCAATGGCTTCTCTGTGTCATCTGACATGGTGGTTGTGAGAGTCATCCAGCATTTGTGTGTTCTCAAATAATACGCTGTGTCCAGGTTGGTTCATCAAGTGCTCTGCTATGGCAGACTTCTCTGGCTGAAGTAGTCAGCAGTGTCTTTCATGTTCCTTGATCCATGTTTGGGCAATGCTGCTGCGTTTGGTGGTCCCTATGTAGACTTGTCCACAGCTGCATGGTATATGATAGACTCCTGCAGAGGTGAGATTGTCTAACACACTATCGACTACCATGTCAGGAGAGAATGCTTCTGGAACATGCCCATACTGCCCGGAAAACTCACAGCAACCCAGTGATTCCGGCCATGAAACCCTTCAACAACACAATTTCCCTAAGCTTTCATAGATCCTCCAGAAAAATTATTTTGTCAGCATCTGATAGACATTAACTATAGAGTTGCTCTGGAAGAAATCGAGATTCCTATAGAGATTTTTTTTGTGTGTGTCAGAAGCAACTTGAGAAACTGCAAGTCGCTTCTGGTGTGAGAAAATTGGCCGTCTGCAAGGATGTTGCCCAGGGGATGCCCAGATGTTTTGATGTTTTACCATCCTTGTGGAAGGCTTCTCTCATGTCCCCGCATGGGGAGCTGGAGCTGACAGAGGGAGCTCATCTGTGCTCTCCCCGGATTCGAACCTACGACCTGTCAGTCTTCAGTCCTGCCAGCACAAGGGTTTAACCCACCGCGCCACCAGATGTTCCTTCAAGTTGTTTTTCCACTTTCATGTAGGTCCTGTATTTTTAACGTAAGCAAAAGTGGAGCCCTGGCTGTGGCTTTGAAAGGCAGCCCCACATACAAGATATTGCAGTAGTCTAGTCAGAATATTACCTGGACATGAATATATGGATCTAGACAATTTCTGAAAAAGATGATTACTGTATATACTCGAGTATAAGCCTAGTTTTTCAGACCTTTTTTTAGGCTGAAAAAGTCCCCCTCGGCTTATGCTCAAGTCAAGGTTATTTATTATTTCACTCTGTTATAAATACATAATAAATTATTATTACATTTATTATTTTACTTTATTATTAGTATTACATTTGCATTATTTTACTCTATTATTACTGTTATTATTACATTTTCATTATTTTACTCTATTTTTATTGGACGGATACACATGCACATTTACATTGAAGAAGGTCGAAATGGTTTAATCAGAGTTAGGCAGTCGTATCTTAAATTACAGTGTTATGTAAATATTCAAAAACATTTAACCTACTGATGCCTCAATTAATGTAATTTTATTGGTATTTATTTATTTACTTATTTACTTCATTTATATTCCACCCTTCTCACCCCGCAGGGGACTCAGGGCGGATTACAATGTACACATTACATTTATACACAGAAACACACAAGACAGACAGAGGCAATTTAACATCTGGCCACCAGGGGGTGCTGTCGCACTCCTTCATTCTCAGCGTGTTTTCTGGGGATTTTTTTTTATTGCCTCGTAAATCAGTTAAATTTAGCCTCCCCACTAAGTGTTACCTTAATTTCCTACTTGACAGATGCAACTGTCTTTCGGGTTGCAAAGGTCGACAACAGGCTACACAATAGGTCGAGAGCCCACCTCGACCCGGGCAGGCCTCGAACTCATGACCCTCTGGGCAGTAGAGATCTTATGCAGCTGACACCCAGCCAGCTGCACCACATTCCCGGTATCTATTTTAATTTTGAAATTGAGCCATAGCTGCTGCATTTCCCACCCTCGGCTTATACTCGAGTCAATCCATTTTCCCAGTTTTTTGTGGTAAAATTAGGTGCCTCGGCTTATATTCGGATCGGTTTATACTCAAATATATACGGTATATGTCGCGCTATTTGTGGCCAATTATGCCTTTTCGTCTCTTGGCCGGCTATTTTCTTTCTTCTTAAGGTAGCAGCTCACAAGAAGACAAAAAGGCCAAAGTCTATTGGAACATTATCCTATTGACTTAACATTTTTGTTTTAGCTATGACAACAACACGTGATGAGAGGCCTCAAAACGTGGGAGAAGAAGCCGTGGTGGAGGCCCCCACTGGAACGGAGTCCCGTTTGGGGAAGCTCACGGTCCCCGAGGTCACCAGTAATGCAGCTCGCCTCGCCTGGACCATCCCTTTTGGGACCTTTGATTCTTTCTTAATCCAGTACAAGGATGCCGAGGGAAGATCTCACATGCTTCCTGTAGGAGGAGGGTCTCGTGAGGTCACGGTCCCCAACTTGGTCCCCTCTCACAAATACAAGTTCAGTCTCTATGGCATCTCTGGACAGCAACGACTTGGACCCATCTCTGCCAGTGTTTTGACAACAGGTCAGCCGATCTCCTGGGATAGATGGGGAGGCGGGTGCAATGAGTTTCATTTCAATTTTCCTTTAACTCATTTTTTTCCACTTTCCTAGGTTTTAGGTCATCCTTTAGTGTTTGAGAGTCTGTAGAAGAACCATCGTCCGTCTCCTCTTCTCCCTCCTTTGCCCATTTTTCTTTTCAGACAGTATACAGGGTTGAAAGATCTCACTGAAATGTGATAGTTTCATCTGAAAGTATCTGTTTGGCACATACATTAAGTTCCATATTGAGAGAGAGAGTGAAGAATGAATGGGAGTGTGTGCGCATGGGTGTGCGCTGTAATCTTGTATTAGTTATTATACAGGTTTCCACCTTCAGGGAAGAATTGTTTTTTAAAAGAAGGCAGTGGATGTATTTTGGGAAAACTTGACTTTCTTTACAGACTTCTCTTGTTTGTGCAAAATAATCATCATCATCATCAGCCCACATTCCACAACATCAGTTTTTTAAAAAGGAGATTATAATCAAAAGTGTTTATAAACCCAATTCAGATGGCAGGAGGAGGGGGAGAGTGTTAATAATAATTATTATTATTATTATGCCGTCACACCAGGTCTGTTTAAAATTAAAACTGGCAGATGTGTTATCCTTTCTATCTGGTGGACTGCAGAGCGCTTGCTGAAAAGCTAGGTGGTCTGGCAACCCAAAAACACTCCAAATTAAAGTTGAAAATCAAACAGTTTATTTAGTAACAAAGTCTTTGCAGGACTTGGCACAGCTTTATGGTTGCAAAAAAACAGAGTGGAAATGCCTTGGGTTGTTGCTCAAAAGATTCCTACTGCTTCTTTTTGGATGGCAGGAAACCTGATATTTCCCACCCTGGTCCTAGGTGTTTGGTTGAAGGAACCACTCCTTCCCCCCTCTAAACCTAAGCTCAGTCCAAAGGTGACCTAAAGCTGGGCTGGTAACCAGATGTCTATCCTATACAGCATGCAAAGCCAGTCTCTGCAAGGTACCATAAACTCATCTGGTTCCAGCAGTCCCCCAGCTAATGGTCAAGCAAATAGCAATCAGCAGGTCAGCATGCAGGTTAGCACCCAGGTAAGCACCCAGGTAAGCACCCAGGTAAGCACCCAGTACTTACTGTGACCCTTTCGGAGCCAATCCTGGCTGGCCAAAAACACATCTGCATTCCTTCCCTCTCTGAAAGGAACTGGAACACTTTCTAAAATGGAGGCCAATCCCCAGGAAGAAAAAGGGGCGGACACCAACTAAAAAGATACATTTGCAGAGCTTTAGGTGGCAAATTCTGCACCAGGCTGCAACCCTGCTAATAATTAACAGGCAAGCTGTCAGTGTGTCTGGAACAGTCCCAGGAAAAATGCAAAAGGAAAAATGCTGCCTTTTAAACCAAAACTATGGGGCTATGCATATGAAACGTCTGGAGGACGGAACAATAATAATAATAATAATAGATGTATACCCTGCCAAAAGGAGATTATAATCAAAACTGCAAATAAAACAAATTCAGATGGCAGGAGGAGGGGAAGAGTGTTAATAATAATAATAATAATACTTGATTTATACCCTGCCAAAAGGAGATTATAATCAAAACTGCAAATAAAACAAATTCAGATGGCAGGAGGGGGGGAGTATTAATAATAATAATACTACTACTATTTATTTATTTATTTATTTACTTCATTTATATTCCACTCTTCTCACCCCGAAGGGGACTCAGAAGGGATTACAGTACATATACTTGCAGACAATCCCTGCAGTTCAACATATACATATATTGACGAACATAGACGAACAAAGACGAACAAAGAGGCAATTTTCTGACAAACTTCTGACAAACTTCTGGCCACCAGGGGGAGCTGACACACTCCTCATCTCTCTCAGCATTTTCCAGCTTCCCTTTTTGTTCTTCTGCATTCCTTTCAGCGATTCCTGGAGTTCTTTATGGCCTCATAAATCAGTCAAAATTCGCCTCCCCATTTAATGTGGTACCTTTATCTCCTACTTGACGAATGAATTGTCTTTCGGACTGCAAAGGTCGACAGTAGGCTACACTTAAGGTCGGACACCCACCCCGACCTGGGCAGGCCTCAAACTCATGACCTACAGGTCAGAGAGATCTTATGCAGCTGACACTTAGCCAGCTGCGCCACTTCCCGGTGTTGTAATACTTTATTTATACCCTGCCAAAAGGAGATGATAATCAAAACTGTAAATAAAACAAATTCAGATGACAGGGGGAAGGGGAGAGTGTTAATAGTAATAATAATAATACTTTATTTATACCCCACCACCATCTCCCTGAGGGGACTCGGGGCGGCTTACATGACACCAAGCCCAACGACACATAATAAAATAACACAGCAGCAAATAATAAAACAATACAATCAATATAACTCACACATAAGCAATTATCAGACAATTTAAAACCATGGCCGGGCCAGATGTGATATATAAAAAATTTAAAATAAATAAACACGGGACGCGAACAGAGGTAGAATGCATCTAGCAGGAGGGTTTTAGAGGATCATGTGGGGCAATCAACCCAACGGTAGATAAAATGCTCCTGAGGACATTTTGCAAGGAATAGGTCAGAGCAGGGCGTTGTTTACTTATTCAGGGAAGGCACATTGGAACAGCCACTCCTTCAGGCTCCTCCTAAAAACTGTCAATGTGGGGCTTGTCTAATATCCTTGGGGAGCGAGTTCCAGAGTCGGGGGGCCACCACAGAGAAGGCCCTCTCCCTCGTCCCCACCAATCGCGCCTGCGAAGGGGGCGGGAGCAAATTAAGCAAATTAAGTAGAAACAAGGCATGAAATCAAATGTATTGTTTTAAAGATCTGGGCAGATCTTCTGGCACTCAAAGTGCATTAACCAGGCATGAAGCATACTACTTTGTGTGGGGTCAGGAGGTGAGCATCAAAAATGATCTTCCTGGTCAGCCCTGAGGAATTAATTGTATGGAGGTTATTTATTTATAGTGTCAGAAGCAAATTGAAAATACAGGTATAATATATATTTAAAAACAACAAAGTTTAAAACTTGGTATTATGCTAAATTTCCTTTGACCAGTAGCTGGCCACCTGGAGTGCCCCTGGCGTCGCTGTGAGAAGGTTCTCCATTGTGCATGTGAGAGGGCTCAGGTTGCATTGTAGTCGGTGGTCTGTGGTTTGCTCTTCTCCACACTCACATGTAATGGACTCCACTTTGTAGCCTCATTTCTTAAGATTAGCTCTCCATCTCGTGGTGGCAGAACGCAGTCTGTTCAGCGCCTTCCAAGTCGCCCAATCTTCTGTGTGCCCAGGAGGGAGTTTCTCATCCCGTCTCAGCCACTGATTGAGGTTCCGGGTTTTAGCCTGCCACTTTTGGACTCTCACTTGCTGAGGTGTTCCTGCAAGTATCTCTGTAGATCTTAGGAAGCTGTTATTTGATTTAAGTCATTGGCATGCTGGCTGATATCTGAACAGGGGATGGGCTGGAGATATTACCACCTTGGTCTTTTCATTATTGGCTGCTACTTCACAGCAAATGTCAGGTGGTACAATATCGGCTGAACAATATACAGTAATTACTCCAGCGGTGTAGGATGTAGATACCCTGTGTGATAATGCGGCCAGGGTCGTAACCAGGATTTTGATTCGGGGGGAGTCTGAGTGAGAGAGGGTCTACCCTTGCAAATCTTTTGTATCATTATCCCAATTCCCCCATGCATATAGGATATATTGAGCATAGTGATCAGATCATGATATGAATACACATAATAGTTTAAATCAGTGGTTCCCAAACTTTTTTGGCCTACCACCCCCTTTCCAGAAAAAAAATTACTCACCGCCACCCTAGAAATTATTTTTTTAAAAAAATTAATAGCAATTAAACAGAAAGATATATGTATTAATATTTCTACCTTTTTCATAAAATATAATAAAGAAAGTTGTAAATTAGAAACATTGAAGTTTGAAATTATGAAACTATTTATTGAACTTAGAATAGAAAAGTAATACAAAAATATTAAAACATTCAAAATCATCTTAATGAGAAGGATGAACCTGGCATGCTGCTACCAGTCTAGTAATCCTCGGCTCTATTTTCGTCAGCAGTAATCTCAAATCATCGCGATTGACTATTTTGGTTTTTTTGGTTAATAAATTGGTTACCACACTGAATCCATGTTCCACTAAATATGTTGAAGGACATTATTATTGTTGTTATAAGACTCAACCAGTTGGAAGGGAACCCCAAAGGTATTATTATTATCCCTTGCTTGGTGAGAGGAGGAGGAGGAGGAGGGAAGGAGAGAGAGGCACACACAGAGATGGATGATAGCCTGTCACCTGGCTCACGCCATTGCCCCCACCGCCCCCTTACAGGGGTTCAGCGCCCCCCAAATTCTTCTGGGCCTTCCAGCACCCCCCTAGATCGCCCCATCGCCCACCAGGGGGTGGTACCGCCAACTTTGGGAACCACTGGTTTAATTAATGTACCAGTAAAACCTTCTCGAAGACCACTCTGAGAATTGGGGGGGGGGCTGAAACCCCTCAAGGCCCCCCCACCCCGGGCTACATGCCTGAATGCGGCATGTCTTGTCTTCACTGTATCTGGTTGTGATCCCCAGATTGTGCCAGTCAGTTTGCAGTATATGACTTGTAGTGTATGGAGGTGGCAAACTGGCATAGAAGCACAATGGCCTGCATAGCCTGTTCCTGGTCTGCCACACACACCCCAGAGATGCACACAACACACCCATCCTATGCAATTGATGTACAATACTATCAATAGCTCATAACTGTGACAAAGTCTCACTGAATATGAAAATATACATGTATATATTAAACTAAAACTAAAATACCGTACTGTATCCCTAACCTAAAACAATAAACACTAGCTAGCTAAAACACTAAACAATAAGTAACTATAAGTAACAATAAGCACCGGGAATGTGGCGCAGCTGGCTAAGTGTCAGCTGCATAAGTTCTCTTTGACTAGTAGGTCATGAGTTCGAGGCCTGCCCAGGTCGAGGTGGGTGCTCGACCTTAAGTGTAGCCTGCTGTCGACCTTTGCAGCCCAAAAGACAGTTGCAGCTGTCAAGTAGGAGATAAAGGTACCACATTAAAGTGAGGAGGCAAATCTTGACTGATTTATGAGGCTATTAAAGAACTCCAGGAATCGCTGAGGAATGTGGAACAACAAAGGAATGCTGGAAAACGCTGAGAGATTAGAAGTGCGTCAGCTCCCCCTGGTGGCTAGAGTTTGCCTCTGTTCGTCTATATGTTGTATGTTCGTCTATATGTCATATGTTGAACTGCAGGGATTGTCTGCAAGTATGTGTACTGTAATCCGCTCTGAGTCCCCTTCGGGGTGAGAAGAGCGGAATATAAATAAAGTAAATAAATAAATAAATAAATAAATCTCTGACCTCACCTAATCCATACAGTAATGAAAAAAGCCAATATCAAAAGAAAAAGAAATATTATTTTGCCATCCCAGATCGAAGTACGAGTAATCTTTCTTAATATTGTATTTTAATGCATACCACCACCGTATCAAATTGAGAGTGATGTTATTGTATCTCTGGCAAAGGAGTCGTTTCCATCATCAGCTGCTTTCGACCATGTTAGTCCATTGTCTTGCAATTTCTGCTTCCAAATAGTCTTCAAAAGCAACCCCACATGCAAGACATTGTAGTAGTCTAGGCAGGAAATTGTAATGCTATGGGTAACTGGTTTGTAATGTGGAAGAATCCTGACTATATGTTTTGTATCCCCAGTTATGCTTCTTAACCTTCTAGCAAGTTGTTTTTCTTCTTCTTGTAGTAGGGCCTTGCAAGAAGGAAGGTCTGATACAACATTAATCCAGCATCTTTCTCTCTCTGACTCACTCACTCGTCCTCTTTGGTTTAGCTTCAGCAACAACCCCTGATGAGAAGCACCACGAAGTGGGAGAAGAAGCTGTCAAGGAGGTCCCTAGAGAAACAGAGCCCCGCTTGGGGATGCTCACCGTCTCCGAGGTCACCAGTGACGCTGCCCGTCTCACCTGGACCATCCCCCAAGGAAACTTTGATTCCTTCTCAATCCAATATAAGGACGCAGGGGGAACACCCCGGGCACTTCCTGTGGGAAGAGACTTCCGCGAGGTCGTGGTCCCCAACTTAACCCCCTCCCACAAATACAGGTTCAATCTCTATGGCATCTCTGGACCACGACGTCTTGGACCCGTCTCTGCCAATGCTGTGACAACAGGTCAGCTATGACTGGAAAAGATGGGGAGGGGCATGCCATGGTTTTCACTCCACCATTCTTTAACTCATTTTCCTTCCATTTTATTAGATTTTAGGTGGACCGCTAACCTCTCAAAAGCTCAGAAACACCAATCACTCGCCTTCTTTTTTCCCTTTGTGTGTTCCCATTTCTATTTCTTATTAGTGGGACTGAGCACATGATACAGATCCACAGAATGGCACCATGGGCACAGAATCCATCTAGTGCAGGCATGGGCAAACTTCGGCCCTCCAGGTGTTTTGGACTTCAACTCCCACAATTCCTAACAGCCTACTGGCTAGTATTCATGCAAGACAAATTAGGCTTCTCGGTTGTTAGACTGATATACCTGGTTATCTCTCAGAACTGTTAGGAACAAAGATATGCCAGTGCATAACATAGATAGCAGATCTTCGGAAGTGTTATTTCAGTTGCGCATAAAATATCTACTCTCCCATATTATATATTGCTTTAAAACCATACTCTCAAGAGATCAAAAATAGGTAGTGTTTGTTAACAGTAGCATTGTTGATTTACTTACAGACTTCATATATTCAACATTCAGGTACATTTATTGGTTGAGAGCAGGCATGTAGCCGGGGCTAAGGGGGTTTCAGGCCCCGGGCAATTCTCAGGGTGGTCAATAAAAGGCCTTAAAAACATTATTTAAACTGTTATGTTAATTCATATCACAGTTGATCACCATGCTCATTATCATCCTCAGAAGAACGAATAATGGGGGGCATTGGGATAACAATACAAAAACAGGTATGTTTGCTAGGCCCGTAGACCCTCTCCTTCCACCCAGTCTCAGCCCCCCAGCGAACCAAACTCAGCCCCTCCCCCTGAATCAAAATCCTGGCTACGGCCCTGGTTGAGAGTTTAATAAACCAGTGGTTCCCAAACTTTTTTGGCGTACCACTCTCTTTCCAGAAAATTTTTTACTCACCGCCCCCCTAGAAATATTTTTTAAAAAATTTAATAGCAATTAAACAGAAAGATATATGTATTTGCAGTGGTTCTCAACCTTTCTAATGCCATGACCCTTAAATAAGATTCCTCATGTTGTGGTGACCCCCGAACATATTTTCATTGCTACTTCATAAATAATTTAGCTACTCTTATGAATTCTAATGCAAATATCTAATATGCAGGATGTATTTTCATCGTTACAAATTGAATACAATTAAAGCATAGTGATTAATCACGAAAACAATATTTTTGGGAGAGTATGGATAATGGATGATCGGATTTGCAATACCTTCAATCGATTCACCTCTGACTTCCGCAAACAATTGAAATCCCCCCACAAATTACAGAACTGGACCAAACTTGGCACAGAGAGCCGCAGCCAGAGAGGGCTCTGAGGGGACGGGCATCCGCGGCCTGAGGGGATGAAGAAGCGAGGCCTGCTCTCCCTGTGGAAGCCCCGGGCTCTCCTGCTCCCTCCTCCGCCTCCGGAGAAGGCCATGCTTTCTTCCGTGGTGGTGAGGAGACTCCGCCGGAGGACGCAGAGGCCTTTGCACTGCAGCCTTCGCACTACACTGCATGTGGGGGTCAAAGCAAAGGGGGCTGAGCCAAAGAAGAGGGCTGCGCGACCCCTCCTAAATGGCCAATTGTTCACCGCCCCCTTAAAGGGGTTCACTGTCCCCCAAATTCCCCTGAGCCTTCCACTGCCCCCTTGGATCGCCTCACCGCCCACCAGGGGGCGGTACCGCCCACTTTGAGAATAAGTGGTTTAAACAATGGGCTTGGCTGATTTACCGGCCGAGCTGGTTGCGGGGCAGGGTTGCCCTCGCGCCATCTTGTGAGGTGGAAGGGGCTTCTCCTCCCCAGAAGCCCCTGGGGTGGCGGGAAGGTTCCCGCCAACAATGCCAGCCGGCCAATGAAGGGGCTGGCCCCGCCCCGCCCCCTCTTGGTAGCCGGCTGGCCTGCATTTCCGTCCAGGCAGCTTCTTAAGGCTGCCCGGAGACTGCCCAGGCCACACGTGGGGAAGGCAGGACAAGCAGTCCGAGGTGCCGGGAGGATGATGGTTGGAGCCTCACGGATGAGGTTCGGCCTGGCTTCATGCAACAGCGGCTCACTGGGGAAAGCAGGCTGTTGCCGTTGCCCCTGTGGACGGGGATCAGTGGCTGCTTGTCACTCTGGCCTGGCTTCAGACCGAATCGGTGGCTGCCGGTCACCAGCGTAAGCTGCTGCTGCCCCTGTGGATGGGGTGAAGTTTATAGGCACCACGCAACTGCGATCTGAGCCGCACATGGCTACACCTCTCTGAGATCTGCACGTTGCTCCAGGGTGGCTGCCAGTCGCCAGTTCCAGTTATTGAGGATAGGAATTTGGGTTGGCGGAAAAGGGGGCTGTAAAGGTGCCTCCTTACCCCTCCCCCTTTTTGTGGCGTGTGGCATGGCCCCTGGATCAGGCTGGCTTATTGCCCATTGGTTGTATGGGGGATAATGCCCAGGCCCCCTGGGGTGCTGAGTTTCCATGGACAGGCATTGGGCCGCTCGCACCCCAGGCTTGCATACGCCCTTGGACATTCGTGGGGGCTGTACGACCCTGATCCAGGACCCATGTGGGGTCGCCAACCCTTTGTTCCTGTTTTCAATAAATGAGTTGTGGCCATTTTATCCAACCACTTGTGTCTGTGTTATTGTTCTTGGCCCGAGGTGTGTCACCCTTGCACACGCAATAAGTTCTCTAAAGCATTCTGACACTTCCGACTTCTAAGCCGTACTGTACTGCTTCTGATGCAAACAGGCTTGTAAAATGGAGTCTGAGTCTGAATAGTCCCAGATCTGGTCACATGGTCTGTAGTCCCTCCCACAACCTCAAACAACATAGAGTTAAGGGAAAACTGCATATCAAAATATACATACAATATAGTAAGCGATCTGAATTATATGCATAACAAATAGCTAGTGTAGGAGGATTGTAAAAGGTTGCTCTTTCCAATCGTGCCATGTGCTCAGCCTTACAGAAATAAGAAGTTTGCATCCGTTGAGAAGTTTGCATCCGTTTGCATGGCTTTTGAATGTGGAAAATCTCCCCTCTCTGCCCTTATGGTTTCTATCTAACAGGAAAGGGAACTCTGCGAGCATCTCGACTGACAATTCCCTAACCTCATTTTGACTTTCCTTGTACGAAACTGAATCTCGTCCTCCTCCACTATCTCGTTCTCTTATTTTTATAGCTGCTGAAACACCAGGGAAGGTAACGGAGGAGGAGGAGACGGAGAAGGTGTTGCCAGAGCCAAGCAAGATTGTCCAGCCCAGCCTGGGAGACCTCACCGTCTCTGAGGTCACCCCTGATTCTCTTCTCCTTTCCTGGAGCATCCGGGAAGGGAGCTTTGACTCTTTCCTCATCCAATACAAGGATGCTGTGGGCAAGCTCCAGACCTTACCTGTGGATGGAGCCATGCGCTCCCTCCATCTCTACAACCTGGTGCCTTCGCAAAGGTACAAGTTCACTGTCTTCGGAGTCTCTGGCCAGAAACGTCTCGGACCCGTCTCAATTGATGCTGTCACAGCAGGTCAGCAGAAGCTTTTCATTGGTTCTGGTTCTGGGTGCTCTTCTTTTTTGACTGCTTTGCTGATATAAACGTAAAGGATAATTTTCCCCTGGAGAGTGTATCATATGAGGCAGAGAAATCACAATTACAATTTATTTGGCTTATTCATGTGATAAACTCCTGGGTTACTGCATCCTCCACTTTACAGTTGGCTCTCCACATTTTGTGGGTTTTGCTTTTGCAGACTGGATTATTCGCAAATTGGATTGATATATTCTCTTTAGAAGTCTCTAGGTCAGCGTCTCTCGACCTGGGACTTCGGAACCCGGGGGGGGGGGCGCAGGCATGTAACTGGGGGAGGTCTAAGGGGCTTCAGCCCCCCCTTAAATTCTCAGGGTGGTCTGCGAAAAGGCCTTACTGGTACATTAAATTGTTATGTGTATTCATATCATGATCTGATCACCATGCCCATTGTATCCCACATTAATGGGGTTATTGGGATAACAATACAAAAGGTTTGCTAGGGTAGACCCTCTTCCACCCAGTCTCAGCCCCCCCCCCCGAACCAAACTCACCCCCCGAATCAAAATCCTGGCTACGGCCCTGTGTGTGTGGGGGGGGTGTCACGAGGAGGTTTCAGAGGGGTCACCAAAGACCATCAGAAATCATGTATTTCTGATGTTCCTAGGAACCCCTTTGACAGAGAAGTCTGAAGATCTCTCTGCCTGTCTTTCTCTTCCTTTTTGGAAACAGACGGCGGATCCTCCCACCAAAAGCCCTCCTCCTCTGTGATTGGCTGGCCTCTCATCCAAGGGGAGGGCTGTCTCTGAGACTCCCACATGGGGAGGGGCTCCACACATGGCCGTGGGGTGCGCATGTGTGGGCGAGGGAGAGCGTACGAGGTTGGAGGGAGGCTCATGCCAACGAGTCCCTTTAAGGCAGTGTTTCCCAACCTTTTTTGAGTCACTACACACTTTTTACATTTACAAAATCCTGGGGCACACCACCAACCAAAATGACACTCTAACATAGTAATACATATAGTTAATATGTTTTTTAATGTATGTATACACTCAGTTTGAAACCTGGGCTTGTTTCGATGAACACAACATATATATGACTTCCTCTTACATACTTATACATGGCTGTCATGTATTCTCTCAGCCTTCTCTACTTCAGGCTAAACATGCCCAGCTCTTCAAGCCGCTCCTCATAGGGCTTGTTCTCCAGACCCTTGTGAAATTTCACCCTGAGTGAACCTTGCTTCCAGTTAACTATGGATGTCATGAAGCTGTTATAAACAGTCCCTTGGGGGGTGGGAGGCAACTCTCGAAAAATCCAGTAAAATAGTTTAAAAAATAAACATTTCCAAGCGGAGAGGCTCAATTTGTTTCTTGGAAACCTGTGAATGCTTCCGCCTTCCAATGCTCCCAGGTTCGCTCACTGCCCAATTCACCGACGTGGATCTTCCGGCACTCGTCGGAGCCCTTCCTTTGCCTCGGGGAGGATCTTTGGGGAGGGAAAGAGGGAGAAAGAGCTGCTAGGAGGGGGAAGAGTGCCAATTTCCCACGGCACACCTGCTGATCGCTCACGGCACACTAGTGTACCGCAGCACACTGGTTGGGAAACACTGCTTTAAGGAATGGGGGTTCTGTGTGGGAAGTTTGGCCCAATTCTATCGTTGATGGGGTTCCGAATGTTCTTTGAGTGTAGGTGAACTATAAATCCCAGCAACTACAACTCCCAAATTTTAAGGTCTATTTTCCCCAAACTCCACCAGTGTTCACATTTGGGCATATTGAGTATCTATGCCAAGTTTGGTCCAGATCCATCATTGTTTGAGTCCACAGTGCTCTCTGGATGTAGGGGAACTACAACTCCAAAACTCAATGCCAATGCCCACCAAACCCTTCCAGTATTTTCTCTTGGTCATGGGAGTTCTGTGTGGCAAGTTTGGCTCAATTCCATCGTTGGTGGAGTTCAGAATGCTCTTTGATTGTAGGTGAGCTATAAATCCCAGCAACTTCAACTCCCACATGACAAAATCAACCCCTCCCCCCAACCCCACCAGTGTTTAAATTTGGGGGTATCCGTTATTTGTGCCAAATTTGGTCTAGCGAATGAAAATACATCCTGTATATCAGATATTTACATCATGATTCATAGCAGTAGCAAAATTACAGTTGTGAAGTATAATGTTATGGTTGGGGGTCACGACAACCTGAGGAACTCTATTAAGGGGTCCCAGCATTAGGAAGGTTGAGAAACACTGCTCTAGGTCATCCGGCTTTGCACTTAGAGCAGTGTTTCCCAACCTTTTTTGAGCCGTGGCACATTTTTTACATTTACAAAATCCTGGGGCACACCACCAACCAAAATGACACAAAATGACACTCTAACACAGTAATACATATAGTTAATATGTTTTTAAATTTATTTATACACTCAGTGTGAAACCTGGGCCTGTTTCGATGAACACAACATAGATATCCTGGCAGGAATGGCAGAAAGACACACACGGAGGTCTTGCTCAACAGCTGGGAGTTATAGTTCACCCGCAATCAAAGAGCATTCTGAACTCCACCAATGAAGTAATGGAATCAAACTTCCCACACAGAACTCCCAGAACCAAGAGAAAATACCATAAGAGTTTGGTGGGCACTGACCTTGAGTTTTGGAGTTGTAGTTCACCTATATCCAAAGAACACTGTGGACTCAAACAATGTTGGATCAGGACCAAACTTGGCATGAAAACTCAATATGCCCAAATGTGAACACAGATGGAGTTTGGGAAAAATAGACCTTGACATTTGGGAGTTACAGTTTCTGGCATTTATAATTAACACACAATCAAAGAGCATCCTGAACTCTTGCAACAATGGAATTGAACAAAACTTGGCATATTGAACTCTCAATTTCCCACGGCACACCTGATGATCGCTCACGGCACACTAGTGTGCCTCGGCACACTGGTTGGGAAACACTGACTTAGAGTACCTAACTCCAGAAAACAGGAGCAGAATTCAAAATGATCTTAACAGATTAGAGAGATGATTGGCCAAAACTAATAAAATGAAGTTCAACAGTGACAAATGCAAGATACTCCACTTAGGCAGAAAAAAATGAAATGCAAAGATACAGAATGGGGGATGCATGGCTCGAGAGCAGTATGTGTGAAAAAGATCTTAGAGTCTTTGTGGACAACAAGTTAAACATGAGCCAACAATGTGATGCTGCAGCTAAAAAAGCCAATGGGATTTTGGCCTGGATAAATAGGAGTATAGTGTCTAGATCAGGGGTGCTCACGCTTTTTCAGCATGCGAGCTACTTATAAAACAACCAAGTCAAAATGATTTACCTACCCACTACAAAAATGTGAAACATATAACACAATATCTGCTTTGAACTGGGCTTTCTTAGTCCACGCTGCCATATGGGATTTTATTCAACTGTGTGGAAAGGACCTCAGGCAACCCAGGGCCCTTCCACACATCCTATTTTACAGTTGACACACACAAACGGATTTCTTACTACTGGACGAATTGACTGAGCCTTCCTCCCGCCCTGCCTGTGATCTACCAGGACGCCCTATGCCAGGGGTGCTCATTAGGTAGCTCGGGAGCTACTAGTAGATCTTCGACCCTCTTCCAGGTGATCTTTGGGCCCCACCAGCCGGATGGGGCGCTCCTGCCATGCGTGTGCACATCCTGCGTGCACGCGTGCTCCTGCTGCTGGCTTCCGCTCTCACAGTGCTTCTTTCGCCAGCGGGGCATTGCAGGAAGAAGGAAGCATGAGGCAGGGCCTCTGGAGGGCCTTTCTCTCATCCGAAGCAGCTGTGCAGCCTCCGTTGCCGGCGAGACAGGCAGGGCAAAGCGCTCCCTCTGGATGCCCCGCCTCGTGTTTTCTCCTTCCTGCAATGCCCCGCAGGCGGAAGAAGCGCTGCACGGACGGAAAACAGCAGCAGGAGCGGTGGCAAGAGCACGCGGCAGTGGGAGCGCACGGCGGCGGGGGCAGGTAGATCTTTTGGACTTGGTTGCTTTAAGAGTAGCTCGCATGCTGAAAAAGTGTGAGCACCCCTTCCCTATGCAATCTGCCAGTAGATCGTGATCTACCTAATGAGCACGCCTGGTCTAGATCCAAGGAAGTCATGCTCCCCCTCTATTCTGCCTTGGTCAGACCAAGGAATCACACTGTGTCCCATTCTGGGCACTGCAATTGAAGGGAGATGTTGACTCTAAGCTGGGAAGTGTCCAGAGGAGGGAGACTAAAATGATCAAGGGTCTGGAGAACAAGCCCTATGAGGAGCGACTTAAATAGCTGGGCAGAAGACTGAGAGAAGATATGATGAGGGCCATGTATCAAGATGTGAGGTAGGAGGGAGCAGGCCTGTATTCTGCTGCCCTGGAGAGTAGGACGCAATGGAGCAGTGGCTTCAAACGACAGGAAAGGAGATTCCACCTGAACATGAGGAAGAACTTCCTAACTGGGAGAGTTGTTCAGCAGTGGAACTCTCTGCCCCAGACTCTGGTAGAGGCTCCTTCTTTGGAGGCTTTTCAACAGAGGCTGGATGGCCATCTTTCTAGGGCAGTGTTTCCCAACCAGTGTGCCGGGGCACACTAGTGTGCCGTGAGCGATCATCAGGTGTGCCGTGGGAAATTGGAACCTCCAGGAGGGGAGGGGGGAGAGTCTAGTGTGTTGAAGTATAAAAAAACCCTAAGAAACCTACCTAGATAAAGGAAAAAATTACAAACACCCCCCCCCTCCCCACCCGTTGTCTACTTGGTCTCTCCCTCTCCATGCATTGGGAAGGCCCGCCTCCCTTTCCCCAAGTAGAGACCTCCTCTTGCCTCCTGGGGGTTCTGTGTGGGAAGTTTGGCCCAGTTCTATCATTGGTGGGGCTCAGAATGCTCTTTGATTGTAGGGGAACTATAAATCCCAGCAACTACAACTCCCAAATGTCAAGGTCTATTTCCCCTGAACTCCATCTGCTTTCATATTTGGGCATATTGAGTATTCATGCCAAGTTTGGTCCTGATCCAACATTGTTTGAGTCCACAGTGGATATAGGTGAACTACAATTCCAAACTCAAGATCAATGCCCACCAACTCTTATAGCATTTTCTCTTGGTTATGGGAGTTCTGTGTTGCAAGTTTGTGTCTTTCTGCCATTCCTGCCAGGATATCTATATGTTGTGTTCATCGAAACAGGCCCAGGTTTCACACTGAGTGTATAAATACATTTAAAAAACATATTAACTATATGTATTACTGTGTTAGAGTGTCATTTTGTGTCATTTTGGTTGGTGGTGTGCCCCAGGATTTTGCATATGTAAAAAGTGTGCCGTGGCTCAAAAAAGGTTGGGAAACACTGTTCTAGGGGGTGCTTTGAACATGATTGTCCTGCTTCTTGGCAGGGGGTTGGACTGGATGGCCCACGAGGTCTCTTCCAACTCTGTGATTCTATGATTTCATTGCATACTTGGACATTAAAGTGACATTTATGCCAGGCTAGCATCCAGACGAAAATGTGTGACAAAGGAAACAAACACAAAATGCACTTTTAGAAATAATAGCATTCAACATCCACCAAATTGGGGGGGCGAGATTTACTGCCCTTCCTCCTTAGTTCCCACCGAGATAAGTGTCAGAGAAGTCCTTCAGCGCAATCTCCTCCATCTCCAGACAGTCGGGGAAGACCCCATTCTTGAATCTTCCTTTTAGTAACATTAGCCCGTGCTGGATTAAAAAAAGCAATGTTCCATATAAAAGGCACCTTTCTGTGGCAGTCTCTTCCAGAAACCGTGAAGGACTGCCACTAAAATTATGACGTAGAGCTTGGAAACGTAACATTTTTGGACCATTGACCTCACAAACTCTCCAAGCAACATGGCCATTAGCACTCTAGCTGAAGAAGCCTGGGAGCTGTAATCTAAAACTGTGTTACTTAGAAAAGATCAGATTCTGGGACATATTCCCAGAAACACATTAGTGCTGAGTTCAATATTCTCTAGGTTTGATTCTCAAGCCTAAAAGAAGTGGCTGCCTGTTCCCTGGATGTGCCTGGCAATCCCTCCTGTCTTTCATCCCATCCACAGTGGTCCCAGCCAGTCAAGGAAGACATAATAAGAGTCTTTGCTCTCTAACCGGCTGGAGCCACTTTGGATGAGATGAAAGAAACTAAGGACTGCCAGCTAGTTTGTACGGGGGCCATTTAGAAAAAACAAAGCCATGTGTTTTGTGTATTGAATGATCCTACTCAATCAGGGGCCATCAAACAAATGTCCTGCCCTTTTGCAATGATCCCTGGAAAATGGTTGAACAGCAGAGAGTTTGTGATTCCAATTAACATTTTTGAAAACTGTCCTCCCTCGCCTGCCCTTAGTTTTAACTCAAAACAACAACAGCATAGTGTTTTTCAACCTTTTTTTGAGCCGTGGCACATTTTTTACATTTACCAAATCCTGGGGCACACCACCACCAAAATGACACAAAATGACACTCTAACACAGTAATACATATAGTTAATATGTTTTTTAATGTATTTATACACTCAGTGTGAAACCTGGGCCTGTTTCGATGAACACAACACTGATATCCTGGCAGGAATGGCAGAAAGACACACACGAAGGTTTTGCTCAACAGCTGTCTGTGTCTCTCTGTGTTTTGCTTTCCTGCCTGCGCTGTTGTGCTCCCTCCCTCCCTCTCTCTCTCTCTCTCTCTCTCTTTATATATATATATATATATATATATATATATATATATATATATATATATATATACTAGCTGTACCCGGCACGCGTTGCTGTGCCCTATTTAGGAGATGCGAGATGTAAGGGTTGGAAATGATGTTACTTACGGTCTTGGTGGGGTCATGTAGGCATGAATTGCGCACTTTCTATGTGTGCTCCAAATGATGTCATCTGGAAGCATGAGTTGTATTGTCTTATATAGCGGAGGAAGTGTTTTGATTCTGGAGTGTGTCCACTCAGCAAAGTCTGTAGTGGTTGTGGAGGAGTGGCAAGTGGTGGTAGAGAGACTTTACCGCTAGGCAGCACATTCCTGTTGTTTCTGCTGGGTATTTCAGGGCTTTGCAGTGTGTGCAGATGTGCGTTAGGGTGCCAATGTCGGCCTCTGGCACCATGCTGTAGTCTTCTGCAGCGTTGTATCTGAAGGCTAGGCGGTGGAATTGGTTGTGGTATTTTTGAAGTTTGTTTTCTGTGTTGCGACGTCGTGTTTCTGCGCTCCTTGCGCGCTGCTGTTGTGTTGCATTTCTGCGTCTTTGTTGTTCCTGGCTGCGCGCTTCTTCTTGTCGTGCAGTTCTTTGCATTTGGTTCTCAGCTGTGCGTCGTGCAGTGACCTGTTGTCTGTGTCTCTGCTGCGCAGTGTGTTTCTGTTCTGGCGTTTGTTCTGCCCTTTTTTTTAATGTATGTAGCGTTGTGAGTGTGTCGTCCAATGCTGTTATTTTTATAAGTCATGGCTTGTCTTTTGGGTCAGTTTCTGTCTGTGTGGAAGGAAGGAATGGTTTTAGTTTGTGGTGTTTGTAGGTGTTGTGTGTACGGGTCCCGTAAGGTTGGTGGGATGGGTTGTGATTGGAAGTTGTGTTGTGTTGTGTGGGTAGGAATTTGCTGGAGAATTGCTCCCTCAGAGTTTGGTTTTGGCAGTTTAACCCTCAAACACCAACTGAAATCTCTCAGCATTCTATCCTATCTTGCCAGCGTTGCTATGGTTACAGCAGTTATGCAAATCCGCCCTTATTGGCAGCCAATCATGTTGTTCAGAATGTAGAGGCTGGGTGAGTCGTTGGCTGCCCCGGAGGATACTGGGAAATGTAGTTTTATTTTTACTCGTTGTTTTGGGGGCCTTTTAGGTTTTGGGGGGGAAAGTTTCTTTGCTACAAACGTACCTTGCTTGAGGCCTATTTCTGTTGGCAAGTATTGTTTTTCTGCGTTGTATAACCATTTTGCGTTGTATAACTCTTTGTTTGAGGTATACATCACATGACATGAACCCATTTATATAATAGATATAATGTAATGTTCATTTGTGGGATTAACATAACTCAAAAACCAGTAGACAAATTGCTGCCAAATTTGCCCACAAAACATACTAATACTAACCCATCAGTCAAAAAATTGATTTTGTCATTTGGGAGTTGTCGTTGCTGGGAGTTATAGTTCACCCGCAATCAAAGAGCATTCTGAACTCCACCAATGAAGGAATGGAATCAAACTTCCCACACAGAACTCCCATAACCAAGAGAAAATACCATAAGAGTTTGGTGGGCACTGACCTTGAGTTTTGGAGTTGTAGTTCACCTATATCCAAAGAACACTGTGGACTCAAACAATGTTGGATCAGGACCAAACTTGGCATGAATACTCAATATGCCCAAATGTGAACACAGATGGAGTTTGGGAAAAATAGACCTTGACATTTGGGAGTTACAGTTTCTGGCATTTATAATTAACACACAATCAAAGAGCATCCTGAACTCTTGCAACAATGGAATTGAACCAAACTTGGCATATTGAACTCTCAATTTCCCACGGCACACCTGATGATCGCTCACGGCATACTAGTGTGCCTCGGCACACTGGTTGGGAAACACTGACTTAGAGGACCTAACTCCAGAAAACAGGAGTTACAGTTTCTGGGATTTATAGTTCCTCCCCCTTCCCCTTCGCAGAGGAGGGGGGAGGGAGGAAGACTTGGGGCGAGTCTGCGTAGTAGCGCCCGCACAGGTCACGTCTTCCTCCCCCCCCCCCCCCGCTCACGCTGCCCCCTCGGATCAAAATGACGGCAGAAGAGGCTGGGAAGAAGGGAGCCCGAGTGGAGAAGAAAAAATGTTTGGCAGGAGTGGGAAAAAAGGGTATTGGAGGTTCCAATCTCCCACAACACACCTGACGATCGCTCACAGCACACTAGTGTGCCGCAGCACACTGGTTGGGAAACACTATATTTTATTTATTTATTTGTTTGTTTGTTTGTTTGTTTGTTCGTTCGACTTAATATACCGCTCTCTCTGGAGCCCATGTTAAAACAGATAAACACATAGAATGCAATAAAACTATAGACCATACGTAATCAACCTAAACTAGGTCCTTTTATTAGCATCTTGCAATGACAACGGCATGGGAAAGTTCATTTTTCATCTATAACTCTCAAGCTATTTGGGAGTTGTAGTCCCCAAAAGAAACATATTCATGATCTGTGGATATATCACAAAGATTCTGCAGCAAACGTGTGTTACTGGGCAAGCTGTCTTTTAGGAGCCATCTCCACAACTCTTTTTTTCCTACTGTTGATATTGAGAAAGAATTTGGGGGTCTTGCCGTGAAGGCCGACCAGTCAGCCTTCACGGCAAGACCCTGGCGAGATAGGAAGCAACCAGTCCCAATTTCCCTGAATTTCCCAAATAAAGATATCACCAAATTGAAGAAATGCCACCGAGTTGCTTATTTTGTTCCAACTGGAGCGGATGTCAAGCCGCAATCATTTGCCCAAAACTGACATAAAGCACAAGGCAATACAGTACATTCTTATAGAGCAGTGTTTCCCAACCTTTTTTGAGCCGTGGCACACTTTTAACATTAAAAAAATCCAGGGGCACACCACCAACCAAAATGACACAAAATGACACTCTAACACAGTAAAGAATGGCTGGGGGATGGTGGCCTGCTGGGAGCAGCTGCTGGGAGTGCCGAAGCCGGGGAGAGGGGTGGAGCCAGGCCGTGCCATGTCCTGCTCCCTCCCCGGCTTCAGCCTCCCAGCTTCTCCAGCCTTGAGGGGCAATGCCAAGCCAGCGGTGGCAGAGCAAGCACAATGCTGGCTTGGCACTGTCCCTCAAGGCTGGAAGCTGTGGGAGAGCGGAAGCCGGGGGAGGGGTGGAGCCAGGCCGTGCCATGTCTCCACAGCTTCTCCAGCCTTGCCTTGAGGGGCAATGCCAAGCCAGCAGTGGCAGAGCTAGCACAATGCTGGCTTGGCACTGTCCCCTCAAGGCTGGAGAAGCTGTGGGAGAGCGGAAGCCGGGGAGGGGGTGGAGCCAGGCCGTGCCATGCCCTGCCCCCCTCCCCCCGGCGTCAGCTCTCCCACAGCGTCTCCAGCCTTAAGGGGCAGTGGCCCCCGTCCCAGGCGCCGCTCTCCGCCATGACTCCCGCCCCTCGCGCTGAAGCCGCGGGAGGAGGAGGAGGAGCATGAGCGGTAGACGGGCTTCAGTGGGCGGGGCTCCTCCTCTGCACGGCTTCAGCGAGCGAGGGGCAAGAGTCATGGCGGGAGTCATGGCGGATTGGAGGCTGGCTGGGGAAACGGCCAAAGGAGGCGGCGCCCTGGTCCCTTCTTCTTTTTCTTCGCCGCCGCCCGGCCCTTCCTCCTCCTCCCCCAAGCAGCAAGAGTTCGGCAGGAAAAGGGGGGAAGGAAGGGGGGCAGAAAGCTTTTCTCGCGGCACAGCAGGAGGTCCGTCACGGCACACTACTGTGACACGTCACAGCGGTTGGGAAACACTGTACTAAGGTATGTCTTTGAACTGTTAGGAACAAAGGCATGCCCATGCACAAAAACATATACAGTATATTCAGCAATTTCAAAAGTGTCCCTTTAGTTGCCTCCAAAAAATCTAGGAGTAGCTCCAGCCCCTGGCAACTGTTAGAATGTGGCCTTGCACCCCCCACCCATTACCCTGGACACCTCCCCAATAGGCCCTGGAATTGAGCATCCAGAGGCCCCACTATTACTATTGTTGGGAATGGTTATTGCACTTTACCCCCCCCCCCCCCACACTGCCTTTCCTGCACTAGCCTCGGGCCAGCCCTATTATTTCACCTAGGCCCAGGCATGTAGCCAGGGGGCTAAGGGGCTTCAGTCCCCCCCCCCGAAATTCTCAGGGTGGTCTTACTGGTACATTATTTAAACTGTTATGTGCACTTATATCATGATCTGATCACCATGCTCATTATATCCCACATTAATGGGGTTATTGGGATAACAATACAAAAGGTTTGCTAGGGTAGACCCTCTTCCACCCAGTCTCAGCCCCCCCTGAACCAAACTCAGCCCCGAATCAAAATCCTGGCTGGCCCTGCCTAGGCCCATTCTGAAATCCTAGCCTGAACAGTAAATTTGCATGAAAAAATAGGGTAAGATTTAGCTAATGTTTTAAAGGTGCTGTTGACTTATTGTGCTTCTATTGGGGGGCTATGTGGTATCCAGAAGTGATAAACAAAAATGCTTTATAAGAATAGTAATGGCTTTTGACCATTAAACAAAGGGCAACTTTGACATTTGAACTTGGTTCGGAGAATGGGCGTTCAAGCATGTCTCCAACACTCCCACCCGTGTTCACTTCTTCTACTCCTAATTTTCTCCAACAGGTTGGCTTCATGCAACAACTTGCTCCCAGATGAGACATTTTAATCTTCATTTTAACATTTTAAATCTCTGTTTTAGGGTTTCGAGGCCTACGTTCTGTTATTCTTCATCCTCCCGCCCTTCTCTTTCCTTCCAGTGCAAGAGCACCCTCAGGAAGAACCTACTGTTCAGCCCAGGCTAGGAGAGTTGTCTGTCTCTAAGGCCACCAGTGATTCGGTCAGTCTGTCCTGGAGCGTACCAACTGGGACTTTCGACTCTTTCCTGGTCCAGTACAAAGACATGGAGGGCAAGCCCCAGGTCTTGCCTCTCAGCGGCAGCTCCCGTGAGGTCACCATCCCCGGCCTGGCTCCTTCTCGCAGATATAAGTTCAACCTTTATGGCATTAGCGGGCACAAACGCTTGGGTCCCATCTCTGCAGATACCATCACAGGTCAGGAGTTCCCTTGGCACCTGGAGCTTCTCCCCCCCCCCCCCAAATGCTAATGTCTTTCCTTCCTTAGGAGAACAGCCGCAGCTCCATTGAGGACCATAACTCCAGAATATATTTTTTTTCTTGCACAAACTGTTCAGACTTCAGCTGAACAAACTCTTCCTTTCTTTTAAACCTCCAAACTCAATTATTAATTATTAATTGCAACTTAATTTTCCATTCTGCAGTAGGAGACAACGGAAATATCAGTCTTACTGTTTCCTCCTGGGGGGATGTGAAGCTAGGATGAGGCCCTAAACTGAGTAGGAAGCATGCCCGGATTACCCATAAGGCCAATAAGGCCATGGCCTAGGGGCACAAGCCGGGGGGGTGGGGGCGCAGATCACGGAACAAAAAAAACCTGGTCCACACCCCTCTTTCCCCCTTTCTCATGCCCCTCCTCGCTCCTTCTCTGTTCCGTCTCACGTGCGCTCTCTCTCTCGCTCTCTTTCTCTCGCGCACTTTCTCTTTCGCTCGCATTTTCTCTTTCGCGCTCTCTCTCACTCTCGCTCTCTCTCTCTTGCTTGCGCTCTTTCACTCGCACTCTCTCTCGCACGCGCTCTCTCTCTCGCCCTCTTTCTCTTGAACGTGCTCTCTCTTGCTCTCTCTCTCTCTTTCTCTCTCGCACGCGCTCTCTCTTTCGCTCGCGTTTTTTCTCTTGCGTGCGCTCTCTCTTGCTTGCGCTCTTTCACTCATGCTCTCTCGCTTGCGCTCTCTCTCTCGCACACTCTCTTTCTCTCGCCCTCTCTCGCACGCTCTCTCTCGCGCTCGCTCTTGCTCTCTCTCGCGCTCTCTCTCACTCGCTCGCTCTCTTGTGCGCGCCTTTGGAGCGAGTTTGCTCCCACTGCGCTCTCCCCAAGCCTCCCGACTCCCAAGGAGACCTTCAGAGCACAGCGGAGCTTTCCAGCTGGTGGGAATGCATGGGGACCTTGGAGGTGGCAGGATGGTGCCTACTCGCCTTCCTCTTCTGCTCCGGAGGCACCATGGTGAAAGCCAGCCAAGTGTGGGTCTGAGTGGTGTGTGTGTGTGGGGGGGGGGGGCGTAATTCCAAAGTGTGGCCTAGGGTGCCAAAAAGTGTTAATCCGGGCCTGGTAGGAAGGCAAACAGAAAAAAGCAATAACTTTGACCAAGGGGGCTACAAAGCCCCAGGAGTGCTTTCAGTCCACCCTAGTCATAGCACTGGACCAAAAGCGTCAGCATTTTATAGAACCTCAAAATTATGCAGAGAAAGACAAAGTATGCAATAAGCAATATTTAACACATACATGGCATATTTTAAGGACTTCCTGTTGGTGAGGATTTTTCTCAGAGTCAGGCATTACACATAGCCATAACATAAATGGGGCCGCGGTGGCGAAATGGGTAAACCAGGTATGGATAAAGCTAGGTCTGGGGGCTGGATGCAGCCCCCTGGGCTCTTTTCTCAGCCCCTCCTCTCTCTCGCCATCCTATCATTTCTTCCTTCTCTCTTTTCTTCCTCCTTCCCTCCCTTCCTTACTTATCTCCCTTTCTCCCTCCCTCCTTCCTTCCCTTCCACCCTTTCATACTTTCTTCTTTCCACCCTCCCTCCTTCCCTCTCTCCCTATTTCTCCTTCCTTCCTCCTCCCTCCCTTCTTCCTTCTCTTTTCTTTCCTTCCTTCGCTCTTTTCCTCCCTCCCATCCTTTTCTCCCTCCCTCTTTCTCCCTCCCTCCATTCCCTCCCACCCTTTCGTCGTTCCTTACATCTCTTCCCTTCTTCCCTTCCATCCTTCTCTTCTTCTCTTCCTTTCTTCCTTTTCCTTCCTTTTCTTTCTTCCACCCTTTCGTCCTCCCTTCAATCCTTCCCTTTTGTCTTTCCTTCCTTCTTACCTCCCTCCCTTCCTTACCTCCCTTTCTCCTTCCATCCTTCCTTCCACCTTTTCATCCTTCCTTCCCTCTTTCCTCCCTCCTTCTCTCTCTTACTCTTTCTCCTTCCTTCCATCCTTCCCTTCCACCCTTTCATCCTTCCTTCTCTTTTCCCTTTCTCCTTCCCTTCCTTCCATTCTTTTTTCATCCTTTCATCCTTCCTTCCCTTTTGTCTTTCCTTCCTTCCCACTTTCCTCCCTCCTCCCTCCTTCCATTCCTCCTCCCTCCCCCCTTCCTTCCTTCCATCCATCCATCCATAACCGGGCAGCCAGTACTCTTAGCAGTAAATGCTAGCATGTGGCCCTCAAATTAGAAAGTTTGCCCATGCCTGGTTTAAATCCTTGTGCTGCTGAACTGCTGACCTGGTAGTTCGAATTTGCGGGATAGGGTGAGCTCCTGCTATTAGCCCTAGCGCCTGCCAACCTAGCAGTTCAAAAATATGCAAATGTGAGTAGATCAATAGGTACCGCTTTGGTAGGAAAAGACAAAAAGATGCTTCAAGCAGTCATGCTGGCCACACAACTAGGAGGTGTCTACAGACAAAGACTTGAAAATTGAGAAAGAGTACCTCCCCCAGAGCTGGAGATGAGCACTGCCTTCAGAGCCAGAAATGAAAGGAGAAGCCTTTGCCTGTGAATTTGTGTCTCACTGTATGTCATTGTAACAAGGCATTTAATGTTGGCATGTGTCTGTTTATATACTGTAATTGTAATCCACTCAAAGCCCTTGGGGAGAAGGGTGGAATATAAATAAATTATTATTATTATCATTAGTATTATTATTATACTAATGATGATAATAATTGGGCTGAGAATGGCGGTATAGAAATATAGTAAATAAATAATAAATATTTATTTATTTATTAATTATTTGGTTTTGTATTCCGCTCCTCCCTGCAGGCTCGGGGCAGATCACAGTATATAAAACAGGCAGCATGTGTCAGCCATGCAACCTTACAATAAAACATTAAAACATTAAAATTTACATGTCACATCACGAGGTGTTGGAAAGAAAATACAGAGCATTTCCTTGAACCCGAGGCGCAGGTATACTAGGCAATTATATTAAACAATCACGCTAAGCCGATGCGCCTAGTCGAAAGCTAGTCTGAAAAGGGCGGTCTTAAATATTATATCAGATTGGTGGCCCTTGGTATGCATTTGCAGCATTAAAAAAAAACGTAAATGACATAAAGTCCAGCAAACAATATAGACCAGACCTGGGCAACCTACGCCCCGTGGGCCAGATGCGGCCCAGCAGCCGATTCTGTCTCGCCCAGGGAGAAGGGCATCGGGAGCCAAAAGGAAAGGGTGCCACTGCCACCATCCCATCGCAGGCTGTGGGGCCTGCGTCGGCAGACAGCCCGCTGCTCCGGAGAACAATCGGAGGAGCGGCGGCCATCCTGGGAGGCGATCCGGGCCTGCAGCGGAAGCAGTCGGCAACCTACGGTGGCTACTCACCCTGGCGACCCGGAAGACTTTATCATCTTCCGGTTCGCCAGGGCAATCACCCGCCGCAGCTTGCTGACTGCTCCCGCTGCTGGCCCAGATCGCCTCCTGGGATGGCAGGCACTCCAAAGCTGGGATGGCAGGCACTCCATGGCAGGGCGATCAGCTGGGGAATGGCTGGGGGCGAGATCGGGCGGAGGCCTACAGCCTCCGATCGTCTGCTGCTCTGCTGCGCTGGCGGCTGGGTCCGCTTTGCCATCCCCTGGGCTGGGTCCATTGGGCCATTCCATCTTGGGATCCTTCCTCTCTTGAGGATGTCGGCCTCTATCTCGGTTCGCACCTTGTCTTCTTGAATTTCATTTCATTTTATTTTAGTGGTTTTTATTATTATTTTATAATAATTTTATAATAATAATATAATTATAATAATATAATAAATAATATAATGTTATATTATATTATAATTTCAATATATTATAATCTCTATATATATACTATAATATAATAATTATGATATTAATACTAATAATATATGAATATTTCTTGATATATTAATATGTTGATATTAATGATGTGTAATATATAGTAAATATAGTAAATAAATAAATAAATAAATAATGTAGATTAGAATGTAGTTCAGCCTTTAGGTGCGGCCCTCCATAATATTTTTTGGCTCTCGTGTGGCCCCTTGGAAAAAATAATTGCCCACCCCTGATATAGACCATAGGAGATGTCAGCTATATGTTTACACTAAAAGAGAAGAACATATAGCTGCAATTTTAATTCTTATTTTATGCTAACACTATCACTGAGAAGATCAAGACAGTATAGAGAGTTCTTCAGCATTCAGATTCTCACAACAACTCTGTGAAGTACGTAAGTTAGCTCCACGGTACCCAGTGAGCAGCTTTGTAATTGTTGTTATGTGCCTTCAAGTCATTTCGGATATGTGGCAACCTTAAGGCAAACACTGGGTTAAGTTGACCGGATTTTTTCAGACGGGTTTGTCTTTGCCTTTGAGAATAAAACTATTTGGGGGGAAAAAGTTGAGTCAGAACCACTGTATAATTCAAACCCTGATATCATGACATTCAATACTAAAGCTCCACCACAAATCTCACCATCATTTTTTCAGTTGAGCATCCCATTTTTGTTCCAGGCCCGAGCACCAAACCACAGAACATAGCTCAGCTCAAGCTCGGAGAACTGTCAGCCCAGGACATCACGGCAGAATCTCTTCTCCTTTCCTGGACCGTGAAGAGTGGGAACTTTGACTCCTTTATCATCCAGTACAGAGATGCAGATGGCAAACCCCACGCTTTGCCTGTGGATGGGAGTTTGCGCTCAATGAAGCTTCACGACTTAGTCCCCTCTCATAGATATAGATTCAACCTCTATGGTGTCTCTGGACGCAAGCGCTTTGGACCTGTTTTCACGGAGGCCACTACAGGTCAGTTGTGACCATCTCGCAACCCTTTTTTTTACTCCTTGATGCTCTTCTATCTAGGTCGGAAAATGATCTCTGTGTTCCAACTTTGGATTCTGTTGTTATTTTTTAGTTTTAGTTTCAGGCTAACAGTGGAAAAACAGACAAGTGCCATGGACCCAACCCTGATGGTATGCGGGTGTTCTTCAGCATGGATTATGGAAGAGGATCCCTTTAAAGTCATTGTTGTGTTTCCCAAGTGCCTGTTTGTGTCTTCCTTTGTTCCTATGTCATCCATTTTACTTTTACAAGTTCTGATGCTAGATCACCTCCTTTGTTACTCATAATTACATAGCTAAGTAACATCTCCAATCTGCCCATTTTCATTTACCAGACAGCTGCTGTTGCCAGTGATAAGAGTCTGTTTCCCTGTAAATCAGGAAACTAGGAGACTAGGATGCAGAACAATGGCTTCAAACCACAAGAAAGGCGATTCCGCCTGAACATGAGGAAGAACTTCCTAATGGTGAGAGTGAGAGAGCTGTTCAGCAGTGGAACTCTCTGCCCCAGAGTGTAGTGGAGACTCCTTCTTAGGAGGCTTTTAAACTGTGGCTGGATGGCCATCTGTAAGGGGTGCTTTGAATGTGATTTTCCTGGTTCTTGGAAAAAGGATGACCCCAGGCCCGGATTAACACATTTTGTGCCCTAGGCCACACTTTGGAATTACGCCCCCTTTAAGCCAACCTCTACCGCAGTGTTTCTCAACCTTTTTTGAGCTGCGGCACACTTTTAACATTAAAAAAATCTGGGGGCACACCACAAACCAAAATGACACAAAATGACACTCTCACACAGTAAAGATGGTGACTGTGGGAGATGGTGACCTGCTGGGAGCGCCGAAGCCAGGGGAGGGGGAGGAGCCAGGCCGTGCCATGCCCTGCCCCTCCCCCCAGCTTCAGTTCTCCCACAGCTTCGCCAGCCTTGAGGGGGCAGTGCCAAGCCAGCATTGTGCTGGCTCTGCCACTGCTGGCTTGGCACTGCCCCCTCAAGGCTGGTGAAGCTGTGAGAGCGCTGAAGCCAGGGGGAGGGGAAGCCATGCCCCGGCCCCTACCCCAGCTTCAGCTCTCCCACAGAGGACGAGCATGAGCGGTGGATGGGCTTCAGTGGGCGGGGCTCGTCCTCTGTGCGGCTTCAGAGAGCGAGGGGCGAGAGTCATGGTGGGAGTCATGGCGGATTGGAGGCTGGCTGGGGAAACGGCTGAAGGAGGCGGTGCCCCGGCCCCTTCTTTTTCTTTGATGCTGCCTGGCCCTTCCTCCTCCTCCCCAAGCAGCAGGAGTTCAGCAGGAGGAGGGGGAAGGAAGGGGGCAGAGAGCTTTTCTCGCGGCACACCTGATGATCGCTCACGGCACACTAGTGTGCCACGGCACACTGGTTGAGAAAGACTGCTCTACCGCACCCCCCGCCCCCGCCCACATCCTTTCATCCACTCATCCCCCTTAGGGCCCCGCATCCAGCTCTCCTGGTGTGGCCCCGCTAGGTCCACCACAGGAGTTTCCCTCTCGGCAGGCACTATGGATGCAGGCATGGGGGGAGGAGCTTCCTCCCCGATGCCAGGGCTTAAGGCACTTGGCTCCTACCCGGTATCGGGGATTGCACATGCGATGTAGTCAGCAGCTGTACCGATGCCGTGCTTCTCCCCGATACCGGGGCTTGTCGCGTTGGGCTTCTCTCCTATATGTGCCATAGCCAGCAGTTGCGCTTCTCTCTCCAGTAAGAAGGAGTCTCCTCATGTTGGAGGAGGAATGCCAGCTTTCATGGTGTTAGGACATGCGCAGATTGCGCAAAGGAGTTTCCTGTACTTGCACTGAAGGAGCCAGCAAGTGGATACTGTCGGCATCGAGGGAGATAATTGTTCCTCCTGTCGACGTTGACGCCAGTGTCGAGAGCCCCTGCGCATACGTCGTTTGTGCAACAATAGCAGAGGCAGGAGCAGGTATTCAGGAAGGGGCAGGGGTGGCGCCGAAAAGGAGGACCTCCGGTATCCTTTCTTCCTCATCTCTATGCGTGTTGCGTTTTTATTTGTTTCAACATTTTCATACATTTTTTAAGTTCCTGATCTGCCCCCCCCGGCTTGCACCCCTAGGCCATGGCCTAGGTTGGCCTCATGGGTAATCCTGGCCTGGATGACCCACAAGGTCTCTTCCAACTCTATGTTTCTATGATAGGTCATAAAAAAGAGGGAGCAGGCATGTTGTCTCCTGCCCTGGAGACTAGGGCCATACCGCTGAATAAGATCCCACATTATCTGCTTTGAACTGGACTCAGATAACCCAATTCAAAGCAGATATTGTAGGATTTTCTTCCTTGATATTCTGGGATATAGGGCTGTGTGTAAGGGCCCTCTCTCTGCTGTCACACTGCTTCTGGCCTTATTGAATGATTGGAGAGGAAAATTGTGACAATTGCAGGATCGCTATCTGCAGTGGTGCTGTCACTTTTCTCTCCCCATTGAATGACCCTACACCAGGGGTGCTCATTAGGTAGATCGCGATCTACTGGTAGATCGTGTAAGGCGTCCTGGTAGATCGCAGGCAGGGTGGGAGGCAGGCTCAGTCCCACCCCGCAGGCTCCTGACGCCACACAGGTGCAGAAGGAGGTTTGACTGGATGGCCTTTGGAGGTCTCCTATTCTAGGAACCCATTGTTGTTATTATTATTATTATTATCAGAGGCTGAATGGCCATCTGTGAGGAATGCTTTGATTTGTTTTTCCCTTATGGCAGAAGGAGGTTGGACTGGATAGCCCGTGGAGGTCTCCTTCTACTCTATGAACTTATTGTTGTTGTTACTATTGTTATTATTATTATTATTATTAGTAGTAGTAGTAGTAGTAGCAGAGGCTGAATGAATATTATCATCATTATTATTATGAATAAATTCAGGGGCTTATGATACTCACATTTAGTTGAATTCAGTCTTAAAATATATTATATGGCTCTCACTGAAATAAATTTCCAAATATTTTGCTTTTATGGCTCTCTGAGTAGTGAGTAGGTAGATTACGGTATTTTGACTTGGTTGTTTTATAAGTAGCTTGCATGCTGAAAAAGTGTGAGCACCCCTGCCCTACACTTTTTTCAGGGTAGTATCTATTATTTTGGACCCCAAACCTGCCTTCACCATATGCATGAGGTTGACTTCTACACAAGTGTTTACAGTGGCCAAATGTAAACACCAGTTTCAGCACCAGTTTCCTGCACTTCTAAGCCTCGTGTCTTCCTAAATCTTATGGGGAATTATACCTTCTGCCTCTGTCTTTTCTAACTGCAGCTGCTTCCGAAAAGGCACCCCCTCCACGGCCCACTTTGGGGGAGCTCTCAGCTTCCGACATCAACAGCACATCTGTCCGTCTCTCCTGGAACGTCCTGCTTGGGAATTTCGACTCCTTCGTTGTCCAGTACCGGGATGCGGAGGGGAAACCCCATGCATTGCCTGTGGACAGAAACTCCCACGAGGTGGTCATCTACAACCTGGTGCCTTCTCGGAGATACAAGTTCAACCTCTATGGCATCTCTGGACGCAAGCGCCTTGGCCCCATCTCTGCTGAAGTAGTCACAGGTACGACCTCTGTATCCATGGGGGTGGGGGGTGGGGATACGTGAAACTGTGGATAATAGCAAATTGTGTTTATGTTTGATAGGACAAGCAACGGGAATACAGGTTGAGCATCAGAAATGCGATATTATTATAGATAGGTCACTTTATTGATTAGTCCACTGACCATATCAGCAATAATTGACAAAAGAAAAAAAATACACAAATAGATACTAGTCATTACCCTAAAACTCCTGTAATAATGAACTTAAATAAATTAAAACAGAGTAAGCTTGTTGGGCATTGACCTTGAGTATTGGAGTTGTAGTTCGCCTACATCCAGAGAGTACTGTGGACTCAAACAATGATGGATCAGGATCAAACTTGGCACAAATACTCGATATAGCCAAATGTGAACACTGGTGGAGTTTGGGGAAAATAGGAAATTTGGGGAAATTAGGGAGTTGTAGTTGCTGGGATTTATAGTTCGCCTACAATCAAAATGCATTCTAAACTCTACCAATGATAGAATTGGGCCAAAATTTCCATACAAAACCCCCATGACCAACAGAAAATACTGTGTTTTCTGACAGTCTTTGGTGACCCCTCTGAATCCCCCCCTTGTGACCCCCCCAGGGGTCCCGACCCCCAGGTTGAGAAACACTGCTCTAGAAACTAGATCTTCCTAGAGAGAACATATCTCTAGACTTCAGTGAAATTATTTGTTCAATTTCCAGAAGAAGTGCACCATAGAGTTTTGCTTGAAAACCTAAACATTTTTAGAGAGGTGATCTTTCAGGTTAAAATAATAAATAGCAATTTATTTATTCAGTTTTTCACCTTCACGGGAATCAAATGCCCCTAACTTCAGTTAATGTTATTTGCACAGCTAAATTGATTAATTAATTGCGAATTCTAAATATTTGAGTAGGGAGGAATGCCCTTGGTTTTGTTTTGTCAACTACCTCCTTTCCTTTCAAGTCAATCTTTTGAAATAAATGGGAAATAATAAATCAATTTCACCTTCATCTGGGAGCAGCTTATTTGGCAAATAGCAATTGCTGAGCAACTTCGCTTTCATGGGGGTTAGGACTTCTGGAAAATGGGAGCCATTGCAGGTGGATTACTCCTGGTTTGTTTTTAATTGCTTTTAGAAAGAATGGAAGAACCAGAGATCCGCCCTACGCTGGGCGATCTCTTTATCTCCGAGGTCACCCAGGACTCTGTCCGACTCTCGTGGACCATCTCAGCCGGGAAGTTCAACTCTTTCCTCATCCAGTACAACGATGCCGAAGGAAAGCCCCAGACTGTGCCCGCTGATGCCGAAGCCCGCACAGTTGTTATCTCCAACCTGATGAATTCTCACAGATACAAGTTCAACCTCTATGGCATCTTAGGCAGGAAGCGGATCGGACCAATCTCTACTGACGCGGTCACAGGTAAATTTATTTATTTATTTATTTATTTATTTATTTATTTATTTACTTTATTTATATTCCGCTCTTCTCACCCCAAAGGGGAATCAGAGCGGATTACAGTACACATACTTTGCAGACAATCGCTGCAGTTCAACATATGACATATAGACAAACATACGACATATAGACGAACAGAGTGACATAAACATGTGACATTTATCACAATACAGAACAGTACATACATTTTGACATTTTGACAAACAGAGGCAAACTTTCTGGCCACCAGGGGGTGCTGACTCATTCCTCATCACTCTCAACGTTTCCTTCTAGCGGTCGCTTTGTTGTTTCTTCCGCATTCCTCAGCGATTCTTTATGGCCTCATAAATCAGTCCAAATTTTGCCTCCCCACTTTAATGTGGTACATTTATTTCCTACTTGACAAATGTAACTGTCTTTCGGGCTGCAAAGGTCGGCAGCTGGCTACACTTAAGGTCGAGAACCCACCTCGACCTGGGCAGGCCTCGAACTTCTCTCCAGATCTGGATGTGGGGCTGTAAGGACTCACCCATTCTGAGCAGGCCGAAGCCTGTGTGGCAGTTTGGCTCCCTGGCTATAATAGCTGGCATCCATCTTAGGAAAGGAGATCCACACAGCAGCCATTAGGAGAAGGTAGTGCCAGAGACAGGGGGTGTGGCTTTAAAGTTTTTCTGGCTAGTTACAAAGTCTCCCAGGAGATTGGCTGAGAGCCAAGGGGGAGGAGTTAAGCTGTCTAGGAGGGAGAAATCCTGACAGGAAAGTTTAGTCTTGAGCGAGGTTTTGGAGCAGAAACATCCAAGCCTCAGCTGTAGGTCTGATACAGTCTTTTTCTATAGTAACACATCCAGAGAGTTTGGGGTGACACTTATAGTTTAGAGCAGGGGTGGGCAATTACCGGCCCTCCAGGTGTTTTGGACTTCAACTCCCAGAAATCCTAAGAGCTGGTAAACTGGCTAGGATTTCTGGGAGTTGAAGTCCAAAACACCTGGAGGGCCGGTAATTGCCCACCCCTGGTTTAGAGCCAGTAGGGCTGACTTGGAATAGTCAGACAAAACACCTTGCAGTCTCTGGGTTAGAGAGGCAGGTGGGCTCTGGGACTGGGGTGTTAGCAGTAGTTAGCTAACTCTGTCAGACAAGACTCGGGGGACTTTTAGTGTAGAAAAGTTCCTGGTTGGAAACACCTGTTCGCCGCTAGTTTTAGTATTAGGGTGACAGCACAATATCTTAGTCAAGTTTTAGCACTGACTGGAATTGTTGAAGATCTAAGCTTTAGTAGAACCTTTTCTGTAACCATACGCTCCAGCACATTTTATCTGTAACCATATGCTCGTTGCCTCAATAGAAGTAAACCATCAAGATCTGTGCCTTATTGTAAAGCCTGTTCTAGTTTAATAAATCCTTTCCTGTTCATCTTGAAGAAAGTATCCATCTTACTTCTTCCTCCCCTTTAGAATCCTCTCAGTTAATGATTTCTTTAGAAGCCTAGCTGGTGATCATATTTGAATTTTAAAATCCTAATAGCATTAGGTTGGTGGTGGCATTTTTGTTAATTAGGGTGGACCAAGTTATTATAATTGGACCCAGGTCATTACATATTGGTGGCAAGCGGTGGGATTTCACCAAAGCCCTACCCTGCCACAGTGACACGACGTCTCCTGGGTCCTCACAGGGGCCATCCAGATCCGGAAGGAAGGCATGGGCTTCTAAACCGAGTTAAAACACCCAGTTTGGAGCGGATGCTGTCATGTTTAAACTGGGTTAAACATGACAGCATCTGCCATTATTGAAGACATTCCGAATTTCGGAATTATTTCCAAATTAATTTCAAAAATACTGCGGAAAACTTCAGCTGTCAAACAGATTCAAAACGCCAGCACCTCCTACATCTGAAGCGAGTTTTGAACCATTTATAAAAGGATCAACCAGCCCTACTATCCAGCCTCTTTTTTAAAACCTTTAGAGACGGAGAATCAAACATATTCCCAGGGCACTTCCAGGCAGCACCAAACAGGGGGTTTTCCATGAGGGACAAAAACCGCTGGGACCTGAGAGCAGGACCGCAAACATTTATTTACTTACTTACTTACTTATTTCATTTATATCCTGCTCTTCTCAGCCCTGAAGGGGATTCAAAGCGGCCTGTTGGTCCCATGATTTCTGCCTGCGATGTCCAGACTTCTTACATATATTACAGGATTTTGAAGCCTGCAAGATGGCTGCTGTGGGATGTGGGACGAAATGAAAATAATGCATAGTTCACGTTTGATCAGCCCACACACTGCCTTGCCAGAGAACGAAAATATGCCACGCAGAACAAGTAGTTTACTTTTAGCAATTCAGAACTACATATTTACAATCATGTGATCAGTTGCATCGATGCTCATAATGTCCTTTTATGAGAGATTTAAAATGGTCTTTCTTTGTCCAAGTGGATAATCTCCTATATCTATGGCAGGCATCCTCAAAGGTTGTGAGGTCATAGATGTAGGTGAAACGTCAGGAGAGAATGCTTCTAGAACTTGGCCATATAGCCCAAAAAACCTACAACAATCCGGCAAAAGGTTTGCCTTTGGGGTGGCTTTTTAGAAGGAAGGAATATTTTCAAGCTGAGAATAATAAAATGTGAGGCTTCATGCTACGGAACCCTTGGAGTTGTAGTTTTAAAAGGTTTTTATCCTTTTCTGCCAAGGAGTGCTGGTGCCTTGAATTCAATAACATTGAATCCTGGCAGTGAAAGTGGTGTCAAACTGCATTAATTCTACAGTGTACTGTAGATGCACCTTGAGTAACTTAGGCCACCTGTTAAGTTTCACAGATCGTGGGGACCATGTTGCCATATTAAACTCCCAGTCCACTTTGTGAAAAATTCTCTACTTTTAGGTACCTGCCCCTTATTCAAGTGGCAACCCTAGTCCTGGCACTGGACAGGGTGATGCGAGGCTGTCATACTTTTTTTTTCCAGAGGGCGGAAGGCAACGGTTTGTGTAAGCAGGAGGGATCGGACATCCTCCCCCCACCATCCCAGCCAGCAGAAAAAGATTTATCTGGGACCTGTGTCACTTTGAGCAAGGCAAATCATGCCTGTTGACGAAGGGGGTCATGTTTTCAGGGTCAAACTAGTCTAGAGCCAAATGCGTCACCAGAAACTGTGTCAGAGTGTAAAATAAGTAAGATGGTGAAGAGGGACTGATTTAAATCAGGATTGCAGCTTGCGAGGAAAAGCTTAACACTTTCCTTCCCAGAATGGCTGCCGGTTCAAGAGAATTTCAGACTCTGAGGTTTACGGGTCAAAAATCTGAGTTCTAGGGATGGCCCCTGGTGATGCCATTAAACATAGCAAGGCCCCAGATACTGGAAGCTAAGCAAGGTCAGCCCTGTTTAGCACTTGGAAGAAAGACCAATTAATACCAGGTGATGGAGGCTAGATTGCAGAGGGAGGAACTGGCAAAAGTAGGTAAAAGTCAAGGTAAAGGTTTTCCCCTGACATTAAGTCCAGTCTTGTCCGACTCTGGGGGTTGTGCTTATCTCCATTTCTAAGCCAAAGAGTCAATGTTGTCCGTAGACACCTCCAAGGTCATATGGCCGGCATGACTGCCTGGAGCGCCGTTACCTTCCCACTAGAGCAGTACCTATTGATCTACTCACATTTGCATATTTTGAACTGCTAGGTCGGCAGAAGCTGGGGCTAACAGTGGGAGCTCATGCTGCTCCCCGGATTCGAACCTGCAATGTTTCAGTTAGCAAGTTAAGACTCGTGCGCCAGCTGCGCCCGTACCTTGGGAAGTCTGATCTGGCTACGGTCGTCCACGCTCTGGTCACATCCCGAATAGATTACTGCAACGCACTCTACGTGGGGCTGCCTTTGAAGACAGTTCGGAAATTGCAATTAGTCCAGCGGGCGGCAGCCAGATTGCTAACGGGAGCTACATACAGGGAGCATACCACCCCCCTGTTGTGTCAGCTCCACTGGCTGCCTGTCCAATTCCGGGCTCAATTCAAAGTGCTGGTTTTGACCTTTAAAGCTCTATACGGTTCTGGCCCAGCTTACTTGTCCGAATGCATCAGCCGCTATGTCCCACCTCGTAATCTAAGATCATCCGGGAAGGCCCTGCTCTCCCTCCCGCCTACGTCTCAGATGAGGCTGGTGGGGACGAGGGATAGGGCCTTCTTGGTGGTCTCCCTGCCTGTGGTGGCGATCCACCACATCCCCTGGCCTGGAAAAAAGTAAAATCCTGGCTGTGGGACCAGGCATTCGTACCTTTATTGAATGAAAGTGGGTGATTATGGCCAATGTTTTTATGGACTGAACATTGTTTTAATCCAGAGTGAATGTGTATGGTGTTAATGTAGTTGTATTTTAATGTATTTTTAATGTATTTTAATTGTTGAAGTGTTTTGGGGTTTATATTGTTATTATATGGGCATCGAATGTGCCGTACTGTAAGCCGCTCTGAGTCCCCCTTGGGGGTTGAGAAGAGCGGGGGTAAAATCCGAAATAAATAAATAAGTTTATCAACTCAACCGGGGGCTCCCTGGCAAAAGTACCTCTGAGTATTCCTTGTCTAGAAAGGGGCTGTGGTGGCACAGCAGGTTAAACCGCTCATTGCAGAAAATCCACTGACTGGAAAGTTGGCAGTTCAAAGCCACGAGTTAGGGTGAGCTCCCGACCGTCAGCCCTAGCTTCTGCCAACCTAGCAGTTCGAAAGCATGCGATGCAAGTAGATCAATTTTACCACCTTGGCAGGAAGGTAAAAAGGGTGCTCCATGCAGACATGCTGGTAACATAATCGGAAATGTCTATGGACAACAGGCTCCTTGGCATGGAAAAATGGAACAAGAGCACCTCCCCAGGGCCAAAGTTGAGCATCGTCTCCAGATGCCGGAGATGGAAAAAAAAGAGGAAGGCCTTTACCTTTGTCTGTGTTGTACGTTGTTGTTCACTGTGTGGAAAAGGCATTTAATGTTTGCCTCATATGTGTATATTATTAATAATATAATATATTAATAATAATGATGGTGATGATGATGACAAAGAGTGAATACCGTAAAAACAAAATGCAGAACAGAATAGAAAACTGGCAAAACAAGGCTCTCCATGGACACTTCCTGGGGAAAATTGAGAGCCAAAGAAAAAACATGCCTGTGGCTCACAAATGTAACTCTGAAAAAGGAGACAGAGGGCTGGATTCTGGCAGCCCAAGAACAAGCCATTAGAACCAATGCCATCAAAGCCATAATTGAAAAGTTGACAACAGATCCCAAGTGGAGACTCTGCAAGGAAGCAGATGAAATGATGGATCACATTCTCAGCTGCTGCAAGAAGATTGCGCAGATGGACTACAAGCAGAGGCAGAACACCATTGCTCATTGGAACGTGTGCCACAAATACCATCTGCCTGTGACAAAGAACTGGTGGGATCACAAGCCTGAAAAGGTTACAGAAAATGAACATGTCAAACTACTCTGGGACTTCCGAATTCAGACTGACAGAGATTTGGAGCACAAAACTCCTGACCTCATGACCGTGTTAAAAAACAAAATATGGATTGTCGATGTTGCAATCCCAGGCGACAGAAGGATTGAAGAGAAACAACTGGAAAAGCTGACACGATATGAGGATTTAAAGATTGAACTGCAAAGACTCTGATACATGCCAGTAAAGGTGGTCCCAGCGGTGATCGGCACACTGGGTGCAGTGGCTAAAGACCTTGGCCTGCACTTAAACACAACCGGCGCTGACAAAATTACCATCTGCCAGCTGCAAAACGCCACCCTACTGGGATCTGCACACATTTTTCGCTGATACATCACACAGTCCTAGACACTTGGGAAGTGTCCGACGTGTGATCCAATACAACAGCCAGCAGAGTGATCTTGTTTGCTGTGGACTCATCTTGTTGTGTTTCAAATAATAATAACTTTATTCTTATATCCTGCCACCATCTCCCTGAAGGGACTCGGGGTAGCTTACGTGGGGACCAAGCCCAACATAGGCAAAATTACAAAGTAAACGCAATTAAAAACGTGTAACAGGTAAACAACTTAAAGTAACACAATTCAGACCAGAAAAATAAAAACATCATAAAAATACATCATCCGACATCAACAACCAGTAGGCGTGAAAAATTGGCATGTTTAGACTTGGGAGGCAGGGGCTTGTACAGAAAGCAGAGTATACGGCTAGGTCTGGGAATAAAGTGCTGGGGAAAAACAAACCACAATTTAGGGCTGGGCAGACCTGATCAGGAGCTAAACTTAGTTATTCGAAGGTACATTGGAACATCCAAGTTTTAAATCTTTACAGAAGGTGGATAGTGTGATAATATTATAATGTAATACAATATACTACTACTAATAATAATATGATATTATAATTATATATTTTATATTACATGTAATATTACTAATAATATTACAGTATCATGTAATATATAATATTAATATTGTGCTATAGCAATAATATAATATATTGTATTTACAGTTTACTTGTAAGCTGCTCTGAGTCCCCTTTGGGGTGTGAAGGGTGGCATATAAATGTCGTAAGTAAATAAATAGCTAATCTAATCTCCCTGGGAGAGATTTCCAGAGCTGGGGAGCCACCACCAAGAAGGCCCTCTCGTCCCCACCAACCGTGCTTGTGACGGAAATGGGAGTGAGAGGAGGGCCACCCCGGCAGATCATAGAGCCTGCGTTGGTTTGTAGAGGGAGATACGATCATGAAAATAAGCAGGACCCGAACCATGTAGGGCTTTATAGGTAACTAGCTGTACCCGGCCACGCGCTGCTGTGGCTTTTTCTCTTTCCTGTGTCCCAGTCTATATATGTGTGTATTTTGTGTGTGTATGTATGTATATATATGGATTTGTGTCTATGTGTACATATGTGTGTGTATATGTGTGTGTAGTTATGTATATGTGTATATGTATATGCGTGTATATGTGTGTACTTATGTATATGTGTGTTTTTGTATATGTATATGCGTGTATATGTGTAGATGTGTGGAAGTACAGATGTGTGTATGTATGTGTGCATGTGTATATTTCAGTGCAATTATATATGTGCATGTCTATATGTACATATGTGTGTGCATGTGGCGAAGACCAACAGTAACATCCCTTCCTGCCTTTTATACTTCCTTTCTTCCCTCTCCCCCTCATCCCTCAGCTTTTCTCGTCTCTGTCCTCCTGCCTCTTCTTCCCTTTCTTCTTTCCTTTCCTTCCTTCCTGCTATCCCTCCCCTTTCTGTTTCAGTTCTTGCTCCCCTTGTCTCCCTCCCTCCATTCCCTCCCTCCATTCCCTCCCCTTCCTTTTGCTAGTCCCTTCACCAGCTTCTACCTTTTGGATTGCCTTTTATTACCTGGCTGTTTTGCATAACGGCTCTGAGTGGCCAGCTCCACCAACATTCCGACACTGTAAACTGCCAGAGGGAGGTGGTGTGTGGGATCATGGGAACTGTAGTCCATAATGTTTTTTTGGATTTGTGGCCATTGGTTCTTTTTTTTTTTGGGGGGGGTTGTGTGGTATGCATACCTCTTAGGGTTTTCTGGGTATGTGGGCTGTTTTTGTGTGTCTGCCTTGTGTGGTTTCTTTGTCTATAAGACAGGAAATACCACATGAAGGATTTTATATATATAGATTACCTGCACTTTGAATTGGGACCAGAAACTTATCAACATATTGTCATCCGCTTTGAGTCCCTCTGGGGAGATAAAGAGGAATATAAATAAAGTGTATTATTATTATTTAGGGAAACCCTAGGATAATCAAAGGTTTGGCTTATGCCGAGTGGTTACTTAAAGTATATACACACACAAACTAAGTACCAGTCACAGTTGCTCAGAGTTTGTGATTTACACATGCAAAGAAAGAAACTAGGGCCCTATCTGCACTACCATATAATGCAGTTTGAGAATGCAGATTAACTTCTCAAAACTAGATTATATGGCGGTGTACACTCATAATCCAGATCAATGTAGTTCAAACAGCATTATAAGATAGTGTAGATGTGTTAGATTATTAGATGTCATGCCCTTTCAGTCCTCAAAAAGCTCATGATAGGGTCACTTTATGTGAGTTCCCAGTGGCACAATGGGTTAAAGCACTGAGCTGCTGAACTTGCTCACCAAAAGGTCTCAGGTTCAAATCCAGGGAGCCTGGTGAGCTCCCGCTGTTAGCCCCAGCTTCTGCCAACCTAGCAGTTCAAAAACATGCAAATGTGAGTAGATCAATAGGTACTGCTCCAGCGGGAAAGTAATGGCGCTCCATGCAATAATGTCAGCCACACCAGGAATGTGGCGCAGGTGGCTAAGTGTCAGCTGCATAAGATCTCTCTGACCAGTAGGTCATGAGTTCGAGGCCTGCCCAGGTCGAGGTGGGTGCTCGGCCTTTAAGTGTAGCCTGCTGTCGACCTTTGCAGCCCGAAAGACAGTTGCATCTGTCAAGTAGGAGATAAAGGTACCACATTAAGTGGGGAGGCAAATTTTGACTGAATTATGAGGCCATTAAAGAACTCCAGGAAACGCTGAGAAATGCAGAGGAAACAGCAAGGAACGCTGGAACGCTGAGAGATGAGGAGTTTGTCAGCTCCCCCTGGTGGCCAGAGTTTACCTCTGTTCGTCTATATGTTGTATGTTGAAACAGCAGGGATTGTCTGCTAGTATGTGTATCTGTAATCTGCTCTGAGTCCCCTTGGGGTGAGAAGAGAGGAATATAAATAAAGTAAATAAATAAAATGACCTTGGAGGTGTCTACGCGCAACGCCGGCTCTTCGGCTTAGAAATGGAGATGAGCACCAACCCCCAGAGTCGGATACGACTGGACTTAATGTCAGGGGAAAACCTTTACCTATGTTCGCTATGAGATGCAAAGAACTTGAAGGCATGTAACAATAGCAAAAGGCTAACAATAGCCAATGACAGGAGCATTTCTGTCAAATGAAGATTGTGCGGAGATGCGCAGGTAGTTTCTACCATGATCCATTTCCGTAGTTTGATGCTAGACATACTTAGTGAATGTGCGGGGATACGATTTGGCCCTATTTCCACCCATTGGCTTCCTAAATGAAAGACCTGGCTTGGAGCAGCCGGCTCTCATCAAAACAGCTGGATCGAGGCACAAAATGTAGAAATGTGCGGAGAGATTAATGGCTCACGTCAGGCCACTTTACTAATGAACTGACAGCGGCAAAACGCTTAGGTTTTGTAAAACAAACATGCCAAAAAGAGGGCAGAGGAAGGGGGAGAATTTGCTGGCGCCTAGCAGTTGTTATTCAATGATAAACGAGGCCATGTCTTGTTGCATGCGTTTCTCTCGGCCTTGAGGTCAGCCTTGCAAATGATCAGAAGCATGGGTTAGAAAGGCCCAGCAGGAGAATCAGCCACGGCTCCCACAGACACAAAGCAAGAGGGCAGGAAAGCTCAGCCCCCCACTCAAAACAGGTTTGGAAAATTAAGTGCCCCCCCACAAAAAAAGATGTTGCAAAATTGAACCACTACATCTCCTATGTAGTTGACCCCTCCCAGGAGTGTTGAATGTGATCATTGTATATCTATCATTATTCGTATGCTTCCCAGATTGTGATGCTGGTTGTAGTGAGGATGGTGATAATCATGATGATTATTTAATGTCACATTAAGATGATTAATAGGAGACATGACAATTATGTGGCAGTGTAGAAGGGTGTGATATTGAGGAAGGAGCAGGCACTGCCATATAATCCAGTTCAATGTGTCTAAAGCCCCTTCGACACTGCCATATAATCCAGATTATCAAATCAGATAGTCTGGATTATATGTGGCCCCATTTCTTAAGAGCGAACCTTAAGAAATGGGGCCACAAAGTGGAACCACACTTGACATGAATACTCAATATGCCCAACTATGAACACACATGGAGTTTGGGGGAAATAGACCTTGACGTTTGGGAGTTGTAGTTCACCTACATCTAGAGCAGTGTTTCTCAACCAGTGTGCCGTGGCACACTAGTGTGCCGTGAGCGATCATCAGGTGTGCCGCGAGAAAAGCTCTCTGCACCCCTTCCTTCCCCCCTCTTCCTGCTGAACTCCTGCTGCTTGGGGGAGGAGGAGGAAGGGATGGGCGGCCGCAAAGAAAAAGAAGAAGGGACCGGGGCACCGCCTCCTTCGGGCGTTTCCCCAACCAGCCTCCACTCTGCCATGACTCCCGCCATGACTCTCACCCCTTGCTTGTTGAAGCCACGCGGAGGAGGAGCCCCGCCTACCGAAGCCCGTCCACCGCTCATGCTCCTCCTATGTGAGAGAGCTGAAGCCGGGGGGAGGGGGGCATGAAGCAGCCTGGCTCCGCCCCCTCCCCCCAGTTTCAGCACTCCCACAGCTTCACCAGCTTTGAGGGGCAGTGCCAAGCCAGCAATGGCAGAGCTAGCACAATGCTGGCTTGCCCCCTCAAAGCTGGTGAAGCTGTGGGAGAACTGGAGCCGGGGAAGGGACGGGGCATGGCATGGCCTGGCTCCGCCCCTCCCCAGCTTGCGCCCTCACAGCTTCGCCAGCCTTGAGGGGGCAGTGCCAAGCCAGCGGTGGCAGAGCCAGCACAATGCTGGCTTGGCACTGCCCCCTCAAGGCTGGCGAAGCTGTGGGAGAACTGAAGCCAGGGGGAGGGGGCGGGGCATGGCACGGCCTGGCCCCTCCCCTGGCTTCGGCACTCCCAGCAGCTGCCCCCAGCAGCTCACCATCCCCCAGCCGTTCTTTACTGTGCTAGAGTGTCATTTTGTGTCATTTCGGTTGGTGGTGTGCCCCTGGATTTTTTTAATGTTAAAAGTGTGCCTGGCTCAAAAAAGTTGGGAAACACTGATCTAGAGAGCACTGTGGACTCAAATAATGATGGATATGGACTACACTTGGCATGAATACTCAATATGCCCAACTATGAACATACATGGAGTTTGGGGGAAATAGACCTTGATGTTTGGGAGTTGTAGTTCACCTACATCTAGAGAGCACTGTGGACTCAAATAATGATGGGCAGGCCTCTTCCTCATGGGAAGGGGGACACTCCTCCTCCTTGCCGCCTGCTTCCTTTACAAGCAGGCGGCCCATGCGGGCGATGGCGAGGGGAGGGCGCCACTCCCTCCTCCCCGCCCCCTTGCAGCGCTCTCCTCCTGCCCTCTCCCGCTGTATAAGGGGTGTCTTATATTTACAAAAATATAGTATTTTTAAAAAATTCTGGTGTGTATCGTGTTACACTGATTTTGAATCTTACCTGTCCTGTTATGGCCTCTTCTTTGCCCATCCCTTTGCTCTCTCGGTCAGCTTTCCCAGATGCCTCCAATGAGTCGGCCACCTTGCTGGAGAACCTGGTTGTCTCCGAAGTGACACCCACTTCTTTGAAGCTCACCTGGGAAGTTCCGGAGGGAGAGTTCGATGTCTTCCTGGTCCGGTGCAAGGAGTCTCTTCTGGGAAGTGGAAGGAGCCCCCCGCCGCCCAAGGAAGTGACCGTGATGGGAAATGAGCGCTCAGCTGTGCTGCGTGGCCTTGTACCCAACACAGAGTATGGCCTTACAGTCTATGGCATCAGGGAAGGAAACCAAGTGGCCAACATCAACACAGCTGCGAGGACCAGTGGGATAGGTAAGAAGACCACAAGAGCCATCTCACTGTCCAAAAAAATAGAGGGGGGGGGGGGGGAAAGGTGCTTGAGTTGAAACATGTTGTTGTGGAGTGAGTAATCTGATTTAAATATTGCAAAATCCAGGTTGTGTATCCCTTTTTCCAGAATGCTTACTACCAGATGGGTTCCATTTTTTTTTTTTTAGATTTTGAAGTACACTCATCTACATCATGACGCATCTTGGAGCTGGGACCCAAGTCTAAACATGAAATTCATTTATGCTTTGTATACATGTTATATACACAGCCTGAAAGTAGCTTTATTTGCCATATTTTAAATAATATTGTGCGTGACACAGTTTGCGTGTATTAAGCTATCAGAAAGCAATGGTGTCACTATCTCAGCCACCCAGGTGGAGAATTATGATTTTGGAGTTTCAGATAAGGGAAGCTCAACCTGTCCATCTGTGCAAGTATACCTTCAAGTAATGTATTGATGGGTTCATGGATTTTATATCGGGTTTGCCACTTCCTCTCAAATATATCCTACAGCACCCAGTATAATAATAATAATAATAATAATAGTAAAGGTAATGATTTTCCCCTGGCATTAAGTCCAGTCGTGTCTGACTCGAGGGTTGGTGCTCATCTCCATTTCTACGCCGAAGAGCCAGCGTTGTCCATAGACACCTCCAAGGTTATGTGGCTAGCATGCCTGCATGAAGTACTATTACCTTTACCTTCCCGCCAGAGTGGTACCTATTGATCTACTCACATTTGCATGTTTTTGAACTGCTAGGTTGGCAGAAGCTGGGTCTAATAGCAGCAGCTCATGCCGCTCCCCAGATTTGAACCTGCGACCTTTCGGTAAGCAAGTTCAGCAGCTCAGCGCTTTACCCCACTGCACCACCGGGGGCTCCTATAATAGTAGTAGTAATAATAATAATAATAATAATATATTGGGTGCTGTAGGATATAGTATTATTATTTTATTTCTTACCCATCTCTCCCAGTGGCTCAAGGTGGGTTACAGCATAATTAAAACACAACAACAGTGTAAAATTTCTATAAGTACACATAGTAAATGTATTTCTGTAAAGATATATATATTGAAACATATTTCTATAACATACACATTAAAATACACAGTAATAATATTTTAATATTTTAAATGGCCGTCTCTCATCCAAATATTAAACAGATCTAACCCTGCTTAACTTCCAAGCTCAGACAGGCCTTGCTGAATATATTGTTATTGTGTGCTGTGTGTGATCCTAAGGGTAGAGAATGTGTGACTCACCCAAGATCATTGGCCTACCTCTGGCGGTGATTCGGAAGCTCAAGCTGGTGCAGAATGCTGCAGCCCGACTTCTCGCTGGGGAACCAGCGAGATGTCATATAACTCCAATTCTCCAGCAGCTGCACTGGCTACCGATTGAGCACCGAATTACCTTCAAAGTGATGGTACTTACCTTCAAGGCCTTATATGTTCCGGGGCCAGTGTATTTGAGGGACCGCCTTACGCCCTATCAACCCCAGAGATCACTTCGTTCTGAAGATCAAAACCTGTTGGAAATTACCAATTTTAAGATCTTCTGCCTGACAGCTACTAGGCACAGAGCCTTCTCAATTGTGGCCCCCTCATTGTGGAATGCATTACCTGCAGAAGTCCGGGCCCTACGGAACTTGCCAACTTTCCGGAGGGCATGCAAAACATATCTATTTCGGGAGGCATTTGAGCTATGAAATTGGTTCTTAATCTGGCTCTTATTGTTAAATTGTTAATCGTATTGTTCTCTTGTAAACCGCTCCGAGCCTTCGGGGAGTGGCGGTATATAAGCCCGAATAATAAAATAAATAAATAAATAAGTTCACCCACTGGATTTCCTGTGCTGAGCAGAGAATAGTCTCCAGAGTCATAGCCCAACTCTCAAACCACCATTCCACACTGGCTTTCAACAAATACATACTCTCCCACATTTCACAGGTGAAAAATGAGGCACATGTAGCCATTCGAGTGTGGTCAGAATGGCAAAAAATGAGGGGCAATGGTCAAACTACAAGAAGCTGCAACTTGCCCCTGCTGAAAAGGGGGGATTTCACCCTCTTCTCTCCTCTCCTTCCACCGAATATTTGAGTATCGGTTCCTTTTGGGCTTTGAATTAGGCCCATCCAGATATTACCTTTATCCCAGGAGCATCTGCAGCAAACAGAAGGGTAGCCAGATGCTGTTCCCTATAAACGCGGAAGCAATCACTACAAACAGCAAAAAAAACCCGCAAGATTTTCAGCTGCGGGAGTATCCCAGACCTCAGCCGAAAAATCCACATCTTCAAATGTCTTTATGTCCCTGCATTCAAAAAACACAGATTTTTTTTTATCTGGGTTTGATCTTGGATTTTAGATGTGTGTTCTTGGTTGGTCAGTAAAAAGAAGGTGACAGTTGCTCATACTTGTTATAACCTGAAGATGTCAACCCAGTGCGCTGCAGCAGTGAAAAAAGCAAATTCTATGCTTGGCATGATCAGGAAGGGAATCGAAAATAGGTCGGCAAATGTTGTATTGCCTCTCTACAAATCTATGGTGAGGCCACATCTGGAGTACTGTGTACAATTCTGGTCACCGCACCTCAAGAAGGATATAACGGAACTGGAAAAGGTACAAAGAAGGGCAACAAAAATGATCCAGGGATGGAGCAGCTCCCTTATGAAACCAGGTTGCAACGCCTTGGTCTTTTCAGCCTTGAAAGACGGCGTTTAAGAGGTGACTTGATTGAAGTGTATAAAATCATGCATGGGATAGAAAAGGTGAATAAAGAAAAAATATTTTCTCTGTCACACAACACTAGGACTAGGGGGCACTCCCTAAAGCTCCAAGGTAGGAAAGTTAGGACTAATAAAGGGAAATATTTCTTCACCCAGAGGGTCATTGGGTTATGGAACTCACTTCCAGAGGAGGTTGTGACAGCTGTCAGCCTGGACAGCTTCAAGGCAGGATTAGACAGATTCATGGATACCAAGGGAATCAGTAGCTACTGAAATGGACATCCAAGTGCCACCTCTGTGTTGATGGAGGCAGGCAGGATTTCCCCGGGTACTGGTTGTGGGGGGTCAGGAGCAGGTCAGGGGTTTGCCCTCCCTTCTGCTAGAGATCCCTGTGTACAACTAGTGGGCCACTGTGTGACACAGAATGCTGGACTAGATGGGCTGAGGCCCGATTCAGCATGGCTCTTCTTATGTTCTTATGTTCTAACCTATTATAACCTATAGGATAATCTATAGTTTAAAGCAGGGGTGGGCAATTGAGAACCAAAAAATATTATGGAGGGCCGCACCTAAAGGCGGAACTACATGCTAATTTACATTATTTATTTATTTATTCACTTACTATATTTACTATATATTACACATCATTAATATTAACATATTAATATATTTATTTATTCAAGAAATATTCATAACATTATTAAATATTCATATTAATATATTAATAATTATTATATTATAGTATATATAGAGACATTATAATATATTGAAATTATAATATAACATTATATTATATTATGTATTATATTATTATAATAAAAATATTATACAATAATAATAAAAACCACTAAAATAAAGTAATGCTTCCTTGTAGAGTTTTATGCAGAGGCTTGATGGCCATCAGTCGGGGGTGCTTTGATTGTGTAAGCTCCTCTGCCTTGCCTTGCTGTTGCTGGCGCTGGGATAGCCGGAGTGGGCGAGAGGACGAGGCGAGCGGCGAGCGGGCGGGGCGAGGCGAGCGGTGGGCGGGGCGAGTGGCGAGTGAGCCTGCCTGCCTGCCTGCTGGGGCCCTTAGGAGGGCCGGACAAAATCGGCCAAAGGGCTGCATCCGGCCCCTGGGCCATGGTTTGGGCAAGGGAGCCTGCCTGCCTGTCTGCCGGGGCCCTTAGGGGGGCCGGACAGAAGTGGCCAAAGGGCCGCATCCGGGCCCTGGGCCGTAGTTTGTCCATCCCTGGTTTAAAGGAAGATAACTATTGCAGGCTTTGGCTGGGGACATTGACTTTAACTGGACCATTTCACCTCTGCTAGAACAGGGCCATGGACAAGGGGATGAATGCAGAAGCCATGACACGGAGGGAGCTGAGCTGCTCCTATGGGATGTAGCAAACAAACCAACAGCTGCATCCCTAATTTGGCTCCTTCAGCAATGGGCTGGAGTCCAGCTGTGGTTTTCTTTGTGAGGCTAAGGAATTAATCTCTGGCCCTTCCATGTTTCCTTTGCGGTCAGCTAGAATTGGCAGGGGTTAATCCCCAGAGAGAGGGAGGAAGGATTTCGTGGGAGAAGGACGGACGAGAGAGGGAAGTGCCAAAGCGTGGGCCCTTGTTTTGGAATGGTCCGTGGTTTCTCCGTGTCACGCTGGAATTCCACTGCCGATACCTCTCAGCAAAGTTGTCATTTCTTTGAAAGAAGTTTGAATTTGGCGTGGGGCATGAGACGAGAGCTAAGCCACCTCCTTTGGCCCATCAACAATCCAGATTAGAATCACGACCTCCCCCTGCCCAGGTCTCAGAAATGATCCCCTTTGGGACTACAAATCCTCCAGGCAGCATGCACACTGGCCATGGCCTCCAGGAATTATAGTCTGGACAGGACAAGCAGAATTTCTAAGAACTATTTTTGTCTTTCAAATGTCACTGTTGGGATTGCCAATTTGGGAGTTTCTGGGCCAAAACTGAAGCGTAAGGATGGCTCCTGGAGATATCGTAAAGCACTATTTATTAAGAGACAATCCATTTTCCAGAACTATAGCACTTTGACGCCACTTTAACCGCCATAATTTTTATTTTATTTTTATGTTTATAATTTTTGAACTCCGACCTTCTCACCTCCATGGAGGGACTCAGACCGGCTTACAGCAAAATTTAATGCTATACAAATTTACAACATCTTAAAATAACATATTAAAATACATAAAAACAGAAATACATAAAAACCACATTGCCATTAAAATCGCATCCAACTTGTTCTATAAAAGTGGTCACTCAATTCAGATTGAAATCAATCTCAGCTTATTCTGGGAAAGCCTCGTTCCATATTCAAGTCTTCACCCGCCTCCTGAAGGACAACAGGGAGGGGGCAGATCTAACATCGCTTGGGAGGGACTTCCACAGGTGAGGGGCCACCACAGAGAAGGCCTTGTCTCTCGTCCCCACCCAGAAGCTCGTGCGAAGATGGCGGTATTGAGAGCAGGGCCTCTCTGGAGGATCTTAATGTCCTTGATGGTTCATAGGGGAGAATTCGTAAGAACATAAGAACATAAGAAGAGCCATGCTGAATCGGACCTCAGCCCATCTAGTCCAGCATTCTGTATCACACAGTGGCCCACCAGTTGTACACGGGGATCTCGAGCAGAAGGGAGGGCAAAACCCTGACCTGCTCCCGACCCCCCACAACCAGTACCCAGGGAAATCCTGCCTACCTCAACCAACTCCGAGGTGGCACTTGAATGTCCTTTTCAGTAACTACCGATACACTTGGTATCCATGAATCTGTCTAATCTTGCCTTGAAGTTGTTCAGGCTGACAGCTGTCACAACCTCTTCTGGAAGTGAGTTCCATAACCCAATGACCCTCTGGGTGAAGAAATATTTCCCTTTATTAGTCCTAATTTTCCTACCTTGGAGCTTCAGGGAGTGCCCTCTAGTCCTAGTGTTTTGTGACAAAGAAAATAATTTTTCTTTATTCACCTTTTCTATCCCATGCATGATTTTATACACTTCGATCAAGTCACCTCTTAGACGCCGTCTTTCGAGGCTGAAAAGACCAAGGCGTTGCAACCTGATTTCATAAGGGAGCCGCTCCATCCCTTGGATCATTCTTGTTGCCCTTTTCTGTACCTTTTCCAGTTCCGTTATATCCTTCTTAAGGTGCGGAGACCAGAATTGTACACAGTACTCCAAATGTGGCCTTACCATCGATTTGTAGAGAGGTAATACAACATTTGCTGACCTATTTTCGATTCCCTTCCTGATCATGCCAAGCATAGAATTTGCTTTTTCACTGCTGCTGCGCACTGGGTTGACATCTTCATTGAGCTGTCCACCAAAACCCCAAGATCCCTTTCCTGGTTTGTCTCGGAAAGCTTTGACCCCATCAATTGGTAGGTGTAGTTGGGGTTCTTTGCCCCGATGTGCATGACTTTACACTTGTTTAGGTTAAAATGCATTTGCCACTTTGTTGCCCATTCACTCAATTTCGAGAGAGATCTTTCTGGAGCTCTTTACAATCAGTTTCATTTTTAACTACCCTGAACAATTTAGTGTCGTCTGCAAACTTTGCTACCTCAGAATTCACTCCTACATCCAGATCATTTATGAATAAATTAAAAAGTAACGGACCCAAAACTGAATTCGTTCGGACAAGTAAACTGGGCCGGAACCGTATAGGGTTTTGTAGGTTAAAACCAGCACTTTGAATTTTACCTGTTAAAATACCTGTTTAAGCAGGCCTTTGGTGAGTAAGTCCTGCCCATGCCCCGCCATCTATTCGTTCTTCTGAGGATGATGTGCTGTTCATTGTGTTAACTGTGTTATTAATTACTGTACTGCTGTTGTTTTTAATTGTTTTTAACTGCTTATTGCCTGTATTTTACTGTGCCCTTCGGCTCCTGTAACAAGGAGTCGAGCATAGAAGCCCGAATAATAAATAAAAAATAAAAATAAATAAATTGTGCTCGGAAACTAATTGGTAGCAAGTGGAGCTGGCGCAACAAGGGAGTTGTATGCTCCCTGTACCCTGCTCCTGTTAGTAACCTGGCTGCCGAGCGTTGGACTAATTGCAGTTTCTGAGCAATCTTCAGAGACAGCCTCACGTAGAGAGCGTTGCAGTAGTCTATTCGAGATGTAACCAGAGCGTGGACCACCTTGGCCAAAGAATTCCATCCTATGGAATTCTGTGTTTTGTTGGTGTTTGACAGATAATTGTCCCTCCTTTTTTTCTTCTGAACGAGGAGGACAAATACCTCACAAAAATACAAATCCCAGAATGCTATGTAATTTCTGCAGCATGGCTACAGCCTCAGTACCAACTACAAGTGCTTTTAGTTTGTCAATCAAATATACAAGCTGTGTTTTCCTCTTGACCTCTTAGCTATAAACATGTTCCAAGATCTATAAAAAGTTGTCGCATAATGAAAATCACGTGTAGTTCACACTTTACCAGTCTGCACACTATCCTGCCAGAGAAAGAAAAGATGCCACACAGATTATCAGTAAAGAACAAGAAGTTTACTCTTTGTAATGCAAAGCAACATATATACAATCAAGTGAACAGTTGCATTGACTCACACAATGTCCTTTTGAGAGAGATTCAAAGGGTATTTAGGTGTCCATGTGGAAGATCTTCCAGCAGCTCATGAAGCAAGAACTCTCTCTCTCTCTCTCTCTAAATTCTTGCAAAGCTCAAGCCCAAAAATGTAACTGTTGCCAAAACTCCCAGGCTGAGCTAGCTCCCCAGCTTCATGCTTAACAGTTTCAGCTAATACACTCACCAACTGATTTTTTTTTTGCAAGCTCTAACAGAAGTGAAGGGGTTATTCCTTCTCACTTAATTGCAATCATGTGTAATCTAGCCCAGTGATTTTCAACCAGTGTGCTGTGAGACATCATCAGGTGTGCCATGGGAAATTATTTTTGAACTTCATTCATATATAAACTATAAGGCACATCTGTCCCTTTAAGAAGTGGAACCATAGCACTCTCGCGTCACCTAAGAAGTGACATCTTGGATTCTCTCAGATGCGGCTAAGTAAACAAAGTTAGAGTTAGTGCTGCAGCTGCGCGTCAAGTGACAGTGGCAATTTGGGATCACAGCAAGACAAGCGAGTGACAGTGATGGAGAAGTTTTTGAGAAGGAAAAATGCAAATGCCGAACAGGGCCCTGGACAAAATTATAACACAGATGAAGGCCCTAATATGAGTGGTGGACAAAAGAAAAAAGAAAAGACGGTGAGCTCGAGGCAATACAGCAAGAACTATCTTTTGTTTGGATTCACTTTCACCACATATCTGTGTGAGATGAGCTTCTCAAGCTTGACTGTGATAAAAACTAAAAACAGAGAGAGACTGGCAGCTGTTGAGCAAGAGCTTCGTGTGTGTCTTTCTACCATTCCTGCCAGGATATCTATTTTGTGTTCATCGAAACAGGCCCAGGTTTCACACTAAGTGAGTGTATAAATACATTTAAAAACATATTAACTATATGTATTACTGTGTTAGAGTGTCATTTTGTGTCATTTTGGTTGGTGGTGTGCCCCAGGATTTTGTAAATGTAAAAAATGTGCCACGGCTCAAAAAAGGTTGAAAATCACTGATCTAGACTACTTGCTTCAAAAGCCTGTGCTCAAAATTGGCCACCTGGGTGGCTGAGACAGTGACACCTTTGCTCTCTGATCATTCAAAACACACAAATGTTCAAGCTATGCACAAAAGGTGTCTATGAAACATAAATGAATTGTGTGTTTAGACTCTGGTCCCATCGCCAAGATATCTATGCAAATATTACGACATCCCTAAAAATCCAAAATCCCAAAGATGTTTGGTCCAAAACATAGGGGATAAGAGATAACCATAGGTCATAAAAATGAATAAATGAATCCCGTCTCCTTTCTTCCAGAACTGGACAGTCCCCGGGATCTGTGGTTCAATGACATCCACGAGACCTCAGTTGTGGCCAACTGGAGACCGCCATCCTCCCGCGTTGATCACTACAAAGTCTCCTTCCAGCTCTCGGATGGTGGTGAGATTTGGCATCCTCTTCTTGCCTCCCTGGGGGTTGGCGTGACCTGTTCGCTCATCATCCTATAATCCAGGGGTGATGATTTTGCAGACCTCCAGAGCTTGGTGTACTCCAGCTCCCAGTAGCCTAGTCAGCAGGATACCCAATAATAATAATAATAATAATAATAATAATAATAATAATAGCTTTTTTACCACTAGTTGAGGATCAATTCACAGTTCTGCAACCGTTGGTCCAAAAAAAATGAATTCTCACATTTTATTGCAGGTGAGCCCAAAAGTATCTTGATGGATGGATCCAAGCTCAAAACACCCATTGAGGGTCTGACTCCAGGGGCCAGCTACGAGGTGACTGTGATGTCTCTCCGGGGATTTGAAGAGAGCGAACCTTTAGTGGGCTATGTCACCACAGGTAACTCCTTGGAGGGAGGAGATATATGTATTTTATATATTGTAGTAGTAGTAGTAGTAGTAGTTATTGTTGGCTCAATGCCCCTGTTATGGACGAAATACTGTTTTAAACTTAAGAGAATGTGTATGATGTGTTAACGTTAATTGTATTTTAATGTGTTTTAATGCTGTATGTTTTTGGTTTTATATTGTATTTATTGTGTTGGCATCGAATTGCGCCTTTTGTTAGGCCGCTCTGAGTCCCCCCCTCGGGGGTAGAGAAGAGCGGGGTAGAAATGCTGGAAATAAATAAATAAAGAACACTTGCATTTAGGCCAGATTCCTTCCCTGCAAATCTGCCACTTTTCCAGTACTTCCAAAACATTCAAAATGCCAAAAAACATCATTTCCCGTTCCCAGAAAAAGAAGCAAGTAATCAGGCTTCTTTTTCCACTGCAGATCTGCCACTCCCAAAAATACCAACTCTCTCTCACTCCTTCCCATGGAGAAGAGCAACTCCTCCGGTCTTTAACAACCTTGGAATTGTAATAAGATCTCTTATATAGCAATATTTCTTGCTGATGTTGTAAATCAGGGCTGCCCAACCAGCGGACCGGGGCCCGTATACGGCCCCCCAGCCCCTTCCCTATGGCCCCCTAAGCTTTTTAATTAAGAATAAAAATTGAGAAATAAAATAAATAATAATTTCTTTTAAAAAAATACCTACTTCCGGGTTCGGAGCAAGTATCGCGGGAATGCGCAATCCACACCGGGTTTCGCGGGCCCTGCGAGATCACGCCGGCGTTGACAGCGAAAATCCCGTGTGGATTGCGTATTCTCGCGATACTCTTCGGCTACTCTACTACTGGATCGCTGAGGCCCACAGACGCGGTTAGGACCTTCTTCGACTCAGTCGGTCGTCGCCTCTCTCGTCCGGGTACTCCTGGATCCTGCGCGTTTGGAAAGGTAGGCCGAAGCAGGGGGCTCCTCAGGGGCTCCTCATTCCCTCCCCCATCTCCCCTCATGTATTAAATATATAATTAAATATATAAAGATGAAATAAGGGGAGATGGGATACATTAAAATAAGGGGGAGGATGGAATTAAATATATTTAATATTTAATAAAAATAATTTAATATTTTATCCCTGCATTTTATCTCAGTAAAAGATTATATTTGACTGTATGGATGCCCCTTTTGAATTCCTGCCCTGCATTTAATGTTATTAAAAGATTATATTTGACTGTATGGATGCCCCTTTTGAATGGCCACCCTGCATTTTATCTCAGTAAAAGATTATATTTGACTGTATGGATACCCCTTTTGAATGCCCACCCTGCATTTTATCTCAGTAAAAGATTATAATATGAGATAAAATGGGGGATATGAGATAAAATGGGGGAGAGGGCAGGGGAGGGCGGGAGGGGGCAGGGAGGGGACCCTACGGCCCCCCAGGTCATCAGTGACCGGAATTCAGACCCCTGGGCCGGTAGAAGTTGGACAGCCCTGTTGTAAATAAATGATAGATGTTTTTCCAACCTGAAACAGCCTGGCTCCCCAGGTCCTGGCAGATGTTGACTCACCCTAATTGGTGTTGGTAAGCGTAAGGAGCCTTGTATTGACTTCTTAATGTAAGGAACCTTGTAAACATGTCCTTAATTTAAAGAGCAAATGTCTCTGATAATGTAAACATGTTGTTTTTCACCAAAAGTTCAACAGTTAATCATTTGTCTCAGGTCATCAATGTCAGCAGTTCAGCAACGTTTAATTACAGCTCATGAATTCTTCACCTTCTTCTTGTAGTTTCCCAAGCTTCATCTTAGGATGGCATCTCTAGACTATTTAGACCCCAACCATACATCTTTCATACAATTCCATCCAAACCATACATCATATTTCATGACAATGTGACTTCATCTTAAGATGCACTTTTACCTTAGTCCCAAGTAACAAGAATCCATGATTATGAAATTAAGAGATAATTGGCATCTCAAGCCAAGAACCAAGATGGACTCCAGTTTGGGTTGAAGGAAATCTTTCTTGGGTAGAGAGGTGTAAATTTTGCTTAGGAGTGTCACTTTATTTATTTTTATTTATTTATACAAATTTTTTGTACCCCGACCTTCTCACCTCCAAGGAGGGACTCAGACCGGCTTACAGCAATATTCAATGCTATACAAATTTAAAACATCTTAAAACAGCCTATTAAAATACATAAAAACAGAGATACATAAAAACCACATTGCCATTAAAACCACATTCAAATCGGTCTATAAAAGTGGCCACCCATTTCCAATTGAAATCAATCTCAGCTTATTCTGGGAAGGCCTTGTTCCACATCCAAGTCTTCACCCGCCTCCTGAAGGATGGCAGGGAGGGGGCAGATCTAACATGGGAGGGAGTTCCACAGCCGAGGGGCCACAGCAGAGAAGGCCCTGTCTCTCGTCCCCACCAGACGCGCTTGCGAAGTTGGTGGGATCGAGAGCAGGGCCTCTCCGGAGGATCTTAATGTCCTTGGTGGTTCATAGGGGAGAATTCGTTTGGACAAGTAAACTGGGCCGGAACCGTATAGGGTTTTGTAGGTTAAAACCAGCACTCTGAATTGTGCTCGGAAACTAATTGGCAGCCAGTGGAGCTGGCACAACAAGGGAGTTGTATGCTCCCTGTACCCTACTCCTGTTAGTAACCTGGCTGCCGAGTGTTGGACTAATTGCAGTTTTTGAACAGTCTTCAAAGGCAACACCACGTAGGGAGCATTGTAGTAGTCTATTCGAGATGTAACCACAGCATGGACTACTGTGGCCAAGTGTACTTTTTAGTGTACTTCTCCCAAAATCCCTACTGGCTGGGATTTTGAGCAGAACAATATGGCTTCCATAGTCATAATCCAAGACTCAAACCATTATACCTTTCTAGTTCTCTCTAAGGTCTACCTCTCTACTAATCTGGGTCCTAATTTGTGCTGCTAAACGTGTCCTTACCTTTCTTCACAGTTCCAGATGGTCCTTCAGACTTGCGGGCCATCAACATCACTGACTCCTCGGCGGTGTTGACGTGGCACCCGGCTATGGCTGAAATGAACAACTACATTGTCACTTATGGACCCGTTGGTGGTGAGAGCTGGGAACCTGGCAAAGACTGGGAATGGTTGTTTGGGTGTGGCCCTAAAGCAATGGTCCCTTTAAAAAAAAAGACTAAGTAGATAACGAATACCTGACAACCGAATGCCACAAAATGGTGGGAGAGGTATACCAACTTTGGCTGATAGATCTATTAGCTGTTCTTGATTGATCTCCTGTAGATCACCAATTGATCTCCAAGCAGATCGCAAATAGCCCATCTTCGTCTACTCCACCTGATGGCTGGAGCTCTCCAGGTATGACAGAGCTTTGGAAAGATCCTTTTTTGGACCACAGTCTCCAGAACTCACCAAACTAGCTTGAGAAACCAAGCAATCAAGTACTTTTTTTTTTTTTACTATTCTTCATTTTCTACAAGAGTGGGTTGAAAGAGGCTTATAGAAATTTACTAGGAGTAGCAAGGTTTTGTTTTTTTTAAGTATTGCTTTTCTAAGCTCTGAGGCAGAATTTATTTTATTTATTTTATTTATTTATTTGCTATGCTTCTTTACCGCCTCTCTCAGCCCGAAGGCGACTCGAGGCGGTGAACAAGCGGCAGCAAGTGCCTACATACAACACATCATAATAAGATAAAAACAAACATATACAACCATATAAATTAACAATTAAAACTACAGAATACAAATCTCAGCTCCACAATCTTAAAATCGGTTTCTGTTTCATCGTCATACTAATCCTTTGATCTCGATTAATTAACGTTCTTCTGCGAATGCTTGCTTGAACAGCCAAGTCTTGACTTTCTTACAAAATGTCAGGAGGGAGGAGGCCGATCTGATGTCACTAGGAAGGGAGTTCCAAAGCCGAGGAGCCACCACTGAGAAGGCCCTGTCTCTCGTCCCCGCCAGAAGCGCCTGCTAAGCAGGCGGGACCGAGAGCGGCCCTCTCCAGATGATCTTAAGCATCTTGATGGCTCATAGGGAGAGATGCGTTCGGACAAGTAAGTTGCACCAGAACCGTTTAGGACTTTAAAGGCTAAAGCCAGCACTTTGAATTGTGTCCAGTAGCAAACTGGCAGCCAGTGGAGCTGGCACAACAGGGGAGTTGTACGCTCCCCGAGCGCCGCTCCTGTTATCATTTTGGCTGCTGTCCGTTGAACCAATTGAAGCTTCCGAGCAGTCTTCAAAGGCAGCCCCATGTAGAGAGCGTTGCAGTAATCTATACGGGATGTAACCAGAGCGTGGACCACCGTGGCCAAGTCAGACTTCCCAAGGTACGGGCGCAGCTGGAGCACAAGTTTTAACGGTGCAAATGCTCCCCTGGTCACCGCCGAAACCTGGAGTTCCAGGTTCAGCGATGAGTCCAGGATCACACCCAGACTGCAAACCTGTGTCTTCAGGGGGAGTGTAACCCCATCCAACACAGGCTGTAACCCTATGCCCTGTTTGACCTTTCGACTGACCAGGAGTGCCTCTGTCTTGTCTGGATTCAATTTCAATTTGTTCGCCCTCATCCAGTCCGACACAGCAGCCAAGCACCGGCTCAGGACCAAAACAGCCTCCTTAGTAGGTGGAAAGGAGTGACAGAGTTGGACGTCATCTGCTGACAGTTAACCCCGAAACTCCGGATGACCTCCTCCAGCGGCTTCATATAGATGTTAAACAACATGGGAGATAGTATTGAACCCTGAGGAACCCCACACGACAATGGTTGAGGGGTTGAACAGGTGTCTCCCAGTAACACCTTCTGAGATTGGCCCTCCAGAACCCACCTACCTGAGACCTTTTATCGTTCAGAGATTGAACCAGACACTAATGTCACTATTTATTTACAGTATTTATATTCCACCCTTCTCACCCCGCAGGGGACTCAGGGTGGATTACAAAGCACATATACATAGCAAACATTCAATGCCATTTAGACATACAACATATATAGACAGACACAGAGGCAACTTAACATTCAAGCTTTTCCGGCTTCATGAGGGTATGCTCAGTTCGGACCACAGGGGGAGCTGCTGCTTCACTGTTCACTTGTCACACCAAGTCCTTTGATGGAGTACTTCCTCATTCTTCTGCATGCTGCTAGAAGTTTTTATGGCGTCATAAATTAGTTAAATTAGTCTCCTTGCATAAAGCGGTACCTAAATTTCCTACTTGACAGATGCAACTGTCTTTCGAGCTGCATAGGTCAACAACATGCTAGAGCAGTGATTTTCAACCAGTGTCCCACAGAACACTAGTGTGCCGTGAGAGATCATCAGGTGTGCCGTGGGAAATTATTTTCAAACTTCATTCATATATAAACTATAATGTGCATCTGTCCCTTTAAGAAATGGAACCATAGCACTCTTTCGTCACCTAAGAAGTGACGTGAGAGTGCTATGGTCGCGCCATCTTGGATTCGCTCAGACGCAGCTAAGTAAACAAAGTTAGAGTTCGTGCTGCAGCTGCGCATCAAGTGCCAGTGGCAATTTGGGATCACAGCAAGACAAGCGAGTGACAGTGATGGAGAAGTTTTTGAGAAGGGAAAATGCAAATGCTGACAAAATTATGACACAGATGAAGCTCCTAATATGATTGGTGGACAAAAGTGAGTGTATAAATACATTTAAAAACATATTAACTATATGTATTACTGTGTTAGAGTGTCATTTTGTGTCATTTTGGTTGGTGGTGTGCCCCAGGATTTTGTAAATGTAAAAAATGTGTCACGGCTCAAAAAAGGTTGAAAATCACTGTGCTAGAGCAGGGCTGTCCAACTGGCGGCCCCGGGGCCGGATCCGGCCCGTAGCCTGTTGGACACGGCCCCACCTATGCCCTCAGCCGCCATTTTAAAATTTTTTTAAAAATCAATTTTTTTAAAAAAGGCGGCCGGGGAGGGGAGGCGGGGCAGGGAGGAGGAAGAGAGCTAGCTCCTCCTTTAAGGCGCCCCCCCTCCTACCTAGGGCGGGGGAGCAGCCGAAAAGGGCAGAAGGCGGTGCCAAGAGCAGCGCGTCACAGGCCTGGCGTGACGCGCTGCTCTTGGCGCCACCTACCTCCTCCTTTTCGGCGGCTCCTCGGCCTAGGAAGGGAGGGGGCGCCGAAAGGAGGAGTAGGCGGTGCCAAGGGGCAGCGCGTCACGCCAGGCCTGTGACGCGCTGCCGTTGGCGCCGCCTTCTGCCCTTTTTCGCGCCCCCTCCTTCCTAGGGCAGGGCCGCCGAAAAGGGCAGAAGGCGGCCAGAGCAGCGCGTCACAGGCCTGGCGTGACGCGCTGCTCTTGGCCCTACTACTCCTTTCGCGGCTCCCGGCCTAGGAAGGGAGGGGGCCGAAAAGGAGGAGGTAGGCGGTGCCAAGAGCAGCACGTCAAGCCAGGCCTGTGACGCTGCTCTTGGCGCCGCCTACTCCTCCTTTTTCGGCGGCTTTAGGAGGGGGCGGGGCCTGGGCTGGGGGTGGGGCCTGGGGGCGGGGCCGAGCGGCCCCGCAGGTCATCAGTGACCTCTTATCCGGCCCTGGACCCGCCAGAAGTTGGACAGCACTGTGCTAGAGTATTAATGGTCAGGAACTTACTCTGACCTGGACTGGCTATTAAAAACTATTTTAAAAACCCCAACAGGAATGAAAACAACAGCATTTGCCTGTAGGGCGTGCAGACAAAACCATATGATTCGAAGTGTTGTTGTACTTGGGTAACAATGACACCTCTGACCGGATTCTATGCACATGTGAAGGTTCGGAAAGCAAATTAGCAAAGTTTTATCCTTGATACACTACATATGAAAAAGGTTTTGTGGTTATATCTAACTAGAAGGAAAACCACATGAGTCAAAGCATAATTGAAATTGAGCAGACAGCTCTGATCAGATCACATTCTGAGGCTGCTACATTTGAAACAGGGGCTCTTTTGTGTCTCAATCACCTCTTCTCTGCTTTGCCTAGATCCCAGAGTCTCTGAATCAGTGCCAGGCAACCGGGTCCAGCTGCGAGTCTCGGGACTACGGCGGGACACAGAATACCGGGCCAGTGTCTATGGGGAGAAGGAAGGAAACCGGAGCTCCCCCATCAGTGCCACCTTCACCACTGGTAGGCAGATGGGGCTGAAGAACAGATAAAGTAACCTATTTGAGGGGCAGCCTAAAGGTATCAGATCCCATATGCTCTTGGAAACAGACAACCAACAGTCCTGTGTTAGCAGGGTCGGTCCTGGTTAATACTTCAATATGAACATCGGATTGTGTGGACAATGTTACATAGGGGGGGGGGGGATTTGGAAAACACGAATCTCTATAACCATTTGGGAAATGGGATTCATAACCTTTTGGGGACCCCCCCCCCTCGGCATTACTTTGCAAACGAAGATTCTTAGGAAGGACTCATCCCACGCTTTTTACAAGCATGTTTATGACTACAAAGGCCAATCTGAGATAGGCAAGTTCGGTTGCAGAAAGCACAGCAGAAAGTCTCCTTAGGTGATGTTGTTTCCAAGCTGGGGTTATTTCTGCATTGTCATTTATCTTCAAGACCCGTTCAGCATGTCTTCTCGAAAGAGGCTGCAGCATCGTGGATAGTGCGCCTCCATGCCTCCCGATGTGAGGCCAGGGTGGACCATTGTTGGTGATCAATCTGGCCGAGCCTGAGGTGTTGTTTCAGGAAGTCTTTATATCTCTTTTTGGAGGCGCCTCTCTTGCGCTGATCCGCGGCGAGTTCACCGTAGAGTAGTATCTTTGGGAGGCAGTGGTCCTCCATCCCAGAGACATGCCCTGCCCAGCGCAGCTGTGTTCTCAATAGCGTGGCCTCAATGCTGGTGATCCCTGCTTGCTCAAGGACAGCAACATTAGTCACATACTCAGTCCAGTGTATATTTAGGATTGTGTCAAGACAGCGCTAATGAAAGCGTTCGAGGAGTTGTAGCTGTCGGCGATGGGTGACCCATGTTTCAGACCCAAATAGGAGAATAGACAGTACAATAGCTCTGTACACACTGATTTTGGTGCTTTGCCTCAGGTGCTCATTGCTCCAGACTTTTTTGTGAAGCCTTCCGAATGCACTATATGCCTTTGCTAATCTGTGATCTATCTCTTTATCAATCTTGGCGTCTGAAGAGATGATGCTTCCCAGGTAGGTGAACTGCTGGACAGACTTAAGCACAGATGCGTGCCTATGCTGACTGGTCACAGGAAAGGCACAACCTTTTTGTTACAAGTCACAACCTTTTTGGGGGGAAATGGTGTTCACCAGCATCCATGCATGGCAGTTCTCCAGAGAATTACTTCGATCTTAGCTAAGCTCCTGCACTTTCCTTTGGCCCCTTTCCTGTATTTCTGACACTTTAACAGCTAAGGGCATTACCCTTCCAGCCCATCCCTCTGAATGTTGCACTTTCCCTATTTATTATTATTGGAGGTCTCTCATTGATAAGGTTGCTGTAAGTCAAAGTCAACTTGATGTCAGTTAACAACTACAAATTTTCCTTGTGTTGTAAGCCAAACTGTCATTGCCTTGCTTTTTAAGACTCTTTTTTTCTCACCCCAGGAGTGGATGGGCCCCGGGACCTCCGGGCCAGTGAGATCTCAGCTCGCAGTGCTCGCCTCACTTGGTTACCACCCCGAGCAACACCGGGTGGATACCTGTTGAGTTATGAAACCCCTTATGGGCAACTAAAGGTACTTGGCATCTTGTTTGGCTGTTGTTATAAGCACAGCAGAATTTGTGAAGACAACAGCATTTAAAATGTGTACTTTGTTTTCAAATGGGCGTACATGTGCGGAACATATATCCAATAAGCATTCATAAAGAGAAAACACAAGTGTTAGTCTTGTGTCCGATTCCCAAATTGAGCTACTGCATGACATGGACTTGGGTGTACAGTCAGTCCTCCAAATTCAGTTGGGATGGGGTCATAGGACCTCAAATAGTGAAAAACTATGCCAGCAATTAAATTCCCCATCACTAGACTTATGCATACGGAGACGCACTATCCATAATGTTGCAGCCTCTTTTGAGAAGTCACGCCGAACGAATCTCAAAGAGAAACAACAACGCAGAAAGAACCGGAACTTGGAAACATCACCCAAGGAAACTTTCTGCTGTGCTTTCTGCAGGCTATCTCGGCCTTTTTAGTCATCAACGCTTGTAGGCAGTCCTTCCTAAGAATCTTCGTTCGTGAAGAAAAGAAGACTTATGCAGACCTTGGATTGGGTACGCTCTCCACAGAGCAAGGTTTATGAAAAATGAACTCCTAAAGGTTATGTGGTGCAAGAGCAGAAAGGAAGGAAGGAAGGAAGGAAGGAAGGAAGGAAGGAAGGAAGGAAGGAAGGAAGGAAGGAAGGAAGGAAGGAAGAGAAAAGGACTGAAGAGAGGAAGGAAGGATAAGAAAGAAAGAGAGGGAGGGAGGAAAAGAAAGAAAGAAAGAAAGAAAAGAGCGGAAGGAAAGGAAGGAAAAGAAAGAGAGACCGGGAGGGAGAGAGGAAAAGAAAGAAAGAAGAAAAGAGCGGAAGAAAAAAAGGAAGGAAAAGAAAGAAAGAAATAAAGAGGAAGGAAAGAAAGAAAGAAAGATGAAGTGAGAGAGGAAGGAAGGAAAAGAAAGAAAGAGGAAGGAAGGAAGGAAGAGGAAAGAAAGAAAGAAAGAAAAGGAAGGAAGGAAGAGGAAAGAAAGAAAGAAAGAAAAGGAAGGAAGGAAGGGAAAGAAAGAAAAGAGAAGGAAGGAAGGAAGGAAGGAAGGAAGGAAGGAAGGAAGGAAGGAAGGAAGGAAGGAAGGAAGGAGAAAGAAAGAAAAGAGTGGAAGGAAAGGAAGGAAAAGAAAGAAAGACCGGGAGGGAGGGAGGAAAAGAAAGAAAGAAAGAAAGAGAAAAAGAGCGGAAGGAAAGAAAAGAAAGAAAGAGAAAGGAAGGGAAAGAAAGAAAGAAAGAAATTTTTTCCAAATGTGACCTATTGCTTGGTTGCTAACCAAGCAGTTTTCCAAGGGAGGAAAATTCACCCCACATTATCAGCCTTTATATCTTTTCCCAGGCTCACGTTGCAAAGTGAAAGCCAAATACATATATCCAACAAGGTTACTAATATAAACAAACCCTTTTGTGCCACTGGATAGTCTGAACATTTGGCCGAGATATGAACAATTCCAAACCCAACAGCCTGGGGAAGAGGCCTCGCTCACTACACTGACTTTTGAAGTTATACTTTGGCTGCCCTAAGCAAATGAACTGGGGATATGTAGTCTAACTCTAACCAAGTCATATTTTCACTCTGATGCTGAGGATGTTTCATTTTCCAATTAAATGCTCAGTTTCAAAACGCTTTCGTGGCCGGAATCACTGAGTTGCTGTGAGTTTTCCGAGCTGTATGGCCATGTTCCAGAAGCATTCTCTCCTGAAGTTTCACCCACATCTATGGCAGGCATCCTCAGTGACCTTGCATCTCCTTTAGTTTGCTCTCCCCAAAATGTCTGCCCCCCATACTGCATTTCCCCCTGCCAGTTTGAAGGCCTGTCTCCACTACTCCGTTTCCAATGAGTTTCTCCCTCACAAATACTTCCATTTCATTTCTATACCATCCTGAGTTTTTATCATTTCATCTTGCACATGTGGCCCGCTCATTGTGCTGGTGATTGTATTTTTGCACTGTTTGATTGTATTCTTATGTTTTATTTATTTTACTGTGATTTTTGATCTGTGCTTTTGGTTTTTACTCTATTGTAATGCACTACTGGGCTTGGCCTTATGTAAGCCACCCCGAGTCCCCTTTGGGGAGTTGTGGTGGGGTATAAATAAAGTTTATTTATTTTTATTTTTATTATTATTATTATTATTGTGAGGTCTGCTGGCAACTAGGTAAGTGAGGTTTATATAATCTGTGGAATGTCCAGGGTGGGAGAACAAACTCTTGTCCGTTTATTTATTTATTTATTTATTTATTTACAGTATTTATATTCCGCCCTTCTCACCCCGCAGGGGATTCAGGGTGGATTACAATGTACATATACATGGCAAACATTCAATGCCATAGAATGTGGCGCAGCTGGCTGGGTGTCAGCTGCATAAGATCTCTACTGACCAGGAGGTCATGAGTTCGAGGCCTGCCCGGGTCGAGGTGGTCTCTCGACCTATTGTGTAGCCTGTTGTCGACCTTTGCAACCCGAAAGACAGTTGCATCTGTCAAGTAGGAAATTAAGGTACCACTTAGTGGGGAGGCTTAATTTAACTGATTTACGAGGCCACAAAGAAGATCTCCAGGAAACACACTGAGGAATGAAGGAGTGCGACAGCTCCCCCTGGTGGCCAGATGTTAAATTGCCTCTGTCTGGTGTGTTTGTGTGTCTAAATGTAATGTGTACATTGTAATCCGCCCTGAGTCCCCTGCGGGGTGAGAAGGGCAGAATAGAAATGAAGTAAATAAATAAATAAATAAATAGACACACAACATATATAGACAGACACTCAGAAGCTATTTAACATTCCAGCTTCTGGCCACCAGGGGAGCTGTCGCTTCCTCATTCTTTGCATACTTCCTGGAGATTTTTATGGCTTCATAAATCAGTTAAGTGGTACCTAAATTTCCTACTTGACAGATGCAACTGTCTTTCGGGCTGCAAAGGTCAACAACAAGCTACACAATTTTGGTCGGGAGCTCACTCCAACTCGGGCTTCAAACTCATGACCTTTCGGTCAGTAGTGATCTTAGCTGCGCCACAGTTCCGGTGCTTGAGACAAGTGTGAATGTTATGTCAATGCTAACCAAGGTGGCCAATTGCAACACTGTGTTCTTTCTCCCCCCAGGCAGTAAGCAGCCAGACGTTGAAGCTGCAATGCCATTAAATGCTAATAAAGGTGGCCAGTTGCAACATTCATACCAGCCTCAAACAGACAAGAGTTCTTTCTCCCACCCTGGACATTCCCCAGATATATAAACCTCACTTGCCTAGTTTTCAACAGACCTCACAACCTCTGAGGATGCCTGCCATAAAAGTGGGCGAAACGTCAGGAGAGAATGCTTCTGGAACATGGCTAGACAGCCCTGAAAACTCACAGCAACCCATAACCAGAACTTAGACACATTACTTTTTATAGATATTTAGCTCCTAAAAGGAGTGTTTCCATATTAGATTAAGCACACACTTTGCCTTCCCTGGATCCCCCGGATTGGGCCACTCTCTTGTACTTTTTGGTTTAGTTTCATTGCTGCTCTTACTCTGTCCTCCACAGGAGATCTCCTTGGATGCTAACATCACTTCGTATGAAATCCAGGACCTCGTTCCTTCCAGCAGTTACCAGGCCCAAGTCCAGGCGCTAAGGAGAGGGATGCCCACAGCTCCCACCTCCACTTCCTTCACCACCGGTAACAGCCCTACAAGTTTCATTTGGGGAGGTTTTTTTATCCTATCTTGGTAGATCTTTTCCCACATTAGGCTTTTACAGTGGGCAAGAAAGCTCAGTTCCTTTACAGGTCCCTGAAATACTCCATGGGAAAGTGGTCCGGGCATTTAAGTAGACCACAAGCTGTGTGCCGTGACAATTCTGGGCACCACAATTGAAGGGAGATGTTGATTCTAACCTGGAATGTGTCCAGAGGAGGGCGACTGAAATGATCAAGGGTCTGGAGAACAAGCCCTGTGAGGAGCGGCTTAAAGAGCTGGGCATGTTTAACCTGAAGAAGAGAAGGCTGAGAGGACACATGAAGTGGGCCATGTATAAATATGTGAGGGGAAGTCTCACGGAGGAGGGAGCAGGCTTGTTTTCTGCTGCTCTGGAAACAAGGACGCAAAACAGTGGCTCCAAACTACAGGAGATTCCACATGATATATGAGGAAGAACTTCCTCATGGTGAGAGCTGTTCAGCAGTGGAACTCTCTGTCACGGAGTGTGATGGAGGCTCTTTCTTTGGAGGCTTTTAAGCAGAGGCTGGATGGCCATCTGTCGGGGATGCACAAAGTACCAGCGCCACCTAGTTTTCACCCTCAGAATTTTAGTTTTGTAAGTACGTTAGAACATTTAGAAGCATGATTTAACAGGCCTAATTCCTATCCTTTCTTTCCTCGGTAGAGCGCCTGACCTACCCCTTCCCTCGGGATTGCTCAGAGGAGAGCCTGAATGGGCCAGGACCCTCCCGGGTGACAACGATTTATCTTGGAGGCAACCGAGAGCGGCCCTTGCAGGTGTATTGTGACATGGAGACCGATGGAGGTGGCTGGATAGTGAGTATTATTAAGAATGCAGCTGTAGAGTGGATTGATCACCACAGACACCCTTTTGTCCATCTGCCACAAAATGTGACAACCCAAGACTCTTTTAGAAGAGGAAAGAAATCCCAAGTCTATTGCAGAGGATCTGCAGTGGCACGATGGGTTAAACCCTTCTGCTGCTAAACTGCTGACCTGAAGGCTGGTTGAACTGCTGGCCTGAAGGTTCCTGCCAACCTAGCAGTTCAAAAATACATTATTTATTTATTTATTTACTTTATTTATATTCTGCTCTTCTCACCCCGTAGGGAACTCAGAGCGGATTACAGTAAACATACTAGCAGACAATTCCTGCTGTTTTTCACATACACAACATATAGACGAACAGAGGCAAACTCTGGCCACCAGGGGGAGCTGACGCACTCCTCATCTCTCAGCTTCCCTTGTTGTTCCTTCCACATTCCTTAGAGTTCCTGGAGTTCTTTTTTTTAATTGCCTCATAATTCAGTCAAAATTTGCCTCCCCACTTGATGTGGTACCTTAATCTCCTACTTGACAGATGCAACTGTCTTTTGGGCTGCAAAGGTCGACAGCAGGCTACACTTAAGGTCGAGCACCCACCTCGACCCGGGCAGGCCTCGAACTCATGACCTACTGGTCAGAGAGATCTTATGCAGCTGACACTTAGCCAGCTGTGCCACATTCTCGGTACATAATGTGTGAGTAGATAAATAGGTACCACTTCAGTGGGGAAAGGCAAAAATCAGGAGATGACAATGCAGGCCAGACAATCAGGAGATGACAACGCAGGCTCCTTGGCTTGTAAATGGCGGAAAGCACCTCCCAGAGCCAGAGATAAGCATTGCCTCCAGAAGCCGGAAATGAAAAAGGCAAAGCTTCTGCTTTTGCTTGTGTTTGTTTGACCCATTCTTTATAATTGTAAAGGCATTGAATGTAAAATGCCTTTACAGTTATATGTATTAAAATGCTGTATGTAAAATGCTGTAATCCGCTCTGAGTCCCCGAGGGGAGAAAGGCGGAATATAAATAAAGTGTATTACTATTATTATTATTATTATTCTTCACCATTCTTATGCCCTTTATGTCTTAGACTACATGCAGTGATTCTCAAAGTGGGCGCTACCGCCCCCTGGTGGGCGGTTGCACGTTTCAGGGGGGCGGTAGAAGCCTCAAATGAATTTGGGGGGCACTGAAGCCTAGAAAGGGGGCCGTAGCGTTGTCGTGGCGTTAGGTTGCGCAGAGCCTGCCCTCCTCCTTTCCTGATCTCCACCCACACCATACAGCTCCTTTGGCGTGGGCGGAGCTCCAGAGAGGAGGGGGGCAGGCCTTGCGCAGAGCCCGCCCTTTCCTCTCCTGAATTCCTCCCACGCCATACAGCCCTGTTGCAACTTGCAGGCGCGCACACTTGTGCGCTTGTGACCTTTCGCCCCTAGATCTATGACAGACATCCTCAGAGGTTGTGAAGTCTTTTGGAAAAGAGACAAGTGGAATGTCCAGGGTGGGAATGTCCAGGGTGGGAACTTGCTTGAGGCAAGTGTAAATGTTGAAATTGGCCACCTTGATTAGCATTGAATGGCCTTGCAGCTTCAGTGCCTGGCTGGTTATTGCCTGGAGGGATCCTTTGTTGGGGGGTGTTAGCTGGCCCTGATTGATTCATGAAAAAAAAAAAACACTGGGCAACCTTGCCAAAACACAAACAAACAACAGAGGGCAATGAGAGAGCCTGTCTATGTAAATAGAATAATATAATATTATACTCTTGATGGTAATAGAGTTCTAATTCCTAAAAGGTTGTGTTCCATTTTTAAAATTAATTTCTAGGGGGACAGTGAGCTTTTTTTTTTCTGGAAAGGGGGCGGTAGGTCAAAAAAGTTTGAGAACCACTGTCCTACAGCAACTTCTACCATTCCCCCAACCAGCATAGTTTGCTGTAAACCAGAAAAGGTTAAATAGACTAACTTCTAGTTATTGATCTTTCCATCCATTCCACGATCTACCTACTTGTACAACTGAGAGGGTAGACCTTGGTTTATGAAAGGGTGTGCCGTTCTTCCCAGACTTGGCATTCTCCAGAACTCCTCTTCAAAGAAGCTTTGTATGGCCAGCTGGACGGGGTATTTATTTATAACATCACGTGGCAAAGTCCAAGTTCATTGAGTCAGCAAAGAAAGCTGCTTTTACTATGCATAAACTCACAACCATGTGCTTTTCCTCCTCCTCCTCAGGTTTTTCAGCGTCGGATGAATGGCGAGACTGACTTCTGGCGTGACTGGCAGGATTATGCCACTGGCTTTGGCAACCTTACTCGGGAATTTTGGCTGGGTGTGTATATGGCTCTGCATGTCTTACTCTCACACAACAAAGTCTTAAAATCCACCCACTATATTTGCTGGAGTTAGGGGCACAGGATCATGAACGTGAGAAAATGCATATTTCATTGCGTGTGCAAGCATGACACACCTTGCGCCAGGAAATAATGCAGACACAATGGGTTGGATAAAAAACGGCCACAACTAATTTATTGAAAACAGGAACAAAGGGTTGGCATGGGTCCTGGATCAGGGTCGAACAGCCCCCACGAATGTCCAAAGGCATTTGCTAGCCTGGGGTGCAAGCGGCCCAATGCCTGTCCACGGAAACTCAGTACCCCAGGGGGCCTGGGCATTATCCCCCTTCCAATCAAGGGGCGATAAGCCAATCTGATCCAGGGGCCATGCCAAACGCCACATATGCAGGTAAATTCATTTTAAATAGTTTCAAGCATCTACATCACACACTACGTATTGTTATAACTTTCTATTGGTTATAGGTGATCACACAGGTATAATGAGTTATGGCCCTTTGTCTCCCTTGTAAGGCTATCTATTTGGCTTATTCACACTACATTACTAGCAGCATCAGGAATGTGCAAAAACAAGCAGGCAGTTAAAGCAGACATCTCCCCTTAAAGGGGGGTTCATTACTTTGAAAGTTTCTCTCTCTCTCTCTCTCTCTCTCTCTCTCTCTCTCTCTCTCTCTCTCTCTTGTTCTGCAGTGTTTACAGAGGATTCTGTAGAACAGGGCTCTCCAACCTGCGGCCCTGGGGCCGGATCCGGCCCCCCAGCCTGTTGGGCACAGCCCCAGCTATGCCCCCAGCCGTCGTTTTTAATTTTTAAAAAAAATCTATTTTTTTTTAAATGGCAGCCGGGGAGGGGGAGACGGGGCAGGGAGGGAGGAAGAGAGCTAGCTCCTCCTCCTGCACCGCCTCCGTCCCTCTCTCCGCGCCGAAAAGGAGGAGTAGGCGGCGCCAAGGGCAGCGCGTCACGCCAGGCCTGTGACGCGCTGCCCTTGGCGCCGCCTTCTCTCTCCTCCTCCTCCTCTTTCCCGGGCGCCAGTGCTTTTCCCTGGCGCCGCGGCGGGACAGCCGCGGTGCCTGGGAAAGAGGAGGAGGAGGGAGAAATTCCTTCTCCACAGCGTCAAACCGGGCAAGAGGCATGGCGAAATCGCCGTGCCTCTTGCCCAGTTTGACGCTGCAGAAGGAAGAGAGGCGCAAAGGGAGCCCCTCTCTGCGCCTCCCTTCCTTCTCCACAGCGTCAAACCGGGCAAGAGGCATGGCGAAATCGCCGTGCCTCTTGCCCAGTTTGACGCTGCAGAAGGAAGAGAGGCGCAAAGGGGAGCCCCTCTCTGCGCCTCCCTTCCTTCTCCACAGCGTCAAACCGGGCAAGAGGCATGGCGAAATCGCCGTGCCTCTTGCCCAGTTTGACGCTGTAGAAGGGAGGGAGGAGCAAAGGAACCCCTCTTTGCTCCGCCCTCCCTCCTACAGCGTCACTCCGGGGATTGGCCCCGCCCCCTGTGATTGGCCCCGCCCCCTGCGATTGGCCCCACCCTCGCTCCGGCCCGCCAAGTGGTCAGCCACCAGACGTCCGGCCCTTGGGCCTATAGAAGGTGGACAGCACTGCTGTAGAAGATGATTCAGCTGTACCTCACAGATAGGAAAACCAGCCTGTTTAGCAAGTCTTGCAATTGCTGATTTATTATCAGTACAGGTTTGGTTTTTATATTTTTTTAATATACCTATTGTAAAACATCAAAGATTATCGGTCCAGAAGGGGTCCTGGGGGAAAAAGTTTGATACTCCCTGCACTAAAGACCTGGAGATTCTTAGAGATAACCTTCTTATCAAAACAGGAACTGGAAAGGCAGCCTTTGTGTTTCCAAACTCTGCTTTATCTTCTGCATCAGGATTTTGTTATCAGAGTCAAACCCTTTCACCATCTTTCTGCCTCATCCCACCTCTAGCAGCAAAAAGATTTCCACTACCTTAAGCCACCTCTCCTCCCAAGAAGAGCATCAAAAGGGTCAGTCTGACCGTCTAGTACAGGGGTAGGCAAACTACGGCCCGCGGGCCGAATGCGGCCCCCTGGCTGGTTCTGTCCGTTCCGGGGAGAAGTGCGTCGGGGGCGGGGCCAAGAAGAAGGGGTGCCGCTGCCGCCATCCCATCGTGGCGGCTTATGTGTGTCTTACATCACTTTGGAGCGGCGGCTTTGGAGTGCCCCAGGCTCTCCGCCTCCTCCTCCTGCCCCCGGCATGGAGAGGCTCCGGATGGCCAGCGTGGGAGGTCAGCACCGGTGGCGTGGCGGGGAGGAGCCTTTGGACGACTTCTTGTAGTCCCGGATGAGCTGGCTGAGACATTCTGGGAGCCGTAGGAGTTAGGAAACTATGGTTCCCATAATGCCTTAGCCAGTTCCTCCGGGGCTACAGGAAGTCATCCAAAGGCTCCTCCCTGCCACGCTGCCGGCACTGACCCTACCATGCTGGCCATCCGGAGCCTCTCCACGCCGGAGGCAGGAGGAGGAGGCGGAGAGCCTGGAGCTGGTGCTGCCTCCACCCTCGGGCCCTCCCTCACTCCACCGACACGCGACCCTCCATGCAAGAGGGCCAAAGCCCAGGATCACCACCGCGAGGGCACTTCGGAGCCACCGGAGAAGGCAGGAAGGAACCCCCGCTGCCCTGGTGCAGCCCGCGGCAGGCCCCGCTTTGAGGCAGGACCATGGCAATACGGCCTGCCGCTCCTCCTCCCTGTGCCCTCCCTCTGCCCTCCTCCTCCTCCCTCCTCCGCACCTTGTCTTCTTGAATTTAATTTTATTTTAGTGGTTTTTATTATTATTTTATAATAATTTTATAATAATATAGTAATATAATAAATAATATATTTAATTATATATAACATTATTATATTATGTTATATTATATTATAATTTCAATATATTATAATGTCTATATATCTATTATATAAATGGGTTCACGTCATGTGATGTATACCTCAAACAAATAAACCATACAACGCAGAAACACAATACTTGCCAACAGAAATAGGCCTCAAGCAAGGTACGTTTGTAGCAAAGAAACTTTCCCCCCCAAAACCTAAAATGCCCCCAAAACAACGAGTAAAAATAAAACTACATTTACCAGCATCCTCCGGGGCAGCCAAAGACTCACCCAGCCTCTACATTCTGAACAACATGATTGGCTGCCAATAAGGGTGGATTTGCATAACTGCTGCACTGGCCAGCCAACATGAAAATTCCGATCCTTAATAAACTGCCAAAACAGAATAAGGAAAAGGCCTGAGCCAATCCCCAACACAAACACCCAAATCACTTCCAACCGAAAATTTACACCCCAAAAAATCACAGACCACGCCCAAAATTGACAGTAAGGCTTCATTAACTTGATTTCCCTAACTAGCCCTCACCTACTGGGAAGCTGTTTACGCTCTGAATTGACAGTAAGACTTCATTAACTTGATTTCCCTAACTAGCCCTCACTTACTGGGAAGCTGTTTACGCTCTGAATTGACAGTAAGACTTCATTAACTTGATTTCCCTAACTAGCCCTCACTTACTGGGAAGCTGTTTACGCTCTGAATTTACAGTATGGCTTCAGTAACTTGATTTCCCTAACTAGCCCTCACTTAGACTTTTTACGCTTAAATTGACAGTAAGACTTCATTAACTTGATTTCCCTAACTAGCCCTCACTTACTGGGAAGCTGTTTACGCTCTGAATTGACAGTAAGACTTCATTAACTTGATTTCCCTAACTAGCCCTCACTTACTGGGAAGCTGTTTACGCTCTAAATTGACAGTAAGACTTCATTAACTTGATTTCCCTAACTAGGCCTCACTTACTGGGAAGCTGTTTACGCTCTGAATTGACAGTAAGACTTCATTAACTTGATTCTCCCGACTAGGCCTCAGCTCATTGGACATTGTGTATGGCCTGAATTGACAGTAAGGCTTCATTAACTTGCTGTTCCTAACTAGGCCTCAGCTCATGGGACATTGTGTATGGCCTGAATTTACAGTAACCTACTTGGCACACAGAGCCCCGACCATGCATGATGGGACTTGAAGTACCACCATGGAAAATGGGATTTGTAGTATTTCAAAACCCATAATTCCCCACAGACCACTGTGGCCCAGAACCAAGACCAATAAAGACCCAACTTGGCACACCATGCCCCCCATGACCCAAACTCCATCCAACTGCAGTTTAGAGGAGGGCACACCGTGGATGATTGGACTTTCTCGCATCTCCTAAAAAGGGCACAGCAACGCGTGCCGGGTACAGTTAGTATATACTATAATATAATAATTATGATATACTAATCATATATGAATATTTCTTGATATATTAATATGTTAATATTGATGATGTGTAATATATAATAAATATAGTAAGTAAATAAATAAATAATGTAGATTAGAATGTAGTTCCACCTTTAGGTGCGGCCCTCCATAATATTTTTTGGCTCTCGTGTGGCCCCTTGGAAAAAATAATTGCCCACCCCTGGTCTAGTATGTGTGGTATGAAAAGGTGGGAGTCATTCTCCTCTTCTGCTTGCTCCTAGGCAACACTGCTTTGCACCAGCTGACATCCTCAGGGGACTATGAGCTGCGAGTGGACCTTCGTGCCAGGAATGAGTCTGTCTATGCCAACTACCAGAGTTTCCGCGTCGATTCCCCTGCTGACTATTATCGCCTCCACCTGGGCAGATACAGTGGCACGGCTGGTGAGTGTTGGGGCTAGACAAGCATCAGACTGTGGCCGAAGGACTGTTGTTAGCCCTGCCTTGAATCAAACCCTTGGATCAATTGGGATTTACTTACCTGTCAACTACAGGCTAGCCAGTACGCGGCAGAGGGCATTTGCAGTGGCCGCGCCAACGCTATGGAACTCGTTGCCTGAAGAGACGCGAGCCCTGCAGGACTTGATGACATTTCGTAAGGCTGTTAAGACCTGGCTGTTTAGGCAGGCATTCGGCTCTGACCGGTGCCCGCCATAACCTGCCACCCGCCGCGTCACTGCCGCTACATCACTACTGTCCTGTTACAGTTTTACTGGGGGGGATTGGTTTTAACGCTGTTTTAATGTTGTTATGTGTTTTTATTGGTATTTTATTGTTGTAAACCGCTCTGAGCTTCGGAGTGAGCAGTCTACCAAGCTGAAATAAATAATAATAATAGTAATAATAATAATAACTCGCAATTCAACAATTGATTGCATGGGTTTAGAATAATAGACTCGTGGAGTCGGAAAAGACCCCCCCCAACCAGGCCATCCAGTCTGCTATTATTTATTTATTTATTTATTTCGGACATTTATATCCCGTCCTATCTTGATCTCCGCAGAGGGACTCAGGGCGGCTGACAACAAAAGCATAAATATACATCTTAGGTAAAAACACTATAAAACATTATAAAAACAGTAAAACATTAGAACAAATGCCAAAATTAAATTGTTGTCCTACACACAGTCCATTCGAGTCCATCAGCGTCCATTTTTTTGGAATATCAGGAGGGAAGGAGCGGATCTGATTTCACTTGGGAGGGAATTCCATAGCTGAGGGGCCACCACAGAGAAGTCCCTGTCTCTTGTCCCCACCAACCGCAAAGGCCTGATCCCACAGCCAGGATTTCACCTTTTTCCGGAAGATCAGGAGGGAAGGAGCATATCTGATTTCACTTGGGAGGGAATTCCATAGCCAAGGGGCCACCAAAGAGAAGGCCCTGTCTCTTGTCCCCACCAACCGCGATTGTGGTGATGGGGGAACAGCGAGCAGGGCCTCCCCGGACGATCTTAAGGTACTAGGTGGTTCATAGCGGGAGATACATTCGGACAGGTAAACTGGGCCAGAACCATTAAGGGCTTTATAGGCCAACGCCAGCACTTTGAATTGTGCTCGGAAGCTAATAGGCAGCCAGTGGAGCTGGCGTAAAAAGGGTTTGGTTTACAGAACTTTGACTATTTTGGTTGCTCTTCTTTGGACACATTCCAGCTTCTCCACATTTTTTTTAGTTTGTGATACCCAGAACTGGACATATTATTCTTGGTGAGGTCTGGCCAATGCAGAATAGAGTGATTAGCCTTCTCTTCTCCAGGCTAAACATATCCAGTTCCCTAAGCCATTCCTCATAGGACTTGGATTCTGTTCTAACTGGGACTAACTAACCAGCAAGATGGTCAGCTTGCATGTATTAGTCCCTTTCAGAGAATTCAAGGGAACCAAGGTGAGAATCCTTTCTCCTTTTCACTATCATATCCTTTCTTCTTCCACAGGCGATGCATTCAGCTATCATTCAGGTAGTGTCTTCTCCACCCGAGACCGGGACCCCAACCGGCTCATCATTTCCTGCGCTGTGTCATACCGGGGAGCTTGGTGGTACCACAACTGCCACTACGCCAACCTCAATGGGCTCTACGCAAACAACCGTGACCACCAGGTACTCATATACATACACACACACAAATATGAGAGTGGGAGGAAGAGAAAGGGCAGGGGTGTTGGGCAAGTGGGCATATTAACAAAAGACCTTCCTTATAAATGCACAGCAGAGTAACTTGATAGCAGCAGCGTGACTCGGCACCAGTAGCCAAAAGTGATAAAAACACAGAGACCAATGTTATGTCTTCCTTAGGAGGCTTCTCTTTAGAGCAAAATAATACGGTTAATCATATAATCCTCGTGGGCCATCGAGTCCAATCCCTTGCCAAGAAGCAGGAACATCTCATTGAAAGCAATATTTACAACAGTGTTTTTAACCTCTTTTGAGCCGCGGCACATTTTTACATTTACAAAATCCTGGGGCACACCACCCAAAATGACACACTCTAACACAGTGATACATATAGTTAATATGTTTTTAAATGTATTTATACACTCAGTGTGAAACCTGGGCCTGTTTCGATGAACTCAACATAGATATCCCGGCAGGAATGGCAGAAAGACACAAACTTCCCACACAGAACTCCCATAACCAAGAGAAAATACTATAAGAGTTTGGTGGGCATTGACCTTGGAGTTGTAGTTCACCTATATCCAGAGAGCACTGTGGACTCAAACAATGTTGGATCAGGACCAAACTTGGCATGAATACTCAATATGCCCAAATGTGAACACAGATGGAGTTTGGGGAAAATAGACCTTGACATTTGGGAGTTACAGTTTCTGGGATTTATAGTTAACACACAATCAAAGAGCATCCTGAACTCTTGCAACAATGGAATTGAACCAAACTTGCCATATTGAACTCTCATTATGCATTTTAACCTAAACAAGTGTAAAGTCATGCACATGGGGGCAAAGAACCCCAACTACACCTACAAATTGATGGGGTCAAAGCTTTCGAGACAAACCAGGAAAGGGATCTTGGGGTTTTGGTGGACAGCTCAATGAAGATGTCAACCCAGTGTGCTGCAGCAGTGAAAAAGCAAATTCTATGCTTGGCATGATCAGGAAGGGAATCGAAAATAGGTCAGCAAATGTTGTATTACCTCTCTACAAATCGATGGTAAGGCCACATTTGGAGTACTGTGTACAATTCTGGTCTCCGCACCTTAAGAAGGATATAACGGAACTGGAAAAGGTACAAAGAAGGGCAACAAAATGATCCAAGGGATGGAGCGCCACCCGTATGACACCAGGGTGCAACGCCTTGGTCTTTTCAGCCGTGACAGACGGCGTCTAAGAGGTGACTTGATCGAAGTGTAGAAACTCATGCATGGGATAGAAAAGGTGAATAAAGAAAAACTATTTTCTTTGTCACAAAACACTAGGACTAGGGGGCACTCCCTAAAGCTCCAAGGTAGGAAAGTTAGCACTAATAAAGGGAAGTATTTCTTCACCCAGAGGGTCATTGGGTTATGGAACTCACTTCCAGAAGAGGTTGTGACAGCTGTCAGCCTGAACAACTTCAAGGCAGGATTAGACAGATTCATGGATACCAAGTGTATCGGTAGTTACTGAAAAGGACATTCAAGTGCCACCTCGGAGTTGGTTGAGTTAGGCAGGATTTCCCTGGGTACTGGTTGTGGGGGGTCGGGAGCAGGTCAGGGTTTTGCCCTCCCTTCTGCTCGAGATCCCCGTGTACAACTGGTGGGCCACTGTGTGATACAGAATGCTGGACTAGATGGGCTGAGGTCCGATTCAGCATGGCTCTTCTTATGTTCTTATGTTCTTATATTACCAACAGAAAGTACTGAAAGGGTTTGCTTGGGAATTGACCTTGAGTTTGGAAGTTGTAGTTCACCTACACCCAGAGAGCACTGTGGACTCAAACAATGTTATGTTATGTTGTTGTTTGTTTTCTATCCAGATTCACAGTGTTGGAAGGAGGCTCACCACTTTAAGGTCCCTAAAACAGGCATGGGGAAACTTCGGCCCTCTGGGTGCTTTGGACTCCAACTCCTACCATTCCTAACAGCCTGAGACCCTTTCCTGCTTAAGTGGCTGAGGGGGGGAAAGGAAAAGGGCCTGAGGCTGCTAGGAATGGTGGGAGTTGGAGTCCAAAACACCTGGAAGGTCCAAGTTTGCCCGTGCCAGCTTTCGACAGAGACCTCTTCCTCCCCCTTCCCCTTCACACCCTTTCTTCCCCCTCCTGCCGAACACTTACTTTTTCTTCTACACTGCCGCTTCTGCCGCCATTTTGATCCGAGGGGGCAGCGTGAGCGTGTTCAGGAGGGGAGGGGGGAGGGAGGAAGACGTGGGGCGAGTATGCGCAGTAGCGCCTGCACGGGTCACGTCTTCCCCCCTCCCCTCCTGAGCAAAGCAAGGCGGCAGCATGAGCAAAGCGAGGCAAAGCGAGCAGAGCGAGGCTGGGAAGAAGGGAGCCCGAGTGGAGAAGAAAAAGTGTTTGGCAGGAGGGGGAAGAAAGGGTATTGGAGGTTCCAATTTCCCACGGCACACCTGGTGATCGCTCACGGCACATGAGTGTGCCACGGCACACTGGTTGGGAAACATTGATTTACAAGAACAAGGTTTTCATAACACAAATAAAGTTCTTTATACTTCCTTCTTTGCTTCCATTCAGGACTTCTTTCTCATGCAGATAAAAAGCTTCGCTCTCACAGAGCCTCTTCTCACACTAAACTTACACAGGAGTTTCACACAGGAGCTTTTTATGCACAGTAGCCTTTTACCCGCAGCAGCCTTGACACTGGAGCTTTACACACAAAGCCTTCAACCTGGGGCTTCTCTCACCGAAGCCTTTTCACACCAGGCCTCTCACACCAGGCCCCTCAGTGAGGCCTACTAACACTGAGGTTTACCGCACACTGAGGCCTCTCTCAGACTGAGGCCTCTTCATACTACTAAGGCCTACTAAGCTACAGATACACCTGCTTACATAATACTACAGTTTTGCTGAGTCATTGTATCCATATAATAATAATACTTTATTTATACCACACCACCATCTTCCACAACACACAAAGCCTTCAACCTGGGGCTTCTTTCACCAAAGCATTTTCACACCAGGCCTCTCACACCAGGCCTCTCACACCAGGCCCCTCTCAGTGAGGCCTACTAACACTGAGGTTTACTTCCCACTGAGGCCTCTTCATACTACTAAGGCCTACTAAGCTACAGGTACACCTGCCAATGCTTACATAAAACTACAGTTTTTGCTGAGTCATTGTATCAATATAATAATAATAATAATACTTTATTTATACCACGCCATCTTCCCAAAGGGACTTGGGGTGGCTAACATGAGGCCATGCCCAAGCAATTACAATAAGGCAAAATAAAATGCATGCAAAACAGACAATAACGTCCAATGAAAATACATAACAATAACATAATAATACAATAAAATAGTGACAAGAACATAATAAAGTATGAAATGATAAAAGAGTTAAATAAGGGCGAGTTAGGCCTTTCAGGGCTTGACTCGCATTTTTGTAAATAAAAAATACCTAGTTAATTCTTAATACTTCTGACAAGGAGATCATGAAAGGGCTGCCGTGTTTTTTAAAAAAGGAAACAGAGAGTTGAATTTATTTTTATTTATTTATTTACATCATTTTTACCCCGCTCTTCTCACCCCCGCAGAGTGACTCAGAGCGGCTAACAATGGCAACAAAATACAATATAATAAGATAAAAACATACAAATACCATAGATTAAAAACATTAGTTACGCAATCATAAAGCCTTTTCCATTACAGCAATCATATGGTCTGATTCAATATTCAGGTGCCGTTGTATCCATTAGCCAAACGCCTGGTTCCACAACCACGTCTTTAGTTTTCTTCTGAAAGAAAGGAGGGAGGATGCCGATCTGATTTCGCCGGGGAGCGGGTTCCACAGGCGAGGGGGTCACCACCGAGAAGGCAATGTCCCTCGTCCCCACCAGTCGTGTTTGCGAAGCTGGTGGGACCGAGAGTAAGGCCTCCCTAGCGGATTTTAAGCTACGAGGTGAAATGTAGAGGGAGATACGTTCGTACAAATAAGCTGGGCCAGAGTTGCATAGGGATTTATAGGCCAAGACCAGCACTTTGAATTGTGCTCAAAAATGGACTGGCAGCCTGTGAAATTGACGTAACAGGGGGGTGGTATTCTCCCTGTATGATGCAGTGAGCAATCTGGCTGCCGCCCGTTGGAGTACTTGAAGTTTCCAAACAGTCTTCAAAGGCAACCCCACGTAGAGCACGTTGCAGTAATCTACATCAAAATGCCCTAAAATATATTTTAGGGAACTGTAGGAAGCAAAGTGTGGAATATGGTCCCCATACTACACTTAGGGTTGGTATAGATCTCTCGATAGTGGAGATCTATGCTATTAGCTTTGGGATAAAACTGTAATTTGAATCAGGACTTCTACTTCCTCTACTTCTTTTCCTCCTAACCATTGGTGTCCCAGAGCATAACATTTGTTTGTTTGTTTGTTTGTTTACTTTATTTATATTCCGCTCTTCTCACCCCGAAGGGGACTCAGAGCGGATTACAGATACACATACTTAGCAGACAATCCCTGCCGTTTCCACATTCACAACATATAGACGAACAGAGGCAAACTCTGGCCACCAGGGGGAGCTGACACACTCCTCATCTCTCAGCGTTCACAGCGTCCCTTGTTGTTCCTTCCGCATTCCTCAGCGTTCCTGGAGTTCTTTAATGGCCTCATAATTCAGTCAAAATTTGCCTCCCCACTTAATGTGGTACCTTTATCTCCTACTTGACAGATGCAACTGTCTTTCGGGCTGCAAAGGTCGACAGCAGGCTACACTTAAAGGTCGAGCACCCACCCCGACCCAGGCAGGCCTCGAACTCATGACCTACTGGTCAGAGAGATGTTATGCAGCTGACACTTAGCCAGCTGCGCCACATTCCCGGTGCATTTGTCGTTTCCCTCCTTCCTCTCAGCTCCTTCTTTTTCTCTTTCCTATTCAAGGGCATCAACTGGTTTAACTGGAAAGGATTTGAGTTCTCCATCCCCTTCACCGAGATGAAGATTCGGCCCCGTGGCTTCCAGCCTTTGCGGCGGGCGTGAGCAAGGAGGCCTACAAAGGGACTAAAGGGGAGAGCAGAGGCGGAGAAGGAGGAGGGACAAGATCTCGCGACTGCTCCTCTCATGATGGGATCCCTCAGACTCTCCCTGAGCAAAAGGAGAAAGCAAGAGCGAAAACAAAGGACAGAAATGAATGGATATTTCCTAAAAGCACCTTGTATTGTTGTTATTATGATTATTTTTCCTGCCGTGCACCAGCCACAGAACGCCAAGAACCCACAGCATCCAGAAGAGTCAAGGAGAGTAGAAGAGATCCAGGAGGATCCCTATACAGTTCCCAATTCAGCAACCTTTCTTTCTGGAAAGGTGTTGAAAACAACAAAGGTTGGCCAGATTCTCAACCAGCCATCTCCAAAACGGACTGACTGCTTACCTGGTTGCCAACAATTCCGGTTTCTCCTCTCACTTGGCAGTCCTGAGAAGAATAAACTTTGATCTTGTGTCCTCCAGTTGCCTCCCCTTTCCGTACACATTCTCTGTAGATCAGACCAGAGATTTGGACAACAACTTCCAGTATCCATCCACCAGCATTGTCAGCATTGTTGACTGTGGATTCTGGTAGGTGCAGTCCAAAACAGAAACTGTTTTCAAGCTCAGCTTGTCCCTCCTTTCTCCAATGTAAAGCTGTCTACATTCACCCATTTCCCATAATTATCACCACCTCCTCTTCCTCCTCTTCTCCCTCCCATAAGCACCATCCAGAGAAGTAACTCTTGGTTGCCGATCAGAGCACCTTTTAATAAGAATTGTGATGCTGATGATGCATTTTTTTTATTTTTCCCCTCCTGGGAATTTTGTCAATTCAAGCCATGCTTGCTGCTGCCTCTCCAACCTCCCCTCCGGTTGCCCATTAAGGTCCTTGCATGCCATCCCATGGATAACGAGAGGTCATTGGAAAGGTAAAGGTTTCCCCTTGACATTAAGTCTAGTCATGTCCATCTCTGTGGCGTAGTGCTCATTTCAATTTCTAAGCTGACACCTCCTAGGTCAAGTGTGTGGCATGGATGCATGGAGCGCTGTTACCATCCCACTGGAGCGGTGCCTATTGATCTACTCACATTTGCATGTTTTTGAACTGCTAGGTTGGCAGGAGCTGGGGCTAACAGCGGGAGCTCACCCTGCTCCCTGCAGTTGAACCTCCGGCAAGTTCTACAACTCAGCAGTTTAACCCGCTGCACTACCACAACCGTCAAAGTATTACACAAAAAGGCTATTCCAGTATAAAATAATATTATATTATAATAGTTTCAGGACTTAGAGCAGAAATATAACACATTCAGGACATACCATACCCGACATAGGATATAGGAGTAAGCGTCGCACCAGAGAATTCAGAATGTCACACGTTCACAGGTAAATTCTTCGGTCTTTATCCAAAGTATTGACCTGTGTTTGGTGGACTTTATCCGAAGTATTTACCTGTGAACGTGTGAACTTCTGAATTCTCTGACGCGACGCTTACTCCTATATCCTATGTCGGGTATGGTATGTCCTGAATGTGTTATATTTCTGCTCTAAGTCCTGAAACTATTATAATATTATTTTTATACTGGAATAGCCTTTTTGTGTAATACTTTGACGGATACGTATATCCTTGCTCTTTGTAGACCGCACTACCACAACCCCCAGTAACTGTAAAACCAAGATGGAAATCCCCAATTTTTTAAAATAGTGTCAGAAGCGACTTGAGAACATACTGCAAGTAACTTCTGGTGTGAGAGCATTGGCCGTCTACAGAGACGTTACCCAGGGGACACCTGGATGTGTTACCATACTGCTGGGAGGCTTCTCTCGTGTCCCCACAAGCTGGAGCGGACAGATGGGAGCTCAGCCCGTTTCGCGGATTTGAACCGGCAACCTTCAGGTCGGCCCCAAAACCGGGGAACGGGACGGGACGGTGGGAGGAGACAGGAGGATCTGAGCAGAAGGGATGGAACTAAAATCCAAATTTAAAAATGGATAAAATTTAATACAAAATAGTCTATTCATATCAAGCAAGGGCCAAATCGGCAAGCTGAGTATCATACACTCAGTTTACAGATAAATACCAGGACACGTGTGCCCGAGCAACATCAGAATGTGGTTAAGACAGTAAAAAGTATTGAGGAAAGATATGTTTGCTAGAACGTGCAGCAGTTTACTATTGCCTCAGCCTTCTGGGAAGGACAGGCTTGAGTGCAAACTAATTTTGTCATTTGAAGTCAGTTTGCAGCAATTTCGGTAGCGAGAAACCCAAAGGCAATATAATAGACTACACGTTCCCTACCCTCCTGATGTCCTAAGAGCAAAACCTGTACCCAATGGTTGGATATTTCTATCATGAGAGAGCAGGAAGAAGGATTTCATTCCCGGAGGGTGACAAAGGTGAATTCTGCAGCAGGTACAGTCCTTACAAATCAAGGGAAGGCTGGAGATCGGCACAAGGTGGGTAGGGGAGAGGGAGGAAGAGGCAAGCTGTATAGTGTTATGGGGTGGGGCGAGGGGTAAAGTTTACTTATAAGAAGCACTTGGGGGGAGCTATTTTAAATCATTGTGAGAAAATGTTTAAAATAAAAATTACGTTTTTAAAAAGGATGGAGATAGACGCATGGTTTTCTTTTTGATGTTGCTGCGATGTTGTTTTGAAAAGGGTCCTGTGGGGGTGCATCTACACTGTAGGAATAATGCCGTTTGAAAACACTTGAATTGCTATGGCTAAATAGGGTGTGGGCAAACCCAGGCCCAGGGATTTGATGCGGCCCCTTGGACTCTTCTCTCAGGCCCTCCTCTCTCTCACCATCCTATCCTTTCTTCCTCCTCTCTTCCCTCCCTCCCTCCCTCCTTACTTTCCACCCTTTCATCCTTCCTTGGGAGGGAGGCAGTGAAATAATAGGATATAATGAAGGAAGGCATGCCAGACGTCAACACGGAACAAACACACTCCAGGTCGTAAGATGTTGTTTCAACTACCATTTGTTTATTTTGTTGACATACATCTGTATATGACAATTTCCTTGCCTCTAATTTCTACGCCATCATATTGAAAATTTGCCATACAAAATGTACAATCCTTAAAATTCTATCTTTAAATGAATACAGTGAAAGATGGCAATACAGCAAGAATCTGTTTTCAGGGGGACGCACTCCCAACTATACAATGGTTACATGAAACCACAGTTACAGTATGACTGAATTCAATTAAATTAGCTCACTTCTGGTTCCAGCATACCAGAAAGTTGCATTGGAAAACCTACGGACTCCTAGAAAGTTAGACTCTCCTGGAATTTCTAAGGTCCTAAAACCATGTTTATGGTACCTTTCAAGGGAAGCCTATCATAGAATTGCCTGGAGGACCTAGCAAATTCCCAGGGCACTGTGAAGTGTAACTACAGATACAGGTTTCAATTATAGGGGTCTTATTGTACAGCCATCCCTTCACATTCACCAAAAGTAAAAAACTGTGACAAAAGAGTTCGCTATTTTTATTTATTTACTTACTTACTTACTTTGCTTCTATACCGTCCCTCTCAGCCCAAAGGCGACTCGAGGCGGTGTACATATGGCAAGGACTGCCCAAGATAAACACATCAACAGTTACCAACACAATCACATCATATACAAATTAGCAATTAAAATTAAACACAATATGCGCGTCTTGTTATTAAATCGATTTCCAATTGCGGCGGTGTCGTTCCTAAATTAATAATCATACTACATCTGCAAATGCCCGGTCAAACAGCCATGTCTTGGCCTTCTTGCGAAGTGTCAGGAGGGAGGGGGCTGATCTGATGTCACTAGGAAGGGCGTTCCAAAGCCGAGGAGCCACCACTGAAAAGGCCCTGTCTTTCGGCCCCATACTTCTGTAGGAATTTCTTTGTGATCTGGATGATCAGAGCTTTCCAAACTGTGTGCTGTGTAGGTCACACAAACGTAATACGAAACCTCTGAATTTAGGTGAAATAAGCAATAAATCACACATTTTGGGAAATTGATATTGATAACCATTTGGGAAAACCAGGAATCTCCACAGGCTTTCAGAAGTGTGATTCTTTGGGAGATTAATTGGCATTCACAGTATTTGGAATAATCATAACCTTTTGGAAAGGCATGACCTTGTTAGAGATCATAACCTTTTGGAAAGGTATGAGCTTTCTGAGAAGAGTTAAAAACTCACTTGAGTCAAGCTTCTCAAGTTTTTATATGTAATTGAAATTTTTAGCCATGTTTAATTGTTTAATCTGTTTTTATATTGTTGGGCATCAAATTGTGCCGCTTTGTAAACCACCATGAGTTGCCCCCGGGCTGAGAATGAATAGAAATATAATAAATAAATAATAAATTCTCCTTAGTGGTAAATATCCACTAGTACTCACGCCAGTTAGGTTTCTCAGCTGTTAGACTAGTGGTTCCCAAAGTGGGCGGTACCACCCCCTGGTGGGTGGTGGGGAGATCCAAGGGGGCGCTGGGAGGCTCAGGATAATTTGGGGGCGCTTAACCCCTGTAAGGGGGCGGTGGCGTGAGCCAGGCTTGCCACTTGCAGGGTCGCGCGCTTGTGAGGACGTCCCCGTTGGAAGAAAGAGGCCAATACACAGGACTGCGCCCTGGGCGGGGTTGATGAGAGGAAGGAGGCGCGCTGCAGTTTCCACGGCAATGCCTGCCCGGGGATTCCAACTCGCAGGGACACAGTCGCAAGTGCACAATGCCCGGACAGGCGTTGCCGTTTGATCCAGATCTGTCATTAATGGGGATCTTAGTGGTCAGCACTGAATTAGCTGAAGGTACTACAAATCCCATCATCCATTGCTCATACTCCCCCAAACATATTGTTTTTGTAATTATTTCTGGAATTCAATGTAATTTACACCTTTCTTTACTATATTTTACGAAAAAGGTAGAAACATTAATACTCTTTCTGTTTAATTGCTATTTAAAATTTAAAAAAAATTAATTTCTAGGCGGGCGCTGAGTAAATTTTATTCTGGAAAGGGGGCAGTAGGCCAAAAAAGTTTGGGAACCACTATGTTAGACTGATATAACTAGTTATCTCTTTGAACTGGTAGGAAATATATGCCAATGCACAAAAAACAGAGGAAGTTTCAAAAGTGTTATTTTCAGTTGCCCAAAAAACATGTTGTTTATTTGTTTAGTTGTTTAGACTCTTTGCGACCTCATGGACCAGCCCAAAAAACATACTCTCTCTTTAAACATCTTGGTTTTAAATCATGATCTCAAGAGACCAAAATAGGTAGTCTTCATTAAAAGCAACACAGTTGATTTGCTCACAAACTACATGTATTCAGTAGGCCTGGGCAATCATGGTTCTAAATTGTTCTAAAGTACTTACAAAACTAACGTTCTGGTGGTGAACACTAGGTGGCGCTGGTGCTTTGCTTCTACAGTGTTGCTAAAGTTCTGGTGGTGAACATTTCAGAGCTCTAACAAAACTTTCAAAATTTCGTTATAAATGGCAGTTCCTAATTGGTTCTGTCTTAAGAATCGCCAATAATGAAATAATAATGAAGTTTTGAAAGTTTTGTTAGACAAGGTCTTGAGCCTTCTCTGCTAAGGAGTGCAGGTGCTTCACAACTGTTCCCAGGATCCCATAGCATGGAGCCATGGCGGTTCCAGTGGGGTCAAACTGCATTCATTCTACAGTACAGATGCCCTCCCACGAGGCAGGGCAAGTCAAAACAAAGAGGGTGTTTGGCCGGAGGTAATGAGGCTCTGGAACGGGATCTCCTAAAGTCCCAGTCCCATACTTTGGCACCCACTATGTGCAGGGGCAGTCCTGCAGGTAGGCCAAGGACGCAGTCGCGTGGGGTGCCATCTGGGAAGGGGCGAATTCCCCCGCCCGCCGGGCACCGGCGCCAGACAGCATCCTGGCCCTGCCGATGTTCCTCAGGCAGCGCCGCGGCTGCCTGCTTTTGGACCCCAGCCTTGTGCGCTCCGACGCCGCTTCTGGGCATGCACGGAGGTTTTCGCGTAGGCGCAGTTGCTCCGGAGCTGAAGTTGAGCGCAGGAGCAACTGTGCATGTGCGAAAACCTCAGCGCATGCCCAGTAGCTCCTGTGCGCAGAAGCCTGTAAGCAAAGCACTCCCTATCGGGCAGGCAGGGAGTGCTTCCCCTCTCCCTTTGTCTCCGCCCTGCCGCCGAATATGGTGACCCAATTGGGCAGGCAGGGGGCGGAGACAAAGGGAGAGGGGAGGGGAGCCAAAGGGGTATTGGCGACGTATTGCCTCCTGACAGCCGCCACCAGAAGTAGCCGCCGCGCGCTGAGGCGAACTCCCTCGCCAGGCCCAATAACGTGTGAACCCTATCACACCCGCCCACCTCCCCGCGCGCGTCGGCCGGGAGCATCAAGGAGAGACAGGCGCAACTGCGCAGGCAAATAGTAATATATGATATTTTATTTTACTTTATTTTGGGTTATTTGAGTTTTATAGGAGTAATGAAAATATTTAGTAGAGGATAAATTTATTTAAATAAATAATCTTATTTATTATTTTATAATAATATAATAGAATGTTATATTATATTATAATGTCAATATATTATAATATAATTATACTGTAATGTAGTATAATATAATTATGATATAATATAGTATGAGTATGTACTATAATATATTGTATATACATTGATACAATATAATACTACTAATGGTATTGTAATATTATAATTGTATATTTGTTTTACATGGGAGGGGCGCCAAAATAATGTTTGGGGGGGGGCGCCAAAATAATGTTCGCTTACCATATAAAATTACCTTAGACCGCCCCTGACTATGTGTGTTCCTTTGCCATACGGAGGCCTCATTCTACAGACTCGTTCTCCACCCACGGCACCAGCCGCGCCATGAATGGCTTGCAAAGCATGAGGAACTCGCAGTGTGGCTGGAGATCTGGCAGCGATCCAGACAGAGAAGGCAAAATCTGGAAATCCCGCAGTATGTAAGCAATGAAGAGGAAGGCCTCCATCCGAGCCAAAACTTCTCCTAAGCAGACCCGGGCCCCACAGCTAAAGGGTACCAATTGCCGCTGGGCTTCGGCCAAGGCTTGGCTCTCCAGGAACCTCTCTGGGGAAATAAGACAAAGAGATGAAGCCGGAAAGTCTAGAGGAAACACCTCATTTGAGTATAACTTGTAAGTTGGCAGAGGTCTCTCCTGGGTTCGCCAGAACCTGGTGGAGTTCTTTGTTTGGTTCAGGAATGGGCCTTTGTGTGGCTGACAAAAGGATTCTGGGAGTTATAGTAAAAGGTAAAGGTTTCCCCTTGACATTAAGTCTAGTTTTGTCTAACTTCGGGGGGGGGGGGTGCTTATCTTAATTTCTAAGCTGAATAGCTGGCGTTGTCCGTAGACACCTCCAAGGTCATGTTGCCAGCATGACTGCATGGAGCACCGTTGCCTTCCCGCCAGAGTGGTACCTAATGTTCTACTCACACTAGCATGTTTTGAACTGCTAGGTTCGCACAAGCTGGAGCTAACAGCAGGAGCTCACTCCGCTCCCCAGATTTTAACTGCCTACCTTTCGGTCAGCAAGTTCAGCAGCTCAGCAGTTTAACCTGCTGCGCCACCGGGGGCTCTGGGAGTTGTAGTCCCTCTGAAATGCATTTTCTCAAGTTTTGGAATTTGTTTATGAAGCTTCCCATGATTTTGAGGGACCCGACTAAGGGAACAGCAACGTTATATTGACAACACAAGAAAAGGGTGTGGGAACTGTGTGCAAGCTCTTGGCCTTCCCAGTTTCCTGTTGGTTTCACAATTATGTAAAGGAAACGCACACACTTGTGTCTTGGCAGGGTCAGGCTTTAGGTGGTTATCTTTGTAGTAGCTGGAGAGATCTTTCAGGACATTCGTAAGCTGATTTTCAAATGTTTTGACATTTTTTGCTTTATACACCAGCGTGTATAAAGCTCTTTGTGAATAGTGGTTGTGGCTGATCATTAGTAAAGATGTTAAACAAGGTTGCTGTAAGAACGCTGCCATGAGGTGGACCACTCTTTTGCCCAAAAGCCTTGCTTTACAACACAAACACATCATCACACACTTTCTCTCTCTCTCTCATTCTCTTGCACACAGAAGACCCACAATACCTGGTCGGAACTCCTGAGGGTTTGGCCATTTGCTTGGATCCTGTTGAGCACCATAGAGATTGGGGATGACGGTTGTGCCCTTGGGGATGGAAAAACCAGCCAGACTTCGGGAGGAGGGAGGATTGATTGGGGGGGGGGGGGAGAGAGAAAGAAAAACAATAATTTAGTCAACACAATTTCTCTGTCTTTGGGACCTTAGCTTCCTCCCCTTTCTATGTGAATAGATCAATAGGTAATGGTCCGGCAGGAAGGTAACAGCTCTCCATGCAGTCATGCTGGAGGTGTCTACGGACAACGCCGGCTCTTCGGCTTACAAATGGAGATGAGCATCAACCCCTAGAGTCAGACCCAACTGGGCTTAATGTCTTTTACCTACTTTGTTTTGTCTGACCCTTATATCTTTTGAGCAGTAACAACTGCAGTGTTTACATATTTTAAATTTTAATTTATTACATCTGGCCCGGCCATTATGGTTTTAAACTTTGTGTGTTACTGCTTATACGTGAGTTTATTGATTGTGTTATCTTATTATTTGCTGCTATGTTGTTTTTACTGATGTGGAATTGGGCTTGGCCTCATGTAAGCCACCCCGAGTCCCTTCGGGGAGACGGTGGCGGGGTATAAATAAAGTATCATTTTTATTATTAAATCCTACTTCAAAGGATTAACCATGTAACCCAATATATTTTTGTAGTGGCATGCCTTTATCCTTGGCAGTTTAAAGACATGGTTCTTCAGTTTGACAACTGAGATACCTGTGTGCCATTACATTGATGCTTGTGAAATATCACTTGCTCAAAGAGTTGACTTCTAACAAGGTCATGCTTTTCTTGACTAGAGGTTTTCAAAAGGTGGTTTCTATGTACATGGAGACTCACATTTGCCAAACGGATGTGACATCATTTATACTTTTTAAATAAGGTTATGGTGGCGTTATTTCCTATACGTTATGGAATTTTCAATATAGCTTTCAGTGGAAGTTGTCCATAGAGTCATGTTGGAAGGCCTAGAAATTTGCAATTTTTTTCTCTTTCATCAGGGTTCTGTGCCCTAAACATCGGCCAATGTGGAGGGCTGACTGTATCTATTACATATAAGAAATCTCCATACATGGATTGTGGAAACATGATACCTGGTATCCCGAATGGTCATGTGAGGCAAAGCAAGAGGTGCTGAGGGGCGCATGCGCAGTGCCTCCCAGATGGTGGCGTTGAGATAGGGCAGATGCTCCCGGTCGCTATATGTAGGGTCACGATGTGGTCCTACTACTGCCATTAACTCCTTGTGGATTAACTCCTGAATCTGATGCAACAGGGAAGAAAAGGAACAACACTGTGAGGAAGCAAAATACTAAGCCCTGAAATGTTCAGATAGATAAACTCACATAACACAAGGTTACAGAACGTATCTTCACACATCTTCCCATAAAAGCTTTCCTGTGTTTTGGGATCTTTTTAGGAGGCCTTTCTTTTTGTTCCACCACCAGCCTCACAGGTACATCTAGTAGAAGAGAGAAAGATGTCTGTCTCCAGGTCAGCTCTGAGACTGAGAATGAGGGGTTGTTGGAAGGATCAGTGGTGGAGTTGGAGACCAGAAGTTCCCAGCAGACCCCCCCATATTAGCTTAGTTATTGTAGAAGAGGGACTGTCAGTAGTATCTACCTCTTCCCAATAGGATGAGCAAGCAGAAGCCAGGACATTAGTGCAAACCGATGAAGGGTTGAATGCACCGTTCCTTTTAGAACAGTGTTTCCCAACCGGTGTGCCACAGCACACTAGTGCGGCACACTAGAGCGATCATCAGGTGTGCCCTGGGAAATCATTTTCTAACTTCATTCAAGAGAAGTTACTGAAAGAGGGAAAGCGAAGACATCAAGGAACCAGGGAGGCGTCCTCTGTCTGGGTCTCTTTCTCTATCCGGGGTTAGCTGGACGGCCTCCGGTGGCCGAATTCCGGGGCCGAGGCGAGGGGGGAAACCCCACCGACGGTATAATTGGGCCAAACTTCCCACACAGAATCCCATGACCAACAGAAACTACTGTGTTTTCTGACAGTTTTTGTCAATTCCTTAGATACCCCCTCGCAAACCCCCTCACCCCAGAGGTCCCGACCCTCAGATTGAGAAATGTTGGCCTACAAGAATTTTAGTTTTGGACTGTCTATGTGTAAATATCAAACTTTGTTTGAATCTTATGGGATTTGTTTAACAGGGACTTTGCATAAACATGATAGAAGTTCTCAGATCCGAAATGCACATCTCAGAGAAACTAGACCAGTGGTTCCCAAAGTGGGCGATACCACCCCCTGGTGGGCAGTGGGGCGATCTAGGGGGCGCTGGAAGGCTCAGGAGAATTTGGGGGTGCTGAACCCCTGTAACGGGACGGTGGCATAAGCCAGGTGACAGGCTACCATCCATCTCTGTGTGTGTGTGTCTCTCTCTCTCTCTTCTTCCCTCCTCCTGCTCCCTCCTCCTCCTCTCGCCAAGCAAGGGATAATAATAATAATAATACCTTTGGGATTCCCTTCCAAAATATTAATACATATATCTTTCTGTTTAATTGCTATTAAAAAATTTAAAAAATAAATTTCTAGGGGGGCGGTGAGTAATTTTTTTTCTAGAAAGGGGGCGGTGAGTAAATTTTTTTCTAGAAAGAGGGCGGTAGGCCAAAAACGTTTGGGAACCACTGAGCTCGACTAATCTTTCCATCCTTCAAGAGAAAGCTTTTTGTCAGTAGACCTATGGGGAGCCTAGAGGGCTACAACTTCTAAGCCATCTATCCCTACAACATGATGTTGATCGGAAGGAAGTTTTAAGGCATTGTTATCCAAACAAGGTAACATTCAAGGCGAACATTTGAGATACCCCAATTCCTTTATACCCAACGAACACAGAGATCCTACCTGTGGGCGATGCAGCAGAAAGGCCACAGCCCAGGTCAGTAAGGTAGCTGTCGTTTCAGTACCTCCAATGACCAGGTCGACAACCGCCATGTGGACATGGTCGGGGAGGAGTCCCGCGTCCCCCCACTTCTTGATGTCATGGTCATGAAGGAAGTGCAGCATGTGGTCCAACATGTCTTGTTCCTCTGATGAATGGTCAGGCTTCTAAGGAAGTGGAATAGAACAAAAAGTACAATTACCTTTAAGTCAGGAACGACAAGGGCTGGACTTCATCTTCATCAAGTTATTAACAGACAGAGTTTGAGCTGTAGAAAACTCAACATGTTTAGCTCCATTGACAAGTTGAGTATCCTACCAACCAGGTACTCTCCAGACGCCATTTAGAGACGTCCCCTCCACCTTTAACTGCCATTCCACCATTATCTGAGTGGGAGGGGCCCAGCCAACCAACCAGGTGCTCCCCAGAAGCAATTTAGTGATGCTCCCTCCATCTTTAACTGCTATTATACCAGCCTGTGAGTGGGAGGGTCCCAGCCAACCAACCTTCCCACCTGTTACTAAGGAGGCTGTGCAGGTCCTGAATTGGTGCTTGGTTGCTGTGTCGGCCACTCGGCCTGGATGAGGGTGAACAGATTGAAACTGAATCCAGACAAGACAGAGGTACTCCTGGTCAGTCGAAAAGCTGAACAGGGAATAGGGTTACAGCCTGTGTTAGATGGGGTTACACTCCCCCTGAAGACACAGGTTTGCAGTTTGGGAGTGATCCTGGACTCATCGCTGAGCCTGGAACCCCAGGTCTCGGTGGTGGCCGGGAGAGCTTTTGCACAATTAAAACTTGTGCACCAGCTGCGCCCGTTCCTTGGGAAGTCTGACTTGGCCGCGGTGGTCCGCGCTCTGGTTACATCCCGTTTAGACTACTGCGACGCTCTCTCCGAAGAGATAGCACAGCGGCAACAACAGTCTTGCTTGCAATCAGAAGGTTGCATGTTTGACACCCAGCTGTGAGCCCTGTCCACTGTTCACCTAACAGTTCGAAAACAGCCCAGCTGTGAATAGATGAACTAGGAACCGCGAAGCAGGAAAGGATTTTTACAAAAAGGACTTTACAACGCCTGAATAAAAGGAAAGATCGGCTGTCGGAAGGTGAAATGCGGCTCTCCGTCGTGAGGATGAAGCAACAGCACCCCCTTGTGACGTAATGATGTAATGACGTGATGGAGCAACCGCACCCTGTGATGCAGCCAGAAGAAGAAGAAAAATCCTTCTAAATTGTACTTGTTGTATTGTAACTGTATGTCAACCGGCAGGGATTGTCTGCCATATGTGTAATGTAATCCGCTCTGAGTCCCCTTCGGGGTGAGAAGAGCAGAATAGAAATAAAGTGTATTATTATTATTATTATTACGTGGGGCTGCCTTTGAAAACTACTTGGAAGCTTCGATTAGTCCAATGGTCGGCAACCAATTTGCTAACAGGAGTGGCGTACAGGGAGCGAACCACTCCTCTGTTACGTCAGCTTCACTGGATGCCGATTAGCTTCCAGGCGCAATTCAAAGTGCTGGTGTTAACCTTTAAAGGCCCAAAAGGCTCTGGTGCAGTTTACTTGTTTGAACGCATCTCCTGCTATGAACCATCACGCAACTTAAGATCTTCAGGGGAGGCCCGCTCTCAATCCCACCACCCTCGCAAATGTGGTTGGTGGGAACGAGAGACATAGCCTTCTCAGCAGTGGCCCCCCATCTGTGGAACTCTCTCCCTAAGGACATCAGATTAGCCACCTCCCTCCTGTCCTTTAGGAGACAACTAAAGATCTGGCTGTGGGCCCAGGCGTTTGAATAAAGGTATTGAGCATTGGATAATGGCAGCTGGACTTGAATATTGTGACATGACGATATCGGAATGGAGTCTGGTTTTAGCGGTATTTTGATGATTTTTTAATTGATGATTTTATAATGTTTTTTGTACCGTTTTTACTGAATGTATTCTTGTATAGTATCATTGATGCACATGTGAAGCCGCCCTGATTCCCCTTGTGGGAGTTAATGAATAAAGTTAATAAATAATAAAATAAATAAATAAATAAATATCCCCGCTGCCATTTAGACATGTTCCCTCCATATTAAACTGACACTCCACCATCCTCTGAGTGGGAGAGCCCAGCCAGCCAACCAGGTACTCCCCAGCAGCCATTTAGAGATGCTCCCTCCATCTTTAATTGCCTTTCCACTGGCCTGTGAGTGAGAGGGGCCCAGCCTTGCTACCATGTATTCCCCAGCAGTCCCTTAGATACCCTCCTACCATGTTTAACTACTTTTCCACCGGCTGCCTGACTGGCAAGCATTCCACTGAAGGCCCAATTCCATCAGGGTGGCTATGGTCTCACACAGACCTGACCTCCACCAACTTGATTGGTGGCTTCCCTGGGCTGTGCTTCACTCGGCCTCCCTCTGTTCAGCATCGACCTGGAGAGGTCAGTGCAGCAGAGCCGCTCTACCATCGCCACCATTTCCTGCTACTGTGCCATGACCTCGTCGCTAATTAGGTATAGCTCGAAGTTACTTCAAGTCACGGATATCGGCTTACAGGACAACTACTGGGGAATTTTACCAACCAGCCCCGCTTTGACCATCAACTTAGTACTGAAACTGAGCTTGGCTTAGCTTGGGGCCACTGACTTCCCTGCCGATGCTCAACTTTCAATTCTTGCAGCCTGGTTGAAAGATGCCTAGAGTCACCTTCGGATTCGAGAAAGGCAAGATAGAAATATTGTAAATAAATAAATAATATTTATTAAATTTTTTATAACTAGATGTATAGACTGACTATGTGACAAACACAGATTAGCAAAGGCATATAGTGCATTTGGAAGGCTTCACAAAAGAGTCTGGAGCAACAAACACCTGAGGCAAAGCACCAAAATCAGTGTGTACAGAGCTATCACACTATCTATTCTCCTCTATGGGTCTGAAACATGGGTCACCTATCGCCAACACCTACGACTCCTCGAACACTTTCATCAGCATTGTCTTCGCACAATCCTAAATATACACTGGACCGACTATGTGACGAATGTTAAGAACATAAGAAGAGCCATGCAGAATCGGGCCTCAGCCCATCTAGTCCAGCATTCTGTGTCACACAGTGGCCCACCACTGTTGCTGTCCTTGAGCAAGAAGGGATCACCAGCATTGAGGCCATGCTATTGAGAACACAGCTGCACTGGACAGGGCACGTCTCTAGGATGGAGGACCACCGCCTCCCAAAGATACTACTCTATGGTGAACTCGCCACGGGTCAGCGCAAGAGAGGCACCCCCAAAAAGAGATATAAGGACTCCCTGAAACAACATCTCAGGCTCGGCCAGATTGATCACCAACAATGGTCCACCCTGGCCTCACATCGGGAGGCGTGGAGACGCACTATCCACAATGCTGTAGCCTCTTTCGAGAAGTCACGTTGAATGAGTCTCGAAAAGAAACAACAACGCAGAAAGAACCACAACTTGAAACAGCATCACCCAAGGAGGCTTTCTGCTGTGCTTTCTGCAACTGGACTTGCCTATCTCAGATTGGCCTTTTTAGTCATCAACACGCTTGTAAAAAAAAGTGGGATGAGTCCTTCCTAAGAATCTTAGTTCGCAAAGTAATGCCAGAGAGAGAGAGAGAGAGAGAGAGAGCTTTCTGGATATTATTATGATTTGTGTGATTTTTGTCTTGTAGTTTTTCAGATATTAAAGTTCAAAATCCCAACCCAGTTTTCAGTCCCTTCTGCATCATCTTACCTGGTGTTTCGCCATCTGGCCTTGGACCAAGACGTCTCGGTTTTCAAGGCAGGAAAGGAGGTGCCTCAATGTGGGGTTTGGAAAAATCTAAGAAACAGCATGAAAAAGTTCACAGTTTAGTCATTTTCAGTGGCACTGTAACTATGTTGGGTACCGTAAGAAACATGAAACAATCATCCCCATTCTGAACCTAGTGGGTGGTTGTCCTACCTGAAGTCTGCTCCTAATTTATTTATTACTAGCTTGGGAACCCAGCGATGCCCAGGTTATTTGAGAAAGACATTGTGTGCCAAGGTTGGTCTTTGGTACTGCAAGCCCCATCATCCATGGTCCATCCTCCCTCAAACTGCACCAGGATGGAGAGTTGTGAAGTGGGCCATTGGGCCCCTGTGTGCCAAGTTTGGTCCTGATCCGTCATTGCTGTGGGCCGCAGTGACTGACTGCCTGAGGCCTTTCCTTTTCCTTCTGCGTCACCTTAAAATGTTGGAATCTAGAAGCTGGCCAATCAGAGCCAGTTTTGCAAATTCTCCCTCAGTGGCAACTAATCATGTTGTTTGAATGAAGAGGCTTGGATTCTTGGGTACTGGCCAATCAGAGTCCTTTATGCAAATACTCCCTCAGTGGCAACCAATGCCCTCTGTCTGGTGCCTTAGAATATTGGAGTTCTGAGGCTGGCCAATCAGAGTCTTTTATGCAAATAATCCCACAGTGGCAACCAATCTGAAAGCTGCCACATACATGCATACAAACAAACATACAAACATTCTGTTTTATTATATACTGTATATAGATATAGATATATTTATTTACTATATTTCTATACCGCCCCTCTCAGCCCGAAGGCGACTCAAGGCGGTTTACATTAATGCTCACAGAATAAAACACAATGAAAAAACAATTAATACAATTACCATATTAAAAACAGTATACAATCAACAATTAAAATAATAAAATACAAAATGCTTCTAAGAGGCAAGGTAGGGTACAAAATCAAATGGGCTTAGGTAATACACATTAGTGTATATTATAAACACAGCTCTGTCATGCCATGTCCCACCCCAACTGCCGCTGCCCTGGCCTTGGAGGGAGAAAAGGAGAGCCAAGGACAGCTCCACCATGGCTCAGTTCAGAAGCTGAGGAAAGGTCCTCCATCCACCCCAGCTGCCACTGCCTTAAATAAACTGATGTATGAAGTGGGAGGAGGTGACCAATATGGCTGCACTGGTTCGATCTGGGAAGATCACAATTTCCAACACAAAACTATTTTGTAGAGCAGTGATTTTCAACCAGTGTGCCGCGGAACACTAGTGTGCCGTGGGAGATCATCAGGTGTGCCGTGGGAGATTATTGTCAAACTTCATTCATATATAAACTATAAGGCGCATCTGTCCCTTTAAGAAATGGAACCATAGCACTCTCCCGTCACCTAAGAAGTGACGTGAGAGTGCTCTGGTCGCGCCATCTTGGATTCGCTCAGACGCAGCTAAGTAAACAAAGTTAGAGTTAGTGCTGCAGCTGCGCGTCAAGTGACAGTGGCAATTTGGGATCACAGCAAGACAAGCGAGTGACAGTGATGAAGGAGTTTTTGAGAAGGGAAAATGCAATTGCTGAGCAGGGCCCTGGACAAAATTATGACACAGATGAAGGCCCTAGTATGAGTGGTGGACAAAAGAAAAAAGAAAAGAAAAGCTAAGTGAGTGTATAAATACATTAAAAAACTTATTAACTATATGTATTACAGTGTTAGAGCGTCATTTTGTGTCATTTTGGTTGGTGGTGTGCCCCAGGATTTTGTAAATGTAAAAAATGTGCCGCGGGTCAAAAAAGGTTGAAAATCACTGGTGTAGAGGAAATGAGATAATGAGATAAGTTCCGAAGTGCTTTGCAAGGCCATAAGTGTTTTGACACGATATAGTGGTACCAGCTATGGTTATTTTTAGGACAGTCTTTCTCTACCTAGTTCCTGCCTGGGATTTCAATTTCAGTTCCAAGTGTAGTCTTTTCTGAATTACAAATGCCCCTTCAACCCTGCGGAGATAGTCTCAGAGGTAGGAAAATTATTATCCATGGGATACATGTGAATATTTTCACCTCTTTTTGGGGTCCTCTTTTCTACCACTATCCACAGATGCTGATCAACTGGAAGCGTAAAACAGCATCCCTATGTTCTGGAAAGTCTAGGACAGGGCTGTCCAACAGGCGGCCCTGGGACCGTACACGGCCCCCGAGCCCCTTCCCTCTGGCACCCTAACTTGTTTTAATAAAATACAAATTAAAAATAAAAAATAAAATAAAAAAATAAAAAATACCTACTTTTGGGTTTAGGCAAGCATTGCGAGACTATGCCAGCCACACACGGGATTTCGAGGGAGGTCAAAATCCCGTCTGTGGCTGCGTAGTCTCACGATAGCTGCCGAAATCTCGAGTCCTGCGGGATTTGCGGCCGGCCTGGGCACGCGCCTCCTCCTCCCTCGCGGCTGCTTCCAGGCCAGCCCCCGTTCCCTCAGAGAGAGGGAGGAGGGGAGTGAGGCAGGAAAAGCCCCTCCTAGCTCCGTCCTCTTCCTGTGGAGGGCCCTCGCTTCCCGCCCCGCGGATGGGAGAGCCGCCGCGCCTGGCCTGAGCTTGGCCTCGGCTCCAGCGGGGCTCTTCGGGGACAGCAGCGGCATTGGCGCTTCAGCCCTGTGGCGGGGCTCCTGCAGTATGGGTAAGGAAGGGCCTGGCTCGAATCAATCAATCTAAAAAGAGTGGGACGTTGGGGGAGGGGGGAGGGGTCCCTCAGCGGCAGTTTCCTTGGCGACGCTTCCTTCCCCTCCTCCGCGCCCCCTCCCCCTTGTTGTGCTGCCTTTCCCCGCGTGCAGAGCGCAACGTGGCTTCCTTTGCGCCTGCCCCGCGGCTTGTTTTCCCTTCAGGGAGGGAGGGAGCTCTTTGGGCCTCCCCCACCCGCCTCTGGGAAAGGAGGCCCCATCAAGCCCTGCGACGGCATTGAGGTGTTTGGTTTTTTTTTGGTGTGTCCCAATTTGAGTGTGGACTCAAATAACTCAAAGGTATTAGGAAACATTTTCCCAAATCCACCAGTGTTCCCATTTGGGTATATTGAGTATTCATGCCAAGTTTGGTCCAGATCCATCATTATTTGAGTCCACAGTGCTCTCTGGATGGAGGTGAACTACAACTCCACAACTCAAGGTCAATTGTAAGTAAATTGGAGCCGGGGAGGGGGCGGAGCTGGGGAGGGGGCGGAGCTGGGGGCGGAGGCAGACCCTTCGGCCCCCCAGGTGATCAGTGACCGGAATTCCGGCCCTTGGGCCCGTAGAAGTTGGATAGCCCTGGTCTAGGAGACCTTCTTCTGTTCCATGGTTTCATTTGGGGGAGAACAGGGGTGTCAAGCTTGTGGCCCTCCAGATGTTTGTACCTCCAACTCCCAGAAGCTCTTGCCAGCTTGTCCAATGTCCACGAATTCCGGAAACCGATGTCCAAAACACATGGGGGGCCATAAGTTTGACACCACTTCTGTAGAAGGGTGATCTGGCATTCTCGTGAACCACAGAGTCCTGTTCCAGTTGGCACCAAAGTGTGGTCCCAGAGAGTTTGAGGAAGGCGTTGGAAAAAATTGTTTTCTGGGTTACAATTTTTCCACCAGATAAATTGGTGGAATATAAATGATGTATTAATTTATTTTATTTATTTAAAATGTTTGTACCCCGCCCTTCTCACTTATATAGAGCAGTGTTTCCCAACCAGTGTGCCGGGGCTGCCGTGAGCGATCATCAGGTGTGCCGTGGGAAATTGGAACCTCCAGGAAGGGGGGCGCGGAAGAGTCTAGTGTGTTGAAGTATAAAAACCATAAGAAACCTACCTCGATAACTTACAAAATTACAAACACCCCCCTCCCCGCCCGTTGTCTACTTGGCCTCTCCCTCTCCATGCATTGGGAAGGCCCGTCTCTCTTTCCCCAAGTAGAGACCTCCTCTTGCCTCCTGGGGGTTCTGTGTGGGAAGTTTGGCCCAGTTCTATCATTGGTGGGTTTCAGAATGCTCTTTGATTGTAGGGGAACTATAAATCCCAGCAACTACAGCTCCCAAATGTCAAGGCCTATTTCCCCCAAACTCCATCTGTGTTCACATTTGGGCATATTGAGTATTCATGCCAAGTTTGGTCCTGATCCAACATTGTTTCAGTCCACAGTGCTCTCTGGATATAGGTGAACTACAACTCCAAAACCCAAGGTCAATGCCCACCAAACTCTTATAGTATTTTCTCTTAGTTATGGGAGTTCTGTGTGGGAAGCTTGTGTCTTTCTGCCATTCCTGCCAGGATATCTATGTTGTGTTCATTGAAACAGACCCAGGTTTCACACTGAGTGTATAAATACATTTAAATACATATTAACTATAAGTATGACTGTGTTAGAGTGTCATTGTGTGTCATTTTGGTTGGTGGTGTGCCCCAGGATTTTGCAAATGTAAAAAGTGTGCCACGGCTCAAAAAAGGTTGGGAAACACTGCTATAGAGGGACTCAGACCGGCTTACAGCAATAATTCAATGCTATACAAATTAAAACCTGTTACAACAACATTATTAAAAACTTAAACACCAAATTACATACATACAAATACATTGCCATTTAAAACAATTCAATTCAATCTGAAAACGTGGTCACTCAATTCATACTATAATCAATCACAGCCTAATCTGAGAAAGTTTCGTTCCACATCCAAGTCTTCGCCCGCCTCCTGAAGGACAGCAGGGAGGGGGCAGATCTAACATACCTTGGGAGAGAGTTCCACATCCGAGGGGCCACCACAGAGAAGGCCCTGTCCCTCATGCCCACCAGCCGCGCTTGTGAAGAAGGTGGGACTGAGAGCAGGGCCTCTCTGCAGGATCTTAATGTCCTTGATGGTTCATAGGAGAGAATCCGTTCAGACAGGTAAACACGGCCGGAACCGTATAGGGTTTTGTAGGTTAAAATCAGCACTTTGCATTGTGCTCGGAAGCTAATTAAATAATAATAATTATCTAAATTACAACTTCCAGAATTTCCCTCCCGGCACAGCAGGTTAAACCACTGAGCTGCTGAATTTGCTGACCAAAAGGTTGTTGAATCCAGGGAGCGGAGTGAGCTCCCGCTGTAATGCCCAGCTTCTGCCAACCTAGCAGTTCAATAATATGCAAATGTGAGTAGATCAATAGGTACTGCATGACCTTGGAGATGTCTACAGAAAACACCGGCTCTTCAGCTTAGAAATGGAGATGAGCACCACCCCCCAGAGTTGCACACGTCTAGACTTAATGTCAGGGGAAACCTTTACCTTTTATATGACCAATATCATATAAAAAGTAACTTTTCTATAATCTATGCTCATGAGGGCTCCGGTGAGATCCCCCTTCTTCTCCTTTCCTCCAGAAAACATCATCGTGGGACTCCAGGGTCTCTGTTAAAGTCTATCCACCCATCATTCTTTCCTTACTTTGAGGATTGGCCAGAAATCCAAAACCCTGATGGGAACGGCATTCCATGTTTTTACCATTTCGATCATGCAGTCGTGCATTTTTTCAACGCTGGACATGTCCTGCCATGGAGGAAAAGCGAGAGTCATACCGGAGAAAACAAATAATAGCCATTGCTTACTAGGAAATCAGCAAAGCTCTTGCCTACTTAATCAACCAAAGGGACGTCAATGTGTTTACTTATTTGTATGCGTTTGCAATCTACTCTGTATCACAAGTGAATACCATTAAAATACTTTATATCTATATTTTTTGCAGAGTTCTTTATTTTATTTTTAAGGTGCTATGCTCATTGATGGTGTTGCTATTATTATTAATATGGGGAAGACATTCCCAGCCAGATCTGCTGAATAACATTCAAATATTTCACTTCTGGTTCCTGCATGCCATAGAGCAGGGGTGGGCAAAGTACGGTCCGCGGGCCGGATCCGGCCCGGCAGCCGATTGTCTGGCCTGAGGAGAAGGGCGTCAGGGGCGGGGCCAAGAGGAAGGGGTGCTGCTGCCGCCATCCCATTGTGGCGGCTTTGGAGTGCCTGACATCCCTTTGGAGCGGCGGCTTTGGAGTGCGGGAGCACTCGGCGACCTGCGGGACTGATCGCCCTAGCGACCCGGAATACTTGATCGTCTTCCGGGTCGCCAGGTCGAATAAGCCGCCTGAGATCGCCGACTGCCCCCCCTGCAGGCCCGGGGATGGCAGGCACTCCATAGTAGGGCAATCAGCTGGGGAACAGCTGGGGGCGAGAGAGGGCAGAGGCCTGCAGCCTCCGATCGCCTGCTGCTCTGCTCTCCTCTGCTGCGGCGGTGGCTGGGTCCGCTTTGCCATCCTCTGGGCTGGATCCATTGGCCCATTCCATCTTGGTTCGCACCTTGTCTTCTTGAATTTAATTTAATTTAATTTTAGTGGGTTTTATTATTATTTTATAATAATTTTATAATAATAATATAATAATATAATATAATATAATGTTATATTATAATTTCAATATATTATGTCTATATATATACTATAATAATGATATTTATACTAATAATATATAAATGTTTCTTCATATATTAATATGTTAATATTCATGATATGTAATATATAGTAAATAAATAAATAAATTATGTAGATTAGAATGTAGTTCCGCCTTTAGGTGCGACCCTCCATAATATTTTTTGGCTCTTGTGTGGCCCCTTGGAAAAAATAATTGCCCACCCCTGCCATAGAGTAATGTTGGAGGACCTAAAGCAGAGGTTTCCTAAATGTGTGTCTCAACACATTAGAGTATTGGATGCAATAAGAACATAAGAACATAAGAACATAAGAAGAGCCATGCTGAATCGGGCCTCAGCCCATCTAGTCCAGCATTCTGTGTCACACAGTGGCCCACTAGTTGTACACAGGGATCTCTAGCAGAAAGGAGGGCAAAACCCTCACCTGCTCCCGACCCCCACAACCAGTACCCGGGAAAATCCTGCCTGCCTCCATCAACACAGAGGTGGCACTTGGATGTCCATTTCAGTAACTACTGATTCCCTTGGTATCCATGAATCTGTCTAATCCTGCCTTGAAGCTGTCCAGGCTGACAGCTGTCACAACCTCCTCTGGAAGTGAGTTCCATAACCCAATGACCCTCTGGGTGAAGAAATATTTCCCTTTATTAGTCCTACCTTTCCTACCTTGGAGCTTTAGGGAGTGCCCCTAGTCCTAGTGTTGGGTGACAGAGAAAATATTTTTCTTTATTCACCTTTTCTATCCCATGCATGATTTTATACACTTCGATCAAGTCACCTCTAAACGCCGTCTTTCTAGGCTGAAAAGACCAAGGCGTTGCAACCTGATTTCATAAGGGAGCTGCTCCATCCCTTGGATCATTTTTGTTGCCCTTCTTTGAAGCTTTTCCAGTTCCGTTATATCCTTCTTGAGGTGCGGTGACCAGAATTGTACACAGTACTCCAGATGTGGCCTCACCATAGATTTGTAGAGAGGCATACAACATTTGCCGACCTATTTTCGATTCCCTTCCTGATCATGCCAAGCATAGAATTTGCTTTTTCACTGCTGCAGCCAGTGCAGCGCTGCAAAGATGGCTGGGTTGTCATCTACATTGAGCTGTCCACCAAGACCCCAAGATCCCTTTCCTGGTTTGTCTCAGAAAGCTTTGATCCCATCAGTTGATAAGTGTATTTGGGGTTCTTTGCCCGATGTGCATGACTTTACACTTGTTTAGGTTAAAATGCATTTGCCACTTTGTTGCCCATTCACTCAATTTCGAGAGATCTTTCTGGAGCTCTTTACAGTCAGTTTCATTTTTAACTACCCTGAACAGTTTAGTGTCATCTGCAAACTTTGCTACCTCACAATTTACTTTGCTACATCCAGATCATTTATGAATAAATTAAAAAGTAACGGTTCTAAAACTGAACCTTGGGGTACGCCACTTCTCACCTCTTTCCATCCAGAGAAGTGTCCATTTATTACCACCCTTTGTTTCCTACAGTTTAGCCAGGTTCCAATCCAGGACAAGACCTGTCCTCTGATTCCATGGCTGAAGAGCTTATTTAGGAGCCTTTGGTGAGGGACTTTGTCAAAAGCCTTTTGAAAGTCAAGGTAAACAATATCGACTGGGTCCCCTTTATCTATGTGTTTATTTACACCCTCAAAGAATTCTAACAAGTTAGTAAGACATGATTTGCCTTTGCAGAAACCATGTTGATTTTCCTTCAGCAATGCCTGTTCTTCTATGTGCTTAGTAATTTTTTCTTTAATAATGGTTTCCATCACTTTGCCTGGAACTGAGGTTAGACTAACTGGCCTATAATTTCCTGGATCACCCCTGGATCCTTTCTTGAAGATCGGAGTTACATTTGCCTCCCTCCAGTCCTCGGGTACAGTGCCTGATCTTAGAGAAAGGTTATATATTTTGGCTAGAATTTCAGCAATTTCACACATGCAATCTATAGGTTTGTCATGAGAACGTAATGAGAAACTTTAAAATTGATGGGGAAAAGTAATAAATCATCTTTTTTTAAAAAATGAAGTTGTTCATGAGATATGCTGTACAATTTATGTATGTGTCCGTATCTCTTATAAGGAGCTGGTTTAGCCTTCAGTTTACTACTAAAACTAAATTGCTGTGTCGTGAAATGATGCATGTCTAAAACCAACATGAGAATTTTTGAAAGCTTACTTTCAAAAGATTACTTGAGAAATCTTATCTCTAGGAATTTGGCAATCCTACAATGGTTCTCTATAATTACTTTCAGGAAAACTTATCATAGTATCACCTGGAAGACCTAACAAATTCCTAGGACCCCGTCATATGAATGTTTTCCTTCGTTTCTATCAATTTCTACACACTTCAGTGGTTGCTTGTGGGACTCCGTCTCTGCAGCATGTGGAAACGGGAGTACTGGTAGTCCCCAAGTTATGGATAAGGCTTGTTCTTAAGTTGAATTTGTATTTCACTTCACTGTCCATCCCTGTGATAACTGCATTTTGCAAATTTTGGAAACACGGATTGATGATGAAGCTTCAGTGGAGACCCCTTTTTCCCATGGTAATAACTCTTCCAGGAGTGAATTTTCTTTCCTAGGGGTAGATTTCTCTGACTTTCTGTGGTCTTGGCTCCTGTTCTTAACTATGAGTCATTTGTAAGTAGAATGTTTGTAACTCAGGGACTGCCTGTATTTCAGACAAGGGCAGAAATCAACTCGATTCATTTTCCTGAGCATAGAAACAATAAAAAACTGGTATTTTTCATAGGTAGGGGAAGGGGTGGATTTGTCTGGTTACTGTGTGATGTTTCAGTGTGGCCGTTCATGTGGTGGCCTGCTAACACTCCTTCTGTTTCCATTAGTGGTATAAAGACGATGTGGGTGCCATTGAAAGAAGTGTTTTTAAAAAGTATTCCTTTAGTGTAAAGGGCTTAAGGAAAACAATTCCATGGAAAGTGGTATCTCAAAAAGGATGTCTGCTTTATAAGGTGTGCTGGTATCCTAGAAATAATGGCTGAGCTAGAATAGGGAGGAGGTGACCCTATGTGATGGGGGTGAGGAAATTCTCCATCTTCTTTAAAGACAGAGTCTCATAAAACACCATGAAAAGAAGACAATTCCACCCTCTTTCCCTTCCTTCTTTCCCTAGAGCTGGGGTCTCCAAAGTAAGGCTACTACACAAACACACTGGGGAACTGCTGCAAAACGAACTGCAAGCACACTATATGAGGCAAGGAGAACCAACCTATTTAAAGCTACGTGGCTACACAAACACAGGACTACAGTACATCTACTATTAGGTATGGTATCATGTAATTGTCAATTACCCAGAGATAAGTTATAAATATCAATATCAATAACAGTAAATCAACCTCTCAAGGTAAATAAGCACACATCAATCCATACCATGTAGCACCAATCAGTCCATTCCCAAAATAGTCCATTAGCCGCTCCTTACCCCATGGGGGGGTCCTCTTTATGATGTTCTATGTTAATCTATTGGAGTGATTTATTGTGATCACACGTGCCTTATGGGAATGATTTCTACTATTATTGTGAGCCTTGAGGAAGTCTTTTGACGAAACGTATGGCATGAGCGATTTACGCTCCATTGGCTCCTTTTGTTTTTTGTACGTCTCCGCCAGCGGCACCACGCATAGGAGTCGGCTAACATCGAGATCGGCTTGGCTGCGACGGAAAAGATTGGCCATTTACACCCTTTATACTGGCGACGGTGACTTTACATGGGTTTACCTTATTTACTAATCCGTGAAGATTGACTATTGGGACATTGATTTTTGAAACTGTGCTACGTTTGAATTCCCCACTGGGATATATGGCGGATTATAATGAACTGTTCTGGCTCCTTTCAAAGCGGGACTTCCCTCTCCTGACCGCCGTAATAGCGGAGCGGTCTGCAATTTACATATCCTTTGTTTTGGGAATGGACTGATTGGTGCTTCATAATATGGATTGATGTGTGCTTATTATTTACATTGAGAGGTTGATTTACTGTTATTGATATTGATATTTATAACTATCTGGGTAATTGATAATTACATGATACCATACCTAATAGTAGATGTACTGTAGTCCTGTGTTTGTGTAGCCACATAGCTTTAAATAGGTTGGTTCTCCTTGCCTCATATAGTGTGCTTACAGTGTTTCTCCAAACTAGGGCCAATGGGCCAGATGTAGCCCTCCAAGGTTATTTACCCGGGCCAGCCCTAAACTTTAGACTTAAGGTTGCCCTAAGTCTGAAATGACTTGAAAGCACAAAACGGCAACAATCCTAATTAACTTAACTATCTCATTAGCCAAAAGCAGGCCCACATTTACCATTGAAATGCTGGGAAGTTTATGTTGGGTAAAATTATTCTTTATTTTAAATATTGTATTGTTCTGTTGTTGTTATTGTTGTTGTGGTTGTTGTTGTTTTGGACTACCAATAAGATAAGTGCAGTGTGCATGGCAGTTCATTCTTATTCATGGTTTATTTTCCAATCTATAATCCAACACCCCAGCAACCTGGCCCTCTGCTTAAAACGGGCATGGGCAAACCTTTTTGCCTTGGGGCCACATGGAGATGGCCGGGCTGGGAGGGAGAGGGTGTGTAAGAGGATGGGGCCCGGAGGGGGTCGGGCAGCGCCCAGGTCATCCTCAGGTTGTCCACCTGGCATAAGGATGGGGCTGCTCGTCCTATTGTTATGCTGGGAGGAAAACAAGACATGCGGCAATTGCCCCGATCCTCCTCCCCTAATCTATGGGCTGTCCTCTTGGCATTATGCTGGGAGGAGGACGAGACAGATGACAGTCGAGAGCAGTCTAACCCAGTGTTTCCCAACCTTTTTTGAGCCGCGGCACACTTTTAACATTAAAAAAATCCGGGGGCACACCACCAACCAAAATGACACAAAATGACACTCTAACACAGTAAAGAACGGCTGGGGGATGGTGGCCTGCTGGGAGCAGCTGCTGGGAGTGCCAAAGCCGGGGGAGGGGACAGAGTACTGGCTTGGCATTGCCCCCTCAAGGCTGGAGAAGCTGTGGGAGAACGGAAGCCAGGGGAGGGGGCGGAGCAAAGCGGCACCATGCCCCCCCCCACCGCTTCCGCTCCCCACAGCTTCTCAGCCTTGAGGGGGCAATGCCAAGCCAGCGGTGGCAGAGCCAGCACAATGCTGGCTTGGCACTGCCCCCTCAAGGCTGGAGAAGCTGTGGGAGAGCGGAAGCCGGGGGGAGGGGGCAGAGCCAGGCTGCGCCATGCCCCGCCCCTCCCCCGGCTTCCTCCTCCGCGCGGCTTCAGCGAGCGAGGGGCGAGAGTCATGGTGGGAGTCATGGCGGATTGGAGGCTAGTTGGGAAACGGCCGAAGGAGGCGGCGCCCCGGCCCCTTCTTCTTTTTCTTCGCTGTCGCCCTGCCCTTCCTCCTCCTCCCACAAGCAGCAGGAGTTCGGCAGGAGAAGGGGGGAAGGAAGGGGGGCAGAGAGCTTTTCTCGCGGCACAGCAGGAGGTCTGTCATGGCACACTACTGTGCCGCGTCACAGTGGTTGGGAAACACTGGTCTAGAGGGTTCTTGGCTGCTGCATTCCTTCCTTGGGCTGTCCTCTCGGCATAAAGACGGGGTCACTCGCACCACCCTTAAGCTGGGAGGAGGACAATACATGCGGCGGCTGAGAGCACTCCAGAGGGCTCTCAGCTGCTGCAAGCCTTCCTCCTCTGTCCTTTCTACATAAGGATGTGGTGAGCCACCATGTCCTTATGCTGAGAACAGGGAAAATGGGCCTGAGATAAGCACCCAGGGGGCCACATCCAGCCCCTGGACCTCAGTTTGCCTGTACCTGGCTTTAAAGGTTTGAGGACTCCTCGGGAGACATGCCCCAGTCCACATATATATAGGATTTCATATCCTAAACCACTTGAGAGAAAGAAGAACCCCTGGGAAGACGGATTTTAGGCTCAATCTCTTCTGGTCCCTGTTGTTGACTCACCAAAGGTCCAAAGAGCATGGTAGAAATGACAGAACAGGCATGCAGGGAAAAATCATGAGCCACGTCCACAGGTTCCCCACCATAGTTACGAAAAACCTGTTGGGAGTCCAGAGAGAGAGAAACGTCCTTTGAAATGAATACATAGCTGGAAAATGGATTCCTTCCACTCCCCTTTCTCCCTTCTCCAGCGCTGAGAGGGTTTACGTCACAATGTCTGCATGGCAACATGGCTACCTTCTCCTCATACACATTTCACCTTTCTTTCCCAGTGACATCATAGAGGGACACTTCACCTAGCTACAGCCAATCCAATGACATCTCAAAGGGCCACTTTACCTAGCAACAGCCGCTGCAGTACAGACAGTAAGGCAGATGGATAGACAGATGTACTATGATACACACACACACACACACACACACACTTGTTACACTCTAGTGGTCTGTTGTAGCTAGTCTGTGGCCCTGCAATGTCAGGTAGGCCTATTTATTATTTATTTAAAATTTTTGTACCCCGACCTTCTCACCTCTTTAGAGGGACTCAGACCGGCTTACAGCAACATTCAATACTATACAATTTAAAACCTGTTACAACAACATATAACAAACTTAAACACCAAAATACCGACATACAAATCACATTGCCATTTAAACAAATTCAGCTCGGTCTCTAAACGTGGTCACTCATTTCAAACTAAAATCAATCACAGCCTATTCTGGGAAAGCTTCGTTCCACATCCAAGTCTTCACCCGCTTCCTGAAGGACAACAGGGAGCGGGCCTAACCCCTTCCAACTAAAACACCTATGAACAGATATGTGCCTTTCCAGACTAATCCAAGTTGTTTTTAAGCACACCTTGCAGAGGTGTTGAGCTTGGCTGTGCACAATCTGCTCCATGTCTCCTTGCCGGCAGCGCTGGAAGGCCATGTGGGTCAGCTTCCGTTGTAGACGCCACGTTGGAGTGTAGTTGCCCAAGGAGAGGTCCTTCCCGCCCATTGAAACCAGGTTTGCTGCAGGTGGGGATAGGGAAGAGGACAGAAGAGGTGGGGATAGGGCAGAAAAAGGCAGGGACATTGTCAATGAGGAGGAGGAGGAGATTGGAAAAGAGATGTGTTATAAACACAGGTTAGACCAGGGGTGGGCAATTATTTTTTCCAAGGGTCCACACGAGAGCCAAAAAATATTATGGAGGGCCGCACCTAAAGGCTGAACTACATTCTAATCTACATTATTTATTTATTTATTTATTTATTTACTATATTTCCTATATATTACACATCATTAATATTAACATGTTAATATATCAAGTGCCACCTCGGAGTTGGTTGAGGACATTCAAGTGCCACCTCGGAGTTGGTTGAGGTAGACAGGATTTCCCTGGGTACTGGTTGTGGGGGGTCGGGAGCAGGTTAGGGTTTTGCCCTCCCTTCTGCTCGAGATCCCCGTGTACAACTAGTGGGCCACTGTGTGATACAGAATGCTGGACTAGATGGGCTGAGGTCCGATTCAGCATGGCTCTTCTTATGTTCTTATGCTCTTATATCAAGAAATATTCATATATTATTAGTATTAATATCATAATTATTATATTATAGTATATATATAGACATTATAATATATTGAAATTATAATATAACATTATATTATATTATTTATTATATTATTATTATAAAATAATAATAAAAACCACTAAAATAAAATAAAATGAAATTCAAGAAGACAAGGTGCGAACCAAGATGGAGGATGACATCCTCAAGAGAGGAAGGATCCCAAGATGGAATGGCCCAATGGACCCAGCCCAGAGGATGGCAAAGCGGACCCAGCCGCCACCACAGCAGAGCAGAGCAGCAGACGATTGGAGACTGCAGGCCTCCGCCCGCTCTCGCCCCCAGCCATTCCCTCAGAGGCGTTCCCGATCGGCTGATCACCCTGCCATGGAGTGCCTGCTATCCCGGCTTTGGAGTGCCTGCCATCCCAGGAGGCGATTCGGGTTTGCAGTGGGAGCAGTCGGTGACCTGCGGCGGCTGATTGCCCTGGCGACCCGGAAGATGATCGAGGCCCGGATCACCTCTCGGGATGGCAGGCACTCCAAATCGGTCTCCGGAGTGGCGGGCTGTCTGCCGACGCAGGCCCCACAGCCCGTGATGGGATGGCGGCGGCGGCAGCCCTTCCTCTTGCGAAAATGGCCCCACCCCGACTCCCTTCTCCTTGGGCTGGTCAGAATCGGCCGGCGGGCCGCATCTGGCCCACCGGCCGCAAGATGCCCAGGTCTGGGTTAGACAATGTTTGCTTTTTAGATGACAATTCCCAATATCCCCAAGACAATATGTCCACTAGCCAGGGATTCGAGCCATCTTTGCCTCATTTCCATTCTCACTATCATCCTGTTGTTGCTGAAATCAAGACATACTACACCAACAACATTCCCTCATCTACCAAACTTCAAGCACTACCAAAAAAAAAAGAGATAAGGTTTGCCTGGCCTGACTTGTTTCTGAGAAACAACACTTTTTGTGATTATAGGACCTCATCACATTAAGTGTTGAATTCATCACGCCTGTTGCCCCATGCCCCGCATTGTCCGACCTGCCGTCCAGCTTCTCTTTGTTGTGGCCAATGCAACATAAGAAGCCTCCTAATTTGCTGCCACAGCGTCGTACAACAGTCCCTCTTCACTTTTGCCACAGAGCCCCTCCAGAAGTAGATCTATGTTGTGGGATGGGAGCCAGCGGGCTCAATGGCAAAAGTGAAGAGCGACCAACGTACGATGGGCAATTTTGCCTGTTGGATGAGGCCATTCCTTACTCAGTGTTACAGATTGTCTCTTCAATGATCTGCTTTATAACCTTTCCAGGAATTGGTGTCAGGCTAACTGGGCAGTAACTCTAGGGGTCTCTTTCCTCATATTTGAACATGGGGTACAACCAGGCATGTAGCCAGGGGGCTAAGGGGGCTTCAGCCCCGAAATTCTCAGGGTGGTCCGCGAGAAGGCCTTACTGGTACATTATTTAAACTGTTATGTTTATTCATATCATGATCTGATCACCATGCTCATTATATCCCACATTAGTGGGGTTATTGGGATAACAATACAAAGGTTTGCTAGGGTAGACCCTCTTCCACCCAGTCTCAGCCCTCCCGAAACAAACTCAGCCCCCCTGAAACAAAATCCTGGCTACGGCCCTGGGTACAACATTTGCTTTCTGCCAGGAACTTCTCCTCTTCTCCAGGAATTCTCCAAGATTATTGCCAGTGGTTTGGAAAATACTTCTGCCAGTCCTTTTAATGCCCTTTGACATAATGCATTTGGTCTTGATATAATGCATTACGTGACCGCATCTCTGTTTACAAACCTAGGCGATCTCTCCGATCATCTGGAGAGACCTTACTCACTCTCACACCGGCCTCACAGGCACGAGGGACGAGGAAGAGGGCCTTCTCTGTAGTGGTGCCCCGACTCTGGAATGCGCTCCCCAAGGATATCAGACAAGCCCCCACTTTGGCAGTCTTTAGGAGGAGCCTGAAGACGTGGCTGTTCCAATGTGCCTTCCCTGAATGAAGTAAACGACGCCCTGCCGTTTTCATTATTTGCAAAAGTCCTCAGAAGCACTTTAATTACCTATTGTGTATCTGCCCCATAGTGTCCTTGAAGCCTTCCTGCTATATGCAAACTACCTCTGTGTGCACCCAGTATTTATTTATTTTAAAATTTTAACATTCACATTTGGCCCGCCCGAAATGGTTTTAAATTGTCTGTTATTGCATGTGTTTGAGTTTTATTGCTTGTATTGTTTTTAGAATTGCTATTTTATTTATTTATTATTTAAACTTGTATGCTGCCACTCCCCGAGGGCTCGGAGCGGCTCACAATCAGATAAAGCATAAAACAATCAAAGACAATATTTAAAATTTAAGCAAGTTAAGATTATACAGTTTAGCAATCAAAAGCTAACCAGAAAAGATAAGTCTTACAGGCCTTGCGAAAGGATGGTAAGTCTTGCAAGGCCCGGACTTCACTGTTCCAGATTGATGGCGCCACCACAGAAAAAGCTCTACGCCGGGTGGATGTTAGGTGGATAGAGTTGACGCTAGGTACCTCAAGGAGGTTCCGTTGTTCAGAACGGAGTGACCTCTGGGGTCGATAGGGGATGAGACGGTCCCTCAGATACAACGGCCCCAGACCATTCAAGGCCTTGAAGGTTAACACCAGGCATGTAGCCAGGGAGGGGGGCTTAGGGGGCTTCAGCCGCCCCCCCCCCCCGGAAATTCTCAGGGTGGTCCGCGAGAAGGCCTTACTGGTACATTATTTAAACTGTTATGTTTATTCATATCATGATCTGATCACCATGCTCATTATATCCCGCATTCATGGGGTTATTGGGATAACAATACAAAAGGTTTGGTAGGGTAGTCCCTCTCTTACCCCGAATCAAAATCCTGGCTACGGCCCTGGTTAACACCATCACCTTGAATGTGAACCCGTGCTCGACCGGAAGCCAATGAAGCTGCTGAAGAATGGGAGTTATGTATTGTTTTGTTATGATGTGTTATTGGGCTTGGCCTCATGTAAGCCACCCCGAGTCCCCTTGGGGAGATGGGTACGGGGTATAAATAAAGTTAATAAATAAATAAAAAAAATAATTGGTCTTGGATATCGGAATACCCACAGGATCCTGTACTGCCTCTTCAAACCCACAAATGTGGAGTGCCAAATGTCTATCTTTCAACTGCTTGAGCCAGCAGAGACGTTTCTAATTCGTCTTCTGTCATCCCACATTTTCAGCTGTTGGGAGTTTCTCTTCCTGCTAAACTGAACTCAGGAGAGGAGGTGGCAAAACCTTTCCCTTCCCAGCAGACTCAGGCAAAAGCAAACTGCTGTAGCCTCTCCTAGCTTGTGTGTTGTTCCTCAGTCATCACTTGTGTCATCTTGACCGCGCTCTGACGTTGCTTGGCCACCTGTTTCCTGGTTTTTCAAAGGGTGTGAGGCTGGCAGAGAAAGAGACGAATTCATGTCTGAAAAGTGAATGAACTTGGCAACGATTCTCACTAAAGGACCAGCTTTCAATGTGTTGTCGAAGGCTTTCATGGCTGGAATCACTGGGCTGCTGTGCATTTTTCAGGCTCTATGGCCATGTTCCAGAAGCATTCTCTGCTGATGTTTCGCCTACATCTATCGCAAGCATCCTCAGAGGTTGAGGGACCCCTCAACCACTGAGGATGCCTGCTATAGATGTGGGCGAAACGTCAGGAGAGAATGCTTCCGGAACATGGCCATACAGCCCGAAAAATGTATTTATTTATTTTATTTATTTATTTGTTGGGGCTTCTATGCCGCCGATTCCCGGGGGCTCGCGGCGGCTCACAGGAGCCAAAAGGCAACAATAAAAACAGTGGTAAAAACAGCAAGAGCAAATTAAAACAACAAACAGATAAAACAGATAAAAACAGCTAGGCTGTACAGGAATAGCATACATAAAATGCACAGGCCTATTCTCCAAAAGCTTGCTTGAATAAGTGGGTTTTGCAAGCCCGTCTAAACGGGAGCAAGCCCCTCAGGGCCCTGGTTTCGGCCGGGAGGGCGTTCCATAGCGTAGGAGCTATAACTGAGAACGCCCTCGGCGGGTAGATGTTAAGCGTGCCAACCTTGTTGATGGTATCTCCAGGAGATTAGCGTCCTCAGACCTTAGTGATCTCGATGGGCAGTATGGAGTGAGACGGTCCCTCAGATACGCTGGCCCCAGGCCGTATAAGGCCTTAAAGGTAAGAACCAACACTTTGAAGGCGACCCGGTGCTCAATAGGTATGTATGCACAGCAAGACCAGCTTTGGGATGTCTCTCTTTGACAAGTCAATGAAAGAAGGACTGTACAAACAGCTGAGTTCCCACACAAATCAAAGAGGAATGGCTTCATCCTCTTGACCCAGAAAACTAATGCTGAGCATTCGTGCAATTCCATAAAGCTGACTTCTTGGGCGGAAAATTATTTAGCATACTTCTCCGATTTAAACACTAGCTTTGCTGATAAGGCCAAGCTTTGCTTTTCTTTTCAGTCCCCCCTTTTTTGGCCAGACATTATCTGCTGTTTGCAAGGTTTCCAAGAATACATGACTTTCACTGAAGATATTTGGAGTCCCGAATCAGAAAATCCAAGGCCTTCTCCTGAGTTTGACACGTGTTTTTTTCCCACCCTCTGCTTCTTGTCCCTTGTATGTGAAATAGAATATTTTGTTGCTTCCAGTACCAACGCATTAGGGCATTTCTCGTGTGCAAAATCTTTCCTTAGGAAAGGAAATTGTACAAAAGCTGAGGTTGTAACACGCTGGCGGATTGGGGTGTGAGAGTACAAAAAAGGAACTTTTCAAAACTTTGGGTAAAAGTAATGCACAGAAGCCAGGCCCGGATTAACTCCTTTTGGCGCCCTAGGCCACACTTTGGAAGCCCCGCCACCGGGGCCGCTGCTGGGCATGCGTGGCAGCCGCCCCAGGGGCGGGGCTTTCCTCCGCCTCTTCCTCCTCGCCGCGATCGCCTTCCTTCAGTCAAAGAAGGCGGTCGCGGGGAGGACGAGGAAGGGAAGCCCCGCCTCCGGGGCCGCTGCTGGGCATGCGCGGCAGTGGCCCCGGGGACGGGGCTTCCCTCTGCCTCTTCCTCCTCCTCGCCCCGCCCACCTTCCTTGGGTGTGAGGAGGAAGAGGGAAGCCCTGCCCCCGGGGCCGCGGGCGGGCATGCTCGCATGGCAGAGGGCGCCTCTGCCTTTTTCGCCATGTTCCTGGGTGTCGCGGGGGCGATGGCGAGGAGGGGCCGCCATTCCCCCCTTGCAGCGCTCTCCCCCCACCCTCCCCGGAGAGGGAGAGAGAGAGAGTCATCATGCCGCACGTTGTGGTTTTGTTTGAACATTTTTTTTGGTCCTTGATCTGGCGCCCCCCTAGGCCTGCGCCCATAGGCCATGGCCTAGTGTGGCGTTATGGGTAATCCGGGCCTGACAGAAGCCCAGTCCTGCCTCCTCTATAGTCTTGGTGGGAATTATGATGAGTTCTAAATGTTAGACTGCAATTCCTAGCAGTCCTCATCCTTGGCTGCTTTGACTGCTGGGATGTGCTGTCCAACATCTGAAGGGCTAGCCCAGTGGTTCTCAACCTGTGGGTTCCTAGGTGTTTTGGCCTACAGCTCCCAGAAATCCCAGCCAATTTACCAACTGTTAGGATTTCTGGGAGTTGAAGGCCAAAACATCTGGGGACCTACAGGTTGAGAACCACTGGGCTAGAAGCTTTCAATGACCCAAGCCAAGGATAGTCAATGATGGGTAATACTGAGTGTAGCAATCCTGTATTTTTCAATATTTGAAAGATGAAAACGAGGACACATGTGGCCACGCATTATCAGAGTGTGAACAAAGAGACAAAATTAGTAGTGGAGAAGGAGAAAAAGGCTAGGAAAGGCTCCATATGTTTGCTTTTGCTTGAGTCAATGGCTTCAAACTACAAGAAAGGAGATTCCACCTGAACATCAGGAAGAACTTCCTGATTGTGAGAGCAGTTCAGCAGTGGAACTCCCTGCCCCGGAGTGTAGTGGAGGCTCCTTCTTTGGAGGCTTTCAAACAGAGGCTGGATGGCCATCTGTCGGGGGCGCTTTGAATGCGATTTTCCTGCTTCTTGCCAGGGGGTTGGACTGGATGACCCACTAGGTCTCTTCCAACTCTATGATTCTATGAGCCTACGGAGAGTGTGAGATTATATGTCCTGCTTCACTATATGACCAACTTCTTCTGGAAGCTGGTCATTAATCACATGGCAATACCTTGAGATTTCTAGTGTGTTGCCATTTCCTCTCTAGGCTTTTGCTACAGGTGTCCTTCTGTGATGTCACTAAGGAAGAAAGGTGGCATGTGTATGGGAGGATGGATGGATGGATGGATGGATGGATGGAAGGAAGGAAGGAAGGAAGGAAGGAAGGAAGGAAGGAAGGAAGGAAAAAGAAGGGGAAGGAAGGGAGTGTTGAGAAGAAAGAAAAAGAAAAAAAAGGAGAAGGGAAGGAAAAAAGAGAACGAAGGGAAGAGAAAGGCCAAGAGAAAGTAGGCAGACGGCAGTCCCAACAACACCCAGGCAACAGCAGGTATATATATGCTAATAGTTACTGATAAAGCTGTGAGGCCGTCCTGCGAAGTCAGACCACTTCCGAATCAGCGCCTCCCGGATTACTTCTGAGCTGTTCAGCACGACCACATCTAGGAGGAAGCAACAGGGAATAGGGGTGGGGCAAACATGGAAAATCTGCTTCAGATTATTTGATTTCAACCATAATAGCACCAAAATACCTCTTAGCATCATACAGGGCTTGCTAACGGGAGCAGCACTGAACATATCTCTCCTTATGACCCATCTAGGTCATCTGGGGAGGCCCTGCTCTTGGTCCCACCTCCTTTGCAGGGGCGTCTGGTGGGGACGAGAGACAAAGCCTTCTCAGTAATGGCCCCTCGACTGTGGAACGCCCTCCCTAGGGATATCAGATTGACCCCCTCTTTTTTGACATTTCGTTAAAAAATCAAAACCTGGCTCTTTGAGCAAGCTTTCGTAAATACAGCGTAACAGGTAAATATAGAACTATGGAACAACTTGATGATGTGACTGGAAAATGAGTTTAGTAAGGATACGCTGATGAATTATGTTTTTATTGGTTTTGTATGGTTTTTATACTATATGCTAAATATTGTATTTTTAACTGTATTTGTACTTATTTATTTACATCATTTCTACCCTGATTTTCTCAACCCCCGAGGGGGCACTCAGAGCAGCCTAACAAAAGGCAACAATTCGATGCCAATACACAATATAAATACAAAAAAAGCCATAGACATTCAGCATTAAAATACAGTTAACATCATAATACACATACACTTAAGTTAAAACAGAGTTCCGTCCACAACATAAGCATTGAGCCATATCCATCAACTTGCCATTACAATTCCTCCCTCCTGACTTTCAGGAAGCTAGTGAAATCCTGGCTGTGGAAAGAAGCATTCCCGGAATAATGGCTGAGACCGGCAATAGACTAAAGTTACTGATTACATATGCGGACTGAACTGGACATGATTTTATCTTGGCGACTTGGCTTATATGTATTTTAATCTATTTGTATTTTAATCTTTTATTGTTTATATGATGTTTTGAAGACTGTATTTTGGCATTGAATCTTTGCTGTGAGCCGGTCTGAGTCCCTCCACGGAGGTAGAGAAGATCGGGATATAAAAGTTTAAAATAAATAAATAACAAATAAATAAAGCAGGGAGGTGCTTTAGGCACCCATAAAGAAATGCCAGAAAAATGTTGCTGATTCAATCAAGAAGGAAGTTTATGAACAAAGCTCTTCAGCAGGGAAGATGGAGCGACGGCACCGCCGTGGCCAGAACCGAACACAGTCTCCAAGACATTGTCGAAGGCTTTCATGGCCAGAATCACTGGGCTGTTGTAGGTTTTTTTGGGCTATGTGGCCATGTTCTAGAAGCATTTGCCGTGCACCTGCGGACACATCTACATAGGGATCACCAAACGCAGCAGCATTACCCAAATATGAATAAAGGAGCATGAAAGGCACTGCAGACTGATTCAACCAGAGAAGTCATCCACAGCAGAGCACCTGATGAACCAACCTGGACACAGCATATCATTTGAGAACACAGAAATTCTGGACCACTCTCACAACTACCATGTCAGAGAAGCCATTGAAATCCACAAGAAGCATGTGGACAATTTTAACAGAAAGGAAGAAACCATGAACATGAACAAAATCTGGCTTCCAGTATTTTAAAAAAACCCTCTAAAATCATAACAGTAAATAAAGAACCAAACTCAAACTCAGGGGAACTCTGGACAAGAAACAATCAGGGGCAGCGAATCACCTCTCAACAAAGGATTCCCCCAGGCAGTAACAAGCCACACCTAAAAACTGTCAGGCCATCAAATGCTAATCAAGGTGGCCAATGGAAACATTCACACCTACTTCCAACAGACAAGAGTTCTTTCTCCCACTCTGGACTTTCCACATATCTATCTATCTATCTATATAATAAAAGTCAGTGTTTGCGGGCGGTGGGTGGGTGGTGCGACCGAGCAAATATGTGCCAGCGTTTCGATTGGCTCCCACTGTGGGATAATTTGCATAAAGGACTCCCATTGGCCAGCCAACACGAACATTCCGACCCTCTAAGTGCCAGAGGGGGGTAAGGAAAAGGCTTGAGGCAGTCAGGCATGGTGGGAGTTTAAGTCCAAAACACTTTGCAGCCCCCAACAATGAGACAACAAAACCAAACTTGGCACACAGAACCCCCAAGACCCACTTTACGTCTTGGTGCAGTTTGAGGGAGGCTGGGCCATGGATAGGCCAGCATCCCAACATCCCAAATCTCAAAGGTGCCAGACAGAGTTCTTTACACAAAGGCTTCCTTCAGCTGATTTTACAAACTAGGCCTCAGCCTGTATTGACAGTAAGGCTTCCTCAACTTGATTTTCGATACTAGGCCTCAGCTTGAATTCACAGTAAGGCTTCCTCAACTTGATTCTCCTGACTAGGCCTCAGCCTGAATTGACAGTAAGGCTTCCTCAACTTGATTTTCGAGACTAGGCCCCCAACAATGACAGAACAAGACTACAGTTGGCACACAGATACCCCCCCCCCCCCCCAAGACCCACTCTACATCCTGATGCAGTTTGAAGGAGGGTGGACCACGGAGGATGGGACTTGCTGTACCTTCACTCACTTACTCTGACCAGCATGGGTGACGGACCTGGAACAAACTTGACACACATAACCCCCATGATGCCCTTTACGTCCTGGTGCAGTTTGGGAAAGATGGACCATGGATTATGGGATTTATAGTACTTCCAAGTGCTTTGCTTCCCAGAGACCACTGTGGCCCCCAACAAAGACCGATAAATATCAAACTTGGCATGCAGAGCCCCCATGACCCACTCTATGTCCTGGTGCAGTTTGGAGAAGAGCAGAGCATGGATGATGGGGCTTGAAGTACCGCCACTCACTTCCCGAGACCGCTGCAACCCTCATCCAATGACTGATCAAGACCAAATTTGGCACACAGAACCCCCTACATCCTGGTGCAATTTGGAGGAGGATGGACCATGGACTATGGGACTTGAGGTACCTTCACTCACTTCCCGAAACCACTGCGAGCCAAATGAACAACTGATACGGACCAACCTTGGCACACAATGCCTTCCTCAAATAACCCGGGCACCGCCGGGTCCCCAAGCTAGTATATATATAAAAACTCAATTTTCCTAGTTTCCAACAGACCTCACAACCTCTGAAGATGCCTGCCATAGATGCAGGCGAAACATCAGGAGAAAATTCTTCTAGAACAGACCTGGGCAATTGCCGGCCCTCCAGGTGTTTTGGACTTCAACTCCCAGAAATCCTAGCCAGTTTACCAGCTGTTAGGATTTCTGGGAGTTGAAGTTCAAAACACCTGGAGGGCCGGCAATTGCCCATGCCTGTTCTTAAACATGGCCCGAAAAGCCTATTATGCTATTATGGTTGAAACAACCCAGTCTCCAAGATGCTGAAGATGGGATGGCCTATCTATGTCAGCGGTTCTCAACTTTCCTAATGCTGCGAGCCCTTAATACAGCTTCTCGTGTTGTGGTGACCTCCAACCACAAAAATTATTTTCGTTGTTACTTGATAACACTGTAACTTTGCTACTGTTATGAATCGTCATGTAAATATCTGATATGCAGGAAGGATTTTCATTCACTGGACCAAATTTGGCACCTAAATATACCTAATACGCTCATATTTAAATACTGGTGGGGTTGGTGGGGATTGACTTTGTCATTTGGGAGTTGTAGTTGCTGGGATTTATAGTTTACTTACAATCAAAGAGCATTCTGAACTCTACCAACAATGGAATTGAACCAAAGTTGGCACACAGAGCTCTCATGACCAAAAGAAAATACTGGAAGGGTTTGGTGGGCATTGACCTTGAGTTTTGGAGTTGTAGTTCTCCTACATCCAGAGAGCACCGTGGACTCAAACAATGATGAATCTGGACCAAACTTGACACGGATACTCAATATGCCCAAATGTGAACACTAGTGGCGCTTGGGGAAAATTGACATAGACATTTGGGAGTCGTAGTTGCTGGGATTTATAGTTCACCTACAATCAAAGAGCATTCTGAACTCCACCAATGATGGAATTGAACCAAACTTGGCAGACAGGACTCCCATGACCAAAAGAAAATACTGTCTTTTCTTATGGTCTTTGGCACACCATCACGACCTCTCCCCAGGGACCCCAACCCCCAGGTTGTAAAATACTGATCTATGTACAGCTGTCTTGTCAGTGTACAACAGCATTGAATGTTTGCCACATATGTGTTCTGTGATCCACCCTGTGTCCCCTTTGGGGTGAGTAGGGCGAAATATAAATACTGTAAATAAATGTAAATAAATAAGTATTAACTAAGTAGTGATTATGTATTGAAAGCCTTGTTAGGATTTGCTTCCAGGTAATCTGGGGAAGCCAAAATCTGTGGATGCTTGAGTTTATGGATGCTAGATTTCTGCCGGAGGCTCTTATCTTGGAAGTGCCACCCCAGAAACAAGCCTGACCACATTCAGAAATGTGCCCAGCAGGCTCTTTTCCTTTTCATACCACGGAGTTGTGCGTAGATTAACGCTGAGCACCTCAGGGAATACCAGTGTTTGCTCTTGCTGGTCCTGCCGACTTTCCTCAAATATTTGGTGATCATAATGATAACACTGGCCAGTATGCATTTTGGTACCTCCAATGTTAGCCCTGTTTCTGGGTATAGTCGACCTGCTGATTGCACCAACTGGCACCAGATTCTCCCCATCCGACTCTGTGGAGTAGTGCTCATCTACATTTCTAAGTTGAAGAGCTGGCGTTGTCCATAGACGCCTCCAAGGTCATGTGGCCGGCATGACTGCATGGAGCACAGTTACCTTCCTGCTGAAGTAGTGCCCATTGATCTAGTCACATTTGCATGTTTTCGAACCGCTAGGTTGGTAGAAGTTGGGGCTAGAAAAAACAAGGGGAGAAGGAGAATGTGTACAAATAGTGCTCAATCAATATATTCAATATTCAAATAACTTAAATCAATATATTCTGTATATATATATTGCATCAATAATGTCAATATAAACAAAATTCAGAATGTATTCGTTCATACCACACATAGTCCCATAGTCAGCGTGTTTGTTGGGAAGGATAATGATCCGTGCTGAATCCAAGATGTAAATGCACAAGGTGAACGCTGAAGGGAAGGAGTCTGACCACGCTCCCTTCAGCATTCATCTTGTGCATTTACATACTGGATTCAGCACGGACCATTATCCTTCTCAACAGACACGCTGACTATGGGACTATGTGTATGAACGAATACATTCTGAATTTTGTTTATATTGACATTGTTGATGCAAAATATATATACAGAATATATTAAGTGATTTGAATATTGAATATATTGATTGAACACTATTTGTACGCATTCTCCTTCTCCCCTTGTTTTTTCTGGTGTATCTATAGCCATGAGTTGTATACTATAGAAGTTGGGGCTAACCTTAGGAGCTCACCCCATCCTGCGGATTTGAATCACCGACCTTTCGGTCAGCGGGTTCAGCAGCTTAGTGGTTTAACCTGCTGCACCACCGCGGCCCCTAATAAGGATAATAGAAATCACAAAATATCTCAGCAAACAGGTAAATTATAGTTGGATGGAATCACTGGCTTGTTGTGAGTTTTCCGGGCTATGTTCCAGAAGCATTCTCTCCTGATGTTTTGTCCACATCTATGGCAGGCATCCTCAGAGGTTGCCATACTACACAGAGAAGCCATTGAAATCCACAAGCATGTGGACAATGTCAACAGAAAGGTGGAAACCATGAAAATGAACATGTGGATACCAGTATTTTTAAAATCTCTAAAATTAGCACAGTAAATAAAGAACAACACTCAGAAAACAGGGGAATTCCAGGCAGAAAACAATCAGGGCCAGCCAACACCTCCCAACAAAGGATTCCCCCAGGCAGGAAGCAGCCAGGCTTTGAAGCTGCAAGGCTTCACAATACTAATCAAGGTGGCCAATTGCAACATTCACACTTGCCTCAAACAGACAAGAGTTCTTTCTCCCACCCTGGACATTATTCCACAGATATATAAACCCTTCTTGCCTAGTTTCCAACAAACCTCACAACCTCTGAGAATGCCTGCCATAGATTTGGGCAAAACATTCGATTTTTTATTTATTTCAAATATTTGTACCCGGCTCTTCTCAACCCGTGAAGGGGGACTCAGGGCGATTTACAGCCGGCAATCATTCAATGCCCTCATATACAACATAATAAATACAATAATTACATAAAAAACATTACATCAATTCAAATTTGAAATCTGTTTAAAATATTACAGGCTGGTTGGCCTTATCTAAACCGAATTCTGTGACCAGAGACTCCATCAGAAGCTTGTCCATAGTCCATTTTCCATAGCGTTGTCAATAATAACATAATATAATGTATATACATATAATATTTATAATGTTATAATGTAATGCAATATACTAATAATAATATTATATTATAATTATATGTTTATATTACATGTAATATTACTAATAATATTACAATATAATGGTATGATACAATATTGTAATATTTAATACTGATATTGTACTATGCTAGTAGTATGGTATAGTGTGTGTGTGCGTGTGTGTGTGTGTGCGTGTGTGGCATGGAGATGCACTATCCACAATGCTGTGGCCTCTCGAGAAGATACACCGAATGAGTCTCGAAGAGAAACGACAACGCAGAAAGAACCGCAACTTGGAAACAACGTCACCCAAGGAGACTTTCTGCTGTGCTTTCTGCAACCAAACTTGCCTATCTCAGATTGGCCTTTTTAGTCATCAACGCGCTTGTAAAAAGTGTAGGATGAGTCCTTCCTAAGAATCTTCATTCGCGAAGTAATGCCGAGATTGTACTATGCTAATACGGTAGTATGGTATAGTGTGTGTGTGTGTGCGTGTGCGTTGTGAGTCCCCTTCGGAGTGAGAAGGGCGGCATATAAATGTCGTAAATAAATAAATAAACGTTGTTGTCATTGTCAGCATGCTACCCGAAGGCCTGGTTCCACAACCACGTTTTCAACTTCTTTCTGAAGGACAGAAGGGATGTGGATAACCTCATTTCGTTGGTGAGCGAGTTCCACCGAGAACCACCACCAAGAAGGCCCTGCCCCTTGTCCTCGCCAAGCGTGTTTGCGATAGGTGCGGGGTCAAGCGCAGGGCCTTTGGAAGATCTTAAACTCCGAGGTGGGACGTAGAGGGAGATAAGTTCGGACTAGTATACTGGGCCGGAGAGAATGCTTCTGGACCATGACCATACAGCCCAGAAAACACACCGCAACATAAGAAAATTATAACCTTGCTGACCAATGCAAACAACCACTATTCTAAACAACAGGTTGGAAAAATTACCTTTTTTTTGCCCGATTCCAGAATCCTCCCAAGCTAGTTGAGAGAACTCTGGGAATTGTAGTACCCAAGGTAACCCCCCCCCCCCCCCAAACCTTTCCCTTACCCACTACTTGCACTTGTTGCTATACGGTCAGTATCACCTTTGTTCCCGAGGCGTAGGCGGTAGATGGGTCCGTACTGATGGGCCAGCTGGAGGAAATGGATGGGGAGGTTTGGCTGGAGCATGTGGGAGAGGTTTCCAATGAGGGGCAAACCCGTTGGGCCTGGCAGATCCTTCGCATCTTTGCCCTGGCCGTGCCACGAACGCCATTGGCTCAACAGGACGATGACCAGAAGGACAACAACGAAGAGAACAGCAGAGAACATGGCTAAGTGGATACTGTTGGGCACCCCTTGCAGAACAATATGAACATTCACCCAGCCCTTCCCAGCGCAATTTCCCCTCCCAGTAGAGTCCTGGCTCATACGTAACTTATGCCCCAGATCTATGGCAGAGGTTCTCCCTTTATATACCAGCCTTGGAGATATTCCCCCGCCCTACGTCTCTTAAAGGTCCCTCTCTTCCCAAACACTTGGAGGCAGCTAGTTGACAGCCTTGCCAAGGTAACCGGCAGATTTATAGTTTTCAGTTATGACATTTTGCACCAACTCAGGACAAGAAAGGACAGGGCACATGGAAAGTATTCGCCCTCCATACATACTCTCTGAAGGTCAGGGCTGAATTGTTATAGGGTTTTGTTTTGTTTCCTCAGCTTCTTGTTCTCAAAACAAAGACACAATGTTGTTGAAGAGGAGAAGAGAGGTTATCCTGCTCCTAAAGTGAAGGCTGAGCATGAAAAATTACATATGTTTCTTTAAAAAATAATCTCATTCCCATTCCTCAAGATGGTGTTTGGAAAGGTCACCGTATCCCTTATTTCAGTGTTTCTCAACCTGGTGGTGGTGGTGGGGGGGTCTTGAGGGGGTATCAGAGAGGTTGCCAAAGACCATCAGAAAATAGTATTTTCTGTTGGTCATGGGAGTTTCTGTGTGAGAACTTTGCCCCAAATCTATGATTGCTGGGGTTCAGAATACTCTTTGAGTGTATGCGAACTATAAATCCCAGCAACTACAACTCCCAAATGTCAAGGTCTATTTTCCACAAACTCCACCAGTGTTCACATTTCGACATATCGAGGATTCGTGCCAAGTTTGGTCCAGATCCATCATTGTGTGAGTCCACAGTGCTCTCTGGATGTAGGTGAACTACAACTCCAAAACTCAAGGTCAATGCTCAGCAAACCCTTCCAGTATTTTCTGTTGGTCATGGCAGTTCTGTGTGAGAAGTTTGCCCCAATTCTATCATTGCTGGGGTTCAGAATGCTCTTTGATTGTAGGTGAACTATAAATCCCAGCAACTACAACTCCCAAATATGAAGGTCTATTTTCTCCAAACTCCACCAGTGTTCATATTCGAGGATACTGAGTATTCGTGCCAAGTTTGGTCCAGATCCATCATTGTGTGAGTCCACAGTGCTCTCTGGATGTAGGTGAACTACAACTCCCAAACTCAAGGTCAATGCTCAGCAAACCCTTCCAGCATTTTCTGTTGGTCATGGCAGTTCTGTGTGGGAAGTTTGCCCCAATTCTATCATTGCTGGGGTTCAGAATGCTCTTTGATTGTAGGTGAACTATAAATCCCAGCAACTACAACTCCCAAATATGAAGGTCTATTTTCTCCAAACTCCACCAGTGTTCATATTCGAGGATATTGAGTATTTGTGCCAAGTTTGGTCCAGATCCATCATTGTGTGAGTCCACAATGCTCTCTGGATGTAGGTGAACTACAACTCCCAAACTCAAGGTCAATGCTCAGCAAACCCTTCCAGCATTTTCTGTTGGTCATGGCAGTTCTGTGTGGGAAGTTTGGTTCAATTTCATCGTTGGTGGAGTTCAGAATGCTATTTGATTGTAGGTGAACTATAAATCCCAGCAACTACAACTCCCAAATGACACAAAATCAATCCCCCTCAACCCCACCAGTATTCATATTTGGGCATATCGGGCATTTGTGAATGTAAATACATCCTGCCTATCAGATATTTACATTATGATTCATAACAGTAGCAAAATTCCAGTTATGAAGTAGCAACGAAAATAATGTTATGGTTGGGTCAGCCCAACATGGTTGGGTCAGCCCAACATGAGGAACTGGATTAAGGGGTCGTGGCATTAGGAAGGTTGGGAAACACTGCCTTATTTGGATTGGGAACTGGTTGACTTGCTGAATCCAAGCTGGACAGGACAGATCAAATGAATTCATAATGGCATATAACTCTGTCAAAATATTAATTGCAACCTTTAAATGCAACTAGAAATCATGATTAGTCACATCTATGGTGTTGCTTCCTTCCCAAATCTCTTTTGAAACTATGAGGGCGGGTCAATAAGTCCGTGACTTTTTGAATTTCCCGCCTCTTAACTGACACTGCTCCTGTCAAGAGGCATCTGTCAGTTGACTGCTGTCAAAATTTGAACAAGCTGCGTCATTTAGTTTGTGTTTGACAGCCATTGATAGCAGAATACCGCGTGATTTGAGGAGAAAATAGAAAAAAGTGAATTTTGTGTGCTCATTGTGCATTATTTTTGGCAGAAAAAAAAATTACTCAAACCAAGGCTTAATAAATACTGTGGGGACTCTGCACCATCAATTTCAATGGTAAAAAAGTGGTTTACTGAATTTTGTTGTGGCCGTACAAGCACAGAAGATGCCGAACGTTCTGGACGCCCAGTTGAGGTCTCTAAACCCGAAACAATTGAAAAAATTCACGATATGGTGTTGGCCGATCGGAGATTGAAAGTGCGAGAGATTGTGGAAGCCATAGGCATCTCACATGGCTCAGTGGTTTCCATTTTAAATTATCACTTGGGTATGAGAAAGCTTTCCGCAAGATGGGTGCCGCCTTTGCTCACAATCGACCACAAACGCAATCGTGTGACAATTTCGCAGGAGTGTTTGGCGTTGTTCAACCCCAATATGGACAAGTTTTTGCGCCGTTTCGTAACCGTGGACAAAACGTGGATCCACCACAACACACCAGAGACCAAACAGCAGTCAAAACAGTGGGTTTCTCTGGGTGAATCGGCAGCAAAGAAGGCCAAGGTGGGTTTGTCAGCCAATAAAGTAATGGCAACCATTTTTTGGGATGCACGCGGTATAATCCACATTGACGACCTTCAAAAGGGTAAAACAATGCCAAATATTATGCCAAATTGGGTCGATTTAATTTATTTATTTATTTGGTGTCAGCCCGTTTAATGAGACTAAAAACATGAGGATTGGGGGAACGACCACATTTGGCCAAGAAAAAATTTCTTTTGCATCCAGGGCAATGCAAGGGTGCACACATGTGCAGTTGACATGGCAACAATCCATGAATTGGGATACTAATTGCTCCCTCATCCGCCCTATTCTCCGGATTTAGCCCCGAGTGACTATTTCTTGTTTCCAAACCTGAAGAAATGGCTCGGTGGAAAGAGATTTGACTCGAACAATGAAATCCGCTCAAAAACAGCTATTTTGATGACCTTGACAAATCTTATTTTTGGAAGGGATAAAAAAATTGGAGAAACGTTGGGCAAAGTGTATAGAGCTCAAAGGAGACTACGTTGAAAAATGAAATGATTTTTTTATCCAAAACCCTGTGTTTCATTCAAAAAGTCACGGACTTATTGACCCGCCATCGTAAATTTGGTCACATTCTTGTTATCAGAAATCGGCAGCATGTGAATAGGTAACTGTAACATTTATAGCTTGCAATAATTCTGGATGAAGGTAGGGAATTTTCTTTGAAGAGACCGGCGAGAAATATACAACCCCCTATATGCAGGGATATATAGCATATTGTAAATTTATCTGTGAGAATGCTTTCAGATTCTTTGAATTATATAGATTAAATCTGGTTTTCCCTGAGGCCAGTTGGGTAAGATGTTATCCACTGTAGAAGATAACCTGCATCATTTCGTTGTCTTTGCTCATTAGTTTCATTACTTTTATTACGTACACATTGAGGAGAGGGAAAGATAGTTTTTTGCTGCTCTGGAGATTAAGACACGGAGCAATGGATTCAAATTGTAAGGGGTGGGGGGAAGATCCCACCTAAACATTAGGGAAGAACTTCCTGAAAGTGAGAGAATGGGAGGAAGGAAAGAAAGAGAAAAAGACTGTAAAAGAAAGAAGAGAGGGGTGAAGAAAGTAAAAAGACAGAAGGAAGAGAAAAGAAAGGGAAAGGGAGAGAAGGAAAGAAAAAATAAGAAAGGAAAAGAAAAAAAACAAAAGAAGGGAGGAAAGAAAGGGAAGAGGAAGGCGAAAAAGAGGGAAGGAAGAGGAAAGGGGAAGGAAGGAAGGAATGAAGGAAAGAAGGGAGGAAGGGGTGAAGAAAGTAAAAGGACAGAAGGAAGAGAAAGGGAGAGGGAGAGAAGGAAAGAAAAAACAAGGAAAAGAAAAAGAGACAAAAGGGAGGAAAGAAAGAAAGGGAAGTGGAAGTCCAAAAAGAGGGAAGGAAGGGGAAGGAAGAAAGGAATGAAGGAAAGGAGGGAGGGGTGAAGAAAGTAAAAGGACAGAAGGAAGAGAAGAGAAAGGGAAAAGGGAGAGAAGGAAAGAAAAAATAAGAAAGGAAAAGAAAAAAGAGACAAAGAGGCTCGGGGCGGTTTACAGTAGAGTTATATAAAACAATAACAGATAAAACACAGAATAAAAACACAGATTAAGAGATCTAACATCCAAAGACCTGCCTGAACAAATGTGTCTTGCACGCTCTGAGGAAGGCGTTCTTGCAAACCAACTAGTCAAATGTGGGCTAGATAATATTACTGTTAGGTGGATTTGTAATCGGTTAAGCCAGTGTTTCCGGGGCACACTAGTGTGCCGTGAGCGATCATCAGGTGTGCCGTGGGAAATTGGAACCTCCAATACCCTTACTTATTAAAGGAGTGCCGCTACGTCACAGTACAAAATGTACAATTAATCATACATATATACACAAAAAACACATTCAAAGTACCCAATCCTACTGGAGAAAACCAAGTCTTACATAAGGTAGTTCGGCGTGGTCGCCACAGAGAGCGGAGGAGTTGCGAACCAGAAAGTAGCGAGTTCATGGAGCTCTCCTCTACGGAAAACTCACGATATTTGATGAAATCACAGAAGTGAGTGCAAAAAACAAAGTGTATCCTCACGATGTTACCCAATGTCAGTTCCGGGATCCGCACAATAACACAGTCAGCTTGCGGACAATTTAAAGAAGCAGCACCAAAATCATTGCGACAAGGTAGAAAATCACGTAATCACATATATTCAAATCGCCAGAGGCTGAAGATAGATGTGGCGATGGAATCGAAAGCTGGCATGGGCAAACTTGGACCTTCCAGGTGTTTTGGGCTCTAACTCCCACCATTCCTAGCAGCCTCAGGCCCTTTTCCTTTTTCCCCTCAGCCACTTATGCAGGAGAGGGCCTCAGGCTGTTAGGAATGGTGGGAGTTGAAGTCCAAAGCACCCAGAGTGCCAAAGTTTTCCCATGACTGACAGCTGTTGAGCAAGACCTTCGTGTGTGTCTTTCTGCCATTCCTGCCAGGATTTCTATGTTGTGTTCATCGAAACAGGCCCAGGTTTCACACTGAGTGTATAAATACATTTAAAAACATATTAACTATATGTATTACTGTGTTAGAGTGTCATTTTGGTTGGTGGTGTGCCCCAGGATTTTGTAAATGTACAAAAATGTGCCGCAGCTCAAAAAAGGTTGAAAAACACTGGGTTAAGCAACCAAACCCAAAGGGTGCTCACCAGAGGTTCCTCTTCACCCTGGACAGAGGTGATTAATGGAGTGCCATAAAGAGGGTTCGGTCCTGGGCCAGCGCTGTTCAACATATCTATGAATGACTTGGATGAAGGTTTAGATTTAAGAGGCTTGCTTATCACATTTGCAGATGACACCAAATTGAGCGAGACAGCAAATACACAAGAGCAGTGTTTCTCAACCTTCCTAATGCTGCAACCCCTTATTACAATTCCTCATGTTATGGTGACCCCTCAACCATAACATTATTTTGGTTGCTACTTTTTCTGTTATGAATCGTAATGTAAATATCTGGTATGCAGGATGTATTTTCATTCACTGGACCAAATTTGGCACAAATATCAGATATGCCCAAATCTGAATACTGGTGAGGTTGCCGGGGGGAAGGATTGATTTTGTCATTTGTGAGTTGTAGCTTATAGTTCACCTACAATCAAAGTGTTTATGTTTAAAGGTTTTATTGTATGTATTTTTAATTTTGTTTAAATGTCATTTTAAGTGTATGTTGTTAGGCATCAAATGGCTGCCTGGCTGTAAGCCACCGTGCTACTTCATAACTGTAATTTTACTATGTAAATATCTGATATGCAGGATGTATTTTCATTCACTGGACCAAATTGGGCACAAATAACCAATACACCAATATTTGAAATACTGGTGGGGTTGGGGGCGGGGATTGATTTTGTCATTTGGGTGTTGTAGTTGCTGGGATTTATAGTTCACCTACAATCAAAGAACATTCTGAACTCCACCAATGATGGAATTGAACCAAAGTTGGAACACAGAATTCCCATGACCAACAGAAAATACTGGAAGGGTTTGGTGGGCACCGATCTTGAGTTCTAGAGTTGTAGTTCACCTACATCCAGAGAGCATTGTGGATCTGGACCAAACTTGGCATGAGTGTTCAATATGCCCAAATGGGAACACTGGTGGAGTTTGGGGAAAATAGACCTTGGCACTTGGGAGTTGTGGTTGCTGGGATTTATAGTTTGAAAAGCAGTGAATTATCTATAATTCAACACAATTTAAGTTCGACACAATATATAGTTCAACACAATTATCTCCAGGGTTCAATACAGTTCAACACAATTATCTCCAGGGTTCAATATAATCATATACACAACCATACACAAGTGTGGCAGGCTAGGGATATCTCGAACTAAATAGTCCAGACTATTAATAGTTCAAATAGTTCAAATTCGCATTACTCACGGTCCTTTTCTGAACGATAGGATAGTCAAAGAACATGTGTCCATAAAGGGTCACGTAACAGATATAATCCACATTGAATGTAAACAAACAGACACTGTTTTGGTCTGGTAACGCGGTGACGGTATCCGTATATCGGGAGCAAAAAGCTGTTCCGCAAAAGTAGTGGGTAGTAGATATTTTTGTGTGTTGCCTTAGGGATTTATAGTTCACCTACAATGAGAGAGCATTCTGAACCCCACCAACAATAGAATTGGGCCAAACATCTCACACAGAACACACATGCCTTGAAGGGACTCGTTGGCGTGAGCCGTACGTACACAGCACTCTGCCATGCGCCGAACACGCCTGCTCTCCCCTCCCTGATTGGAGTCTCAGAAACAGCCCTCCCCTTGGCTGAGAGGCCGGCCAATCACAGCGAAGGAGGGCTTTTGGTGGGAAGATTTGTCATCCGTTTCCAAAAAAGAAAAGAAGGACAGGCGGAGAGATCTTCAGCCTTCTCTGCCAAAGGGGTTCCTAAGACCATCAGAAATACATGTTTTCTGATGGTCTTTGGTGACCCCTTTGAAACCCCCTCGCGACCCCCCAGGGGTCCCAACCGCCAGGTTGAGAAACACTACTCCAGAAGAAAGGATCAGAATCCAAAATGAAGGAAGTGTGAAAGTCACAGAAACACCGACAACAAGCACAGGCAAGGTATAAAAATATTCAAACCCGTTTTAATTTATTTTCTCTGTTTAAAATCAACATTTGACATTATACTCGTATAGTTTGCATGGTCCAAGTCTCTCGCTTTTCCGGACATCTAATCGATGCTTTTTTCTGCTTATGAAAGAGTAAAACCACCAATGAAACTTCAAACGCATTGGCAGGACCGGATTAACTGTTTGTGGTGCCCTAGGCCACACTCTGGAAACGGCGCCCCTGGGGGCGGGGCCGCTTGCAGGGGACGGGGCCGCTTGCAGGCATGCGCGAGCGGCGCGGCGTCCTCCGCCATGTTCCTGGGTGCCGCAGCGGCCACCCGGGAACTTTCCTTCCTCTTCCTTCTCCGAGGAGGAAGGAAGGGAACCCCCCGGGCAGCCGTTTCAGCACCCAGGAACGCCATGTCGAGATGTCAGGCCCTAGGGGCGGGACTTCACTCCGCCTCCTCTTCGCTCGCGCCCGGGGCCCCCTCCTTCCTTCACTCAAGGAAGGAGCGGCGCCCGGCACGAGCAACGAACATGCAGAGGGAAGTCCCGTCCCTAGGGCCTCTGACGCAGCTTCCCTCCGCCTCCTCCTCGCGTCGGCCCCACCCCTCCTTCCTTCACTCAAGGAAGGAGCGGCGCCCAGCACGAGCGACGAAAAGGCGGAGGGAAGCCCCACCCCTAGGGCCTCTGACGTAGCTTCCCCCCGCCTCTTCATCGCTCGCGTCGGCCCCGCCCCTCCTTCCTTCAGTGAAGGAAGGAGGGGCGGGGCTGACGGGAGCGAGGAGGGAGGGAAGGAGGAGAGGCCCTAGGGCAGTGGTTCTCAACCTAGGGGTCCCCAGGTGTTTTGGCCCGAAAACTCCCAACTTAAAAAAGTAATCAGCTTTGGGGTTTCTGACCTTGGAGGCCAAAACATGGCTGGTGCCATGGCCTAGGGCCTGGCCTTATGGGCACAATCCGGGTAAGATCGAACTTTTTAAAATTTTGGGGGTCAGATTGTCCATGGCTTCCAGGACGGCCTAAAATGCATGAGGCAGTTTTGAACAGATTGTCTCCCAGGACTAAAAATGAGGCAGGTGGAGACCTTCTAAAAACAGGTGGAGACCTTCCCCTCTCCCACTAGTGTCTCCATTTGAGCGAAAGACTTGAAATAATGAAGGAACCAGCATTCCCAAGAGGAAGACATAGATTAGATAAGGACCATCGGAAAAGTATGCAAGGTGACACAGAGCAGCTTGTGGGAAAATCCAAGGACAATATAAAATTTCAAACACATTTAAGTGTTTAACGGCCAAGTTGCGATTGCGGCCCATCCATCCCACCAACTCTAAGAAGAGACAGGAACCAAAGCTTCTTGGGTGTTTCCAGGCCCAAGTCTGGAAAATGTTCCTCAGAAGTCGGTGCCATTATATGAGATGTTCCTCGTGGTTTTCCAGGCTCCCAAAAAGCATCATCAAGGGTTCTAGCCCAAGCCCTCTTGGATTCCACGGATCCGCCGAGCTAATTGTATGTCTTTGGGGAAGAGGGTGACGCGCCTGGCGTGGATGGAGCAGAGGTAGGCGTCCTCCATGAGGTGCACCAGGAAAGCTTCGGCCGCCTGAAGAAAGGAGAAGAGGTCAATGAATTTCAACAAAATGAATTTCAACAAGGAGAAAAGTACGGCACTAAACTTAGCCAGTAAAAACAGAAGGTACAGATATATAATAATATATGCTACTAATATTGTGCTGTGCTAATAATATAATATATTGTATATACATATAATATTGATCATAATATTATAATGTAATGCAAGACTAATAATACAATATCATAATTGTATATTATATATTACATGTAATATTACTAATAATATTGTAGTATAGTGGTATAGTACAATCTATCATCTATATAATAAAAGTCAATGTTTGCGGTGGGAGTTGTGGCGGGAGGTACGGAGGAAGGGAGAATATGTGGCAGCTTTTTGATTCGTTGCCAATGTGGGATTATTTGCATAAATGCCTCTGGATGGCCAGCCACCCAACATTCCACCACTCCTAAGCAGCACAGAGAGGAAACGAAAGGGCCTGAGGCAGACATAAATGGCTGGAGTTGAACTTAACCAGTTGACAGTTTTTCCCGTTGGAAATAGAATGTTCAGTACCTTCACCCAACACATTTCACAAAAAATACTGCAAGCCCTACAAATCCCAGACTAGGCCCAAAATTGACAGTAAGGTTTCATTAACTTGATTTTCCCAACTAGGCCTCAGCTCATGGGACATTGTGTAAGGCCTGAATTTACAGTAACCAACCTTGAATTTCGGCTCAGGCAAACAAGGGACCAATGGCCCACTTCACAACCTGGTGTGGTTTAGGGCAGGATGGGCCACGAATGATGGGATTCGCAGTACCTTCACATCATTCACTTTCCAAACAACACTGTAGCCCCTTTTAATCACATACCAGGCACAAAATTGACAGCTAGACTTCCTTAACTTGATTTTCCTGACTAGGCCTCACCTCATGGGATATTGTTAGGCTTCTTCAACTTGATTTTCCTGACTAGGCCCCCAACAATGACAGAACAAGACCAAACTTGGCACACAGACCCCCCAAGATGCACCCTACATCCTGGTGCAGTTTGAGGGAGGATGGACCATGGATGATGGGACTTGCAGTACTTAAATTCACTTCCTTAGAGCACAGTGGCCCACACCAATGACGAATCACTGCAACCACTGCAACCCTCATCCAGAAAATGATCAAGACCAAATATGACACACACAGCCCCCAAGACCCACTCTACATTCTGGTGCTGTTTGGAGGAGGATGGACCATGGCCAATGGGACTTGCAGTATCTTCATTAAGTTCCTGAGACCACTGCAAGCCACATAAACATCTAATAGGAACCAACCTTGGCACACAATGCCTTCCTCAAATAACCCGGGCACCGCCGGGTCCTCAGCTAGTATAGTAATATATGCTACTAATATTGTGCTATGCTAATAATATAATTATAATATATTGTATGTACATATAATATTGATCATAATATTATAATGTAATGAAATCCTAATAATACAATATCATAATTGTATATTATATATTACATGTAATATTACTAATAATATTGTAGTATAGTGGTATAGTACAATATAGTAATATATAATACTGATAGTGTGCTATGCTAATATTATATATATTGTATGTACATATAATATTGATCATATTATAATGTAATACAATATAATACTAATAATACAATATAATAATTGTATATTATTTATTACATGTAATATTACTAATAATAATATTAGTATAGTGGTATAGTACAATATAGTAATACATAATACTAATATTGTGCTATGCTAATAATATAATTATAATATATTGTATGGCCATATATTTATAATATATTGTATGATCATATTATAATGTAATACCATATAATACTAATAATACAATATAATAATAATTGTATATTATATATATTACATGTAATATTACTAATATTGCAGTATAGTGGTATAGTACACTATACTGCAATATTATACTGCAATATTATATAATAATATTATTATATATCTAGTAATATATAATACTAATATTGTGCTATGCTAATACAATATATTGTACTAGCTGTACCCGGCACGCGTTGCTGTGCCCTATTTAGGAGATGCGAGATGTAAGGGTTGGAAATGATGTTACTTACGGTCTTGGTAGGGTCATGTAGGCATGAATTGTGCACTTTCTATGTGTGCTCCAAATGATGTCATCTGGAAGCGTGAGTTGTATTGTCTTATATAGCGGAAGAAGTGTTTTGATTCTGGAGTGCCTCCACTCAGCAAAGTCTGTAGTGGTTGTGGAGGAGTGGCAAGTGGTGGTAGAGAGACTTTACCAGCTAGGCAGCACATTCCTGGTGTTTCTGCTGGGTATTTCAGGGCTTTGCAGTGTGTGCAGATGTGCGTTAGGGTGCCAATGTCGGCCTCTGGCACCATGCTGTAGTCTTCTGCAGCGTTGTATCTGAAGGCTAGGCGGTGGAATTGGTTGTGGTGTTTTTGAAGTTTGTTTTCTGTGTTGCGACGTCATGTTTCTGCGCTCCTTGCGCGCTGCTGTTGTGTTGCATTTCTGCGTCTTTGTTGTTCCTGGCTGCGCGCTTCTTCTTGTCGTGCAGTTCTTTGCATTTGGTTCTCAGCTGTGCGTCGTGCAGTGACCTGTTGTCTGTCTCTGCTGCGCAGTGTGTTTCTGTTCTGGCGTTTGTTCTGCCCTTTTTTTTATGTATGTAGCGTTGTGAGTGTGTTGTCCGATGCTGTTATTTTTATAAGGCATGGCTTGTCTTTTGGGTCAGTTTATGTCTGTGTGGAAGGAAGGAATGGTTTTAGTTTGTGGTGTTTGTAGGTGTTGTGTGTACGGGGTCCCGTAAGGTTGGTGGGATGGGCTGTGATTGGAAGTTGTGTTGTGTTGTGTGGGTAGGAATTTGCTGGAGAATTGCTCCCTCAGAGTTTGGTTTTGGCAGTTTAACCCTCAAACACCAACTGAAATCTCTCAGCATTCTATCCTAGCCTTGGATGGCTCTTGCCAGCATTGCTATGGTTACAGCAGTTATGCAAATCCGCCCTTATTGGCAGCCAATCATGGTGTTCAGAATGTAGAGGCTGGGTGAGTCGTTGGCTGCCCCGGAGGATACTGGTAAATGTAGTTTTATTTTTTCTCGTTGTTTTGGGGGCCTTTTAGGTTTTGGGGGGGAAAGTTTCTTTGCTACAAACGTACCTTGCTTGAGGCCTATTTCTGTTGGCAAGTATTGTTTTTCTGCGTTGTATGGTTTCTTTGTTTGAGGTATACATCACATGACGTGAACCCATTTATATAATAGATATACATATAACTTGGAAGCTGCTCTGAGTCCCCTTCGGAGAGAGAGAGCGAGAGGGCGAGGTATAAATAAAGTAAGTAAGTAAATAAATAATATCATGCCTTATAACGAATGTAGGAGTATTTGAAGTGGCATCTTGTTTAGAAAGGAGAGAAGCCGATCTGTCAAACCTGTCAACGCAACCATCCTCATGATGTGCCTAAACACTTACCTCCTGTAATGCAAGCAACGCCATTGCCTGCCACTGCATGTCAACCCCCCGGGTGTAATCTAGGCAGATCTCGCGTACCTATATGGTGCAAAGAAACAAGATAATCAAGATAGCAAATGTATAGGGGCTAAGGCTGTGGAACAAAAATCCATTAAGAAACATTTTCTCCTTCCTCTGTCTTTAGCCACAATCTGGAAATGGTCCTTTTCTGGGCTACAGCTCCCAGTATCTGCTCACAATCTCCTCTTCCCCCTAAAAATGTGTGAAGAAACTCTTTTTTCAAGGTGTTACAAGGCAATACTTATGGCACAATAGGGGCCGCGGTAGCACAGCAGATTAAACTACTCGCTGCAGGAAATCTGCTGTCCAGAAGGTTGGCAGTTTGATGTTTTTGGGTCGGGGTGAGCTCCTGACTGTCAGCCCTATCTTCTGCCAACCTAGCAGTTCGAAAGCATGCAATGCGAGTAGATCAATAGGTACTGCCTCGGCGGGAAGGTAAAAGGATGCCCCATGCCGATATGTCGGCAATAGAATCCAGGATCTCTATGGACAGCAGGCTCCTCGGCATGGAAAAATGGAACAAGAACACCTCCCCATGGCCAGAGTTGAGCATCACCTTCATATGCCGGAGATGGGGAAAAAAGGGGAAAGGTTACCTTTGTCTGTGTTGTATGTCGTGTTTCACTGTGTGTAAAAGGCATTGAATGTTTGCCTCATTTGTGTATATTGTAATCTTCTCTGAGATGGCCCGTCTCCTGGCAGTACATATGAAAGGGATCTTGGAGTCCTTGTGGACAACAAGTTAAACATGAGCCAACAATGTGACACAGCAGCTAAAAAAGCCAATGGGATTTTGGCCTGGATAAAGAGGAGCCTAGTGTCTACATCCAGGGAAGTCATGCTACCCATGCTCTATTCTGCCTTGGTCAGGCCACACCTGGAATCACACTGTGTCCAATTCTGGGCACCACAACTGAAGGGAGATATTGACAAGTTGGAATGTGTCCAGAGGAAAAGGGTGACTCAAATGATCAAGGGTCTGGAGAAAAGCCCTATGAGAAGCGGCTTAAAGAGCTGGGAATATTTAGCCTGAAGAAGAAAAGGCTGAGAGGAGACATGATGAGGGCCATGGATCAAGAGGTGAGGGAAGTCATAGGGAGGAAGGAGCAGGCTTGTTTTCTGCTGCCCTGGAGACTAGGACGCAATGGAACAATGGCTTCAAACTACAAGAAAGGAGATTCCATCTGAACATTAGGAATTCCTAACTGTGAGAGTTGTTCAGCAGTGGAACTCTCTGCCTTGGAGTGTGGTGGAGGCTCCTTCTCTGGAGACTTTTAAGAAGAGGCTGGATGGCCATCTGTCAGGAGTGCTTTGAATGCGATTGTCCTGCTTCTTGGCAGAATGGGGTTGGACTGGACGGCCCACGAGGTCTCTTCCAACTCAGTTATTCTATGATTTTATGATAAAGCGAAATATAAAGTGTATTATTTATTTTTTAATTGATTTTTATTAAGTTTGCAGTAGTAAAATACAAATATACATATAAGAAAGCAAGGGAAGAAAAAGGAAAAAAGAGAGTGAGAAAAGAAAAAACAAAAAAGAGATAAATCAGAAAAACACATAAAAGAAAACAATTAACATTGAATAACACTTAAAAAAAGAATAATAGATCCTTAAGAGTAATGGAAGGAGTGGTATAGATCAGTGTTTGTCAAAATGACACTTTTTACATTTACAAAATACATATAATACCACCAACCAAAATGACACAAAATGACACTCTAACACAGTAATACATATAGTTAATCTGTTTTTAAATGTATTTATACACTCAATGTGAAACCTGGGCCTATTTCGATGAACTCAACATAGATATCCTGGCAGGAATGGCAGAAAGACAAACACGAAGGTCTTGCTCAACAGCTGTCAGTCTCTCTCTGTGTTTAGTTTTTATCGCAGACACCCGGTCCTCAGGGAAAACGTACCCAATCCTCAGAGAAGCCGGCTGGAAAGAGAGCAGCCAGACGGAAGCACACTCTGAGGCAGAGAGTTCCACTGCTGAATAGCTCTCACAGTCAGGAAGTTCTTCCTAATGTTCACCCTCCTACACAGACATGCTTCCCTGTGATGTTTGCTTTTCTGCCTGCGCTGTTGTTCTCTTTCTCTCTCTCTCTCTCTCTCTCTCTCTCGATATACAGTGTGTATATATATATATGTGTGTGTGTGTATATATATATATATATATATATACATACACACACACACACACATATGTTCATTTGTGGGATTAACATAACTCAAAAAACACTGGACAAATTGCTGCCAAATTTGGCCACAAAACATACTAATACTAACCCAAGGAGGGACCATCAGTCAAAAATTGATTTTGTCATTTGGGAGTTGTAGTTGCTGGGAGTTATAGTTCACCTGCAATCAAAGAGCATTCCGAACTCCACCAATGATGGAATGGAATCAAACTACCCACACAGAACTCCCATAACCAAGAGAAAATACTATAAGAGTTTGGTGGGCATTGACCTTGAGTTTGGAAGTTGTAGTTCACCTACACCCAGAGAGCACTGTGGACTCAAACAATGATGGATCTGGACCACACTTGGCATGAATACTCAATATGCCAAACTATGAACACACATGGAGTTTGCGGGAAATAGACCTTGACGTTTGGGATGTAGTTCACCTACATCCAGAGAGCACTGTAGACTCAAATGAGCGGGCCTCTTCCTCATGGGGAGGGGGACACTCCACCCCTTTCCGACCCTCCCTCTGCTCACCTCGGCCTCTCTGCCGGCCTTTCCTCCTCAAATGGCGACTGCTGGGAAAGGGGCTAGGCCCGAGTGACGTCACCCTTCCCTCCTTCCTCCCTTGATTGGAGGCTGGCTGGCTGGCGCGCGGGGAGGGGAAACGGCCAAAGGAGGCGGCACCCTGGCCCCTTCTTCTTCTTCGCCACCGCCCGGCCCTTCCTCCTCCATTGCCCGCAAGCAGCAGCAGTTCGGCAGGAGGGGGAAGAAAGGGTATATTGGAGGTTTTCCCACAGCACACCTGATGATCGCTCACGACACACTAGTGTGCCACGGCACACCGGTTGGGAAACACTGGCATAGAAGATAAACATAAAAGTGGCTAAGAAAAAGACATTCCCAATGTCCCTCTTGTAACAAGCAGGTGAATTTAACTATCTCAGCCAAATCCATCATTTTTAGAGCTGATGACACAATTTGTATAAATGTGGGGTACCCCTTATTTTAAAAAGCTTAGGAACAGGAGTTTTGGACTTATGAATCCCCAACTTTGCATATACATGCATAATGAGAAAAGAGAAACGATTTGGATTGGAGGCCGCCTTCAGCTGGGACCCTTGTTCCCAATTCTATTCTTGCTTCATCCCAGGGAGCACCAGATCGCATTATCGGGAGACATAACAAAAGGAGTCAAACATGGGCACACCACTTTGCTGTTTTAAGAATTCACCCCAAACCAGCCTTTGTAATCTCAAGGCTAGGCTGTTAAATCATGCTGTTTATCGTCATTATGCTGCCCTTGAAGCTTTAGCTGTTGCAAAAAAAAAGAGGTCACAAAAATATCATGAATCACTAGAAATATATCACAGGCAGCTTCTTCTCCGCTGGTGCTTTTGTGTCCTTCATGCCCAACTTGGGCTGACATTTCTAGGAACAGTTTGTTAAGGCACCAGAACTCTTGGTCAGGGAAGACCTTGTGAAACTACTGACTCCTAGGATCCCATAACATTGAACGATGGCAGTTAAAGTAGTTTTATTTACCACTCGAGATGTTTAAGATCATCCGGCGAGGCCCTGCTCTCGGTCCCGCCTTCTTCGCAGGCGCGATCGGCAGAGACAGGGCCTTTTCAGTGGTGGCTCCTCGGCTTTGGAACGCCCTCCCTAGTGACATCAGATTGGCCCCCTCCCTCCTGACATTTCACAAGATTGAGCAGGCATTTGCTGATGAAATATAAAGGTTTAATTAGATATATTTCATTTCATTTCAATGTATTATTTGATGAGTCGCTCTCCACAGGAGTCCTCTGAGCGACTTACACAGCAATAAAACAGCAAACATATATACGGAATGACAACGATGTGACGGAAAGTGATTTCTTTTTTTTTTCTTTTTTTTAAAAACAGTCTTTATTAGTTTTCAGAAAATTAATAGAACAGAAATAAGAAATTCAGACATATAACAAACATACAAGAGAAAACAGAAAGTAACCCTCGAGGCGCCAAGCATTGGCTCCCGCGGTTACTGAGAGTCAGTAGGGTGTGAAAGTCATGTGCAGACACAGTTGTGTGAAGGGCAGAGGCCTCTTCCTGGTTTCCTCTTCCTTCTCTCTTTCCTGATGCTCCCGCCTTTGTTGGTTCCTGCGGTTAGGTAGAGAAGCGGCGTATTTTACCATTAATCTAGTACTAAATCTACATTAAATTCCCTCCTGGAGTATTCCCTTATTGCCCCCCAGTCCGTCCTTTCCGCTTCCGAGTTGTTTTTGCTTCGCAGCCTTTCTGTCAACCAGTCCATTTGTATCGTCTCTATAAGTTTCACAAACCATTCCTCTCTTGTTGGAATTGTCTGTGTCTTCCAACTCTTTGCATAAAGCAATCTAGCTGCGGTTATCCCTATCAACAAAATTTTTCTTTCTATTGGTTGTATTGTTCCCTCCACCATTCCCAACAAAAATACTTCCGGTTTTTTTTCCAACTTAAATCTAATCATTTTTTGGGTCTCCCTTTGAATCATAGTCCAAAATTTAGTAGCTCTAGGACACGTCCACCAAAGGTGGAAAAAGGTGCCATTTTTGTTTCCACACTTCCAACACTTTGGATCCATGTTGCTATACATTTTCGCTAATTTGTCTGGGGAGAGGTACCAACGATAAATTATTTTCACCCAGTTTTCCCGAAAGGAGTTGCTTAAGGATTTTTTGACTATATTACACCAGATGTTCTTCCACGTTTGGGGTTTAATTCTAAATCCCAGGTTCCTGGACCACTCCGCCATGTAGGCTCTCTCCTGGTTATTGGCTGTATCTGTCTCTAAAAGTATTCTATAAATTTTCCCTAATAGTTTTTCATCTTCTCCAAGAATATTTTTCCCTAGTTCTTTTTCTTCCCCTACGAAACCTCTTTTTGAGTCTTCCTTAAACTTTTCTTTCATTTGCAAATATGGGAACCATCCCAGTTGTAACCCTTCCTTATCTAGTTCCTCTTTCGATTTCAACAAATAGCTCTTCCCATCCCATTTTAATGACTCTTTGTACGTTATCCAATTATTTCCTGCTATTTCTCTTATTTTAAAGGCTTCATTCACCGATGTCCACAATGGGATTTTTTGTTCATACAATGTATTAGAGTGTTTTTGCCAGACCTTTAAGAGAGAGCTCCTTAAAATATGCGAGTTAAATGCTGCGTCCATTTTTCGTCTATTATAGATTAAGTAGCCATGTAGGCCAAATTTCAGGTCATGTCCCTCTAAGTTATTCAATTTGTAATTTCTTAAGAGAATCCATTCCTTAATCCAAGATAAGCAACTAGCCTCGTGGTAGAGTTTCAGGTTGGGTACCCCTAGCCCCCCTTTCTACTGTGTCCTGGAGGGTCTTCATCTTCACCCTGGGCTTCCTTCCCCCCCATATGAATCTAGCTAGATCTCTCTCCCAGTCTTTGAAGATCTTCTCGTTCTTTATTACTGGTAGGGTCATAAAGAGGAAATTAATTTTTGGCAATACCGACATTTTTATGGCTGCAATTCTCCCCATAAAGGATATTTTTAGGTTGTTCCATTTCTCTAAATCTTTTTTGATTTTCTTCCACAGCTCTCCATAATTGTCTTTGAACAGTTTCGAGTTTTTGTTTGCTAGGTTAATACCCAAGTATCTAATCTTTTCCTGGATCTGTATGCCCGACACTTCTTGTAATAGCTGTTTCCTTTCCTCTGTCATATTCTTTACCATCAAGCTAGTCTTTCCCTTATTAATTTTAAAACCCGCCACCTTTCCGAATTCTTCCACCCTCTCTATCCATCCTTTTATATTCTCAATTGGCTTCTCTATTATTAACACAACATCATCAGCAAAGGCCTTCACCTTGATGGTATCTTTCCTTATCTGTAAGCCCCTAAGTTCTTTATCTTCTCTTATCTTATTCAGGAGGATCTCCAGTGCCATGATAAACAAGAGCGGGGACATAGGGCACCCTTGCCTTACTCCTTTGCTTATTTCTACTTCTTCGGTTTTCCTTTGATTGACAATTATTTTTGCCTTTTGCTTCCCGTAGATGGCCTTTATTGCGTTCCTAATTTGGAACCCAAGATCTAGCTCTCCCACCAGGATCTCTAGGTAGCTCCAACTGATCCGATCAAAAGCTTTTTCCGCGTCCAGGAACATCAGTGCCATCTCCTTATCATTATTTTTTTTTTTCTAATACTCCAAAATGTCTATTATAAATCTGATATTTGTCTTGATTTGCCTTTTTGGTAAAAAACATTTTGATCTTCTTTAATCCAATTATTTAGAAACCCTTTAAATCTGCTGGCCAAAATTGACGTAAATATTTTATAATCAAAATTTAGTAAGGAGATGGGCCTGAAGTTCGCTGGATCGCTTTGGTCTTTCCCTTCTTTCCCTATTAGTGTAATATTAGACTCCCTCCATGAGTCCGGCATTCTCCCTGCATCATGATCTCATTGAATAGCCTTTCTAATATCTCTATTACATCCTCCTGGTATTGCTTGTAATATTCTGCGGTAAAGCCATCGGGGCCTGCCGCTTTATTCCGTTTCAGTCCTTGTATGGCCTTCACTATTTCCTCCCTGGTGATTCTTTTATTTAGTTGTCTCCTTTCCTCCTCGGAGATTTTGTTTAATCTACAATCTCCCAAGTATTTCGAGATCTCTTCTTTGTTTATATTTTCTCCCCTTATACAGCTCCCTGTAATAATTTGCCATGGCATCTCTTATTTCCTCATCTGCGGTGAATTCCCTTTGGCCTACCTAATCTTTTTAATTATATTCTTTCCCTTCTTTTCCTTAAGCTGTTGAGCCAGCAGTTTCCCGTTTGTTTGCCGATTCAAAGTATTTTTGTTTAGTGTATTTCAAATTCTTCTCCATTTTCTTTATCTCTAGGCATTCTAGTTGCTTTTTATATAAGTTTACCTCCCTTTTGCTTCTCTCACTTTTGGGGTTAGCCTTTAAGCTTTTTTCTGCTCTTTCCAGCTTTCCACTAATTTCTTTCACTTCTTTTTCTCTTTGTTTTTTCTTACCAGCTTGTTTTTTGAGGAAGAACCCCCTCATGTAAGACTTGCTTGTATCCCAGATAAGCTTTGTGTTCTTATTATTCTCACAATTGATCTCAAAGAAATCCTTAATCATTCTCTTTCCCTCCTCTCTAATCCCCTTGTCCTCTACTATATGAGAAGGTAACCTCCAATAGAATTCTCTATGTTTGTACCTCATCTCCAGGGTGATACAGCAATGGTCAGATATTGTCCTAGCTTTAATTCTGGTTTTTTCCACTAGCGGGGCAAGCCCGCTAGATGTCAGGAAGAGGTCTATACGAGACCATGTGTTGTGGCAGTCCGAGAAAAGGGTAAAATCTCTTTCTCCCGGGTGTTGCTCCCTCCAAACATCCATTAGATTTAAACTGTTCATCATTCCAAAAAAACTTCCCGGGAGCTTTCCCTTAGACTTCCTTCTTCTCCCCCTCCCTAAGCTTCTATCCAACCCTGGGTTGAGAACTCCATTTAGGTCTCCCATAAATATACATTCGTCAAATTCCACTCCCGATACCACCCTTGCCAATTTATGAAAAAAACCTGCTTTACATCCATTGGGTGCATATACATTACATAACAATACGGAAAGTGATTTCAACGTGACGCTGAGAACTGTAATTGCATGTTTTTAATTGCTAATTGTTTTTTTTTATTTTTATATTTTTATTGCGTTTCAGTTACAAGAATAAAACTGGGGGCCATCGGGGGCAGGAGGGGAGGGGAGGGGGGTGAGGGTAAGACACAGGAGGGTTGAGGGTACACAATAGGCTCCCGTCCAGTCGGCTTGGTCCCCCGAAACTGGGTATCCCACACATTCTCTTATGGCCTTTTATGCCCTCTTGGTCCCCTACCGTTGTTGCCCAACGGACGAAATCATCGGCTGATCTTGCCTATAGTCTTTGAGCTTAATTCGTTTATATATCTGCAAACTTTAGCCCAGTTCGTCTTGTCCTTGCTGCTATGGTCGTTAATCATACTCCTTAAGTTATCGAGGTCCATGATTTCCCTGATGCGGACAAACCAGTTCTTCACTGATATCGGACCTTCCCTTTTCCAGTTCTGGGCAATTTCCATTCTTGCCGCTGTGGCTAACATAAAAAAGATCTTATCCTCATTGCTATCCCAGTTCTTGTCCATAATATGAAGCAAATAAAAGTCCGGCTTCATTTCAAATTTAACCCCAAAAATGTTTTCCACATGAAGGTGGATCTCCCCCCAGAACTTCTTCAGGATCTTACAATGCCACCAACAGTGCATGAAACTGCCCTTGTCCTTCTTACACTTCCAAAATAGATCACTCATTGTCGGATAGCATCTGGCTAAACTCACCGGTGTGTGGTACCAGTGGTAATACATTTTGTACCAATTTTCTGTCACATGAGAAAAGCCCAGTTGCCTAACTTTAACCTTCCAGAGGGTTTCCCACTCCTGTAACATAATGGAGTGACCCAATTCCTGGGCCCACCGTATCATTGTGTCCTTAACCGTTTCAGTTTCTGTCTCCCATTCGAGGAGTTGACTATATAGGAGACTTATTGTCTTAATATGTGTTTTCATTATTTTCTCCCACACCGTGAGCTGCGTGTTAAAGTTCATTCGTGCATCCAGTTTGAACCTTTCTTTGCATTGAGCATAGTGAAACCAAGACAGGTCGATGGACTGATCTCGTAATGCTTCCAACGATGTAAGTGACCACTCCGACCCCACTTTGGTGATTAGCTGTTCATATGTATACCACTTGCTGGTTGGGAGTTCCCTAATCTGTTGAGCTTCCTGTGGCGATATCCATTGGGGTGTCGCTTGATAAAACCGGTCTTTATATTTGTTCCAGGACCTGAGAAGTGCTGCCCGGATGAAATGGTTCGAATTTTTTTTTCAACAAGCGCCTTGTCATGCCAGAGGTAGGCATGCCACCCCCGGCGCAAATCAAACCCCTCCACTGCCAGCAGATTATTGTCTTTCAGTGTGGCCCAATCTTTCACCCAACTTAACGCAGCCGCATCGTGGTACAATTGGAAGTCGGGAAGCCCCAATCCTCCCCTCTCCCGGCGGTCACAAAGGATACTAAATTTAATTCTTGCCTTCTTTGTACGCCACACGAATTTAAGTACATCGGTTCTCCAGGTTCTACAACAAAGACGTGATCTAATAACCGGTAAGTTCTGAAATAAAAACATTAGCCTAGGGAGAACTCCCATCTTAATTGCTGAAATTCTACCCAGCAAGTTCAAGTTAAGGTATTTCCACCTTTCTAGTTTATTTTTTATCTCTGCTCAAGCTGGAACATAATTATTTTGGAGGAGCTGATTATTCTTCGCCGTGAGTTGTATACCCAGGTATTTTATTTTCCTCACCAAATCGCATTTAGATATTTCTTGTAAAAGGGATCTCCTTCCCGGGTTAACGTTTTTGGTCAGGATTTTTGTTTTATCCATATTAACCTTTAGGCCCGCCACCTTTCTGAACTCTATTATTTTCTTCATCCATAACCCAAAACTCTCTAACGGGTTCTCTATGATACAGGCGATGTCGTCTGCATATGCTTTCACCTTCCAGTGTGTGTTTTTCACTCGCAGGCCCTTTAGGGACTCATCCTTCCTGATCGATTCTAACAATGGTTCTAGTAAAAATATAAACAACAAAGGCGAGAGTGGGCGTCCTTGCCTGGTTCCTTTCCCGATTTCCAATGAACCAGCCGAATCTCCATTAATGAACAGACTCGCCTTCTGATTAGAATAGATGGCCCGAACCGCATTCTCGAAAGCAAACCCCATATCCTGTTCTCTAATTAAGTGGCTTAGGAAGTCCCAGTTGGCGTTGTCGAACGCTTTTTCGGCGTCGACGAAGAGCAAACCGACCTCTTTTTGAGGGTGTTTCTCGTAGTATTCGATTGTATTAATCATTGCCCTGATGTTGTTTTTCAAGAATCTATGAGGTAGAAAACCAGCTTGATCGGAATGGATTATTTCTTGTAAAAGATTTTTTAATCTGCTCGCAATCACAGAAGCAAATAACTTATAGTCATTATTTAACAAAGAAATAGGGCGGTAATTCTTTACCCGCCTCGGGTCTGTTCCACTCTTATGTATAACAATAATGTTAGCCCTCTTCCAGGTCTCTGGGATCCTGCCATTTATTAAAGCATTATTCATCAAGAATTTCAGGTATGGGGTCACCTCCTCCCGGAACACCTTGTAGTATTTTGCTGTCATTCCATCCGGGCCAGGAGCTTTATTTCCTGGGAGTTTCCTTATCGCCTTTTGAATCTCCTGTTCTGTAATTAGTTTGTTCAGCTCTTCCCGTTGGCAATCATTGATTTTCTTAATTTTTTGGCTTGATATGTAAGACGATATGTCCTCCAGTTCTATATTCCCCTTTCTATAGAGGTCACGGTAGAAATTTTGGAAACAGTTTGCTATCTCTTCCTGAGAGGTGAGCGTTTTATTTTCCTCTAGAAGTTCCACAATACACTGTTTCTGTCTCTTTTGGTTCATTTTCCTCGCAAGAGTCTTCCCTGGCTTGTTGACATTTATTAAATAGTTCAATTTCAGCCTTTTAAGGTTCCAGGCCATCTTTTCGATTTCCAGCGAGTTCAGCTCTTTTTTAATTCTGCCAATCTCCCAGTCAATTACTTTATTCCTCGGTTGCAATTTCAGCTGAAATTCCTTCTTCATCAGTTCCTCCTTCAGGCGGTTCTCGTTTTCATTTCTTTGCCGGTTCCTCCGTATTCCTTGTTGGATAAAATTTCCCCGCATGACGGCCTTACTCGCGTCCCACTTTAATTGCTAATTGTTGTGCTATATGGTTATTGTTCTGTTTGTTTTGGTCGTGTTTTGATTGGAAGGCAGAGATTGCCTTGTGTAAACGGCCCCAAGTTGCCTTCAGGCTGAGAGGGGCAGTATAGAAATGTGATGAATAAATAAATAAATGAATATTATTTCGCATCAAAAGCATTGCATAAATTAGTAAAAAACTGATAAAAAATAGAAGGCGCGCAGGCAGCTAAATATCTTTTGACCAAAAATGGGCAACAGCAACAGCATTGTCTGTAGCCTCCAACAATTCTTCCTCTATACATTAGGCAGGGCATAGTGGACTGCTCCACAGTCACACAAGGTGTGGGCTTCTTTTAGGTCAGGGGTGCTCACACTTTTTCAGCATGCGAGCTACTTATAAAACAACCAAGTCAAAATGATCTCCCTACCCACTACTCAGAGAGCCATAAAAGCAAAATATTTGGAAATTAATTTCAGCGAGAGCCATATAATATATTTTAAGACTCAATTCAACTAAATGTGAGTATAATAAGCCCCTGAATTTATTCATAATAATATTGATGATAAAATTCATTCCTAGAGTAGAAGGAGACCTCCAAGGGCCATCCAGTCCAACGTCCTCCTGCCATAAGGGAAAAACACAATCAAAGCATTCCTCACAGATGGCCATTCAGCCTCTGATAACAATAATAACAATGGGTTCCTAGAATAGGAGGAGACCTCCAAGGGCCATCCAGTCCAACCTCCTTCTGCACCTGGGCGTCATCGGGAGCCTGCGGGGCGGGACTGAGCCTTCATCCCGCCATGCCTGCGATCTACCAGGATGCCCTACACGATCTACCAGTAGATCGCGATCTACCTAATGAGCACCCCTGTTTTAGGTAGTGCCATTTTGCCAGGTTGTCTTTTGATCTGCCCACTCCACTTCTGAGTCTATTCAGGGACTGGAGGAAGACCCTTGCGGAAGGGGGGGGGGCATCCAATTGGGATTTCCTGGTTTAGCTGCCCAGAGGGATACCCTTGCTGTTGCTGGGGGGACGTCAAGAGTGACAAATGCAAGATTCTCCACTTAGTCAGAAACAAATGAAATGCAAAGATACAGAACGGGGGACGCATGGCTCGAGAGCAGTACATGTGAAATATAGAATCCTAGAGCTGGAAGAGACCCCCAAGGGCCATTCAGTCCAACCCCCTGCCATGCAAGAAGGCACAATCAAAGCACTGCTAATAGACAGCCTCTGCCGAAAAGCTCCAGAGAAGGACACTCCACCACACTACCAGGCAGGCAGCCTGTGCCACTCTCCAACAGCTCTTACTCTCAGGAAGTAATCTTTTCGGTCAAATCTCTTTCCCTGCCATTTGAACCCATTGCTCCTTTGTGCCCTGGTCTCTAGAGCATGTTTCCCAACCTTTTTTGAACCATGGCACACTTTTTACATTTACAAAATCCTGGGGCACACCACCAACCAAAATGACACAAAATGACGCTCTAACACAGTAATACATACAGTTAATATGTTTTTAAATGTATTTATACACTCAGTGTGAAACCTGGGCCTGTTTCGATGAACACAACCTAGATATCCCGGCAGGAATGGCAGAAAGACACAAACTTCCCACACAGAACTTCCGTAACCAAGAGAAAATACTATAAGAGTTTGGTGGGCATTGACCTTGGGTTTTGGAGTTGTAGTTCACCTATATCCAGAGAGCACTGTGGACTGAAACAATGTTGGATCAGGACCAAACTGGCATGAATACTCAATATGCCCAAATGTGAACACAGATGGAGTTTGGGGGAAATAAACTGTTGTAGTTCACCTACACCCAGAGAGCACTGTGGACTCAAACAATGTTATGTTATGTTGTTGTTTGTTTTCTATCCAGAAACACAATGTTGGAAGGAGGCTCACCACTTTAAGGTCCCTAAAACAGGCATGGGAAAACTTTGGCCCTCGGGGGGCTTTGGACTTCAACTCCCACCATTCCTAACAGCCTGAGGCCCTTTCCTGCTTAAGTGGCTGAGGGGGGGGGAGGAAAAGGGCCTGAGGCTGCTAGGAATGGTGGGAGTTGGAGTCCCAAACACCTGGAAGGTCCAAGTTTGCCCATGTGAGCATTCGACAGAGACCTCTTCCTCCCCCTTCCCCTTCGTGCCCTTTCTTCCCCCTCCTGCCGAACACTTACTTTTTCTTCTCCACTGCCGCTTCTGCCGCCATTTTGATCCGAGGGGGTAGCGTGAGCGTGTTCAGGAGGGGGGGGGGGGGAGGTGACCCGGAGACGTGACCCCCCAGAGGCGAGCAGAGCTGGCTGGGAAGAAGGGACCCCAGTGGAGAAAAAAAAAGTGTTCGAGCAGGGCTGGGAAGAAAGGGAGCCTGAGTGGAGATGGCACACCTGATGATTGCTCACGGCACACTGGTTGGGAAACACTGCTCTAGAGCAACATTAAGTCGGTTTTCCTTTTCCTCCTCCTTCTCAATGGGACACCCTTTGAAATCTTGAAATATGGTTCTCATGTTCCCTCTCTACCTTCTCTTCTTCCAGCTAAACATCCCCCAGGAAGCAAAAAGAGAAGGAAGGGAGGAAAAGAAGGGTGGAAGATATTGGAGGGAGGGAGGAAGGAGAATGCGGGAGAGGGAAGAAGGGAAGGAAGGATAGGATGGTGAGAGAGGAGGTCCTGAGAAAAGAGCCCAAGGAGCTGCCTCCGGCCCCCAGATCTGGTTTTGCCTAGTATAGACCAGTGTTTCTCAACCTTTTTGGAGCCGCGGCACTTTTTTACATTTACATAATCCTGGGGCACACCACCAACCAAAATGACACAAAATGACACTCTAACACATGCAGCGAGGCCCCGATATTTTCTCCCTTTCCCCAGCTCTCACTCACAAGCGGAGTGAGAGCCTGGGGAACTGGCCCTGCCTGGGAGCCGTTCTCCCGGTTCGCGGCTCTGCCGGGCTCCACGGAACCGCGAACCGGGAGAAAGGGTTCCCGAGGTGCCCAGGTTCCCTCCTCCTCCGGAAGTGATCCCACAGGATAGAGTCCTGTGAGCTCTGTGGGCTCACTTCCGGAGGAGGAGGAGAGCGTTGCCCGGCCCCTCCCCTCCTGAGCCTCCCCTGCCTCTCTAGGTCCTGGAGAGGGTCGGGTTTCCAAACCGCTGATCCGCGATGATCTGGTCTGCTGCGGGAAAACCTCGGGGGGGGGGGGGAGAAAGGCGGGGGGAAGAGGTTTTCTCGCGGCACACCAGCTGATCGCTCACGGCACAGTAGTGTGCCGAGGCACAGCGGTTGAGAAAGACTGGTATAGACTATGTGGGTATGTAATGCTAAAAGTTTAATGTCCTGATGATTATATTTATGGCTCATGGAGGTATGCGGAATTAGGAATATGTCTTCTAGTTCTAGGCCTAAGGGTTGCAAGAGGCTTCTGAGGCTGCTCCCGTTCGGGCATTAAACATCCCCACTTCTAAGAACACCAGGATGGCCTCGGTTTGGGTGTCTTCTGCTGCTTGTTTGTTCTGAGAGTGCCATGGTCTGTTCCCTCCCTCCCTTCTGTTCTTCTTTCCTTCCTCTCTCTCCCCCTCCTTTCCCTTCCCTCCTTATCTCCTTTCTTCCTTCCCTTCCTTTCTCCCCTCCTTCCTGCCTTGCCTTCTTTCCTTCCTGTTTCCTCCCTCCCTCTCCCCCTCATTCCTTCCTTCCCTTCCTCTCTGCCTTGAACATTTGCTGTTGGTTGTGGGGTTTCTGTGTGGGAAGTTTGCCCCAATTCTGTTGTTGCTGGGGTTCAGAATGCTCTTTGATTGCAGGTGAACTATAAATCCCAGGAACTACAACTCCCAAATGACAAAATCATTTTTTTTAGTGATGGTCACTCCTTGTCAGTGTCTTCGTCCAGTAGTAAGAAATCAGTTTGTGTGCGTCAACTGTAAAATAGGATTGTTCAGGGTAGTTAAAAATGAAACTGATTGTAAAGAGCTCCAGAAAGATCTCTCGAAATTGAGTGAATGGGCAACAAAGTGGCAAATGCATTTTAACCTAAACAAGTGTAAAGTCATGCACATCGGGGCAAAGAACCCCAACTACACCTACCAACTGATGGGGTCAAAGCTTTCGAGACAAACCAGGAAAGGGATCTTGGGGTTTTGGTGGACAGCTCAATGAAGATGTCAACCCAGTGCGCAGCAGCAGTGAAAAAAAGCAAATTCTATGCTAGGCATGATCAGGAAGGGAATCGAAAATAGGTCGTCAAATGTTGTATTGCCTCTCTACAAATCTATGGTGAGGCCACATCTGAGTACCGTGTACAATTCTGGTCACCGCACCTCAAGAAGGATATAACGGAACTGGAAAAGGTACAGAAAAGGGCAACAAGAATGATCCAAGGGATGGAGCAGCTCCCTTATGAAACCAGGTTGCAACGCCTTGGTCTTTTCAGCCTTGAAAGACGGCGTTTAAGAGGTGACTTGATCGAAGTGTATAAAATCATGCATGGGATAGAAAGGGTGAATAAAGAAAAATATTTTCTTTGTCACAAAACACTAGGACTAGGGGCACTCCCTAAAGCTCCAAGGTAGGAAAGTTAGGACTAATAAAGGAAATATTTCTTCACCCAGAGGGTCATTGGGTTATGGAACTCACTTCCAGAGGAGGTTGTGACGGCTGTCAGCCTGGACAGCTTCAAGGCAGGATTAGACAGATTCATGGGTAGCAAGGGAATCAGTAGCTACTGAAATGGACATCCAAGTGCCACCTCTGTGTTGATGGAGGCAGGCAGGATTTTCCCCGGGTACTGGTTGTGGGGGTCGGGAGCAGGTGAGGGTTTTGCCCTCCTTTCTCTGCTAGAGATCCCTGTGTACAACTAGTGGGCCACTGTGTGACACAGAATGCTGGACTAGATGGGCTGAGGCCCGATTCAGCATGGCTCTTCTTATGTTCTTATGAAGGGCCCTGGGTTATCTGAGGTCCTTGCCACACAGTTGAATAAAATCCCATGTTATCTGCTTTGAATCAGATTATATGGCAGTGTGGACTCAGAAAACCCAGTTCAAAGCAGATATTGTGTTATATGTTTCACATTTTTGTAGTGGGTAGGTCGATCATTTTGACTTGGTTGTTTTATAAGTAGCTCGCATGCTGAAAAAGTGTGAGCACCCCTGATGTAGACTAAAGATTTAAAAATTCAGCAATTGGGCAGCTGATCCAAAGGTCATTGCACGTTTTGTTTGTTCCACGTCTCCTCTAGCTTTCAAATACGCTTTCCTATGATGAAAGGATGCAATTTTTCCCCCAAAGGCTGTGTGGTGTTCTGAGACCAATGGCACCACCATGTGGAGAAACCATATCTTTTCACTCGAGGAGTGAAAAAAACAAAGGGAGGACATATAAACTGCATCCTAGAGTGCATCACCACTGTACAATTAATATAGTTTATTTATTTATGTACATCATTTATATTCCGCCCTTCTCACCCCGCAGGGGACTCAGGGCAGATCACAATTCATATATATATACAGGCAAACATTCAATGCCCTTTGATATACAAAGATGTAAGACAAGACACTCAGAGGCAATTTAACATTTCAGCTTCTGGCCACCAGAGGGAGCTGTCGCACTCCTTCACTCCTTTTACACACTTCCTGGAGACTTATGGCCTTGTAAATTAGTTAAATTAGCCTCCCCACAACATGGGACCTAAATTTCCTAGATGACAGATGCAACTGTCTTTCGGGTGGCAAAGGTCAACAACGAGCTACACAAATGGTCGAGCGCTCACCCCGACCCGGGTAGGCCTCGAACTCATGACCTTCTGGTCAGAAGAGATCTTATGCAGTTCCGGTTAAAGCAGTTTGACACTGTTTTAACTTCCTAGGCTCAATGCTATGGAATCCTGAGAATTGTAGTTTTACATGGTCTTTAACATAACTGGGAGCCTCCGATGGCACAGTGAGTTAAACTGCTGAACTGCTGATCAAAAGGTTGCAGATTCGAATCTGTGGAGCAGCGTGAGCTCCCACTGTTAGCCCCAGCTTCTGCCAACATTGCAGTTCAAAAACATGCAAATGAGAGTAGATCAATAGGTACCACTCCGGCGGGAAGGTAACGGCGCTCCATGCAGTCATGCTGGCCACATGACCTTGGAGGTGTCTACGGACAACGCCGGCTCTTTGGCTTAGAAATGGAGATGAGCACCAACCCCCAGAGTCGGACACGACTGGACTTCCTTCCATCTCAACCCTAGACTCCTCTTGATGCAGCCTTGAATTGCATTGGCTTTTTAAGCTGCTACATCACACTGTTGACTCATGTTCAGTTCCTGGTCTATCAAGATTCCTTATCTAGTTGGGTATCCAGCAGAAAGCCCGGCTGCATAAACTCATATATATCTATATAAATAAAAATCTAATGTTCGTTTGTGGGATTACATTTTTATTTATATTACATTTTATTTTTATTTATATAGATTTTATTCTATTATTACTGTTGTCATTACATTTTCATTGTTTTACTCTTGTTATTATTTTTATTACATTTATTATTTGACTATATTATTATTGGAAGGATACAGAAGCACATTTACATTGAGAGAGGCTAGAATAATGGTTTAATCAGAGTTGGACAGTCTTATCTTAAATTACAGTTTTATGTAAATATTCAAAAACATTTAACCTACCGATGCCTCAATTAATGTAACTTTATTGGTATCTATTTTTTATTATATATATGATAATATCTGCATTATCTGCTTTGAACTGGATTATATGAGTCTACACTGCCATATCATCCAGTTCAAGTAGACAATCCGGATTTTTACGGCAGTGTAGAAGGGACCTTAGACACGTGTCTCTCTAGATGCCCCCTATTTTTCTTCCTCATTGGAACTCTTCCTCGTTATAAAACCGTCCCGAGTCGCCTTCGGCTGAGAGGGGCGATATAGAAATGTGATAAATAAATAATAAATAAAATAAATTATAAACTCTCTTAAATTACACCTCCAATACCTCTCTTTTAAGAAACTCCCACCTACCATGAACTCCCTTGTCTTTTTGAATTTTAAACCAAAGGATCACAGCCAGTATTTTCCTAGGTTTACTAAAAGTCACCTTTCTTTGGGTTGGGAATATGTGTCTGACTATGCTCGACTTCCCCATTACACTGTATTATCAACTTCAGGATAATATACGAGGGCAGGTCAATAAGTCCAAGACTTTTTGAATAAAACACAGATTTTTAGATTTAAAAAAATCATTTTATTTTTCATTGTAGTCTCCTTTGTCCAATGTTTCTCCATTTTTTTATCCCTTCCAAAAAATAAGATTTGTTCAGGTCATCAAAATAGGTATTTGTTTGTGAGATGATTTCATTGTTGGAGTCAAATCTCTTTCCGCCGAGCCATTTCTTCAGGTTTGGAAACAAGAAAAAGTCACTTGGGGCTAAATCCGGAGAATAGGGCGGATGAGGAAGCAATTCGTATCCCAATTCATGGATTTTTTGCCATGAAAACTGCACATGTGTGCACCCTTGCGTTTGTGGTCAATTGTGAGCAAACGCGACACCCATCTTTCAGGAAGCTTTCTCATACCCAAGTGATCATTTAAAATGGAAACCACTGAGCCATGTGAGATGCCTATGGCTTCCACAATCTCTCGCACTTTCAATCTCCGAGCGGCCAACACCATATCGTGATTTTTTTCAATTGTTTCGGGTGTAGAGATCTCAACTGGGCATCCAGAACGTTCGGCATCTTCCGTGCTTGCACGGCCACAACTAAATTCAGTAAACCACTTTTTTACCATTGAAATTGATGGTGCAGAGTCCCCATAGCTTAGCCTTGGTTTGAGTGATGGGTTTTTCCGCCAAAAAAAATGCTTAATGAGCACACAAAATTCACTTTTTTCCATTTTCTCCTCAAATTATGCGGCAGTCTGCTATCAATGACTGTCAAACACAAACTAAATGACGCATCTTGTTTTGACAGGAGTCAACTGACAGATGCCTGTTGACAAGAGCAGTGTTGCCCTTTCAGTTAAGAGGCGGGAAATTCAAAAAGTCACGGACATTTTGACCTGCCCTCGTAGTCACTCACACTTTCAGTCCACTAACTAGGTCATCACTGTTAGTTAGTACCAGACCTAAAATATCTACTCCCCTTGTTGCTTCTCCCTCTCCAACCTTCTGGACAAATGAAATGGTCCACACGGCAAGTTAGAATCTTTTGGAGCTTTCTTTTCAGCAGTGTTTGAGTTTCTACATATATCAGGATAGTTGAAATCCCCCCTTACAACTACACCCCTGATTCCTCAGTGTTGGCTAATCTGTTCCCCAGAAGTGTTGTAATTGAGCCCTCAGCTCTGCCTGCTAGTAGGGCTGGGGAGGATGCTGAGTCAACAGCGTCTGAGTGTAGTATGGAACTGGGTGGGGCTGAGAGTAACATAAACGTTGGAGCAGGCAGAAAGAGGACTGCAAGTGATTCCAGCAGGGAACAAAGGAAGAGAATTCAGCAAATACTTATGTCCCCTACTGACTCTGAGTCCTTTGAGGGTTTTCCCAGGGATGGGCGAAGCGCGTCAGAAGAGAGTGATACTGAGTTGGATTGGACTTTGGTACAGGAAGTTTGGGATGTGTGTAATGCAGACACCAGTCGTGATACTTTTTTGGGGTTTGATAGTGATAAAGACTGGCCCTCTGAAACCTCAGGGAATGGTTAGGATACGTTAAGTTTTGAAAGACGCTGGGGATCTTGGAGAGACTCACAAAGGGTGTCAGCTGCAGAGAGAGAAGCAGCTGCAACGCCTAATCAGGAGGAGTTGTCCTCTTCGGGCAAGTCTGATCTATATAATGTGGGCTTTTGGGGGAGTTTCCTTGCAGCGAGCAAGAAGTTGTTCTTGGTATCCTGTTTGGCATCCTGTTTGGTATCCTGTTATCTTGCATCGTGTTCCTGATCCAGTTTACTCCTACAGCCGTGTGTTCCTAGTGGCGAGGTTTGAACTCCGCTGGACTTTCTCTCCTGTGGACCTTGGATTGTCTTCTCGTTTCTCCGTCATTCTCCTGCCCACGACTCCGGACTGGTTACTGACTACGCTAGTGGCTCATCCCTTGAAGCAGTGTTTCCCAACCAGTGTGCCGTGAGCAATCATCAGGTGTGCCGTGGGAAATTGGAACCTCCAATACCCTTTCTTCCCCCTCTTGCCGAACAATTTTTCTTCTCCACTCGGTCTCCCTTCTTCCCAGCCTCGCTCTGCTCGCTTTTCCTCGCTTTGAGTCCACAGTGCTCTCTGGGTGTAGGTGAACTACAATTTCCAAACTCAAGGTCAATTCTCAAGCAAACCCTTTCAGTACTTTCTGTTGGTAACGAGAGTTCAATATGCCCAGTTTGATTCAATTCCATTGTTGCAAGAGTTCAGGGTGCTCTTTGATTGTGTGTTAACTATAAATCCCAGAAACTGTAACTCCAAATGTCAAGGTCTATTTTCCCCAAACTCCATCCGTGTTCACATTTGGGCATATTGAGTATTCATGCCAAGTTTGGTCCTGATCCAACATTGTTTGAGTCCACAGTGCTCTCTGGATATAGGTGAACTACAACTCCAAAACTCAAGGTCAATGCCCACCAAACTCTTATAGTATTTTCTCTTGGTTATGGGAGTTCTGTGTGGGAAGTTTGTGTCTTTCTGCCATTCCTGCCATGATACCTATGTTGTGTTCATCGAAACAGGCACAGGTTTCACACTGAGTGTATAAATACATTTAAAAACATATTGACTATTTGTATGACTGTGTTAGAGTGTAATTTTGTGTCATTTTGGTTGGTGGTGTGCCCCAGGATTTGGTAAATGTAAAAAATGTGCCGCCGCGGCTCAAAAAAGGTTGAAAAACACTGCCTTGAAGGACGTCACAGAAGACGTCCTGAATTTGCTTTGGATTCCTTCTTTAGTTATTTTTGGGCTTTCCCTGGGTTTTTTGTGGGTTTTTTGTGAGCCCCATTCCCATTTATTGTGCAATAAACTCTTTGTTACCCCCTTTAACACTTGGGCTTGGCTTTAATTGGCATCTGCATCACGACAAGAAGCCTCCACAGTACAGTTCCACTGGGAAATACCGAATGGCACACACACACAAGTCAGAGCAAGCAAAAAAGGTAGGAGAGGGAGGCCTTGGAGACATTACACCAGAACACGGCCAGCACGGGGGACTCACCACACGGCCGAAAGGCAACTTCGGAATGAGTAGGTTGGTGCTCTTCTGGAATTTCCGGATCTCTATCAAGGCGTGCTGGCCAGGTCGATATCTTCGTCGACGCCGTGAGGCTGTGCAGAAAAATGGGAAGGAATGAACACTCACTGGAGGGAAAAGAGAGAATCATAGGATCCCAGAGTTGGAAGAGAGAGCAAGGGCCATCCAGTCCAAACCCCCTTCTGCCACACAGGAAAAGCACAATCAGAGCATGTCTGCACATAGCCTTCCAGCCTGTGCTTAAAAACCTCCAGAGGAGACTCACTCTACCACACTCCCAGGCGGCAGCAGAGCCCACTGCCAAATAGCTCTGACTGTCATGTATCATGTTCGCCCTTGCCAGTCTCACAGACGCATTTGGTGGGCACAAGACCGAAGGCCTTCTTCTCTGTGGTTCCCGACTCTGGAACTCCTTGCCTGGAGAGATTAGGAAAGCCCCCACTCTGGAGACCTTCCAAAAACACCTTAAAACCTGGCTTTTCTGCTGTGCCTTCAGAGTAGTAATTTAATTTTCTACCATTGCTCTCCTCAATGCCCGCGTTTTTTAAGGTCCATTCCCCCCCTCTCCTTGTTTACATGTTTATGTGTGCTCTCCCTTCACAAAGACGCTACTCCGCTTATCTCACCCTGAGTTTTTAACATTTTATATTTGTACATGTGACCCCCCCTTTGTCAGTGTGATTTTAGATATCTATTTGTATATTGTTCTGTATATTGTGTATATTTATTTATTTTACTTTACTTTATTTATATTCCGCTCTTCTCACCCCGAAGGGGACTCAGAGCGGATTACAGGTATGCATACTTAGCAGACAATCCCTGCCGTTTCCACATACACAGTACACACATATAGACGAACAGAGGCAAACTCTGGCCACCAGGGGGAGCTGACGCACTCCTCATTTCTCAGCGTTCCCCGCGTCCCTTCCGCATTCCTCAGCGTTCCTGGAGACCTTTACTGGCCTCATAATTCAGTCAAAATTTGCCTCCCCACTTAATGTGGTACCTTTATCTCCTACTTGACAGATGCAACTGTCTTTCAGGCTGCAAAGGTCGACAGTAGGCTACACTTAAAGGTCGAGCACCCACCTTGACCTGGGCAGGCCTCGAACTCATGACCTTCTGGTCAGAGAGATCTTATGCAGCTGACACTTAATCAGCTGCGGCACATTCCAGGTGCATTGTTGTTGATGTTTTGATTTTTGTATTATTGTAATTTGTTGTTTGGACTTGGTCTCATGTGAGCCGCCCCGAGTCCCCAGTGGCTAAAAAAGGTTGGAAAACACTGGGATAGACCACAACAGCTCTAGTTTCGGAAACAGAACATATGCCATCCAGTAGTTGCCATCTGCTCGCCTACAGAAATCCATATTTAATGAGCCTCGGCACTATAACAGGGTTTTGCAAGATCAGTTGCTCTTCTTGCAACAGTGTAGTAACGATGACCATACTTTAGTTCTTGCGGACCACTGATGGTCTATAGACCACTTGTTGGGAAACACCGCTCTATAACGATGGGCCTTTTTGATCCTCCTGTTCTTTGATCGCCAGCTTTTCTTATGGTTCCATAAAATGCCTTCCTGCTTAATGTCTAATTTTTTTTACTCATGGCTACAGCTGTTTTCAGACTGCTTAGGTGGACAGTAAGCTGGGCTGAAGGTTGGGTGCTCACCCCGACCTGGGCTTCAACTCCCAATCTTTTGGTTAGGAAAGATCTATTGCTGCTGGTGCTAAAGCCCGACCCACATGTTCAGCCTGTAGTCTACTAAGACTCCTACGGTAGGTCTATTTAACACGGAGTGTTTCCAAGCCAGGCTTCATCCATCCTATACCTGTGAATGTCATGTTTATTGCCACAGTGTGGGACCATACATTTCTCCTTGTTGAAATTCATTTTGTCAGTTTTGGCCAATCAGCTCTCTTCTCTGTTAAGGTCATTTTGGATTCTGATCCTGTCCTCTGGGGTGTTAGCTATCTCTCCCAGTATGGTGTCAACTGCACATTTGATAAGCACATCTTCTACTCCGTCATCCAAGTCGTGGAGAAAGGTGGCACCCTACTGGTTACTACTTTCCTGGGTGAAGAAGAGGAGTCATTGGGAGCACCTTTTGGGTTTGACCAATCAACCCGTTCCCAGTCCACCCAATAGTAGCACTCTTTCGCCCACATGTTATTAGCTGCTTTGTGAAAATGTCCTGGGGCGCGTTGCCAAAAACCGTCCTTAAATTGAGATGTGCTATACTCACAGCATTCCCTTCATCTACCAAGCTTGTAATTCCATCAAAAAGAGAGATAAGATTCGTCTGGTATGGGATCTAGGAAACTTTCTGTGGAATGACCTCCTGTCTTTGGTCCATCAAGCCTCAAAACTAACATTTGCTTTAAAAGCAGCTTGAATGTATTCTACACTGACATACATACACATCCCTCAGCGCAGGGGTAGGGAACCTATGGCTCGGGAGCCAGGTGTGGCTCTTTTCAGGATTGCATCCGGCTCTCCAGAGCAGCCCATGCCTCGGTTTCCCAGCATGCAGCGGGGAGGAGTGACGCAAATGCACCGCGACTGCCGCTTCCGCACCGCCATCATTGCCTCTTCCTCATCCCCCACTGCTCTCAGGGCCCTGCGCCCTCTTCCTTCCTTCCTTTTCCCTCCCTTTCTCCCCTTCACCCTTTCCATCTCCTTCTCTCCTTCCTTTTCCCTCCCTCTCCCCTTCGTTCTTTCCTCCATTCCCCCTCTTCCTTCCTTCCTTCCTCTTCTATTCTTTTCCCCAAGTGGTCCTTTCCTTCTCCTTCCTTTCTTTTCACTTCCCTCTCTCTCCCCTTCTTTCTTTTCTTCTTTTCCCTTCATTATTTTACTTTTTCCTCATTCCCTTTCCATTCTTTTTCCCGCCCTTTCCTTTCCTTCCTTCCCATTTCCTTCTTTCTTTTCCCCTCCTTGTCTCTCCTGCTTTTCTTTTCTTCCTTTTCCATCGTTCGTTCTTCTTTTCTTTCTTCCTCTCCCCCTCTCTCCTTTATTTCCTCTGTCTTTCTTCCTTCCTTCCGTCCTTCCTTCCTTCCCAGAGTCCTGAGCATGCCTTTTGCAGAGCCCGGTCTGAAGTGTCCCCTCATCCTGCTGGGGGAATCCTTTTCTCATCGTATGCATGTATATACTCACATTTAGTTGAATTCAGTCTTAAAATATATTACATATATTCTATGGCTCTCACTGAAATAAATTTCCAAATATTTTGCTTTCATGGCTCTCTGAGTCAAAAAGGTTCCCGACCCCTGGTCTCAGTGGAATACATGCTGCCTGGGAATGTGGCAGAGTTTCCTTCTCTGGGATTCTTTTAAAAACGGGCTGGATGGCCATCTGTTGAAGGTGCTTTGGTGGTGTCTTCCTCCATGCAGGAGAGGGTTGGACTGGATGACCCTTGGGATCTCTTCCAACTTTATAACCCCCTGAGCCCCAAAAGGTTTATTTATTTATTTATTTATTTACAACATTTATATTCCGCCCTTCTCACTTGAGACCTTTTATCTTTTAGAAATGTCAGAGATTGAACCAGACACTAGTGTCACTATTTATTTACAGTATTTATACTCCGCCCTTCTCACTCCGCAGGGGACTCAGGGCGCATTGCAATGTACATATAAAGGCAAGCATTCAATGCCATAGACCAGGGGTGCTCACACTTTTTCAGCATCTGAGCTACTCTTAAAGCAACCAAGTCCAAAAGATCTACCTGCCCCCGCCACCGCGCGCGCCCATGCACTCCCGCCGCCATGCGCTCTTGCCACCGCGCGTGCTCCTGCTGCTGTTTTCCGCCTGCGCAGCGCTTCTTCCGCCTGCGTGGCATTGCAGGAAGGAGAAAGCACGAGACGGGACATCCAGAGGGATCGCTCCGCCCTGCCTGTCTCGCCGGCAACGGAGGCTGCACAGCTGCTTCTGGACGAGAGAGAGGCAGGGCGCTCCCTCCAGAGGCCCCGCCTCGTGCTTCCTTCTTCCTGCAATGCCCCGCAGGCGAAAGAAGCACCGCGAGAGCAGAAGCCATCAGCAGGAGTGCGCGTGCGCGCAGGGTATGCACGCACATGGCAGGAGCACCCCATCCGGCTGGTGAGGCCCGAAGATCACCTGGAAGAGGGCCGAAGATCTACTAGTAGCTCCCGAGCTACCTAATGAGCACCCCTGCCATAGACACACAACATATATAGACAGACACTCAGAGGCAATTTAATATTCCAGTTTCTGGCCACCAGGGGGAGCTGGCGCATTTCTTCATTCTTTTGCATACTTCCTGGAGATTTTATGCCCTCGTAAATCAGTTAAATTAGCCTCCGCACGAAGTGGTACCGAAATTTCCTACTTGACAGATGCTACTGTCTTTCGGGTTGCAAAGGTCGACGACAAGCTACACAATTTGGTCAAGAGATCACCCCGACCCAGGCAGGCTTCGAACTCATGACCTTCTGGTCAGTAGAGATCTTATGCAGCTGACACCCAGCCAGCCAGCTGCACCAGTCACGGCTTATGACTTTGGCTTTCTCTAGGGCTCTTACTAGAGCTTCTCTTTCTATCTCAGACCTTGGAAATCTAGAATATATCTTAGCCAAGGCAAATTGTTAATTAGCTCCAGATTGTACAAATTGTGCCGATCAAGATTACTTGCCTGCATTCCCATGCATAAATAGCTGGAAGCAAAATCCCACCAAGAAGCGTGATTGCAACGGACACTGACATGATCGTTCTCAACTTTTTTCCCCGCACTTAGGTATATTTCACGTGGAACTCAAACGAGATCCAAACTCCCAGCCAGCCGCACATCTTTTGTAAATCAATGTCTGGCAACGATTTCAAACATTCCCAAGGCTTTGCCTCAAAATGTCAGTCCCAAAAACCTTTCTCTGCATGAGTTACATATTCCCAAAATATTTATGCAATGAGAAGATTGTCTCGGTTGAATTCCGTCTGTTCTGTGGAGTTGCTCATAAACACCCACAGTAAGCTTTTGATAAAAGCAAGTCGGCTTTTGTGATCTCTTGACAGCTAAGACGGATCACACATATTGAAAAGATAACATTTCCTCACCTGATTGCCAGGGAATTTAACAATGTTTGCAATGTTCAAAGGAGTGTTCAAGAGAAGGAGGTGAGATCCCATCTGTCAGTTCCAGCTTCCCATGCAGGGACATGAGAGAAGCCTCCCACAGGATAGCAAAACATCTGGGTGTTCCCTGGGTCAGTGATTTTGAACCTTTTTTGAGCCGCGGCACATTTTTTACATTTACAAAATCCTGGGGCACACCACCAACCAAAATGACACAAAATGACACTTTAACACAGTCATACATATAGTTAATATGCTTTTCAATGTATTTATACACTCACATAGTGTGAAACCTAGGCCTGTTTCGATGAACACAAAATAGATATCCTGGCAGGAATGGTAGAAAACTTCTCCATCACTGTCACTCGCTTATCTTGCTGTGATCCCAAATTGCTACTGTCACTTGACACGCAGCTGCAGCACGAACTCTAACTTTGTTTACTTAGCCGCGTCTGAGCGAATCCAAGATGGCGTGACCATAGCACTCTCGTGTCACTTCTTAGGTGACGCGAGAGTGCTATGGTTCCATTTCTTAAAGGGACAGATGCGCCTTATAGTTTATATATGAATGAAGTTCGAAAATAATTTCCCACGGCACACCTGATGACTTCTCCCAGCACACTGGTTGAAAATCACTGCCCTGGGTAACGTCCTTGCAGATGGCCAGTTTTCTCATACCAGAAGTGACTTGGCGTTTCTCAAGTCGCTCCTGCTTTAATGTCAGCACATGACAATAGGCAACTGAGAATCTTAAACAAGCTTTGGGGTGCATCTACACTGTAAAATTAATGCAGTTTGATACCACTTTAACTGCCCTGACTCAGTGCTATGGAATTATGGGTGTTGATGTTCCTTCTATTTTCACACAAATAACAATTGATGAACCAAGATGGCGGCGCTGAGAGGTTGTGAGAATGCTGAGCTCCACTGGGGCCTATGCGGATTCTCCCAGACGACACCCGCATCCATGAAGCTAGTTACTCCAGTTAGGGGTGTCAGCTCATGGGCTTTCGGGGTGTGTGGACCGAACCTCCAGCTGCCAGCTGAAACGCCGGTGAGGACCTCGGTTCGGCTCGAGGCCCTGCACGTTGAGGCCAAGACGGTCCTCGAGGTCACCAGAGGGCCAGTCCTGACGCCCAGAGTCATGGACGCTACGAGCCCCAAGAAAATCCTCGGGCCGGCAGCGATCCCCAGGGACTGCCCACCATGGTCTCCTGTTCCCTGGCCAGCACTGGGGCCCACTGCCCCCCGAACACCAGCCCCGGCAGCACCCAAGACGAACCACCGGGCCTGTCCTACCTCCTCCAAGGCTACGGTCGGCTGGTGGAGCAGTTGACCACTCAGCTGGGATAGGTGAGAGAGCTGGGGCTTGTGTTGGCGTCCCTTTGTCAGGGGGTTGGCTGCTGCTGCTGCCCGGACCCCTGCGTCAGGACTGGAGGGACATCGGCCAATGGAGCCCGGGGCCTCCCGTTCCTGCTCTCGCGGTGCCCAGGCTTCGAGGAGGGAGAGGGAGAAGGAGAGGCGAACGGCGAGGGAGAGGCAATTGGACAGACTGCCGCTGGCTTCCTGGGCGGGCCACGTTCGAGCTCACCGGGCTTTCCACCCTTCGGGGAGCAAATGGGGCGAGTGGAAGAGAGGTGCGCGGAGGCCCGGGGGAGCGCCTTGCAGGAGGCGCTGCCCCTGGGAACCGACTGGCTGCCCACCGAGGGACCCCCGACCGGGTGCAAGACAACAGTTGGAGCTGCGTTGGCGCCATGGTGGAGCCCGCGGAGGGCATTGGGGCGCTGTGCTCCCTTGGACCCCATGGAGAGGGTGTTGGCGGGGGCCCCCAAAATGGCGCCAAATCTGTCTCGCTCGGCGTCCTTAGCCCCGCCCCACCTGTTTATCCCAGGGGCCCCGGCCTCGCCCCCTGCCGACTGGTCGCTGGGACAGCCACTACAATCAGAGCCCCCGCTGGAGGCCCTAGTTACTTCCAGGCTGCTGCCGCCGGGTTCCCCAGCGGAGGCGCTTGATGTCTCAGGGGTCCTGGCGAAGGCCCCTGGGGAGAGGCCCCGGCGACGAGCCTGCCGACTGCCAGCGGCCCCCAAAGCTGCGCCTGGACCACAGCCTGTTCCTCCGCCCTCTGGTGGCCAGGGGGAGAGTTGCAGCCCTGGTCGGGGCAAGACAAGATTGGGGGCAGCTAACCCAGAGAGTCCCATAGGGAGGAAGCGCCCGCCTTCAGGGGACTCAAACCCTGGAGGCGGCTTGCAGCGGAGGCCACACGGCCATCGGAGGAAGCGGCGCCGGAAGCCAAGGAACAGCAGATCTCATCTCTCTGGCTTTACCAGGGACCAACAACATGGATCGCTCCCCTGCCGAGGCTGCCGTCCCCTTGGACCTATTGCATCCTCTGCGAACTACTTACGAGAGAGGAGGCCCCCCTCACTTGAGCCCAGGTTCAGGAAATCGTTTCGCTCCAGAACCTTTTGGAGCTCGAGTTTGAGGCGGCTTGAGCTCCAACAGTCACATTCGAGGCTGGAGATAGACACTCCCTTTGCGGATCTGACTCCCTCCGTCAGACCTTTGGACAAAGGAAGCCAGGCCACCCGTCTCTCCTATGGCCTGCTACGAGAGATCTCCCTGAGACCTCCCACGCTTCCGTCTTTTGATGGCAAGGTGGCGTCTGCCAGTTCTACCTGAGCACCCCCTGCCACAGCCTGAGCTCTCCCCCTTCCTTCCCTCTTCCCCCCTTTCTCTCCCCCTGTTTCCTTCCTCTCTTGATGTTGTATTGTTTGTTGACCATTGTTTTGTGGACCAGACTTGTGAACCGCTCCGAGCCCTCGGGGAGTGGCGGTGATAGAAGTTTGATTTAATAATAATAATAATAAATTAATAATTAATAATAATAATTCTGCCCTCCTCCAACTAAATTTTCCTTCAGTCCCCAAACTTCATCCATTGCAGCAACTTCAAACTTCAGTTGAATGTTCGGAAAAATAGTTAGGTGTGTAATGAAGAGGGGGGCGCAAAGCTAGTGGCCTATAAATCCCTAAACGTTTCCGGTCCAGCTTACCTGTCCAAACGTACCTCCCTTTATGAACCATTTGAGCACTAAGATCTGCTGGGGAGGTCTTGCTCTCGGCCCTACTGCCTTCGCAAGCTCAGTTGATGGGGATGAGAGACAGGGCCTTCACGGTGGTAGCCCCTCAGCTGTGGAACTCCCTCCCCAGCGAGATTAGATTGCCCCCTCCCTCTTGGCAATTAGGAAACAACCTGGCTATTCAAACAGGTGTTCGGTGAGTAATGGAAATGCAATTTACCATCCTGTCATGACACGGTTAGAAATGAAGCAGCTGAACTATGACTAAGGATTGGTGCAATGTGTTATTGATGTATATGATTTATGTTAATATGTTGGTTTAATGGTTTTAAATTGCATTTTATGTTTACTGTTTTACTGATTTATGTTATGCACCAGGAATGTGGCACAGCTGGCTGGGTGTCAGCTGCATAAGATCTCTACTGACCAGAAGGTCATGAGTTCGAGGCCTGCCCGGTTCGGGGTGAGCTCTCGACCAAATTGTGTAGCTCGTTGTCGACCTTTGCAACCCGAAAGACAGTTGCATCTGTCAAGTAGGAAATTTAGGCACCGCTTTGTGGGGAGGCTAAATTTTACTGATTTCTGGAATGTTAAATTGCCTCTATGTCTGTCTATATATGTTGTATGTCAATGGCATTGAATGTTTGCCTGTATATGTGCATTGTGATCCGCCCTGCGTCCCCTGCGGGGTGAGAAGGGCGGAATATAAATGACGTAAATAAATAAATAAATAATATGCTGAATGTATGCCTAGATGTATGATGTATGCCGCTCTGAGTCCCCTGCGGGGTGAGAAGAGCGGGATAGAAATGAAGCAAGTAAGCTAATAAATAAATAAATAAACACACCAAGTTGCACCTTTCAAGGCCGGGTGTGTCAAAACAGGATCAAGGGCTGCATCTACAGTTTGACATTGCTAATGCAGTTTGCCATCACTTTCACTGCCATGGCACAATACTGTGGAATCACGGGAGCTGTAGTTTTACAAGATCTTCAGCCTTGGTGGTGCCTCCCCAAATTACAGATCCCACAATTCTGTAGCATTGAGCCATGGCGTCAAACTGCATTCACTCAACAGTGTAGATACACCTAAGGAAACTAAATGGTCCACCTGCAGCAAATGGTCGTTTTTTATTTCTAAAAATATTTGGAGAGGATTGGCGGAAGCTGCATGCCAAAGAAATGCATGCAATGCCAAAATGAACCATTGACCGAGGAGGAACATTCTCTTCCTCTCTGTTTTCCTCCCAAGATTGGAATTCAGTGTCTCTTACCTCCTCCTTCTCCCGCGGGCTGTTGACGGCGAGAACGACGCGGAGAGTGTCGAGGCGACTGGCCTCGGCGCGGAGATCTCCCTGTCCCTCGGCCTGGAGATCTCCCTGTCCCTCGGCCTGGAGATCTCCCGGTGCCTCGACGTGAAGGAGGCGTTGAAGGGGTTCTCCTGGGACTGGGAGGTGTTGCACGCTGCATAGCTCCTAGAAGCGAGAATAATAGTGGTCAGAGAGGGATTTCGGTGACATTGGCTGCCTAGAATCGTATTTTTAAAAGCCAGTATAATATAGGTCACCTATTGCCAACACCTTCGACTCCTCGAACGCTTTCATCAGCGCTGTCTTCGCACAATCCTAAATATACACTGACCAACTATGTGACGAATATTGATGTCCTTGAGCAAGCAGGGATCACCAGCATTGAGGCCATGCTATTGAGAACACAGCTGAGCTGGGCAGGGCATGTCTCTAGGATGGAGGACCACCGCCTCCCAAAGATACTACTCTATGGTGAACGCCCCACGGATCAGCGCAAGAGAGGCGCCCCCAAAAAGAGATATAAGGACTCCCAGAAACAACATCTCAGGTTCGGCCAGATTGATCACCAACAATGGTCCGCCCTGGCCTCACATCGGGAGGCATGGAGACGCACTATCCACAATGCTGCGTCCTCTTTCGAGAAGATACGCCGAATGGGTCTCGAAGAGAAACTACAACGCAGAAAGAACTGCAACTTGGAAACAACATCACCCAAGGAGACTTTCTGCTGTGCTTTCTGCAACTGAACTTGCCTATCTCAGATTGGCCTTTTTAGTCATCAATGCGCTTGTAAAAAGCATGGGATGAGTCCTTCCTAAGAATCTTCATTCGCAAAGTAATGCCGAGAGAGATAATGTAGTAGCTTGAGCATTGGGCTACGACTCTGGAGACCAGATTTCAAATCCTAACTCAGCCATGGAAACCCATTGGGCAAGTCACACTCTCTCAGCCCCAGAGGAAAGCAAAGGAAAAACAAATCCTTCCAAGAAAACCTCATGATAGGTCGCCATAGGGTTGCCGTAAGTTGGAAATGACTTGACGGCAAGCAACAACTGTTATCTTAACTAGACTTGGCCATGGTGGTACACACTCTTGTTACATCCTGTATAGATTACTGCAACGCGCTCTACGTGGGGTTGCCTTTGAAGATGGTTCGGGAGCTTCAAATTGCCCAAAGGGCGGCAGCCAGGTTTCTAACAGGAGTGGCGTACAGGGAGCATACAACTCCACTGTTACGTCAGCTCCACCGGCTGCCAGTCTGGCTTTGACTTGAGGACTTGAGACTTGGATTTTTCTGGTGGAGTGCAGCGTGCACAGAACTGGTCTCACCCTTTAAACCAAAGGTTCATCTGCTGCAGCCTAGCAAGCTGGGACGGTGGCAGCAAGGTCCTCAGGTCGTAGGTTTGGTTCGAGTTTCCTTCTTTTAGATGGTTGACCTTACAGGGTTAGATGAGCACCATCTGCCCGGGTTTTAAATCAGAGTTTTCCTTCTCTTAGGATGGTTGCCAAAAGGCTAAAGAGCCCATCCTGCCCGTTGACACTCTTTGTCAGACCCTTCAGTTGTGACCTGTCTGGCATGGGAGGCCCTACTGGTGGCTATTATGCCACCGCCAGCATATCTCACAACTGCATTAGGGTACGCAAGCCTCTCCCCCATGTCAAGGGGGGCGCCAATGGAGAGGATAAAAATGTACTACATACATAAATAAATAAATCTTGGAATTCCAAAAAGCCACCAAAATCCAAAAATGCCTGCATGGGTTGCTGACATGGTGATTTTTGAGACCTTTGCTTGCTAGCAAGCTTTTTGAATTGAATGTCATCACATTGTCAAAAAGCGTCATTGAAATCCAATACATTAAATTTGAAAAGAACATTAAAAGCACTGAAATAGAAAAGCAGAATATTCAAATCCAAAGAGGTTCCTTTTCCGTAACAGTCCTGCAAACAAAAACACGTTCGCTTTCTGTTGGTTCAGTGAACCCAGACACAAAATTATTATAATTAGTATACAAAATTATTTTTCAGGGTATGCATCTAAGGTATATACGAAACAAAAATGATTTTCACATCTAGATCTAGGTCTCATAGAATCATAGAGTTGGAAGAGACCTCGTGGGGTATCCAGTCCAACCCCCTGCCAAGAAACAGGAAAATTGCATTCAAAGCACCCCCGACAGATGGCCATCCAGCCACTTGTCCCGTCTCCAATATATACATATATATAATTGTATATCTCTCGGAGCCCTTTCTAATAACTAATGGAGTAAAACAAGGTTGTGTTCTTGCACCAACCCTATTTACAATCTTCTTCAGCATGATGCTCCAAAGGGCTGCGGCAGACCTCGAAGAAGACGGCATATAAATACGCTATCATACTGATGGCAGTTTGTTCAACTTAAGCTGTCTGAGGGCTCACACTAAGACTCTAACTATCTAGTCCGTGAGCTGCTTTTTGCTGACGATGCTGCCCTTGTTGCCCATTCAGAAGCAGCCTTGCAGCGCCTAACATCCTGCTTTGCAACAGCTGCAGAGCTGTTTGGGCTGGAAGTCAGCCTGAAGAAAAGGGAAGTCCTCTACCAGCCCGCACCACAGGAAGAACACCGTCATCCCCACGTCAGCATAGGCACATCTGTGCTTAAGTCCGTTCAGCACTTCACCTACCTGGGAAGCATCATCTCTTCAGACGCCAAGATTGACAAAGAGACAGATCACAGATTAGCAAAGGCATATAGTGCATTCGGAAGGCTTCACAAAAGAGTCTGGAGCAACAAGCACCTGAGGAAAGCACCAAAATCAGTGTGTACAGAGCTATCATACTGTCTATTCTCCTCTATGGGTCTGAAACATGGGTCACCTATCGCCAACACCTACGGCTCCTTGAATGCTTTCATCAGCGCTGTCTTCGCACAAACCTAAATATACACTGGACCGACTATGTGACGAATGTTGCTGTCCTTGAGCAAGCAGGGATCACCAGCATTGAGGCCATGCTATTGAGGACACAGCTGGGCAGGGCACGTCTCTAGGATGGAGGACCACTGCCTCCCAAAGATATTACTCTATGGTGAACTCGCCACGGGTCAGCGCAAGAGAGGCGCCCCAAAGAAGAGATATAAGGACTCCATGAAACAACATCTCAGGCTCGGCCAGATCGATCACCGACAATGGTCCACCCTGGCCTCACATCGGGAGGCATGGAGACGCACTATCCATAATAGAAGACACGCCGAACGGGTCTCGAAGAGAAACGACAACGCAGACAGAACTGCAACTTGGAAACAGCATCACCCAAGGAGACTTTCTGCTGTGCTTTCTGCAACCGGACTTGCCTATCTCAGATTGGCCTTTTTAGTCATCAACGCGCTTGTAGAAAGCGTAGGATGAGTCCTTCCTAAAAGTCTTCATTTGCGAAGTAATTCCTTCACTTCTAAATATAATAATACTTTATTCATATTCCGCCCTATCTCCCCCAGGGGACTCAGGGCGTATTCCAACAAACCAAAAATGCCTCATAGCCTTTTGAGCCATGGCATTCAAAAGTGGTGTCAAACTGCGTTAATCCTACAGTGCAGATGCACCCTGGGCAGGCACCTGTGACGTCAGGGCGCACTATCCTAAGCTGGGCGTTCTCACCTCCTGCGGCGACTCAGAAGCAGCGACCCAGGCTCAGAATCAACTCGGCTTCCTCTTCCTCCGCTGCCCTCTCTTTGAATTTCAGCGCCAGGCTACAAACCCCGCCCCTTTCCTGAAGCGCCAGCCAATCCGCTCCGCGAACGACGCCTTTCGAATCCTGGGCAGGAGGAGCAGGAGTCCGAGAAGCACAAGCAGCATTCTCACCAATGGGAATTAGAACTAGGTCCCACTTAGTTGCGTCATAGAATTTCCCCGAATCTTGATAGCGATTGGCTGCGGTTGGTGTGAAAGGGAGACTGGCGGGGAAAAGAGCCAATGGTAACTAAAGGAGGGCGGGCCAAAGAAAGATCCTGTCTGCTTTTCAATGAATGCAGTTTGGAATGGTCTTTAGCTTTCCTAGACCCCATATCATTGAGCCATGGCTGTGCAAGCGGTGTCAAACTGCATTAATTCTGCAGTGTGGATACATGCAGCAGAAAGTCTGATCTCCTTGGAAGAATAAAAACATGCAAACAATGATGTTCAACGACTTGGAGGAAGAAGAGAAAGGAAAACAAAAAGGCCACCCATAAAAAATGCTGCATAAGGCATTTAATCAGCAACTGGGGGTAATACTTCCATACTTGTTCAGTCACCCTAAATTGTTCTGACCCAACTTACATGTCCGAACGCATCTCCCCTTATGAATCATCTAGGACCTTAAGATCATCGGGGCTGCTCTCGTTACCGCTTTCGTCACAAGTACGTTTGGCGGAGATGAGACAGGGCCTTCTCGGTGGTGGCCTCTCGGCTATGGAACATCCTCCCTGTATTACATAAGAACATAAGAAGAGCCATGCTGAAACGGACCTCAGCCCATCTAGTCCAGCATTCTGTGTCACACAGTGGCCCCCAGTTGTACACGGGGATCTCGAGCAGAAGGGAGGGCAAAACCTGACCTGCTCCCGACCCCCACAACCAGTACCCAGGGAAATCCTGCCTACCTCAACCAACTCCGAGGTGGCACTTGAATGTCCTTTTCAGTAACTACCGATACACTTGGTATCCATGAATCTGTCTAATCCTGCCTTGAAGCTGTCCAGGCTGACAGCTGTCACAACCTCCTCTGGAAGTGAGTTCCATAACCCAATGACCCTCTGGGTGAAGAAATATTTCCCTTTATTAGTCCTAATTTTCCTACCTTGGAGCTTTAGGGAGTGCCCCCTAGTCCTAGTGTTTTGTGACAGAGAAAATATTTTTTCTTTATTCACCTTTTCTATCCCATGCATGATTTTATACACTTCGATCAAGTCACCTCTTACACGCCGTCTTTCAAGGCTGAAAAAGACCAAGGCGTTGCAACCTGGTTTCATAAGGGAGCCGCTCCATCCCTTGGATCATTCTTGTTGCCCTTTTCTGTACCTTTTCCAGTTCCGTTATATCCTTTTTAAGGTGCGGAGACCAGAATTGTACACAGTACTCCAAATGTGGCCTTACCATCGATTTGTAGAGAGGTAACACAACATTTGCTGACCTATTTTCGATTCCCTTCCTGATCATGCCTAGCATAGAATTTGCTTTTTTCACTGCTGCTGCACACTGGGTAGACATCTTGATTGAGCTGTCCACCAAGACCCCAAGATCCCTTTCCTGGTTTGTCTCAGAAAGCTTTGACCCCATCAATTTGTAGGTGTAGTTGGGGTTCTTTGCCCCGATGTGCATGACTTTACACTTGTTTAGGTTAAAATGCATTTGCCACTTTGTTGCCCATTCACTCAATTTCGAGAGATCTTTCTGGAGCTCTTTGCAATCAGTTTCATTTTTAACTACCTGAACAATTTAGTGTCGTCTGCAAACTTTGCTACCTCAGAATTCACTCCTACATCCAGATCATTAATGAATAAATTAAAAAGTAACGGACCCAAAACTGAACCTTGGGGTACGCCACTTCTCACCTCTTTCCACCCAGAGAAATGTCCGTTTATTACCACCCTTTGTTTCCTACAGTTTAGCCAGGTTCCAATCCAGGACAAGACCTGTCCCCTGATTCCATGGCTGAAGAGCTTATTTAGGAGCCTTTGGTGAGGGACTTTGTCAAAAGCCTTTTGAAAGTCAAGGTAAACAATATCGACTGGGTCCCCTTTATCTATGTGTTTATTTACACCCTCAAAGAATTCTAACAAGTTAGTAAGACATGATTTGCCTTTGCAGAAACCATGTTGATTTTCCTTCAGCAATGCCTTATTTACAGTATTTATATTCCGCCCTTCTCACCCTGCAGGGGACTCAGGGCGGATTACAATGTATATATACATGGCAAACATTCAATGCCGTAGACCAGGGGTGCTCACACTTTTTCAGCATGTGAGCTACTCTTAAAGCAACCAAGTCCAAAAGATCTACCTGACCCCGCGTGCTCCCGCATGCTCCCGCCACCGCACGCTCTTGCCACCGCGCATGCTCCTGCTGCTGTTTTCCACCCGCGCAGCGCTTCTTCCGCCTGCGGGGCATTGCAGGAAGGAAAAAGCACGAGGCGGGGCATCCAAAGGGGGCAGGGCGCTCCCTCCAGAGGCCCCGCCTCGTGCTTCCTTCTTCCTGCAATGCCCCGCAGGCGAAAGAAGCAGCGCGAGAGCGGAAGCCAGCAGCAGGAGCGCACGTGCGCACAGGGTGTGCGCACGCATGGCAGGAGCGCCCCATCCGGCTGGTGAGGTCCGAAGATCACCTGGAAGAGGGCCGAAGATCTACTAGTAGCTGCCGAGCTACCTAATGAGCACCCCTGCCGTAGACCAATGTTTCCCAACCAGTGTGCCCCAGCAAACTAGTGTGCCATGAGCGATCATCAGGTGTGCCGTGAGATATTGGAACCTCCAATACCCTTTCTTCCCTCTCCTGCCGAACACTTTTTCTTCTCCACTCGGGCTCCCTTCTTCCCAGGCCCGCTCTGCTCACTTTGCTCACGCTGCCACCATTTTGATTCAAGGGGGCAGCGTGAGCATATTAAGGAGGGCAGGGGGAGGAAGACCAAGTGTAGCGCCCGAAGGGTCACGTCTTCCTTCCCTCCCTCCTGAAGAAGGGAGCCCAAGTGTAGAAGAAGAAGTAAGTGTTCGGCAGGAGGGGAAGAAAGGGGGAGGAGGAGGTCTCTGTCGAAAGCTGGCATGGGCAAACTTGGATCTTCCAAGTGTTTTGGACTCCAACTCCCACCATTCCTAGCAGCCTCAGGCCCTTTTCCTCCCCCCCCCCTCAGCCACTTAAGCAGGAAAGGGCCTCAGGCTGTTAGGAATGGTGGGAGTTGGAGTCCAAAGCACCCAGAGGGCCGAGGTTTTCCCATGCCTGTTTTAGGGACCTTAAAGTGGTGAGCCTCCTTCCAACATTGTGATTCTGGATAGAAAACAAACAACAACATAACCTGACATTGTTTGAGTCCACAGTGCTCTCTGGGTGTAGGTGAACTACAACTTCCAAACTCAAGGTCAATTCCCAAGCAAACCCTTTCAGTACTTTGTTGGCAATGAGAGTTCAATATGCCATGTTTGGTTCAATTCCATTGTTGCAAGAGTTCAGGATGCTCTTTGATTGTGTGTTAACTATAAATCCCAGAAACTGTAACTCCCAAATGTCAAGGTCTATTTTCCCAAAACTCCATTTGTGTTCACATTTGGGCATATTGAGTATTCATGCCAAGTTTGGTCCTGATCCAACATTGTTTCAGTCCACAGTGCTCTCTGGATATAGCTGAACTACAACTCCAAAACTCAAGGTCAATGCCCACCAAACTCGTATAGTATTTTCTCTTGGTTATGGGAGTTCTGTGAGGGATGAGCTTCTCTAGCTTGACTGTGATAAAAACTAAACACACAGAGAGACTGACAGCTGTTGAGCAAGACCTTCCTGTGTGTCTTTCTGCCATTCCTATACAACACAAAGTAATGCTACTCTAAGTTCGGTATGTATAAGAACAACAAGACTAAGATCTCAATACAGGATCTCTGCAATAACTGGAAATACAATGTATGACTTTTTAATGCATATTTCATAATAATCATAAAGATATTAGAAGTAATAAGCTCTACCAACATTCAACAAGTTCAGCACAATATGAGTTCGACACAAAAAAAATGGCTTTCTGCCATTCCTGCCAGGATATCTATGTTGTGTTCATCGAAACAGGTCCAGGTTTCACACTGAGTGTATAAATACATTTAAAAACATATTAACTATATGTATTACTGTGTTAGAGTGTCGTTTTGTGTCATTTTGGTTGGTGGTGTGCCCCAGGATTTTGTACATGTAAAAAAATATGCCGCGGCTCTAAAAAGGTTGAAAAACACTGCCTTAGAAGACATCATTGTTAGAGTAGCTCAGGCCCAGTTATTTACCATAAAGAAATGCCGTTAGTTGTTTATTATTGTAAATAAATCTGCATGTTTGCCTCTGAATTCTTTACAGCCACATCACACGGCACATCATGCTCTGTTCGGTAATGAGCTGAATGCTCAACTTTTAGTATCCTGTTCGATTTTTGGATGCTCTGTTATATTTAGGATAGTTTTCCCTAATAACCATGGCCTAGCGAGTAAAGGCTGCTATAAGTTGCAGTCCAGCAACATCTACAGAGCTGCGGGGTTTTCATCTCTAGTCTAAGAGTCCTTATTGTCTATCCCTGGTGTGGATTTTCTGGTGCCTGGAAAGGTTTGAGGAACTGGAGAATGTTTTCTCGCACTCCGAGCACTTGTACGGCTTCTCCCCAGTGTGCGTCCGCATGTGCTTTTTGAGCCCTTGGCTCCACCGGAAGCTTTGCCCGCACTCGGAACACACATAGGGCTTCTCCCCAGTGTGTGCCCTTTCGTGCTTGGCGAGCTGCGATCTTTGAATGAAGTTGTTGCCGCAGTATGAACACTGATACGGTTTCTCACCTGTGTGCGTCCGTTTGTGCGCGGTGAAATGGGAGCTTGAGATGAAGCGCTTGCCACAGTCAGGACACTGGTATGGCTTCTCCCCCGTGTGTGTCCGTTTGTGTGTAGTGAGGTGAGAGCTGTATGTAAAACACTTGCCACACTCGGGGCACTGGTACGGCTTCTCACCTGTGTGGATTCGCTCGTGCTTTCGGAGCTGGCAGCTAGAAATAAAGCTCTTTCCACACTCTGCACAGACATACGGTTTTTCCCCCGTGTGGGTCCTTGTGTGCGTGATAAGGTCCGATTTCTGGTTGAAGCTTTTGCTGCAGATGGCACATTTGTGGGGTCTCTCCCCAGTGTGGGTCCATTTGTGTATAACCAGGTGCCGAGTCTGGCTGAAGCTCTCCCCACACTCGGCACACTTGTACGGCTTCTCTCCTTTGTGGGTTCCTTCATGAATCACCAATTGCGGCCTGTACCTGAAACTCTGCCCGCAATCCGAGCATTTGTACGGTTTCTCTCCCGTGTGCACTCTCCGGTGCCTCAGGAGGTTGCAACGTGTGCCAAAGCTTTTGCCGCACTCAGAGCATTTGTACGGCCTCTCTCCGGTGTGGGTCCTTTCGTGGATGAGGCGGCCGATTTTATCGCTGAAGGTTTTGCCACAGGTGGCGCACTTGTATGGCTTCTCGCCGGTATGGAATCGCTCGTGGATTATGAGCGACTCTTTCCGGGTGAAGCTCTTTCCGCAGGCGGAGCATTTGTGGGGTTTCTCTCCTGTGTGGGTTCTTTCATGGATAACCAGGTGGGCCCGGCAGTCAGATACCTTCCCACAATACTGGCATTTGTGAGGCCTATCCTTCAGCGGCGTTTTCTGATTCTTTAGCAATGGGACACAGCTGGCCTTTCTCCATAAACCACCATACATCCCTTCTTCCAAGCCAGTTGCCTTCCCAACGATATACGTTGTCTGGATGTGGCATCCTAGAACGAAAAGCAAATGTAATATGAATGGAAGAGGAGCCATCCTGGCGCAGACAAAAGCCCTATCTAGGACAACTCAGACTGCACCTTGTTGAAAATAGAAACCTTCTACAAGCCTCCTATACTTGTTATTTGTTATGTATATAATTGTGATTGATTACTATATTGTATGTATATGATTTAGTATGCAGTTTTCCCTTAACACTATGTTGTTTGAGGTTGTGGGAGGGACTGCAAACCATGTGACCAGATCTGGGACTATTCAGAACTGAGACTCCATTTTAGAAGTCAGTTTGTATCAGAAGCAGTACAGTTTAGAAGTCAGTCAGTAGAGTATGCAGTTGGTAGTGTCAGTATGCTACACTGTATAGTCAATCTGTATTGAGTCAATGTTCAGTAATGTATTAGACTGAAGAGAATGTTAGTATGCAACAGAGAAGAGACTGAAACATAATTCTTTAGAGCAGACCTGGGCAACCTATGGCCTGCGGGCTGGATGCAGCCCGGCAGCCGATTCTGTCCGGCCCCGGGAGAAGGGCGTCGGGGGGGGGGGGGCAGAGGAAGAGGTGCCGCTGCCGCCATCCCATCACGGGCTGTGGGGCCTGCGGTGGCAGACAGCCCGTCGCTCCGGAGAACAATCGGGGGAGCGGCAGCTTTGGAGTGCCTGCCATCCTGGGAGGCAATCCGGGCCTGCAGCGGGAGCTGTTGGCGACCCGGAAGACTTGATCGTCTGGGATGGCAGGCACTCCAAAGCTGGGATAGCAGGCACCCATGGCAGGGCGATCAGCTGGGGAATGGCTGGGGGTGAGAGCGAGCGGAGGCTTGCAGCCTCCGATCGTCTGCTGCTCTGCTCTGCTGCTGTGGCGGCTGGGTCCGCTTTGCCATCCTCTGGGCTGGGGCCATTGGGCCATTCCATTTTGGGATCCTTCCTCTCTTGAGGATGTCAGCCTCTATCTTGGTTAGCAACTTGTCTTCTTGAATTTCATTTTATTTTAGTGGTTTTTATTATTATTTTATAATAATAATTTTATAATAAAAATATAATAATATAATAAGTAATATAATATGTTATATTATAATATAATATAACATTATATTATATAATATTATAATTTCAATATAGTATAAGGTCTATATATACACACACTATAATATAATAATTATGATATTAATACTAATAATATATGAATGTTTCTTGATATATTAATATGTTAATATTAATGATGTGTAATATATAGTAGTAGTAAATAAATAAATAAATAAATAAATAATGTAGATTAGAATGTAATTCAGCCTTCAGGTGTGGCCCTCCATAATATTTTTTGGCTCTCGCGTGGCCCCTTGGAAAAAATAGTCGCCCACCCCTGCTTTAGAGAATTTACTATTTAACTCTCAGCCAATAAGAAATGTACCTGTATGCTGAATACATGAAGTTTGTAAGTAAATCAACAATGTGTTGTTGAAGGCTTTCATGACTGGAATCACTGGGTTGGAACAGGAGATGGAACATAGCTACATGGCCCGGAAAACTCACAGCAACCCACTAAATCAACTATGTTACTTTTAATAAAGACTACCTATGTTTGGTCTCTTGAGAGCATGATTTGAAAACCAATATATGTTATGGGAGAGTAGATATTTTATGAGCAACTGACATAACACTTCTGAAGATCTGCTATATATTTTGCACATTGGCATATCTTTGTTCCTAACAGTTCAGAGAGATAGCGAGGTATATCAGTCTAACAATGGAGAAACCTAATTTGCCTTGCATAATTACTAGTGGATATTTACCACTACGGAGAAGATTCACTCAAACGAAAATTTAACTCTTCTTAGGAAGTTCATACTTTTCATACTTTATGATTATACCAAATAGTATGAATGCCAATTAATCTCCAAATTACCCATCCAAATGCATCTCCTGCTATGAACCATCACACAACTTAAGATCTTCAGGAGAGGCCCTGCTCTCGATCCCGCCACTCTCACAAATGCGGTTGGTGGGAACAAGAGACAGGGCCTTCTCAGCAGTGCCCCCCCATCTGTGGAACTCCCTCCCTAAGGACACCAGGTTAGCCACCTCCCTCATGTCCTTTAGGAGACCAAAAAACTGGCTGTGGGTCCAAGCGTTTGACTAAGGTACTGAGTATTAGATAACGGTGACTGGACTTGAATTTTGATTATATGACGATATCGGAATTTATTGGCTGAATTCTGGTTGTAACGGCATGTTAATGCGATAGTTAATGATTTTATTGATATTTTATAATATTTTGTACTAATTGTTTTTATTGAATGTATTGCGTTCAGCATCATTGAGGCAATTGTGAAGTCCCCCTGTGGGAGAAGGGCAGGGGGGTAGAAATAAAGTAAATAAATAAATAAAAAGGGCCATGCTTCCAAAAGGCTATGGAGATTCCTGGTTTTCCAAAAGGTTGTGGTCTCGAAAAGGTCATCCCTTCCCAAAACATCTACTATACACTGTAGAATAAGTTCAGTTTGACACCACGTTAACTACCATGGCTTAATAGAAACCACAGTGGTTCTAGTTTTACCTTCTTTGACAAAGATGGCTGATGCCCCACCAAAGAACTCCCATGATTCCATAGCATTGCGTCATGGAAGTGTCAAACTGTATTAATTCTACAGTGACCCATCAGTTCTCTAAGGCATCAGAGAGATCATCAGGTGTGCCGTGGGAAATTATTTTCAAACTTCATTCATATATAAACTATAAGGCGCATCTGTCCCTTTAAGAAACGGCTTTCATGGTAAAGAAGATTTTTGGGAACAATTGATGAAATCGGAAAAAAAATATATATCTAAATTGTATAATAAACTTTTAGATTGGGAGACAGAAACAGAAGAAATTAAAAACTGTATGGTTATTTGGGCTAAAAATATTGGCAGACAAATTAAACTACAGGAATGGAACAAAATTTGGAACAAAAAATTGAAGTATACGTATGCCTATGATCTTAAAGAGAATTGGTTAAAGATGTTTCATAGGTGGTATATAACCCCTCAAAAAATTGGCATCATGTATAATAAAAGACATTCGGAATGTTGGAAATGTAAGTCACATGTGGGAAGTTATTTTCACATGTGGTGGTCATGCCCAAAAACCATTGAATTTTGGAGAAAGATCCACAAAGAAACCCAATCTATACTACAATTAAAATTTCCATTAAAGCCGGAATATTACCTATTGGGGCTAAGTGATAACGAATTAAAACTAGATGAAAACAAAGACATACTTCTCACATATATGTCAACAGCAGCTAGAATGGTTTTTGCCAAAGAATGGAAAGCTGATCGGATACCCAAATTGGACCAATGGATAGACAAGATTTATAGCATAAAAGACATGGACAAATTAACTTTTTATTTGGGGAAAATACGGAAAATCAAGAAGACAAACAGATTGGACTCTGTTTGAAAAATATATGAATATAAAGAAAGTGAAAGACTGACAGGAAACACCACGAAGATGATGAATGGAGGTCACCATGTATATATTTGTTATTCACTTACTATTCCTCCCCCTTCTCTCTTTTTCTCTTTCTCTTCTTTTTTTATTTTTTTTACCATACCTTTCCCCTATCTATTCCACGCACCCCACCCCGTAACCAAGGAGTACCCCCCCTCTTATTAACCATACTTGGGAAGTTTAGTCACTTACTATGTGCTCTTTTCATATAATGTATCACTATTACTCAAAAACAATAAAAAAAATTTTAAAAAAGAAAAAAGAAATAGAACCATAGCACTCTCGCGTCACCTAAGAAGTGACGCGAGAGTGCCATGGTCGCGCCATCTTGGATTCACTCAGATGCGGCTAAGTAAACAAGGTCAGAGTTCGTGCTGCAGCTACGTGTCAAGTGACAGTGGCAATTTGGGATCACAGCAAGACAAGTGAGTGACAGTGATGGAGAAGTTTTTGAGAAGGGAAAATGCAAATGCCGAACAGGGCCCTGGACAAAATTATGACACAGATGAAGGCCCTAGTATGAGTGGGGGACAAAAGAAAAAAGAAAAGACGGTGAGCTCGAGGCAACAAAGCTATTTTGACATTGCTCCCATTTTCAACCACATATCCGTGTGAGATGAGCTTCTCTAGCTTGACTGCGATAAAAGCTAAACACAGAGAGACTCCCAGCTGTTGAGCAAGACCTCCGTGTGTGTCTTTCTGCCATTCCTGCCAGGATATCTATGTTGTGTTCATCGAAACAGGTCCAGGTTTCACACTGAGTGCACAGATACATTTAAAAAGATATTAACTATATGTATTACTGTGTTAGAGTGTCATTTTGGTTGGTGGTGTGCCCCAGAATTTTGTAAATGTAAAAAATGTGCCGCGGCTCAAAAAAGGTTGAAAATCACTGCTCTAAGAGACAGAAGGATAAAAGAGCCATGCCAACATTCATTTCACATCAGATGGGATCTAGAGCTTTTCAGGTATTTAGACCCAGATCAAATCTAGGGCTCAGTAAATGTCATCATGGAAGATCTAAGACTGGAAAGTGCGTTCCACATGAGTTAGACAAAGGGCTCAATCTGTGATTGTACCCTCGCGTTTTGGGCTTCCTCACCATCGCCATCCATGGGAAGCTCGATCTTCACAATGTCTGAGGGATCCAGCTCTGACTTGGGAGAATCAGCACAGAAGCCATTCGAATCCTCTGGGATCTGAAGCAGAAGTGGGAACTACATGTCAGACATCTGAAAAAATAGTTTGTGCAAGCATGCGTATACATTGTCATATATAAACAGTAACAACTACAGGCCACGTTTGCAGGCTAAGCATGCATCCCACAAGACCTAATTTTGTGGACCCTAAATGCATCCAAGGGATCAAAACATAGGAAGCACAAAGGAGAATTTTTGATATACTTTAGGCCAAAATGTAAAGTAAACTAGAGTTGACATCTCCACAACCATAAATAATCAAAGGGAGCATAAAATGTGGCAAAAATGCTCCCCATGCCCTGCAAAAGGGCATTGGAAATATTTGGGAACAAAATTGGTTTGTTTTTTTGTGGAAGGGATGTAGCCCACTCCAGTGTCTCCTAAGGGGGCAATGTGCTGTAGACCCTAACTTCCCCAAAATCATCCCTTTTGATCAAGCCATTTATCAAATCAAAATGGAGAATATATATATATATATATATATATATATACACACACACACACACACACAGAGAGAGAGAGAGAGAGAGAGAGAGAGAGAGAGAGAGAGAGAGAGAGAGAGAGAGAGCTAGGTTGGTAGAAGCGGGAGCTCATGCCGTTCCCAGGATTCGAACCTGTGACCTTTTATTTATTTGTTTGTTTGTTTGTTTATTTATTTATTATTTCAATTTGTATACTGCTCTTCCTAATAGGCTCAGGGTGGTTTACAGCATATAAAACAGTTCATTAAATAAATATAGCAGTAAAACCATAACAATACGACAATAAGAACAATAAAGAATAACAACAGCTAGGATTTGTGGCTAGAGATTGAAAGCTTGCCAAAAGAGAGTTGTTTTACAGGCCTTCCGAAAGGGAGGTAACTCTCTAATTCAGGGCTGCCCAGGAAGTCGATCGCGGGACCGAAGGAGGTCGATTGCAGCTGGATGGGGTGCTTCTCAGAGGGGGCGGGGCCAGGCCTCACCAAGCCCCGCCCCTTCCCCGGCTTCGGCACTCCCAGCAGCTGCTTCAGCCTTGAGGAGGGCAGGGCCAAGCCAGCCTGGTGCAAGCTATGCTGGGAGCTCCAGGGCAGAGGGGGGAGGGGGAGGGGCTTGGCATGGCCTGGCTCCGCCCCCTCTGGCTTCTGCTCTACCAGCAGCTTCTCCAGGTTTGAGGAGGGCAGGGCCAAGCCAGCCTTGTGCTAGCTATGCCACCACTGGCTTGGCATTGCCATCCTCAAGCCTGGAGAAGCTGTGAGAGCTCCAAAGCCAGAGGGGAGGGGGCGGGGCTTGCTGTGGCCTGGCTCCGCCCCCTCTGGCTTTTGCTCTACCAGCAGCTTCTCCAGGCTTGAGGATGGCAGTGCCAAGCCAGTGGTGGCATAGCTAGCACAAGGCTGGCTTGGCACTGCCACCCTCAAGCCTGGAGAAGCTGCTGGTAGAGCTGAAGCCACAGGGGGCGGAGCCAGGCCGCACCAAGCCCCACCCTTCCCCTCTCCAGCCTTGAGGAGGTAGGTAGATCTTTCTGACTTGGTTTTATTATAAGTAGCTCGCATGCTGAAAAAGTGTGGGCACCCCTGCTCTAATTAAACGAACTTCAGCCGGCAAGCTCAGCAGCTCAGCGGTTTAACCCGCTGCATCACCTTATATAGCGGTATAGACCCAGCCTCAGAATCTCCAGGTTCTCCAGTGCAATTATATGATCCGCTTCCAATGGAAGTTGGACAACAAGTTGTGCTCTCTCAGGAAAAAAAATGGATTTGCAATTTTTTTACTTTCATGGACGTCCTGTACCCCTAATTACAACAAATTTAACGTTAAAAATCAATTGATCCACCCAAAGCTGTGGATGAGAATTCATGTCCTGACCTTCTCTTCTACTCTCTCTGCTCCTTGGGGCCTCCAAAGGAAATCCTCCGCAATGGCCACCGCCTGGCTGCCGCTCTGGGGGCCTCGCTCCCTGACCCAGGACTGCATCTCTAAAGGCAGGATCATGAGGAACTGCTCCAGGATCACCAGCTCCAGGATCCGCTCCTTGGTGTACTTTTCCGGATCCAGCCACTGGCGGCAAAGTTTCCCGAGTTGGCAGAAGGCTTTCCGGGGCCCGTCGGCCTCCCGGTAGCAGAACTGGCGGAAACGCTGGCACCGCATCTCCATATTGAGAGCGTCCATATTCTGAACCTCTCCCTTCACTTCCACCGACGAGTCCAGACCCTTGTTGTCTTCAATAGCTTCATGGCCACCAAAGCCCAGGACAGTTTCAGCCCTGGGTTTTGCACCAGGGAGATGCCAGTTGGCGTCAGTAACTCCATGCATTTGCCTCCTATTCTCTTCCACCCGGAGTTGAGGATGCTGGGAGCTTCTCCATTCCAAAAATGGTGGCGATGTAGTCCTCGTCCTCTGGAATTCCTCCCCTTCGTCTTCCCAAAACTGTGGCAACTTCTCTTCTGGTTCCTCCTTAATCTGAGGCGTGGCAACCTTGGTTAGAAACCTGCCGATTGTTTCAACTTGGATGACATGAAGGTCTTTTCCAGTTGCTGTCAATCGTTCCCCTGATGTGAGTCTTGGGGAGTCCCACTCCTCCATATTCCTTCCTTTCAACAGCTTCTGAACAAGAAAAGAGTATTGAAATCATATATTAAGTAACTAGCTGTATCCGCCACGTGTTGCTGTGGCCAACCATCACTCCCTCTTCCTTCCTTCCTTCCTTCCTTCCTTCCTTCCTTCCTTCCTTCCTTCCTTCCTTCCTTCCTTCCTTCCTTCCTTCCTTCCTTCCTTCCTTCCTCTTTCTTTCCCTCCTTCCTTTTTTCTTTCTTTCTCTCCTCTTCTCTTCCTCTCCCCCCTCCCCGGGCCACCTACCTCTATCTCTATCTAATCTATTGTGTGTTTTGTTTGCCAGGGGGAGTTGGGTTTGCACAAGCGCTGTGGTGTCTTTTCGCTTTTTTGGCTTTTTACGTCCCTTCTGCTATGTTTTTAGTGTTTTTATGAGTGATGATCACTCATTGGCGTGAGAGGTGTATTGTGTCCAAATTTGGTGTCAATTCTTTCAAAGATAAATCATTCAGAGCCAGGCTGGAACTATAAAAGTCCTTTTATTAGTTAAAGAAAGCAAAGCATTCTACCGGAGTTTTCTAACAGCCTGCAGTCTCAAATCACATCCATCATGGCGACTGGAGCGTTTCCTTATCTACAAATGTTTACATTCCAAAGGTTGAACATACGGGAACTTTGCTTTGTCATACACATGAACTTTTCTTCTCCAGTTAACCCTGTAATGGCCTAATCAAACACAGCTTAGAAAATAGACACATTTTACAGAAAACATTTTAAACTCATCTCTGTCATACATTCTTAGCACTGACAAATTCTTCCCGTGGTTTTTGAGTTATGTTAATCCCACAAACGAACATTACATTATTTATATAGATAGATTGGTGAGTCACACTGAAGAAATGTTCCTGTTCTGACTTAGATACACATGCAACTTAAGAACAAACCAACTGAACCGATCTTGTTCACAACTTGGGGTCTGCCTATATTGCTTATATTGTTGTTGTCGTTGTTGTTGCTTTGGCCCAATTTAGTGATCTTGAAAATAAAGTAATGAGAAAGTGTTGGTTTCTAATATATGTAATTTCTTTATGCTTGTGGGTAGACAGTACTTCTTGTTGTTTCTTTGTCAGTGTTGATGTGGAGATTGCCTGGCTTGCCTGCTCTGGAACATGCAACATATTATTGTCCTTCTTTAGGGGTCTCTTTCAAATCTATAATATTATATCTGTCATATACATGTGTGTGTGTGTGTGAATCATATATATGCATCTATATCTACGGCTGGATGGCTCTTTGTCAGGAGGAGTTTGAGTATGTTTTCTTGCCCTGGTGAAGGGAGTTGGACTGGATGGCCTTAAGGCTGCATTTCTCAACCAGGGGGTCGGGAGGGGTCATGAGGGGTTGTCAGAAGGGTCACCAAAGACCACCAGAAAACACAGTATTTTCTGTTGGTCGTGGGTGTTCTCTGTGGAAAGTTTGGCCCAATTCTGTTGTTGGTGGGGTTCAGAATGCTCTTTGATTGTAAGTATTCGTGCCAAGTTTGGTCCTGATCCATCATTGTTTGAGTCCGCTCTGCTGTCTGGATGTAGGTGAACGACAACTCCCAAACTCAAGGTCAATGCCCACCAAACCCTTCCACAATTTTCTGTTGGTTGTGGGAGTCCTATGTGCCAAGTTTGGTTAAATTCAATCATTGGTGGGGTTCAGAATGCTCTTTGATTGTAGGTGAACTATAAATCCCAGCAGCTACAACTCCCAAATGACAACATCCATTTTTTGAGTGATGGTCACTCCTTGGGTTGGTAGGTGTCTTGTGGCCACATTTGGTGGCATTTCGCCTAGTGGTTTTTGAGTTATGTTAATCCCACAAACGAACATTACATTTCTATTTATATAGATTGAGGAAAGCAAATCTGTTTCAAGGATTGACATCTGTCACTGTTCTCACTTGCTCCTGGGCTTTTGCAAAAGACAGAGCCAGTGTCTTGGCAATGAAAATATTTAAAGAACAGATTAGGCCCCTACCACACACCTGTATAAAATCCCACATTTTCTGCTTTGAACTGGAATATATGGCAGTGTGGACTCAGATAACATTAGGCCCTATATCCCAGAATATCAAGGCAGGAAATCCCACGATATCTGCTTTGAATTGGGTTAGAATCATAAAATCATAGAGTTGGAAGAGACCTTGTGGGCCATCCAGTCCAACCCACTGACAAAGAAGAGGAAAATCCCATTCAAAGCACCCCCGACAGATGGCCATCCAGCCTCTGTTTAAAAGTCTCCAAAGAAGGAGCCTCCACCACACTCCAGGGCAGAGAGTTCCAATGCTGAACAGCTCTCACAGGCCACACTCAGATATTGTGCCTTGATATTCTGGGAAACAGGGCTGTGTGGAAGGGCCCTGAATTATCTCAGTCCACACTGCCATATATTCCAGTTCAAATCAGATATTATGGGATTTCCTGCCTTGATATTATGGGTTATACGGCTGTGTGGAAGAGCCCCCAGTTCAAAGCAAATAATGTGGGATTTTCTGTCATGTTATTCTGGAGGTCCTTCCACACAGCCCTATATCCCAGAATATCATGGCAGAAAATTTCAGGTCTTTATTTAATACTGATGATTTGGACTCAGATAACCCAGTTCAAATCAGATATTGCCTTGATATTCTGGGAAAACAAACAAAGATATTTCAGCTGTGTTTTATCATTACATTATGAATGAACTAGGACCCCTCCGTTATATGGCTGTGTAGTGCTAGTCTTTTGTGTGACATAATAAAGTATGACCTTTGCAAGCGATATGTTCCTGAAATTACTGGGGAAACAAGATACTGACTCTAGGCATTTTCTTAGTACTCCAGGGTGACTCTATGGTAACTTCCAGTAGAAGCATACGATAGGGCAGACAGAGGCCCCTTCTACACTGCCATATACACCCAGGTTATCAAAGCAGATTATCCACATTATCTGCTTTAAACTGGACTAAATGAGTCTACACTGCCATATAATCCACTCCAAAGTGGATAATTTGGATTTCATATAGCAGCGCAGAAGGGCACTGAGCTTTCCGAACAGTTCATATTGGTGACACACTTTGTAGATCTGAATTATTTCGCGGCACAGTCGTTCGGTTTTACTCGCAAACCCCTTGCAAAATACACAGACATAAGTGCTGGTTTTGACCTATAAAGCCCTATACGGTTCTGGCTCTGCTTACTTGTCCAAACGTATCTCCCCTTATGTCCCATCTCGAAATTTACGATCTTCTGGGAAGGCCCTGCTCTCGACCCCACCTTCGTCGCAAATACGTTTGGTGGGGACGAGGGACAGGGCCTTCTGGGTGGTGGCCCCTCGCCTATGGAACTCACTCCCCAGCGAAGTTAGATCAACATCTTCCCTCCTTTCCTTTAGGAAAAAAGTTGATGATGTGGCTATGGGACCAGGCATTTGGTTAGATATTCAGGAACAGGTGGACAATAAAATGGTGACAATGTTATGAAAACGGACTGTGGACTGATTTCGGATGAACTTGTGATTGCAGAACTCGGACTATTTGTACTTTTTAATTGGTTTTTAATTTGAGTAATGTGTTATTTATTGTGTGATTGTTGTTTTTAATTATTGTATATGGGGGGCATCGAATGGCTGCCGGTTGTGAGCCACCCTGAGTCCCCCTTCGGAAGGGGTAGAGAAGGCCGGGATACAAATAATTGAAATAAATAAAATAAACTGTAGCAATGTTATCTCACAAAAACCTTCCATTCCCATATATATATACTGTGTGTGTGTGTGTGTGTGTGTGTGTGTGATTTATTGCTGATTTATATATATAGAAGACTCAGTGTGTGTGTATGTGTGTGATTTATTGCTGATTTCATGAAGACTTAGAGGTATCTTGTAAAATTTGTGTAACACACTCTGCAGGCAACACTCTAAGGGCCTTTTCACACAGTCCTATATCCCAGAATGTCAAGGCAGAAAATCCCACAATATCTGCTTTGAACTGGGTTATCTGAATCTACACCAGGAGTGAGCAACCCATGGCCCGCGGACCGGATACGGCCCGGCAGCCGATTCTGTCCGGCCCGGGGAGAAGGGCGTCGGGCGCGGGGCCAAGAGGAAGGGGTGCCGCTGCCGCCTTCCCATCGCGGGCTCTGTGAGACCTGTGTTGGCAGACAGGTAGAATGAGCGGGAGCTTTGGAGTGCCTGCCATTCCTGGAGGTGATCCGGGCCTGCAGCGGGAGCACTCGGACTTGATCGTCTTCCGGGTCGCCAGGGCAATTAGCCGCCTTCTTCTTGGCCTCCAGGTATGGCAGGCACTCCATAGCAGGGCGATCAGCTGGGGAACAGCTGGGGGCGAGAGCGGGCAGAGGCCTGCAGCCTCCGATCGCCTGCTGCTCTGCTCTCCTCTGCTGCGGCTGGGTCCACTTTGTCATCCTCTGGGCTGGGTCCATTGGGCCATTCCATCTTGGGATCCTTCCTCTCTTGAGGATGTCAGCCTCCATCTTGGTTCACACCTTGTCTTCTTGAATTTAATTTAATTTTAGTGGTTTTTATTATTATTTTATAATAATTTTATTATAATAATATAATAGCTAATTAATATATTAATAATATAATAATAGTTATATTAATATTTTCAATATATTATAATGTCTATATTAATGATGTATAATAGTAAACTATGTACACGGCACGCGTGGTGTTGTTTTAGGGGATGCCTGATGGCTGTTGTTGTTGTTATGGTGTTGTTCTGGCTGGGTGGGGTTGTTCTGGTGGGTGGGGTACTTTGTCTTTCTGTCTGCTGTGTTGATGTAGAGGTTGATGCTTGTGTGGGTGGGGTACTTTGGAAGTGAGTGGAGGTACTTGAAATCCCATTATCCATGGTGTGTCCTCCTCTGAACTGCAGTCGGATGGAGTGTGGGTCATGGGGGGCATTGTGTGCCAAGTTTGGTGTTTATTGGTCTTGGTTCTGGGCCACAGTGGTCTGTGGGGAATGATGGGTTTTGAAGTAGTACAAATCCCATTATCCATGGAGGTACTTCAAGTCCCATAATCCATGGACCACCCTCCTCCAAACTGTAGTAGAATGTAGCGTGGGTCATAGGGGCTCTGTGTGCCAAGGTAGGTTACTGTAAATTCAGGCCATACACAATGTCCCATGAGCTGAGGCCTAGTCAGGAACAGCAAGTTAATGAAGCCTTACTGTCAATTCAGGCCATACACAATGTCCAATGAGCTGAGGCGTAGTCGGGAGAATCAAGTTAATGAAGCCTTACTGTCAATTCAGAGCGTAAACAGCATTCCATTAAGTGAGGCCTAGTCAGGGAAATTAAGTTAATGAAGCCTTACTGTCAATTTTGGGCGTGGTCTGTGATTTGTAGGGGTGTAAATTTTCTGTGGGAAGTGAATTGGGTGTTTGTGTTTGTGCCCCAGCCCTTTGCCTTATCCTCCTCTGACAGTTTATTATGGGTCGGAATGTTCATGTTGGCTGGCCAGTACAGGAGTTATGCAAATCCGCCCTTATTGGCAGCCAATTATGTTGTCAGAATGTAGAGGCTGGGAGAGTCGTTGGCAGCCCCGGAGGATGCTGGGAAATGTAGTTTGTTTTACTCGTTGTTTTGGGGGCCTTTTAGGTTTTTTTGGGGGGGGGGAGTTTCTTTGCTACAAACGTACCTTGCTTGAGGCCTATTTCTGTTGGCAAGTTTGGTGTTTCTGCGTTGTAAGGTTTCTCTGTTTGGGACGGTCGTTCCATGACGGGAACCCCTTTATATAATAGATATAGTAAATAAATAAATAAATAAATAATGTAGATTAGAATGTAGTTCAGCCTTCAGGTGTGACCCTCCATAATATTTTTTGGCTCTCGTGTGGCCCCTTGGAAAAAAATAATTGCCCACCCGATCTACACTCTGCTCAAGTGGGATTTTCTGCCTTGATATTCTGGGATGTAGGGCTGTGTGGAAGGGCCCGAACTTTGCAAAGCTACAACTCCCAGGATTCCCTAACCTTGAGCCATGGCAATCCAAATAGGGCCAGATTCACCCTAAACTTGGCTGGATTTGTTCTAGTACTGAGCTTTGGGGAGGGGAGGGGGGCTTCTTATTGAACCCTGATGTAATTCCCCCTCCAAACCTGCCCTTGACTTACCTCCCCTTTGGTTGCCTTTGCCAGGTTGCAGCTTTGGAGGAGGATAAGGGGGGCACCCAAGGCCAGCCAGACCTCTCTCCAGGAGAAAGAGAAGGGGAAAGTGGGGCAGGGAAGGGGCTGCCCTCCATGTGTTGCTGCAGAGGCTCCTGCTTGTCTAGGAGAGAGAAAGAGACTCTGTGCCTTTAACCCTTTTGGGTTTCAGAAGAGATGGAAAGGTGGGAGAAAGCAGGAAAGGCTTGGAAAGGGCAGGCTCTGAGCTGCTGCATTGCTTTTCAACAGCTTTGCAATGCATGTTTTCATTTCAGTGGAATGGTATATTATTCAAGATTCCTGGGTTTAATTTCAGTTTAATCATCTTCCCTTATCAGGACTCGGGGAAGGAAAAGAAGGTGGAAGGAGAAAGAAAGAAAGAAAGAAAGAAAGACAGAGGAAATAAAGGAGGGAGAGGGAGAGGAAGAAAAGAAGAACGAACTATGGAAAAGGAAGAAAAGCAGGAGAGAGACAAGGGGAAATGAAAGAAGGACATGGGGAGGAAAGGAGAGGGTGGGGAAAAGAAAGGAAAGGGAGTGAGGAAAAAGTAAAATAATGAAGGGAAAAGAAGAAAAAGAAGGTGAGAGAGAGGAAAGTGGAAAGAAAGGGAAGAGAAGGAAAGGAAGACTTGGGGGGGGGAGAATAGAAGAGGAAGGAAGGAAGGAAGAGGGAGAATGGAGGAAAGAAGGAAGGGGAGAGAGGGAGGGAAAAGGAAGAGAAGGAAAGGGTGAAGGGGAGAAAGGAGGGAAGAGGGAGAATGGAGGAAAGAAGGAAGGGGAGAGAGGGAGGGAAAAAGAGAGCCAGATGCAATCCTGAAAAGAACCACACCTGGCTCTCGAGCCATAGGTTCCCTGCCCCTGGTCTAGGAGTTGCGGGAAGATTATCCACATGGACAAAAAAATACCATTTTAAATATCTCTAAAAGCACTGGGAATGTGGCGCAGCTGGCTGGGAGTCAGTTGCATAAGATCTCTACTGACCAGAAGGTCATGAGTTCGAGGCCTGCCCGGGTTGGGGTGAGCTCTCGACCAATTTGTGTAGCTCGATGTCGATCTTTGCAACCCGAAAGACAGTTGCATCTGTCAAGTAGGAAATTTAGGTACCACTTTGTGGGGAGATTTAATTTAACTGATTTCTGGAATGTTAAATTGTCTCTATGTCTGTCTATATATAAGAACATAAGAACATAAGAAGAGCCATGCTGAATCGGGCCTCAGCCCATCTAGTCCAGCATTCTGTGTCACACAGTGGCCCACCAGTTGTACACGGGGATCTCTAGCAGAAAGGAGGGCAAAACCCTCACCTGCTCCCGACCCCCACAACCAGTACCCGGGAAATCCTGCCTGCCTCCATCAACACAGAGGTGGCACTTGGATGTCCGTTTCAGTAGCTACTGATTCCCTTGGTATCCATGAATCTGTCTAATCCTGCCTTGAAGCTGTCCAGGCTGACCGCTGTCACAACCTCCTCTGGAAGTGAGTTCCATAACCCAATGACCCTCTGGGTGAAGAAATATTTCCCTTTATTAGTCCTAACTTTCCTACCTTGGAGCTTTAGGGAGTGCCCCCTAGTCCTAGTGTTGGGTGACAGAGAAAATATTTTTTCTTTATTCACCTTTTCTATCCCATGCATGATTTTATACACTTCAATCAAGTCGCCTCTTAAACGCCGTCTTTCAAGGCTGAAAAGACCAAGGCGTTGCAACCTGGTTTCATAAGGGAGCTGCTCCATCCCTTGGATCATTCTTGTTGCCCTTTTCTGTACCTTTTCCAGTTCCGTTATATCCTTCTTGAGGTGCGGTGACCAGAATTGTACACAGTACTCCAGATGTGTCCTCACCATAGATTTGTAGAGAGGCAATACAACATTTGACGACCTATTTTCGATTCCTTCCTGATCATGCCAAGCATAGAATTTGCTTTTTTACTGCTGCTGCGCACTGGGTTGACATCTTCATTGAGCTGTCCACCAAAACCCCAAGATCCCTTTCCTGGTTTGTCTCGGAAAGCTTTGACCCCATCAATTGGTAGGTGTAGTTGGGGTTCTTTGCCCCGATGTGCATGACTTTACACTTGTTTAGGTTAAAATGCATTTGCCACTTTGTTGCCCATTCACTCAATTTCGAGAGATCTTTCTGGAGCTCTTTACAGTCAGTTTCATTTTTAACTACCCTGAACAATTTAGTGTCGTCTGCAAACTTTGCTACCTCAGAATTTACTCCTACATCCAGGTCATTAATGAATAAATTAAAAAGTAACGGTGTGTTGTGTGTCTATGGCATTGAATGTTTGCCTGTATATGTGCATTGGGATCCGCCCTGAGTCCCCTGCGGGGCGAGAAGGGCGGAATACAAATGACGTAAGTAAATAAATATGTGAGTTGATCACATTGCACGTACGTATGTTCTGAACTAAGAAGAGTAAACTACTTGTTCTTTATTGTTCATCTGCATGGCATATTTTCTTTCTCTGGCATGGCAGTGTGTGGGCTGATCAGACGTGAACTACACGTAGTTTGTTTTACGTTACACCACATATTATTCAAGATACAGCTATGCAGAAAATAGCTTAGTCAAAATGGTCGTTTGAACCCAAAATATGCATGTGTAAAATAATCCATCAACCAGACTCCCAATTTCTTCAAACTTGTCTTCAATTTCTTCTTTTCGTAATCCATGTTAATTTTTCTGACAAGTGCTGGATGGTGGAAAACAAGAGATTATTTTGCTATGATGACCAAGTCTCTTCCTTACCCATCTCTCTGTTGGGATTTATAACTAAATAGGCGGCAACATAACCAAAAAAGGGCACTTTCCCTTAAACCTTAGTGAGCTGGAGCTAAAACTCGAGGTGTTCTTGTTCCCGTATTACGGTTTCTAATCATAATGCAATCTTCTTCCTTCCCATCCTACTTACTGTCTCGTCTCCTTAGCTTTTCCAGCCTGGCTTCTTCTTCTAATTCCCTGACAATTTTCCGCAAGGCATTTTGTGCGGGTGCCCGATTTATCTCTCCTCTCCATGCTGTCGATTTAATACGGCCTGGAAACCTATTTCAATCAGCTTGTCTTTATAACACATCATGGGATTTGATCTTCTTCCAGATGATTATTTTAAAATAGAAGCTCCATTTATATGCAAATCCCGCTTTTCTTTAATGCTTCTGTAAACCTATTCCTTTCCCCCCCTTTGCTACAGAATTTGCAGTGTGGGGTTTTCATAAAATTCATTCCCACTCCTCATACACATACAAGTTGGAAGAAACCACAAGGGCCATCCAGTCAACCCCATTGTGTTATGCAGGAACACACAACCTAAGCCCCCCCGCCCCCACTCCCAACAGATGGCCATCCAGCCTCTGTTTCAAAGCCTCCAAAGAAGGAGCCTCTACCACACTCCGGGGCAGAGAGTTCCACTACTGAACAGCTCTCACAGTCAGGAAGTTCTTCCTTATGATCAGGTGGAATCTCCTTTCCTGTTGTTTGAAGCCATTGTTCCGTGTCGTCTCCAGGGCAGGCCCGGATTACCCATAAGGCCACCCTAGGCCATGGCCTAGGGGCACAAGCCGAAAGGGGCGCAGTTCAGGGACCAAAAAAAATGTTGCAACAAAACCGCAATGCGCGGCACGGAGAGGACTCTCTCGGGAGAGGGCGGGGGGAGAGCGCTGCGAGGGGGTAGGGGAGGAGGGAATGGCACCCCCCCTCGCCATCGCCCCCACCCCCTTGTCAAGGAAGGAGGGGCGCGGGAGGCGGGGCGGAGGAAGCCCCGGGGCCGCTGGCGGGCATGCACGGCACCCAGGAACATGGCGGAGGCGAAGCCACGGCGCTCGCGCCCTCCCTCTTGCTGCGCATGCCCGGCAGCGGCCCCAGGGGCGGGGCTTCACTCAGCCTCTTCTCCTCACACCGCACCCTACTTCCTTGATTCAAGGAGGAGGAAGGGAAGGAGCCCCGACCCCAGGGCCGCTTCTGGGCATGCGCGGTAGGAGGGCGCGAGCACTGCGGCCTCTGCCTCCGCCATGTTCCTGGGTGCCGCAGCCGCCACGGGGGCTTCCCTTCCTTCCTCCTCCTCCAAGGAGGAGGAAGGAAGGGAAGCCCCCGGGGCCGCTGCTGCGCGGAATCCAAGAACATGGCAGAGGAGGCCGTGGCACTCGCACCCTCCCTCCTGCCGTGCATGCCTCGGAGGAAGAGGCGGACGGAAGCCCATCCCCTGGGGCCGCTTCCGGGCATGCACGATGGGAGGGAGGGCGCGAGCGCCACGGCCTCTGCCTCCACCATGTTCCTGGGTGCCGCAGCGGCCCCGGGGGCTTCCTTCCCTTCCTCCTCCGAGAAGGACAGGAAGCCCCCAGGGCCGCTGCCGCACATGTGTGGTACCCAGGAACATGGCGGAGGAGGGCACGGCGCTCACGCCCTCCCTCCGGGGCCTCCAAAGTGTGGCCTAGGGTGCCAAAAGGGCTTAATCCGGGCCTGCTCCAGGGCATCAGAAAACAAGCTTGCTCCCTCCTCCCAATGACTTCCCCTCACATCTTGATACATGGCCCTCATCATGTCTCCTCTCAGCCTTCTCTTCTTCAGGCTAAACATGCATAGCTCTTTAAGCCGCTCCTCATAGGGCTTGTTCTACAGACCTTGAACACTTTAGTCGCGCTCCTCTGGACACATTTCAGCTTGTCAACATCTCCCTTCAATTGCGGTGCCCAGAATTGGACAATGTATTCCAAGTGTGGTCTGCCCAAGGCAAAATACACAGTTGCATGACTTCCCTGGATCTTCCTAATATTCAGATGGAATATTCTTCCTAATGTTCAGAAGGAATATCTTTTTCTGCAATTGGAATCCATTGCTCCATGCCCTAGCCTCCACAGTCTCACATATAAGTCAAATATTTAAACATGGCTGTCATGTCCCCGCTCAGCCTTCTTTTCTCTGAGCTAAACGTAAGCTTTAAGTTGCTCTTCATAGGGCATGGTATCCAGACCTTTGATCATTTTAGTCGCACTTTCGCTGGACACATTCCAGCTTGTTAATATCGCTCTTGAATAGTGATGACCAAAACTGGACACAATATTATTCCAGGTGAGGTCTGACCAAAGCAGAAAAGACTGGGACTATGACTTCCCTCAATCTAGACCAGCGTTTCTCAACCGGGTGGGTTGTGAGGGGGTTTCAGAGGGACGCCAAAGACCATCAGAAAACACATATTTCTGATGGTCTTGGGAACCCCTTTGGCAAAGAAGACTGAAGATCTCTCCGCCTGTTCTCTTCCTTTTTGGAAATAGATGGCAAATCCTCCCACCAAAAAGCCCTCCTCCGCTGTGGTTGGCCAGCCTCTCATCCAGGGGGAGGGCTGTTTCTGAGACTCCAAGTGGGGAGAGCAGGCGTGCTCAGTGCATGTCAGCGTGGTGCGCATGTGTGGGCGAGGGCGCGTGTGCGAAGCTGGAGGGAGTCCCTTCAAGCCATTGGGTTTCTGTTTGGGAAGTTTGGCCCAATTCTATCATCGGTGGAATTCGGAATGCTCTTTGATTGTAGGTGAACTATAAATCCCAGCAACTACAAATCCCAAGTGTCAAGGTCTATTTTCCCCAAATTCCACCAGTGTTCACATTTGGGCATATTGAGTATTCGTGCCAAGTTTGGTCCAGATCCAACATTGTTTGAGTCCACAGTTCTCTCTGGATGTAGGTGAACTACAACTCCCAAACTCAACATCAATGCCCACCAAACTCTTCCAGTATTTTCTGTTGATCATAGTTCTATGTGCCAAGTTGGTTCAATTCCATCATTGGTGGAGTTCAGGATGCTCTTTGATTGTAGGCGAACTATACATCCCAGCAACTACAACTCCCACATGACAAAATCAATCCTTCCCAACCCCTCCAGGATTCAAAGTTGGGCGTATTGGATATCTGTGCCAAAATTGGTCCAGTGAATGAAAATACATCCTGCATATCGGATATTTAGTACAATTCATAACAGTAGCAAAATTACAGTTATGAAGTAGCAACGAATATAATGTTATGTTTGGGGGTCACGACAACCTGAGGAACTGTATTAAGGGGTCCCAGCATTGGGAAGGTTGAGAAACACTGATCTAGACAATACACTCATTTTGATGCAGCACAGAATCACATCACATTGGATTTTTTTAGCTGCCTACTTATTGTTTGTATGTTCTGGTATGTAGCTTCCTATACTTGCTCTTCATTTTCTGAGAAGTTATGGGAGGAGCTGCAGACCACACGATCCATTCGGAGACAAACACAGTGCACAGACTTCTTTATACTTTGGGACTGCTCAGATCGTAGACTTGAAAAGACTTGCCTGCTGTTTATTGTAGGGGGATGTTCTGGCCTATGTTTGAGAGACTAACTCAAACATATCCGTAACTGACTGATAAGTTGTGTACCTGTGTATGCTGAACACATGAAGGTTGTGAGTAAACCAAACATGTTATTTTGACCAAAGTCTACTTTATTTTGTCACTTGAGTGCTTAATATAAAACAAGTTGTTTTATGGGAAAGTAGATATATTTTTGGGCACTGAAAAACATTTCTGAAGAACTGCTATTTTTATGCACTGGTATATTCTCTTTTTTCCCAACAGATCGGAGATACGGTTATTCAGTCTAACAACTGAAGCCAATTGCCTTGCATAATTACATTTGGTTGTATACTACTTAAGATTCTACTCTGGCCCTTCTCTAAAAGGTTATGATCTCTAAAAGGTCATGCTTTCCAAAAATTTCATACGTACTGTTGTCAAGTAGAGTGCAGTAGAGTCTCGCTCATCCAACCTTTGCTTATCCAACGCACTCTAGGGTGGGAGACAAAAGGGAACCCTTGTCTCTTTTGGTGCTAAATTCGTAAATACAGGAATTATTACATAACTTTACTGTTATGTAATAATTCCTGTATTTACGAAAAAAGTGGATTATCAGGAAGAATGAGTTGGAGAGAAAGGTTGTCAAAAGACAAAACGAGGGGGTGGACATCTAAGACCAGCAAGAAAAAAAAGCAAAAAGATGGCAGAGAGATGGCTAGACAACCCAAGGAACTATCTGCCCATTTTCCTACACTCTCGCGCATGCATTCATTTATTTAGAAAACTTCAAATGAATCCTTACTTTCAAAAATACCTCCATTCAAGAAAACCTACTTTGCTGTTATGTGCCTTCAAGTCATTTCTGACGTATGGCGGCCCTATCATGGCGTTTTCTGGAGCTCAGAGTATGTGACTTGGCAGTTTTGTTTTGTTTTTAATTGTGTCAGGCAGGGCCGTAGCCAGGATTGTTTCAGGGGGTGAGTTTGTTTCGGGGGCAGAGACTGGGTGGAAGAGGGTCTACCCTAGCAAACCTTTTGTATTGTTATCCCAATAACCCCATTAATGTGGGATATAATGAGCATGCTGATCAGATCATGATATGAATAAACATAACAGTTTAAATAATGTACCAGTAAGGCCTTTTCGCAGACCACCCTGAGAATTTCGGGGGGGCTGAAGCCTTAGCCCCCCTGGCTACATGCCTGGTGTTATGAGTGACTTGAGAAACTGCAAGTCGTTTCTGATGTGAGAGAATTGGCCGTCTGCAGAAATGTCGCCTAGCCCTTGGGGATGTCCGGATGTGTTACCATCCTGTGGGATGCTTCTCTCATGCCCTCACATGGGAAGCTGGAGCTGACAGACAGGAGCTCACCTCGTCTTGTGGATTCGGACAGCTGACCTTCATTAAGCGAACACTTGTCGGGACCACCTTCCATCTGGATAACTATGTCCTCTATGTGAAAAAGCATCCAAATCTAGAGTAAGACTCCACAGTCAATTTCGGAAACACCGTCAGGACTCTACCCTTAATACACTTTATTTATATTCCGCTCTTCTCACCCCAAAGGGGACTCAGAGCAGATTACAGGTACATATACTTAGCAGACAATCCCTGCCGTTTCCACATACACAATATATAGACGAACAGAGACAAACTCTGGCCACCAGGGGGAGCTGACGCACTCATCTCTCAACGTTCCCAGCTTCCCTTGTTGTTCCTTCCGCATTCCTCAGCGTTCCTGGAGTTCTTTAATGGCCTCATAATTCAGTCAAAATTTGCCTCCCCTCTTAATGTGGTACCCTTATCTCCTACTTCAGTGTTTCCCAACAGCTGTTCCGCGGCACACTAGTGTGCCGTGAACGATCACCTGGTGTGCCGTGGAAAAACCTCTTCCCCCTCTCTTCCCCCCCCCCTCCTGCCGAACTCCTGCTGCTGCTTGGGGGAGGAGGAGGAAGGTCCGGGCGGCGGCGAAGAAGAAAGGGCCGGGGCGCCGCCTCCTTCAGCTGTTTCCCCAGCCAGCCAGCCTCCAATCGAGGGAGGGCGGGGAATGGAAGCCGAAGTGCGCTTGTCTGGGCGCATGTGCACTAGGTCCCGGGGGTGGCAGACGCATTCACCTTCCTCCTGTGGCGGTGAAGGAGCCAGCTGCTTCCGGGGGCACCCCGGCTCGGCCCTGCTGCGATGTTGTGTTCATCGAAACAGGCCCAGGTTTCACACTGAGTGTATAAATACATTTAAAAACATATTAACTATATGTATTACTGTGTTAAGAGTGTCATTTTGATTGGTGGTATGCCCCAGGATTTTGTAAATGTAAAAAATGTGCCGCGGCTCAAAAAAGGTTGGGAAACACTGTCCTACTTGACAGATGCAACTGTCTTTTGGGCTTCAAAGGTGGACAGCAGGCTACACTTAAAGGTCGAGCACCCACCTTGACCCAGGCAGGCCTCGAACTCATGACCTACTGGTCAGAGAGATCTTATGAAGCTGACACTTAGCCAACTGCGCCACATACCCTTGGAAGACAATCATGCTTGGCTAAGAGTGATAGTCTATATGATGGACAACTTAATGTTCGGCAAGACTGAACTGGGAAGCAAGCATTTCCCACCCTGCTAGAATGACTGTGGTTCCTTTCTGGTGTGGGTTACTTGGTGCTGCACCAGGTGAGAACTGAGTGCAAAGCATTTCGCACACTTCTGGCATTTGTATGGCTTCTCTCCTGTGTGGAGTTTCTGGTGGCCAGCCAATGAGGAATAAGCAGCAAAACTTCTCCCACACTCCTCACATTTATAGGGTTTCTCTCCTGTGTGGACTCTCTGGTGGATCACAAGCTGCGAGCTGCGAGAAAAACACTTCTCGCAGTCCTGGCACTTCCAGGGCTTCTCTCCCGTGTGGACCCGGCGGTGCGTCACGAGGGCCGACTTATGCACAAAGCTGTTTCCACACTCCTCGCACCTGAAGGGTTTCTCTCCCGTGTGCAGCCTTTGGTGCCTCAGCAGTGGTGCGCTGAGAGCAAACCGCTTGCCGCATTCATGGCATTCGTAAGGTTTATCCCCTGTGTGGGTTCTCTGGTGATACACAAGGAGGGAATTCAGAATGAAACATTTCCCACATTCCTGGCATTCGTAGGGTTTCTCGCCTGTGTGGAGAGAAGAGTGGTGCATGAGGATGGATTTCCGAGCAAACTTTTTCCCACATTCCTGGCATTCGTAGGGTTTCTCTCCGGTGTGGACTCTCTCATGCCTCACAAGTTCGGCCTTGGAAGCAAAATCTTTCCCACATTCCTGGCATTTGAACGGTTTCTCTCCCGTATGGAGCCTCTGATGTGTCACAAGGTACGCCTTGTAAGCAAAACCTTTCCCACATTCCTGGCACTTATACGGTTTCTCTCCCGTGTGGGTTCTCTGGTGAGTCGCGAGGTTGGAGCTATAAACAAAACGTTTCCCACACTCCTTGCACAGGTACGGTTTCTCCCCACTGTGGCCTCTCAGGTGCCTCACCAGTTCCGTCTTGGACGCAAAACATTTCGTACACTCCTGGCACGCGTAGGGCTTCTCTCCTGTGTGGACTCTCCGGTGCCTCACGAGATCAGACCCAGAAATGAAACCTTTGCCACACTCTTCGCATTTGTACGGTTTCTCTCCGGTGTGGACTCTTTGGTGTATCAGGAGGTCGGCCTTGGAAACAAACCATTTCTCACAATCCTGGCATTTGTATGGTTTCTCCCCCGCATGGATTCGCTGGTGTATCACAAGGTAGGACTTGGAAGAAAACCATTTCTCACAAGTGTCGCACTTGTACGGTTTCTCTCCTGTGTGGACTCGCTGATGGGTCGCAAGGTCTCCCTTGGAAGCAAAGCATTTCTCACAGTTCTGGCACGGAAAGGGTTTCTCCCCTGTGTGGACTCGCTCGTGTCTGATAAGGTAAGCTTTACGAGCAAAACATTTCCCACATGTCTGACACTTCAGTGGCTCTTTTCCACTTTGGAATCTCCCATCTCTTGAAAGGTGCGAACTACCAGCGAAATATTTCCCAGGGTCTTCAAATTGAGATTGTTTCTTCTCATTGTGGACACTGCTGCGAACCAAAAGAGCCATCTTTTGGGCAAGGTGTTTCCCCAAAAGGATGGAGTTGTAAGTACTCCTCCTGCTATAATGTTCTTCCGCCAGGTGGGTTCGCCAGTGTCTTGCAAGATCCAATCGGTGCTTGAAACACTTCTCACACTTGGGACAGGGGTATGTTTGGCTGCAGGTATCTGCAAGACACAGGATGGATACAGGAGAGAGGGAAGGAAACAGTGTTAAATTATGCAAGAGTGTAGAAGTCTAGAAATTTTACTCAAAAAAATTGGCCCCCAAAACCTGGACAGATTTATCCATAGGGTGTTTTTTTTGTTTTTGTTTTCCGTGTCAGGAACAACTTGCAGTCGCTTCTGGTGTGAGAGAATTGGCCGTCTGCAAGGACGTTGCCCAGATGTTTTGATGTTTGACCATCCTTATGAGAGGCTTCTCTCATGTCCCCAGATGAGGAGCTGGAGCTGACAGAAGGAGTTCACCCGTGCTCTCCCCAGATTCGAACCTCTGACCTGTCAGTCTTCAGTCCTGCCGGCACAAGGGTTTAACCTACTGCACCACCATAGGTCAGCTCCTATCCATAGGTCAATCTAAGCCAGTGGTTCTCAACCTGTGGGTCCCCAGGTGTTTTGGCCTACAGCTCCCAGAAATCCCAGTTAGTTTACCAGCTGTTGGGATAACTGGGAGTTGAAGGCCAAAACGTATGGGGACCCACAGGTTGAGAACGACTGGATTAATCCATAGGTCAATCTAAGTATTTCATCTTCACTATTGGCAAGAAAAGGAACCACCCCCCTCTCTGAGTGGTGGAAGGGGAAAACAGACCAGGGCTGCCCAGGAAGTCGATCGCAATCGACCAGTCGATCCCGGGACCCAAGGAGGTCGATCCCAGTTGAATGGGGTGCTTCTCAGAGGGGGGTGGAGCCAGGCCGTGCCAAGCCCCACCCCCTCCAGCCTTGAGGAGGGCAGGGCCAAGACAGCCTTATGCTAGATATCTCACCACTGGCTTGGCATTGCCACCCTCGAGCCTGGAGAAGCTGCTGGGAGCTCCAAAGCCAGAAGGGAGGGGAGGGCTTGAGGGGCTCACCAGCAGCTTCTCCAGGCTTGAGGATGGCAGTGCCAGCCAGCCTTGTGCTAGCTATGCCACTACTGGCTTGGCATTGCCATCCTCAAGCCTGGAGAAGCTGCTGGGAGCTCCAAAGCCAGGGGGAGGGGGAGGGGGCGGGGCTTAGTGCGGCCTGGTTCCACCCCCTCTGACTTTTGCTCTACCAGCAGCTTCTCCAGGCTTGAGGAGGGCAGGGCCAAGCCAGCCTTGTGCTAGCTATGCCACCACTGGCTTGGCATTGCCATCCTCAAGCCTGGAGAAGCTGCTGGGAGCTCCAAAGCCAGAGGGGAGGGGGAGGGGCTTGGCGCGGCCTGGCTCCACCCCTATGGCTTCAGCTCTAGGGGCGGAGCCAGGCCGCACCAAGCCCCGCCCCTCCCCTCCCCAGCCTTGAGGAGGTAGGTAGATCTTTCTGACTTGGTTTTATTATAAGTAGCTTGCATGCTGAAAAAGTGTGGGCACCCCTGACATAGACCATCCCAGGGGAACCTTAATGAAACCAGTATTTAAAAAACCATAAAATGACAACAGTCTCCAAGAGAGCGGTAAAATCGAACAAATAAATATAAAATAAATAAATAAAAACAGGGTAATTCCAGACAAGAAACAATCAAGACCAGCTAATCACTTCCTAACAAAGGATTCCCCCAGGCAGTAAGCAGCCAGACCTTGAAGCTGCAAGACCATTAAATTATTATTATTATTATTAAATGCTAATCAAGGTGGCCAATTGCAACATTCATACCTTTTGTTCATATACTTTCGTCCTTGATTCAATCACCGGCATTTTCTAGCATTTTCCTAATGGATGCTAGAAAATTATTATTTTCATTTATTTTTAACTTCATTTCTACCCGAGTGGGGACTCAAGGTGACTTACAAATCTGGCAAAAATTCAATGTCACATAGGTAAGCAAGAAACACATCTCATAAAAATATAAACCATATAAGCAATTAAAACTCACACCAATCTATCAAACAGATTAAAATACCTCCCAGCTTTGAAGGCGGTGCATATTTATCTACTCACGATTTCTGTTTTCGATCTGCTAGGTTAGCAGGAGATGGACTGAAGGGCAGGAGCTCACCCTGACCCGGGCTTCTAACTGCCAACCCTCTGATTAGCAAGATTTACTGCAGCTGGCAGATAATCTGATGTACTAAAGCCCGGATAGTGATTCTTCCATTTTTCTCCCCTATTGACTTTTTTCCTGGTTCTTATTGTATACATAATATACAATATTGCATATTAAGATTTCAGGCAAACTGCAATCAATCCCTCTGCAGTCCTTTAATGTAGTGTTTCCCAACCAGTGTGCCGTGAGCGATCATCAGGTGTGCCGTGGGAAATTGGGACCTCCAATACCCTTTCTTCCCCCTCCTGCTGAACACTTTTTCTTCTCCACTCGGGCTCCCTCCTTCCCAGCCTTGCTCTGCTCGCTTTGCCTCCCTTTGCTCTGGGGCGAGTCTGCGCAGTAGCGCCCGCACGATTCACGTCTTCCTCCCTCCCCCTCCCCTCCTGAACACGCTCACGCTGCCCCCTCAGATCAAAAAGGCGTCAGAAGCGGCAGTGTAGAAGAAAAAGTTAAGTGTTCGGCAGGAGGGGGAAGGAAGGACGCGAAGGGGAAGGGGGAGGAAGAGGTCTCTGTCCAAAGCTGGCATGGGCCAACTTGGACCTTCCAGGTGTTTTGGGCTCCAACTCCCACCATTCCTAGCAGCCTCAGGCCCTTTTCCTCCCCCCCTCAGCCATTTCAGCAGGAAAGGGCCTCAGGCTGTTAGGAATGGTGGGAGTTGAAGTCCAAAGCACCCAGAGGGCCGAAGGTTTCCCATGCATGTTTTAGGGACCTTAAAGTGGTGAGGCTCCTTCCGACATTGTGATTCTGGATAGAAAACAACAACAATAACATAACATAACATTGTTTGAGTCCACAGTGCTCTCTGGGTGTAGGTGAACTACAACTTCCAAACTCAAGATCACTGCCCAAGCAAACCCTTTCAGTACTTTCTGTTGGTAATGAGAGTTCAATATGCCAAGTTTGGTTCAATTCCACTGTTGCAAGAGTTCAGGATGCTCTTTGATTGTGTGTTAACTATAAATCCCAGAAACTGTAACTCCCAAATGTCAAGGTCTATTTTCCCCAAACTCCATCCGTGTTCACATTTGGGCATATTGAGTATTCATGCCAAGTTTGGTCCTGATCCAACATTGTTTCAGTCCACAGTGCTCTCTGGATATAGGTGAACTACAACTCCAAAACCCAAGGTCAATGCCCACAAAACTCTTATAGCATTTTCTCTTGGTTATGGGAGTTCTGTGTGGGAAGTTTGTGTCTTTCTGCCATTCCTGCCAGGATATGTATGTTGTGTTCATCGGAACAGGTCCAGGTTTCACACTGAGTGTATAAATACATTTAAAAACGTATTAACTATATGTATTACTGTGTTAGAGTGTCATTTTGTGTCATTTTGGTTAGTGGTGTGCCCCAGGATTTTGTAAATGTAAAAAATGTGCTGCAGCTCAAAAAAGGTTGAAAAACACTGGTATACATAATATTATATATATATAATATTGCATATTAAGATTTCAGGCAAACTGCAATCAATCCCTCTGCAGTCCTTTAACGTATATAGCACTGCTCCAACAGTACTAGGCACTTGGATAGTTAAATGAAAATTCTTCTCAACTGATTTTTGTCTATTTCTGAGTCCCCACTGGGGAGATAGGGTGGGATAGAAATAAAGTCTCATTCATTCATTCCCCATACATTCTGCTTTCCACACACCATTCAATTCAGTGCATCACCTACTTTCTGGGGATTAGTGATTAGTGTCAGGGTTTGAATCCAGGATTCCCATGGATACTTAAATCTGGATTCTCAGGACCTCTTCCATATTTAATAGCATAACTACATGTCAAATGTTCCATAAAATGGCCCAATCAATGCTTTTCAGAATTTTATTAAAAATACTTTCAGTGTATGAATGGTTGAAGCACCGGGAATGTGGCGCAGCTGGCTAAGTGTTAGCTGCATAAGATCTCTCTGACCAGTAGGTCATGAGTTTAAGGGCTGCCCGGGTCGAGGTGGGTGCTCGACCTTAAGTGTAGCCTGCTGTCGACCTTTCAGCCCAAAAGACAGTTGCATTTGTCAAGTAGGAGATAAAGGTACCACATTAAAGTGGGGAGGCAAATTTTGACTGATATATGAGGCCTTTAAAGAACTCCAGGAATCGCTGAGGAATGCGGAAGGAACAACAAAGGGACGCTGGAAAACGCTGAGAGATTAGGAGTGCGTCAGCTCCCCCTGGTGGCCAGAAGTTTGCCTATATGTCGTATGTTCGTCTATGTCATACCCAGAAGATCACTGCGTTCAGAGGGGCTTAATCTACTTGAAGTCCCGGGCATGAAGTCTTGCAGGCTCTCTTCCACGAGACAGAGAGCATTTTCAGTAGCGGCACCTGTTCTGTGGACCGCCTGAGACACGAGCCTTGCAGGACCTCATGGCATTTTGCAGGTTCTGCAAGACCTGACTCTTCAGACAGGCGTTCGGAGTTTGATAGTGCTCGATCGCCGCCCACGATCCTGCCATTCCACCACTATCCTCTATGAACCAGTTCTGGTCATAAATTTTATGACTGTTTTAAGGGAATTTGTGTGTTTTTAATTATGTTTTATATGCTGTTTTTATGTGTCTACATGCTATTTTATATATGAACCGCCCTGAGCCTCGGGAAGGGCGGGTTATTAAATCGAAATGATAAATAAATAAATAAATATGTTGAACTGCAGGGATTGTCTGCAAGTATGTGTATTGTAATTTGCTCTGAGTCCCCTTCGGGGTGAGAAAAGCAGAATATAAATAAAGTAAATGAATAAATAAAGTAAATAAATAAATAAATAAAATCTGTAGATCAGGGGTCGGGAACCTTTTTGACCCAGAGAGCCATGAAAGCAAAATATTTGAAAATTTATTTCAGTGAGAGCCATATAATATATTTTAAGACTGAATTCAACTAAATGTGAGTATAATAAGCCTCTAAATTTATTCTTTTAAATAATGTTCTTATAATACTCACCATTAATGCGCCTTGTGGTGATGCATGTATTTGCTGATGGCTTTGTAGTCTAGTTGGTACTTGGTGAGGTTAAGCTTCACGCAGGCGTTGAGGCTTCCATCCGATAAACGTGACCATAGGTTGGACTTGATGTTTCTAAGATGTGAAAATGACTGCTCACATGAATACGTAGATCCAAACATGGTCAATACAGCAATACTCACACGCTTCAGTGTGTCGTATGTGACAGGAAGCGCGTTCCAAGTTTTGATAATCAGCTGGTCTTCGGGTTGAAGTTTATTCATTTCTGTCCACATGTGCTTGCTCGCCAACTCCGCTTTCTGTCGTGCGATTCTTTCCAAATCTTCATTCAGTGACTTGAACTTATTCAACCACATGTCCGAGGCCTTCAGGTCAGCCACTTCTGCTTCAAAATCTCTGAGGGAGACACCAGGAATGTAACTCAGGTCGGCTGCGTTCAATGAGCACTCGTTTGGATGGGTGATGAACTTTAAAAGATGAGTGTGCTCACGAAATACTCCAAAGCCTGCTTTGAACGACTGTAGGAGATTGGATGTGACGCCAGCTAGCTGGTGGAAATCAAAGTTTTGAGTGGGCTCACTTGCTGTGCATGCATCTCTAAATTGTCTCAGTTTTTCAAAATGCAGTAAACGACCTGTTTCAAGATCCATGCTAAAGAGCTCCAGCTTGTTTTCAAAAGCAAACACGGCGTGTTGAAGGGCTAACACTGTATTTCCAATGCCTTGCATTTTCACGTTGAGCTGGTTCAGATGTTCAGTCATATCCACGAGATAGTAAAACTTGAGGAGCCACTCGGTTTCGGCTAGCTCAGGATGCTCGATGCCTTTCCTTTCAAGGAAAGTCTGGATTTTGTTCAGGCAAGCCGCAAAACAGCTGAGCACGTTCCCTCTTGACAACCAACGCACATTGCTGTGCAAAGGCAAACCGTGATAGTTATTTCCAACTTCATCCAGCAGTGTTTTAAACCGGCAATCATTTAAGGCTCTGGCAACAATAAGGTTGATCACACGAATGACCAGCGACATCACTTCGCCAAGCTGCCCGTCACACATCTCAGCACAAAGTGCCTCCTGGTGTAGAATGCAATGGAAACTTAGGATGGGTCTATTTTCATGTTCACGGAGAAGCGCCACAAATCCTTTGTTTTCCCCCACCATACACGGAGCACCATCGGTACACACTGAGATAAGTTTATCCATAGGTAGATTTTTTTCACGAGCGAACTCCATGAAAGACTTGAATAAATCTTCACCTCTTGTGGACCCTTTTATTGGCAGAACAGCAAGACTTTCTTCGCGCAGTGTGTCACCGGCAGCATATCTCGCAATCACACTGAACTGCGACCAATGACTTACGTCTGTTGACACATCCAAAGCCAGGGAAAAGAACGGCGCTGCGTTTATGTCCTTCACTTGCATTTCCTCCACTTGGTTTGCCAACGTGATGGTACGATGATGAACAGTTCTTGCCGACAGAGGCATGTCTTGTATCCGTTTGATTATCTTGTCTTTGTTCGGAAGATCATCAAAAAGTTCATTGGCTAGATCCAGCATGAACGTTTTAGCACACTCGGCATCTGTGAATGGTTTTCCGTTCTTCACCATTGCTAAACATGCAGCAAAAGTAGCAGAAATATCGTTACCTTGCCAGGTACATACGCGGAGTTGCTGCTGGCTAGCTTGTACCCTGCTCAGTAGCTTTTGGCACGCTTTTTTCCTGCTGTCTCCCGCGGGGTATTTTGATGCAAAGGTAGCATGGTTTGTGTCAAAGTGCCGCTTTACATTATACCGTTTCATCACTGCAATTTTGTCATTGCAAATTAGGCACACCGCAGAACCTGCTCTCTCCACAAAGGCGAATTCTTCAGTCCATTCGTCATGAAATATACGACACTCATCATCTATTTTTCTTGTCGCCATCTTCTGCGTCGAAGGGTTAGCTTCGATATCCATTTTGTCATTATTTTCCGTTGCATTTCCTTAATATGAAAATGGTTTGTTTTATTAATTGATTTTATCCACTTGTCTATTTCTCTCTTGCTGCAACTGAGTTCCCCCTTCCAGACTTCTGGCCCTGCTTATCTGTCTGAACGTATCTCCCCCATGAGTCAACTAGGATATTAAGATCTGCCAGGGAGGCCCTACTCTTGGTCCTACCCCCTTCGCAGGTGCAAGTAGCAGGGAATAGGGACAGGGCCTCTTCAGTGGTGGCCCCTTGGCTATGGATCTCTCTCCCCAGTGATATTAGATCCTAGTTTGTTTGTTTAAATAAATAATGTTATGTATTATTTTATAGAAAGTATGGTGTAATGTAATAATATATGATATAATGTAGTGTTACATTGCATTATAATTTAAAATAATTGTTTAAAATGATTCTATAGAATTATTTAAATAAGTAATTTATTTTGTTTAAATAATGTTATTTATTATTTTAAAGATAATATAATAATATATAATATAATATAGTGTTGCATTGCATTGCAATTTGATATAATATAATATAATGTCAATATATTGTATTATGTTATAGTATAGTAATTGTAATGTAATAATAATAATAATACTGGTATGATTACGGTATGGTATGTGGTATATGCATTTGGTATTGGTGGTGTTGTATTGTAACACAGTATAATACTGCCAATGATAATGTGATACAATAATTATATCATGATATTATAATTTATATATTTGTGTTACATGCAATATTGCTAACAATATTGCGATATGTTGTAATGTTCATTGTTGTTTTTTCAGTTTGTTGTAAGCCGCTCCGGCTATATTGTTATATGTACACTGTAAGCCACTCTGGCAGTATTGTTGTTTGCTGTAAGCCACTCTGAGTCCCCTTCGGGGTTGAGAAGGGTGGCATGTAAAAATAGTAAATAAATAAATAAATAAATAGTTTTCAGAAAGTTACAACTTGGCTGTGGAACCAAGCGTTTGGGTTGTTGCATAACCACAGTGCAATATACAACCACGGAGTCAATATAATTGCAGAATTAGGTGCTATGTTTTTAACAGTTATCTAATTGTATTTATGTTTTACTTTCTGATTTTAATGTTTAATGTGTTGTGTGGTTGTATGCTTTTATTTTGCAATGTGGCATTGAATTATTGCCAATCCAAATTGGAAGCTGCTTTGAGTCCCCTTTGAGGTGAGATAGAGCGGGTTAAAAATGCAGTAAATAAATAAATGATTGCACTGTATTGTTTTCCCGTGATTATTCTGTATATCAGGGGTGCTCACACTTTTTCAGCATGCGAGCTACTCTTAAAGCAACCAAGAGCAAAAGATCTACCTGCCCCCGCCGCCCCGCGCTCCCGTACGCTCCCGCCACCGTGTGTGCTCCTGCTGCTGTTTTCCGCCCGCGCAGCGCTTCTTCCGCCTGCGGGGCATTGCAGAAAGGAGAAAGCACGAGGCGGGGCATCCAGAAGGAGTGCTCCGCCCTGCCTGTCTCGCCGGCAATGGAGGCTGAACAGCTGCTTCTGGACGAGAGAGAGGCAGGGCCCTCCCTCCAGAGGCCCCGTCTCGTGCTTCCTTCTTCCTGCAATGCCCCGCAGGCGAAAGAAGCACCGCAAGAGTGGAAGCCAGCAGCAGGAGCGCGTGTGCGCGTGCATGGCAGGAGTGCCCCATCCGGCTGGTGAGGCCCGAAGATCACCTGGAAGTGGGCCGAAGATCTACTAGTAGCCCGCGAGCTACCTAATGAGTACCCCTGCTGTATATGAATCCCATGATTCCTTTCTCCTTCTCCACTTTCCATTTTATTGTTTTGTCCAGATTTGTTTCTGGGGTTTCCTTACTCTTCCATTCTGTTAACTTTTTAGACATCTAGTTTTTGTTGAACACAGGTATGGTACTTGGAGGCGGCAGTTAGCCTTCTCAGTGTAAAATGCGCTGCTCTGTGCAGCTGCTGAAGAGCGTAGGCACGCTCCAGGCCCTTGAGGAGGGTCCTTCCTCCCCTCCCCTCCTGCGCATGCACCCCTTGGCCAAAGGAGCACAATGTTAAGCCGAGAAACCCTCACCTTGCCGCGTACATATGCGGAGTTGCTGCTGGCTAGCTTGTACCCTGCTCAGTAGCTCTTGGCACGCTTTCTTCCTGCTGTCTCCCGCAGGGTATTTTGATGCAAAGGTAGCATGGCGTGCGTCGAAGTGCCGCTTTACATTATACCGTTTCATCACTGCAATTTTGTCATTGCAAATTAGGCACACTGCAGAACCTGCTCTCTCCACAAAGGCGAATTCTTCAGTCCATTCGTCCTGAAATATACGACACTCAGCATCTATTTTTCTTTTCGCCATCTTCTTCGTCGAAGGGTTAGCTTTGATATCCGTTTTGTATTTATTTCCCGTCGCATTTCCTTAATATGAAAATGGTTTGTTTTATTAATTGATTTTAACCACTTGTCTATTTCTCTCTCGCTGCAACTGAGTTCCCCCTTCCAGACTTCTGGCCCTGCTTATCTGTCTGAACGTATCTCCCCCATGAGTCAACTAGGATATTAAGATCTGCCGGGGAGGCCCTGCTCTCGGTCCTACCCTCTTCGCAGGTGCAACTAGTAGGGACTAGGGACAGGGCCTTTTCAGTGGTGGCCCGTTGGCTATGGAGCTCCCTCCCCAACAATATTAGATCCTGGTTTTCAGAAAGTTACAACTTGGCTGTGGAACCAAGCGTTTGCATTGTTGTACAACCACAGTGCAATATACAACCACGGAGTCAATATAATTGCAGAATTAGGTGCTATGTTTTTAACAGTTATCTAATTGTATTTATGTTTTATTTTCTGATTTTAATGTTTAATGTGTTGTGTAGTTGCATGCTTTTATGTTTCAATGTGGCATTGAATTATTGCCAATCCAATTATTTGGCCCCTCGGCCAAAGGAGCGCGAGGCCACTGCGCTGGTTAAGCCGAGAAACCCTCACAAGGGGTGACTCGCTGAGGGCCTGGCGGGGTCGTTCCAAGCGGTGCCTGTCTTCCTCACACTCCGGAGGGATGCCAAGCGCTGCCAAGGAGGTCCCTCCCTCCCTCCCAAACACACACACTTTTGAGATGAGGGGGGGAAGGAGGACGCAGGGAACATGCGCACACAGCTCCTCTGGCTTGGAATTCTAGATGGAGAAAAGAGGAACTGTGCAGGCGCGAAGCGAGAGAATCCCAAACGCTTGCCTGCGCAAAACGGCTGAGCACCTTCCCTCTTGACAACCAACGCACATTGCTTTACAAAAGCCGAAATCTGCGAGCCAGATGCAATCATCTAAAGCGCCACACCTGGCTCGCGAGCCATAGGTTCCCGACCCCTGCTATAAATGCTGGGCCCATGGGCAATAGTGAGAAACAGGGTTATTGTAAGTTTTTCGGGCTATATGGCATTCTCTCCTGACATTTCACCTGCATCTATGGCAGGCATCCTCAGAGGAGGCGAGGTCTGTTGGAAACTAGGAAAATTGGGTTTATATATCTGTGGAATGTCCAGGGTGGGAGAGAGAACAATGTTTCACTTGGCCACGTTGATGAGCATTTGATGGCCTGGCAGTTTTTAGGTGTGACTTGTTAGTGCCTGAGGGAATCCTTTGTTGAGAGGTGATAGATGCAGGTTTTTGTTTTTGTCGTGTCAGGAGCGATTTGAGAAACTGCAAGTCGTTTCTGGTGTGAGAGAATTAGCTGTCTGCAAGGACATTGCCTAGGGGATGCCCGAATGTTTTGATGTGTTACCATCCTTGTGGGAGGCTTCTCTCGTGTCCCCACATGAGGAGCTGGAGCTGATAGAGGGAGCTCATCCACACTCTCCCCGGATTCGAACATGTGACCTGTTAGTCTTCAGTTCTCCCAGCACAGGGGTTTAACCCACTGCACTACCGGGGGCTCCTCAGTGAAACGTCAGGAGAGAATGCGTCTAGAGCAGGGGTGCCCACACTTTTTCAGCACGCGAGCTACTTATAATAAAACCAAGTCAGAAAGATCTACCTACTTCCTCAAGGCTGGGGAGGGGACGGGGCTTGGCACGGCCTGGCTCCACCCCCTGGCTTCCGCTCTACCAGCAGCTTCTCCAGGCTTGAGGACGGCAATGCCAAGCCAGTGGTGGCATAGCTAGCACAGGTCTGGCTTGGCATTGCCATCCTCAAGCCTGGAGAAGCTGCTGGTAAAGCGGAAGCCAGAGGGGGGCGGAGCCAGGCTGCGCCAAGCCCCGCCCCCTCCCTCTGGCTTTGGAGCTCCCAGCAGCTTCTCCAGGCTTGAGGATGGCAGTGTCAAGCCAGTGGTGACGTAGCTAGCACAAGGCTGGTTTGGCACTGCCCTCAAGGCTGGAGAAGCTGCTGGGAGTGCCGAAGCCGGGGGAAGGGGCGCAGTCTGGCTCCGCCCCCTCTGAGAAGCGCCTCATCCGGCTGGGATCGACCTCCCTCGGTCCCGGGATCGAGTGGTCGATCGCAATTGACTTCCTGGGCAGCCCTGTTCTAGAACATGGTCATATGGCCTGAAAAACCTACAACAACCCAGTGATTCCGGCCATGAAAGCCTTCAACAATACAGTGAGAAACAGACTGGCTTCTAAATCAGGGTGACCCAAGGTTAGGAAATGCTCCTAGATTTAAAGCACCGCTAGAAATTCACTGCAGTGGCAGCCCAATAAGTCACTTTGCCATTAATACTCACAGATACACTACTGCAAGAACATATATGGAAAGATCAGAGTAAGGAGAGTGTGTTTAGGCATTGCCAGGTGGGTTTGACATCAGGATTGTGTTCATCTATCTTACCCAATAAACGGCCTGATCTGATTTCAGAGTTTTCCACTTCACCCCAGTCCTGGGCATCTGGCACCCACAGCTGTCTCTTGTGCTCCATCTGAAAAATGAGCTCTGGCTTTGGGACTGGAAGTCAAAGGGAAGAAAGAATAACACATAAGACAGAATTGGCACTAATCAAGAAGGTTGCACAGTATATACATGAAGGAATTTTAATATGTATGTGTGTGTGTGTGTGTGTGTGTGTGTATCTCCTTGCAATTGGGCTCTTGAGGAGCCATATGTTTTGCCAATAGTTTCTTTTCTTCTTAAATGGGGAGAATATGCCACAAGTTTTTCTGGACTGGGAACTTTCTCCCTACCTTCCCATTAGCAAGGAGAGGAGTGTGATGAATTCCCTACCTGGTAGGCTAGGCTCAGGGCTGTCCAACTGGCGGCCTGGGGGCCGTATACGGCCCCCCAGCCCCTTCCCTACGGCCCCCTAGGCTTTTTAATAAAAAATAAAAATTGAAAAATAAAATAAATAATAAAAAGTAAAAAAAAAACCTACTTCCAGGTTCGGAGCAAGTATCGCGAGAATACACAATCCACACGGGATATCGCTGTCAACGCGAGATCACGCCGACGTTGACAGTGAAATCCCGTGTGGATTGCGTATTCTCGCGATACTCTTCGGCTACTCTACTACTGGATCGCTGAGACCCACAGACGCAATTAGGACCTTCTTCGACTCAGTCGGTCGTCGCCTCTCTCGTCCGGGTACTCCTGGATCCTGCGCGTTTGGAAAAGGTAGGCCGAAGCAGGGGCTCCTCAGGGGCTCCTCATTCCCTCCCCCATCTCCCTCATGTATTAAATATAAAATTAAATATATTTAAAGATGAAATAAGGGGAGATGGGATACATTAAAATAAGGGGAGGGAGGATGGAATTAAATATATTTAATATTAAATAAAAATAAGGGAGAGGGTGCAATTAAAGATATTTAATATTAAATAAAAATACGGGGGAGCCGGGGGAGAGGGCGGCGGGCGAGGGGCGGAGCCGGGGGCAGACCCTACGGCCCCCCAGGTCATCAGTGACCGGAATTCAGGCCCCTGGGCCGTTAGAAGTTGGACAGCCCTGGGCTAGGTAAAGCCTGAAAAAGCAGGAACAAGAAATTGGCAGTCATTTTAGATAAGTTGCCCGGGGGCATCCATCTTAGATCTCATGTCCAAAAGGGGGCGTGCCTAAGAGTAAGCCTGGAGGGAAATGAAGGGAGTTGGGATTGGCAGGTAGAGGAGGGGGCGGAGCCTAACTTAGAAAAAGAATAATATGCCTCAAAGAGGAGGCATTTTAAAATCTGACAGCAGTTGGTGTTTGGGTGTCAGAAGAGAAGCAGGAGGAGTGTTAGAGAAACAGTTGGGGAGTTAGTGTTAGAGTAAAGAAGCCTGAAAGTGGTCAGGCAGCTAGCAGTTAGCTGGCAAGTAGATTCTACAGCTATCAGGGAAGATAGTTGGTAGAGAAGTAGAGAGATCGATCCAGAGTAGGACTATCTGTATTGGAGTTCAGATTTGCTAGGCAGAGAGGAGATCCTGTCAGTAAATTCTTGGAGGAAGAAAGGAGTGGTATTTTGTAACTTAGATTTGTACTATTTAAAGGAACCATACACTTTCATGCCAAAATCTCTGAACCATTAAGCTTGATACCCATTTTGTAAGTTCTCTTAAATAAACTCCATTGTTTTGTTGTTCAAAACATCTGCCTCACGTGTGCCTCTGTCAAAGAAGTCTTAAAACAGTTCCCTGCAGCAATCAAAAGTCAAATGGTGGCAGCGTACAGCTTGAAGGAATAATAGCTTCAGTATTACCTCAGTGCACAGGCCTGAATGCAAGTCCAGAGCATTCTTGCCTGAAATACCTCAAGTAAGCCAAAGGGCTTAATATTGCTAATAATTGTGGTGGGAGCCAGTGGTCTTTCAAAAGGTTTTCCGGCCAGAAGATCGTTCCAGCTCAGTGCAGTTTTGTTTCCTACTTAAATAAGTACAGAGTCCTCCTTTATAAGGAGCAAGGAACAGCTGTAACCTATAGGAGTGCTTGGCGCTCAGCGGCATTTTTGAAAAAAATCAGTACATCTTGAGCAAAGCCCCATCAGAAACCACCGGGAATGTGGCGCAGCTGGCTAAGTGTCAGCTGCATAAGATCTCTCTGACCAGTAGGTCATGAGTTCGAGGCCTGCCCGGGCCGAGGTGGGTGCTCGACCTTTAAGTGTAGCCTGCTATCGACCTTTGCAGCCCGAAAGACAGTTGCATTTGTCAAGTAGGAGATAAAGGTACCTCATTAAGTGGGGAGGCAAATTTTGACTGAATTATGAGGCCATTAAAGAACTCCAGGAACGCTGAGAAATGCGGAAGGAACGACGAGGGACGCTGGGAGCGCTTAGTGCGGCAGCTCGCCCTGGTGGCCAGAGATTGCCTTTGTTCGTCTATATGTGTGTATGTGGAAACGGCAGGGATTGTCTGCTAAGTATGTGTACCTGTAATCCGCTCTGAGTCCTCTTCGGGATGAGAAGAGCGGAATATAAATAAAGTGTATTATTATTCTTATTATTACTACAACCAATTACAAATTACAATAAAATAAAACCATTCATGACACAATACCTTGTTCTTGTAAATAGTGCAAGCATATTGTTTTGCTATAAAGACAATAACACAAATAAGCGAGGGTTTTTTTAAAAGGTAAAGGGCTCCCCGCTTTTCCATTTCTGATGTTTGGAGGCCATGCTCAACTTCCAGACATGGGAAGGTGCTGTTGTTCTATTTTCCTTGCCAAAAGACCCTGTTGTCTGTAGACATGTCCGATCTTTTTACCAGCATGTCTCCATGGGGCACCCTTTTACCTTCCCGCTGAGGCGGTACCTATTGATCTACTTGTGCATGCTTTCGAACTGCTAAGTGGGCAGAAGCTAAGACTGGCAATCGAGAACTCACTCCAACTCACGGCTTTCAACTGTTGACCCTCTGGTCTGCAGCCTTTCCTGCAACTAATTTAACTGATTTACGAGGCCATAAAAATCTCCAGGAAGTATGCAAAGAATGAGGAAGCAACAGCTCCCCTGGTGGTCAGAAGCTGGAATGTTAAATAGCCTCTGGGTGTCTATCTATATATGTTGTGTGACTATGGAATTGAATGTTTGCCATGTAAATGTACATTGTAATCTGTCCTGAGTCCCCTGTGGGGTGGGAAGGGTGGAAAATAAAGACTGTAAATAAATAAATTAGTGGCCTTAACCGCTGTGCTACTGTGACCCAAGTGGTAGAGAGTGTTTTTTGCTGTTCCAGTGGGCCTTCAATGAATGAATAATAATCCCTGAATCTGACCAAACCCTGCATAAAATGTCCTCGGAAGCACTTTATTCTATTCCCTAGTACAGTGTTTCCCAACCTTTTTTGAGCCGCAGCACACTTTTAACATTAAAAAAATCCGGGGGCACACCACCAACCAAAATGACACAAAATGACACTCTAACACAGTAAAGAACGGCTGGGGGATGGTGGCCTGCCGGGAGCGCCAAAGCTGGGGGGGGGGAGCCAGGCCGTGCCATGCCTCACCCCTCCCCCCCCCGCCTCCAGTGCTCCCACAGCTTTGCCAGCCTTGAGGGGGCAGTGCCAAGCCAGCAGTGGCAGAGCCAGCACAATGCTAGCTTGGCACTGCCCCCTCAAGGCTGGCAAAGCTGTGGGAGCACTGAAGCCGGGGGGGAGGGGGCGGAGCCAGGCCGCGCTATGCCCAGCCCCCTCCCCTCGGCTTCAGCTCTCCCACAGAGGAGGAGCATGAGCAGTGGACGGGTTTCAGTGGGCGGGGCTCTTCCTCCGCGCGGCTTCAGCGAGCGAGGGGCGATTCATGGCGGATTGGAGGCTGGCTGGGGAAACGGCCGAAGGAGGCGGCGCCCCGTCCCCTTCTTTTTTTTCGCCGCCACCCGGCCCTTAGTCCTCCTCCCCCAAGCAGCAGGAGTTCGGCAGGAGGAGGGGGGGAAGGAAGGGGGGCAGAGAGCTTTTCTCGCGTCACAGCGGTTGGGAAACACTGCCCTAGTACAATTAAACCCCGTTATTTTTTTTGTCCCATTGATCCTTCTTTCAGATACACTACATGTTTTCTCACCCCGTGTTTTTAAATTTTTAATCCTTGCGACTGGCTGTGCCCACTGTGTTTAATTGCTGTTGATTCAGCTGAATTAACTATTGTGATGTTATATTGCTTGTGTGATTATTTGTATTTTTTGTATTTTATTTTCATTATATTTTATTGTTGTATGTATGTATGTATGATATATTTGATTTGCTGTATTGTTGGGCTTGGCCTAATGTAAGTCACCCCGAGTCCCCTTGGGGAGATGGTGGTAGGGTATAAATAAAGATTAGTAGTAGTAGTAGTATTCCCTCAAGAAAAAAATAGTACTGTCCTTAGCCATTCCTGTTTTTTTTTCTCTTCCACAAAAGTCCTCTGCTCCTAATGCCTATCGAGGACCTACCATATTGCTTTTTCTTCCCCAAGCATCACGGAAAATTGCCTTGCTGTCAGGCTGGTTGCCACACGGCAGATGACAAGACTATTCATCTTGGACCTGAAAGACATCTTTTTCTGTATCTTTCCATCTGATCACTTGGGAGAAGACCTAATACACCGCAGACAAGGCAGCAAGGGGGTTTTACACTAGATCGGACCTGTCCAACAGGCGGCCCGCGGCCCGCCCGCGGCCCGCCACACGGACGCGGCCCGCCTACCCTCCTGGAAGAAATCATTAAAAAAATTTGGATTTTAAAAAAAAATTGAAAAAAACTCGGGGAGGCGGGGCCGCTTGCGGGGCGGGGCCGCTCGAGGGCATGCGCGGCAGGGCGGGACTGGTGAGGCGCAGGGCCCGGCATCCTGCGCGGCCCGCCCCTTTTCAGCGGGGCTGGGTGACGTCAGGTGTGGCGCCGCCGGCAAGCAAGAAGAGGTGGAGGGAAGCCGCGGCCTCTGCCTCCACCCCTTCCTGCTCGCCCGGCGGCGCCACGCCTGACGTCTCCCAGCCCCGTTGAAAAGGGGCGGCCGCGGCATGCGTGGCCCTGCCACCCGCCCCTTCCGGGGCTGGGAGACGTCAGGCGTGGCGCCGCCAACGAGCAGGAAAGGGTGGAGGAAGCCTCCACCCTTCCTGCTCGCCGGTGGCGCCATGCCTGACGTCTCCTAGCCCCGCCGAAAAGGATCCCAATGGAAATAGGTGGCTTGAAGCTAAGGTACATCTACACCAGGGCTGTCCAACCGAAAAGGGGCGGGACACGCAGGACGCCGGACCCTCTGCCTCGCCGCTCCTGCCCTGCACGCCCACGAGCGCCCCCCCGCTGCAGCCCCACAGGTGATCAGTCACCGGAATTCCGGCCCTTGGGCCGGTAGAAGTTGGACAGCCCTGCACTAGATCTCAGGCAACAAAATGTCTGTAGGTGGTTCTTACTCCAGCTGAGCCCGTAGATAATGGCAGATGTATGAGAGAATGGAACAAACACCTTCCTTATTTACTTACTTACCAAGAGAGGTTACGTTGTCATAGTTCTCCATCATCACGTTCCTGTATAAAGCCATTTGTCGTATATCCAGAAGGTTCCATTCCTCCTTAGTGAAATATACAGCCACATCCTCAAAGGTCACTGGTTCCTGAAAGCATGAAGCAGCCCACGCTTGTGTGACAAATCATGTCTTAGCAAAGATCTTTCAAAACATCCCCCCCCCCTCGTTTTTCCTCAGTTCCACATGTATGGTAACATAGAAATCATCATCATTATCATCATCACTATTATTATTATTGGGTTGTTGTAGGTTTTTTCGGACTATATAGCCTGAATAATAGTAATATAAGCCATGTTCCAGAAGCATTCTCTCCTGACGTTTCGCCTGCATTTATGGCAAGCATCCTCAGAGGTTGTGACCTCACAACCTCTGAGGGTGCTTGCCATGGATGCAGGCGAAACAGCCGGGGACCATGCGTCTAGAACATGGCTATATAGTCCGAAAAACCTACAACCACCCAGTGATTCCAGCCATGAAAGCCTTCGACAATACATTGTTATTATTTGATACAAAACAATATTAGTAAGCAAACAATATCACTATGCTGGCATTTGTATTCAATCACAAGTCAGACACTTCCCAAGTCATAAAGTTGGAAGAGTCTTCATTGGCCATCCAGTCCAACCCCCCTGCCAAGAAGCAGGAAAATCGCATTCAAAGCACTCCCGACAGATGGCCATCCAGCCTCTGTTTAAAAGCCTCCAAAGGAGCCTTCACCACACTCCGGGCAGAGAGTTCCACTTCTGAATGGGTCTCACAGTCAGGAAGTTCTTCCTAATGATCAGATGGAATCTCCTTTCTTGTAGTTTGAAGCCATTGTTCTGCGTCATAGTCTCCAGGGCAGCAAAAAACAAGCCTTCTCTTCTACAGGCTAAACATGCCCAGCTCTTTAAGCCACTCCTCACAGGGCTTGTTCTCCAGACCCTTGATCATTTTAGTCGCCCTCCTCTGGACACATTCCAGCTTGTCAACATCTCCCTTCAATTGTGGTGCCCAGAATTGGACACAGTATTCCAGATGTGGTCTAACCAAGGCAGAATAGAGGGGTAGCATGACTTCCCTGGATCTAGACACTAGACTCCTACTAATGCAAGCCAAAATCCCATTGGCTTTTTTGCCGCTGCATCACAAGTGTCTAGGACTGTATGATGTATTGGCAAATAAAGCGTGAAGAATCGAGTAGGGTGGCCTTTTGCAGATGACAGGTGGTAATTTTGTCAGCATCGATTGTGTTTAAGTGCAGGCCAAGGTCTTTAGGCACTACACCCAGTGTACTGATCACCACTGGGACCACCTTGATTAGCTCGTGCCAGAGTCTCTGCAGTTCGATCTTTACATCCTCATATTGTGTAAGCTTTTCCAGTTGCTTCTGGTCAATTATTATTATACAGCTCTAAAAGGGGAGAAGGCAAATTAATATGGAGCCAGTGTGGTGTACAGTAGTTTGAATGTTGAACTATGACTCTCTAAGACCAAGGTTCAAATCCTTACTTGGCTATGAAACCTAGTGGGTGACCTTGGGGAAGAGTCACACTCTCTCAACCTCAGAGGAAGGCAAGGACAAGTCCTGACAAGAAAACCCTGAGATATGGTTGCCATAGGTCAGAAACAACTTGATGGCACACAATGACGACAAGACAAATTCATGGAGGATAAGGCCATGAACATTTCACCTCCCCATCTGCCCCTGTGACAATTGGATTTTCAAAATTGTGTGTTGTTGTGAAAAGAAGCGTTGGTGATAAACTTTCAGTGGAGACACTTTTCCCCATGAAAATAACTCTTCCAGGAGTGAATTTCCCTTCCTAAGGGTAGATTTCATATCATATCACATTAGGGCCCTGGTGGCGCAATAGGTCCAGTGGTTCTCAACCTGTGGGTCCCTAGGTGTTTTGGCCTACAATTCCCAGAAATCCCAGCCAGTTTACAAGTTGTTAGGATTTCTGGGAGTTGAAGGCCAAAACATCTGGGGACCCACAGGTTGAGAACCACTGGGTTAAACCCTTGTGCTGCTGAACTGCCGATCTGAAGGTTGGCGGTTCGAATCCGCAGGTCGGGGTGAGCTTCAGCTGTTAGCCCAGGCTCCTGCCAACCTAGCTGTTCAAAAACATGCAAATGTGAGTAGATCAATAGGTACTGCCTCGGCGGGAAGGCAAACCGGTGCTTCAAGTAATCATGCCGACCACATGATCAGGAGATGTCTATGGACAATGTAGGCTCTTCAGAGCTGGAGTTGAGCACTCCAGAAGGTGGAGATGAAAGGGGAAGTCTTTGCCTTTGTCTGTGAACTTCTGTCTCATTATATCAAGGCACTGAATGTTTGCCTGTGTTTGTGTTTGTATATATGCTGTAATCCACTCTGAATGCCCTCAGGGAGATAGGGCAGAATATAAATAAAGTATTATTGTTGTTATTTTACTGACACAAACACAGCATGACACAGCAAACAAGATATATATGCTGGATTTCATATTATTATTTTATTCATATTATTTCATATTATTATCATCATCACGTTGTTTCACCCTCTGTTTATAACTAGGAGTCGTATGTCAGTTGGATGTCTGCAACTCGGGGGATGCCTGGATTTCTGCTGCACCCATGGGACTGATAAAAATAGTGAATTTGTGGTGTATAGTACAACACCAAAACATATACCTGGCCTTCTCAAAAAATTAGCATATAGTGTTAAAGTTCATTATTTTCCATAATGTAATGATAACAATTAAACTTTCATATATTTTCGATTCATTGCACACCAACTGAGATATTTCAGGGTTTTTTTTTGTTTTAATACTGATGATTTTGGCATACATATCTCAAAAAATTAGCATATTCCATCCGACCAAATATGCCAATTTTTTGAGACAGTATTTTTGGGTTTTCAGGAGCTGTATGTCAAAATCATCAGTACAAAACAAAAAAAGACCTGAAATATTTCAGTTGGTGTGCAATATATGAAAGTTTAATTTGTATCATTACATTATGGAAAACAATGAACTTTAGCACTATATGCTAATTTTTTGAGAAGGACCTGTATATATTTAAAATAGCTGCGATGTTAAAAAATAGGGTTTTTTTCTCATTACAGGTACTTCATATTAAATAGATAGCGAAAGACCTGTGATGTTTCTCAACATATATTTAATATTTTAGGGTTAACTGGAGCAATATATTTGATTCTTAACTAAGCATACTAAAGGTAAAGGGTTCCCCTTGACATTAAGTCTAGTTGTGTCCGACTCTTGGCGGTGGTGTTCATCTCAATTTCTAAGCTGAAGAGCCGGCGTTGTCGATATAGGTCACGTGGCCAGCATGACTGCATGGAGCACCGTTACCTTCCAACCAGAGTGGTACCTATTGATCTACTCACATTTGCATGTTTTCGAACTGCTAGGTTGGCACAAGCTGGGGCTAACAGCAGGTGCTTACCCCATTCCACAGATTCAAACCACCAACCTTTCAGTCAGCAAGTTCAGCAGCTCAGCGGTTTAACTCACTGCACCACTGGGGGCTCCTAACTAAGCATACAATGACTGAGAAAAGATGGCCTCCTCCTCCACGTATGAATCAATAATGTCAGTTTCCCTTGTGCAAAAGCAGGCTGGAAGTTCAATGACAGGGAGAGTGTGGATACTGACCTGAGCGAAGGGAATCTTTCTTGGCATTTCTATCACCGCTTTGTCCAAGGAGAAGGGTTTTGACTGAGAGACCAGCTGTTCTCTTGGAAACTGGAAAGCAAAAGGCCCTCTTGGGGGGCATACAGCACCTGCAGAAGACACTGAAATAAGACTTGTTCTATGTGTGGACGTTCTTATCATCCTTTTGGCTCTTGGTTTAGTGAAGGATGAATATCCCTTATGTCCGTGTTTTTCAACCTTTTGTGAGCCACGACACATTTTTTACATTTACAAAATCCTGAGGCACACCACCAACCAAAATGACACAAAATGACACTCTAACACAGTAATACATATAGTTTATATGCTTTTAAATGTACTTATACACTCAGTGTGAAACCTGGGCCTGTTTTGATGAACACAACATAGATATCCTGGCGGGAATGGCAGAAAGACACACACGAAGGTCTTGCTCAATTTATAGTTAACACACAATCAAAGAGCATCCTGAACTCTTGCAACAATGGAATTGAACCAAACTTGGCATATTGAACTCTCATTACCAACAGAAAGTACTGAAAGGGTTTCCTTGGGAATTGACCTTGAGTTTGGAAGTTGTAGTTCACCTACACCCAGAGAGCACTGTGGACTCAAACAATGTTATGTTATGTTGTTTGTTTTCTATCCAGAATCACAATGTTGGAAGGAGGCTCACCACTTTAAGGTCCCTAAAACAGGCATGGGAAAACCTTGGCCCTCTGGGTGCTTTGGACTTCAACTCCCACCATTCCTAACAGCCTGAGGCCCTTTCCTGCTTCGACTGAGGGGAAAAAAGGAAAAGGGCCTGAGGCTGCTAGGAATGGTGGGAGTTGGAGTCCAAAACACCTGGAATACCACATAGTTTGCCCATGCCAGCTTTCGACAGAGACCTCTTCCTCCCCCTTCCCCTTCGCGCCCTTTCTTCCCCCTCCTGCTCAACAGTTACTTTTTCTTCTACACTGCTGCTTCTGCCGCCATTTTGATCCGAGGGGGCAGCGTGAGCGTGTTCAGGAGGGGAGGGGGGAGGGGGAAGACGTGACCCGTGCGGGTGCTACTGCGCACACTCGCCCCAGAGCAAAGCGAGGCAAAGCGAGCAGAGCGAGGCTGGGAAGAAGGGAGCCCGAGTGGAGAAGAAAGAGTGTTCGGCAGGAGGGGGAAGAAAGGATATTGGAGGTTCCAAGTTCCCACGGCACACCTGATGATCGCTCATGGCACACTGGTTGGGAAACACTGGTGTAGATGTACCCTTTTTTATCCTATAACTGTTCCATCCTTTTAGTCCCGGCATCCTGATACATATATCAATGCCATGTACCTTTAGAATAGAAATAAAAACTTTGTTTATGTAGGCGGAAATAAGTGTTGGAGTCCAAAACACCTGGAAGGTCCAAGTTTGCCCATGCCAGCTTTCGACAGAGACCTCTTCCTCCCCCTTCCCCTTCGCGCCCTTTCTTCCCCCTCCTGCCGAACACTTACTTTTTCTTCTCCACTCGGGCTCCCTTCTTCCCAGCCTCGCTCTGCTCGCTTTGCTCACGCTGCCGCTTCTGCTTCCATTTTGATCTGAGGGGGCAGCATGAGCGTGTCCAGGAGGGAAGGGGGGAGGAAGACGTGACCCGTGTGGGCGCTACTCGCCCCATGTCTTCCTCCCTCCCCTCTCCCCTCCTGAACATGCTCACAGCAGCGTGAGCAGAGCGAGGCTGGGAAGAAGGGAGCCCAAGTGGAGAAGAAAAAGTGTTTGGCAGGAGGGGGAAGAAAAGATATTGGAGGTTCCAATTTCCCACGGCACACCTGATGATCACTCACGGCACACTGGTTGGGAAACACTGCCTTATGTGAAATGCGTGGGACCAGAAGTGTTTTAGATTTCGGAATACCTATATTTGCACATATACACTCAGTCCCGAAGTTACAGACATTTGAATTACAAATGTTTCCTATTTAAGAACGGGGCAGAGTCAGGATGAAAGACGTCTATGGGACTACATCAGCAGAATATTCCTATAAAAGACTCAGTCTACCAATGCTCAAAGTGTGACAGACAGAGACGCTGTTTACCAGCTATCCTTCCTGCTACATGGGAAGGAAAGAGATAGTGTACCTATTGAGAGCGTCAGATATGCTATGGGAAAGCATGATTCTGTCCGCTTTGGGGCTTCTTTCTCAAGGGAAGAGGAAGAAATGCACTTCTGGAGTCTTAGATTTTGTGCAGGGAGTCAGGTTCTGCTGTATGGAAAACAGAGATCTGGTCCTTGGCATTGTGCTTAGGGAAAGGATGCATTTTGGCGTTTTGAAGTTATGGCGTTATGGAAGTTTTGGACCTGTGCATTGGAAGCAGGAGCTGGCTTCTCCAAGGAGGGAGAAAATGATATGGTAGTATTTGAATGCCTGAGGATGAATGCATATGTACATGTGGTGTGAATGTTGAGTGAAAATGTAATTCCCCTTTGTCTGTTTGCTAGCCATGTAATTGCAAATCCAATGTAGTTGCAGAGAATCTGTATCTCTGTATGTCCAATGTCATTCTTTGTCTAAATGGTTTTCTGTAATCTGATATACTCTCTCACACTGGAAATTGCAATAAAAAGAACCTATGCTTTAAAGTTATTTAAAATAATAATAATAATAATAAACAACTTTATTTATACCCTGCCACGATCTCCCCAATGGTGACGCCAAGCCCTTCTACTGAGAATGTGGCACAGTTGGCTGGGAGTCAGCTGCATAAGATCTCTACTGACCAGAAGGTCATGAGTTCGAGGCCTGCCCAGGTCGAGGTGGGCTTTCGACCTATTGTGTAGCCTTTTGTCGACCATTGCAACCCGAAAGACAGTTGGGATTATTTGCATCACGCCTCTGATTGGCCAGCACCACCAACATTCCGACACTCTAAAAGTAGCGGGGGGGGTAAGGAGGCAGTCAGGCATGGTGGGAGTTTAAGGCCAAAACACTTGGCGGCCCCCAACAATAAGAGAACAAGACCAAACTTGGCACACAGAACCCCCAAGACCCACTCTACATTGTGGTGCAGTTTGAGGGAGGATGGAACATGGATGACGGCACTGGCAGTACTTTAACTCACTTGCTTAGAGCACAGTGGCCTACACCAATGACGGATCAGGACCAAACTTGACACACAGAGGCCCAATGGCCCACTTTTTACAACCTGGTGCAATTTAGGGCAGGATGGGACATGAATGATGGGATTTGCAGTACCTTCACCAGATTCACTTCCCACAGAACACTGCAGCCCCTACAAATCACAGACCAGGCCCAAACTTGGCACACAGAGTACTCATGACCTACTCTACATCCTGAAGCAGTTCTAAGGGGGATGTTCCATGGATGATGGGATTTGCAGTACCTTCACTCACTTACTGACACCACTGCTACCCTCATCCAATTACCGATAAACATCGCACAGTGCCCCATGACCCATTCTCCATCCTACTGCAGTTTAGAGGGCAGACCATGGATGATGGGACTTCAAGTACCTCTACTCATTCCCCAAGACCACTGAGGCCCTCAACAAAGACCGATAAATACCATACTTGGCACACAGAGCCCCCATGACCCAGTCTACATTCTACTGCAGTTTGGAGGAGGGTGGACCATGGATGATGGGGCTTGAAGTACCAAAGACCAACCTTGGCACACAATGCCTTTCTCAAATAACCCGAAGACCACACTTGGCACAGAGCCCCCATGACCCACTCTCCATCCTGGTGCAGTTTAGAGGGCAGACCATGGATGAAAGCCCTCAACAAAGACCGATAAATACCATACTTGGCACACAGAGCCCCCATGACCCACTCTACATTCTACTGCAGTTTGGAGGAGGGTGGACCATGGATGATGGAGCTTGAAGTACCAAAGACCAACTTTGGCACACAAGGCCTTTCACAAATAACCCGAAGACCACATTTGGCACACAGAGCCCCCATGACCCACTCTACATCCTGGTGCAGTTTGAGGATGGGCCACGGATGATGGGACTTGAAGTACACCTCCACTCACTTCACGACAGCGCTGCCAACCTCATCCAATGACTGCCCAAGACCAAACTTTGCACACAGAGACCCCATGGCCCACTCTAAATCCTGGTGCAGTTTGGAGAAGGATGGACCATGGAAGATGGGACACGCAGTACCCTCACTGATTTCCAGAGAACACTGCAAGCCACATAAACAACTGATAAAGACCAACCTTGCCACACAATGCCATTCTCAATTAACCCGGGTTAAAATCCCCAAGCTAGTAATAAATAAAATACAGGAAATTCACACACAAGGAATAGGGTGGGCAGGCCAAATGGACACGATAAAATGATAAAAACCCTAGGGTTAGATAAAAGTAGAAGATAGCAAATAAGGGGAAATAGTGGAGACAAACGTTCAATTTTAGATGGGGGGGAAATGCGTCATAGGGGAACGTAGGTAGGGCAACACAATTGGAGGAGATGGTCAATCTTCAAAGTAATTCATAACAGAAAAAAATCATAGAATCACAGAGTTGGAAGACACCTTGTGAACCCCAGTCCAACCCCATTCTGCCAAGAAGCAGGAAAATCCCATTCAAAGCACCCCCAACAGATGGCCATGCAGCCTCTGTTTAGAAGCCTCCATAGAAGGAGCCTCCACCACACTCTGGGGCAGAGAGTTCCACTGCTGAACAGCTCTCACTGTTAGGAAATTCTTCCTAATGTTCAGGTGGAATCTCCTTTCCTGTAGTTTGAAGCTATTACTTTGCATAGATACAATACAAAAAAAAAACCCAACCCCATTTCAAACCCAACCCGTTATTAAAATAAGACTATATTTTTATTCCAATAGTTCTATTCTTCTGCTTCTGTGCTACTATTTGCATCCATTTCTGCCAAATGTAGATCAACATAGGTAAAATCAGTACATACCCACTAGTTTTAGCAATACAATGTCAACATCTGGCTGCTTCTGTCCCCTTTCTCTGCCTGCTCTCTGGCTGTTGCTTGAGAAGGAAGGAAAGAAGGAAGGCTTTTCTTGCTGCATCAATTCCCCTGAAGGCCTTGACTTCCGCTTCTGATCACATGCTTGAAGACAAAACAGTGCTGGCAAGGAGAGCTTGTAGCCTGCCACCTGGAGGGAGGTTGATGCTTTTGTTCCTCCTGGCACCATTTTTTTTTTGGGGGGGGGAGGAACATGGGTTTAAAAAAAATAATCTTGTTAGAAATCTTTATCATATTATTATTATTATTATTTCAAACTAGCTTGGGGACCCGGCGGTGCCCGGGTTATTTGAGAAAGGCATTGTGTGCCAAGGTTGGTCTTTGGTACTTCAAGTCCCACCATCCATGGTCCACCCTCCTGTAAACTGTAGAACAGTAGTTCTCAACCTTCCTAATGCCGGGACCCCTTCATCCAGTTCCTCAAGTTGTGGTGACCCACAACCATAACATTATTTTCGTTGCTACTTCAGAACTGTCATGTTGCTATTGTTATGAATCGTCATGTAAATATCTGGTGTGCAGGACATATTTTCATTCACTGGACCAAATTTGGCACAAATAGCCGACACGCCCAAATTTGAACACTGGTGGGATTTGGGGGTGGGGTGGGGGTATTGATTTTATCATTTGGGAGTGGTAGTTGATGGGAGTTGTAGTTCAGCTACAATCAAAGAGCATTCTGAACTCCACCAATGATGAAATTGGTCCAAACTTCCCACACAGAATTCCCATGTTTAACATAAAATACTGGAAAGGCTTGATGTGCATTGACCTTGAGTTTTGGAGTTGTAGTTCACCTACATCCAGAGAGCATGGTGGACTCATACAATGATGGAATGGACCAAACTTGGCACAAATACTCAAGATGCCTAAATGTGAACACTGGGGGAGTTTGGGGGAAACAGCCTTGACATTTGGGAGTTGTAGTTGCTGGGATTTATAGTTCACCTACAATCAAAGAGCACTCTGAACTCCGCCAACGATGGAATTGAACCAAATTTGGCACACATAACTCCCATGGCCAACAGAAAATACTGTGTTCTCTGATGGCCTTTGACACCCCCTCACGACCCCCCCCAGGGGTCCCGACCCCCAGGTTGAGAAACACTGCTGTAGAAGGATGGAGACTGGGTCATTGGGGCACAGGGTGCCAAGTGTAGTCTTTTTAGGTCTTTGTTCAGGGCTGCAGTGGTCTGTGGTAAATGAAGGCTTTGAAAGTACTACAAATCCCATAATCCATGGAGTTACCTCAAGTCCCACTCTTCTCCATACGGCAGTAGAATGTAGAGTGGGTCATAGGGGCACTGTGTGTCAAGCTTGGTATTGCATTGGGCCTCTGTGTGGCAAGTATGGTCCTGATCCGTCATTGGTGTGGGCCGCTGTGCTCTAAGCAAGTGAGTTAAAATACTGCAATTTCCGTCATCCATGGTGCATCCTACCTCAAACTGCACCAATATTTAGAGTGCATCTTGGGGGGGTCTGTGGGCCAAGTTTGGTCTTGTTCTGTCATTGTTGTGGACCTAGTCAGGAAAATGAAGTTGAGGAAGCCTTACTGTCAAATCTGGTTGTGGCCTAGTCAGGAAAATCAAGTAGAGGAAGCCTTACTGTCAAATCAGGTTGTGGCCTAGTCTGGGTAATTAAGTAGAGGAAGCCTTACTGTCAAATCAGGTTGTGGCCTAGTCTGGGTAATTAAGTAGAGGAAGCCTTACTGCCAAATCAGGTTGTGGCCTAGTCTGGAAAATCAAGTAGAGGAAGCCTTACTGCCAAATCAGGCTGAGGCCTAGTTTGTTAAATCAGCTGAAGAAAGCCTTTTTTGAAAGTGCACTCTCCAGCACCTTTGAGATTTTGGATGTTGGAATGTTGGCCATGCAGAGTCCATTATGCAAATTTTCCCTCTGGCAACCAATCTCCTCTGTCTGGTGCCTTAGAGCAGTGCTGTCCATCTTCTTCCGACCCAAGGGCCGGAAGAAGTGTCACTGATCACCTCGGGGGCCGTAGGTGATCAGTGAGCAGGGGGCGGGGCCACGCGTGGGGGCGGGGCGGGGGCGGCACCAAGGGCAGCGCGTCAGAGGCCTGGCGTGACGCGCTGCCCTTGGCGCCGCCTACTGCTCCTTTTCGCCGTCTCCCCGCCCTTCCTAGGGAGGGGAGCCGGCGAAAGGAGCAGAAGGCGGCGCCAAGGGCAGCGCGTCAGAGGCCTGGCGTGACGCGCTGCCCTTGGCGACGCCTACTGCTCCCGCCCCGCCCTTCCTAGGGAGGGAGCCGCGCGAAGGGAGCAGAAGGCGGCGCCAAGGGCAGCGCGTCAGAGGCGTGGCGTGACGCTTCCTCCTGGCCCGCCTACTGCCCCCCGCCCGCCCCTTTTAGGGAGGGGAGCCGGCGAAAAGGAGCAGAAGGCAGTCAGAGGCCTGGCGTGACGCGTCAGAGGCCTGGCGTGTCAGAGGCCTGGCGTGACGCGCTGCCCTTGGCGCCGCCTACTGCTCCTTTTCGGCGCAGAGAGAGGGACAGAGGGGGCGGTGCAGGGAGGAGGAGCTAGTTCTCTTCCTCCTCCCTGCCCCGCGCCATTTTTTTTAAAAAAAATTAAAATGGCGGCCGGGGGCATAGCGGGGGCCGTGTCCAACAGGCTGAGGGGCCGGGTACGGCCCCCGGGCCGCCAGTTGGACAGCCCTGCCTTAGAGGGTTGGCGTTCTGAGGCTGGCCAGTCAGAACCATTTATGCAAATAATCCCGGAGTGGCAGCCAATCGAAACGCTGGCACATATTCCTCCTGTCGCTCGGCCCACCTGCCCACCACCCGCAAACACTGACTTTTATTACATGTAATAGGTAGATAGATAGATAGATGGATAGATAGATGTATAGGCTGCCACTCCCCGGAGGCTTGGAGCGGCTTACATCAGACATGAGTGATACAATAAAACAGTAAAAACAATAAAATCTAAAATATAAAACCGATTAGCCAGGTGGGAAGGCCTGCCTAAACAGATAAGTCTTGCACGCTCTCCGAAACGCTAGTAAGTCTTGGAGCGTACGGACTTCAAGCGGAAGAGTGTTCCAAAGAGATAGAGCCGCAGCAGAGAAGGCCCTGCGCCTGGTCTTTGTAGATCTATAATCTTGAGACTGGGAGCTACAAGCAGCATTTGACCAATTTTGCTATTATTTATTAATTGGATTCCTTTTTTATGAATGAAACTTCTGTTTTATGAATGGACTCTGGCTACTCAGTGCTTCAATGGCCTTCTATACACCCCCATAAACTCTTATGGACTTTCCATGAACTTTCATGAACTTTATAGGAACTTTTATAAACACTTGCCAAACTTTAGGAACTTTTATGGACTTGGGGGGGGGGGGCTGACATGACTTCCCCTTAGACCCTGCATGATTCCCCCTCTCTTCCTATGAACTCCTTGTATGTTCTCTTGCCCCATTCCCCATCCCCTATGTGTATGTATGTTTATATGAAAATATGAAGGAAAGCAACCTTTTTTCCTTCATAAACCAGCAACTATTGACTCTGGAAATCCCCCAAGCTTTTTAAGTTGATAATCCTCTAACAAAAGGACTTCACCAGGACTGTTTGCATGGACAATAAATAAATGACTCTATCAATCTGGGCCTCGGAGGGCTGATAGCCAGGCCACCCAGAACAATAGGGTCTATGGACGTATGGGTATCACCCAACATAAAGGGCATTTTCCTATCTGCGAGCAACCCCTGGTCTTCATCTTTGTTTAAATGGACCTTCAAGCACCTCATATTATGGATAATAGATTGGTAGCCTCAACCTCAAGCCTCTGAGGATCAGGCCACTTAAGGATTGGGAAACCTATGGACATGCTAATGGCTTCTCATAAAGGACATTTCCTCTCTGCAAGGAGAAGGGAATGTGGCAGCCTTCCCAACACAATGACATTTCCCCTTCTCAGAAAATTGGATCATCCCCAACCTTCCTGAGGAGGGATTTTCTGCCTTCCACTGGTCCCTGCTTGCCACAGGACCCCCAAATTTTAACTCAGTTTCATTAGGATTGCCTCAGGGTTGCCTTAAGTCAGAAACAATTTGAAGACACACAAATCATCCACTCCCATGCCAATATCATTGTCCTGCATGTTTCATATTGTGAATTCTTTGCCTAAGGCAGGCATGTAGCGGGGGGGGGGGGGGGCACTGAGGGGCTTCAGTCCCCACCCCCCAAAATTCTCAGGGTGGTCTGCGAGAAGGCCTTAATGGTACATTATTTAAACTGTTATGTGTATTCATATTATGATCTGATCGCCATGCTCAATATATTCCGTATGCATGGAAGTATTGGGATAACAGTACAAAAGCTCTGCTAGGGTAGATCCTCTCTCACTCAGATTCAGCCCCCAATCAAACTCAGCCCCCCAAATCAAAATTCTGGCTATGGCCCTGGCCTAAGGATGCATATTGTGATCTTGACAGGAAAACCGATGCTGCCACTAGAGTCAGCTGGACGCAAAGAATCCTAAAATATTTTAATTTTGCTGCAGATGAAATGGAGCAGAAAGGCAGAATTTACGCAGTTTTGACACTCCTATGGGAATTCTAGAGAAAAGTGAGTTTTCCTGGCTTTATGGCCATGTTCCAGAAGCATTTTCTCCTGACGCTTTGCCCAGAGGTTGCAAGGTCTAAATATGCCTGCCATAGATGTGGGTGAAATGTCAGGAAAAAATGCTTCTGGAACATGGCCATACAGCCCGGAGAACTCACAACAACCCAGGCCCTTTATAATGACATACCAAGCAAAAAGTGGGTGCTAGAAACAATATCAATCGAAAGCTGACTGGCTGGGGATCACAACCAGACACAGTGAAGACATCTCCCCTTGCACTTCGCTACTCTGCTGCTGAATACGCATGCCCAGTGTTGAACACAGCTCCCTATGTTAAAATAGTGGATGTGGCTCATAATGAGACGTGCCGCATTATCACAGGATGTCTATGCCCTACACCACTGGAGAAATTACAGTTTAGCTGGTATCACTCCACCTGATATCTGTCGAGAAGTAGCAGCCATTAATGAAAAGGGACAAAGCATTGACATATCTGGCCCATCCTCTGTTCGGATATCAGCCAGCAAGCCAATGACTTAAATCAAGAAACAGCTTCCTACGATCTACAGAGATACTCGCAGAAACACCTCAGCAAGCGAGAGTTCAAAAGTGGCAGGCTAAAACCTGGAACCTCTAATCAGTGGCTGAGACCAGATGAGAAACTCCCCCCTAAGCACATAGAAGAGTGGACAACCTGGAAGGCATTGAACAGGCTGTGCTCTGGCACAACGAGATGCAGAGCCAACCTTAAGAAATGGGGCTACAAAGTAGAGTCCGCAACATGCGAGAAGAGCAAACCACAGACCGCTTACTACAATGCAGCCTGAGCCCTGCCACATGCACAACGGAGGACCTTCTCATAGTGACACCAGAGGCACTCCAAGTGACCAGCTTCTGGTCAAAGGACATTTAGTATTTAGTTTTTAACTTTGTTTGTGGTTTTTCTATACATTATAACTGTATTCTCAATTTATCCTGCTACATGAGGGGTAGCACGGTCAAGGCAGATACGGCGGTGCTCTCTCAGAGCCCTTTCTAATAAGTAATGGAGTGAAGCAAGGTTGTGTTCTTGCACCAACCCTATTTACAAACTTTTCCAGCATGATGTTCTAAAGGGCTACGGCAGACCTCGAAGAAGACGGCATATACACGCTACCGTACTGATGGCAGCTTGTTCAACTTAAGCCACCTGAAGGCTCACACAAAGACTCTAAAGTTTAGAGTCTAAACTACCTTCTCCGTGACCTGCTTTTAGCTGACGATGCTGCCCATCCAGAAGCAGCTCTGCAGCACCTCACATCCTGCTTTGCAACAGCTGCAGAGCTGTTTGGGCTGGAAGTCAGCCTGAAGACAATGGAAGTTCTCTACCAGCCCGCACCACAGGAAGAACACCATCATCCCCACGTCAGCATAGGCACATCTGTGCTTAAGTCCATCCAGCAGTTCACCTACCTGGGAAGCATCATCTCTTCAGATGCCAAGATTAATAAAGAGATAGATCACAGATTAGCAAAGGCCTATGGTGCATTTGGAAGGCTTCACAAAAGAGTCTGGAGCAACAAGCACCTGAGGCAAAGCCCTAAAATCAGTGTGTACAGAGCTATTGTACTGTCTATTCTCCTTTATGGGTCTGAAACATGGGCCACCTATTGCCAATACCTACGACTCGTCAAACGCTTTCATCAGCGCTGCCTTCACACAATCCTAAATATACACTGGACTGTGACGAATGTTGCTGTCCTTGAGCAAGCAGGGATCACCAGCATTGAGGCCATGCTATTGAGAACACAGCTGCGCTGGGCAGGGCACGTCTCTAGGATGGAGGACCACCGCCTCCCAAAGATACTACTCTACGGTGAAGTTGCCACGGGTCAGCACAAGAGAGGCGCCCCAAAGAAGAGATATAAGGACTCCCTGAAACAACATCTCAGGCTCGTCCAGATTGATCACCAACAATGGTCTACCCTGGCCTCACATCGGGAGGCATGGAGACGCACTATGCACAATGCTGCGGCCTCCTTCAAGAAGACACGCCGAATGGGTCTCGAAGAGAAACGACAACGCAGAAAGAACCGCAACTTGGAAACAACATCACCCAAGGAGACTTTCTGCTGTGCTTTCTGCAACCGAACTTGCCTATCTCAGATTGGCCTTTTTAGTCATCAACGCAATTGTAGAAAGCGTAGGATGAGTCCTTCCTGAATCTTCGTTCGCGAAGAAAAGCCAAGAGAAGATAACTGTATTCTCAATTTGCTTGTGGCACGATATATAAAGATGTACTACACATAATTATTTTGGTCACTAAGGGCAACACCACTGTATAGGGATAGGTAGCCTTCTTTTGAGGTGAAAAAAGGCTTATTGCAGACTTGCTGTTTTGTGGATTTCAAAAAATATTAATTTAAAATAGATATAATGGTATTTTTGCTGTTTTGTGGGGTTTTGCCGCCGCTTTCCCTCCGAGGCGCTTTCCCTCCTCAGTCCTCCCTCCCTCCAGCCTTGAAGGGCCTTTCCTTCCTTCCGTCCTTTCCTTCACTTTATGTTAATTTCATAAAGACTTAAAATAGTGTAAAACAATGTATAAATATTAAAATAGAGCGTCCCTATATTTCAGTTTTTCACCTATCGTGGAATTTCCTGCAACATAACCCCCGCAATAAGGGAGGGGACACTGTAGTGTGAATTAGTCATGTGCATTCGGGGCTTACCTTCATCTGTTTCATGTCCCAGCTTTTGGTGGGCCCCCTGATCCATTTCGTCTGGGCCTCCCAGATTCGGGAAGTCAGATGTTCGTTTTCCGTTTTTGTGTCCAAAAGATTTTTTATTTATTTATTTATTTATTTATTTATTATTTTGATTTGTATACCGTCCTTTCCACATTGGCTCAGAACGGTTTACAACACATCGAACTATAACAAGAAAGCTTAAAACTATAAAATGTCAGACAATTTAAACAATATTCCGGTACCACCACGAGAGGCTAAAGGCTAAATGCCCACTGGAACAACACCGTTTTGCAAGCTTTCCGGAAGGCCGGCAGTTCGCTAATTGCTCGCACTTCGGATGGTAAATTATTCCACAAGTATGGTGCTGCCATGGAGAAGGCTCTCTGCCTGGTTGACGACAAGTGGACAGTTCGCAGGGAGGGAATCTGCAAAAGGTTAAGGTCTTCTGAACGCAGAGATCTCTGGGGAACATATGGGAGTAGACAGTCCCTCAAATACACCAGCCCCAGACCATACAAGGCCTTAAAGGTCAAGACCAACACTTTGAAGATGATCCGGTGCTCAATTGGCAACCAGTGCAGACGCTGCAGAGTTGGAGTGATATGAGCCCTGGCCGGCACTCCAGCCAAGAGTCTCGCTGCCGCGTTCTGCACCAGTTTGAGCTTCCGGATGACCGACAAAGGAAGACCAATGTAAAGGGCGTTACAGTAGTCTAACCTCGAGATGACCGTTGCCTGGATTACCGTGGCTAGGTCATTTCCGGAGAGATAGGGCACCAGCCACCTAGCCTGCCGCAGATGGTAGAACGCAGATCTGCTGACAGTGGAGATCTGGGCCTCCATTGTCAGCAGTGGGTCCAACTGGACCCCCCCCCCCCGACTCTTTACTATAGGCAACGGGCGTAATGCCTAGCCGCCCAGAGTAGGCAGCTGGAGCACACACCTGCCCGGTTGACCCAGCCAAAGGATCTGTCTTCGATGGATTCACTTTCAACCGACTGGCCCGTAGCCAACCAGCCACAGCTTCAAGGCACAGCTTCTTTCAGCCCGTTATTGGGGGGGGGGGGGGCACGGGCGGACGGGACTACACCCATAGGCCCAAAGCAAGGGCCTGCCAGGCCCAGGTGAGTAGGCCCAAAGCACCACAGTGCTGAATAAGGAGCGCTTTGGGCCTACACATGCGGCATTCGGTCCGAAAAGCAGGCTTGGAGCTGGAAATAGTCAAAGCCCTTCCAAACACAACCATCCAGGTTTGTTCAAAAACTTCCAGACTTACTTACTTACCTACATAGGTGATCCCTCATAGCCCGAACATGGTGGATAGGTAAGTGGCTGTCGAGACCCATTCTTGAAATGCGTGTTATTCTGCAGTGAGGACATCGTTTCCAAGTGGAAGGCGGTCCTGGTCAGGGTTAGTTTGATGCACCTTCCTCTTCATGCATTTCTCCCTTTCGCCCTCCATTTGTGCCTCTTTGAATTCTGCAGCACTGCTGGTCACAGCTGACCTCCAGCTAGAGCACTCAAAGGCCAGGGCTTCCCAGTTCTTGGTGCCTATGTCAGTTTTTAAGGTTGGCTTTAAGCCCAACTTTACATCCCCAACTTACATATAAATTCAATTTGAGCACAAGCCTCCAGAACCCTTAGGGACTGTCTGTAATCCAAATAAAGCACAATGGTAGCAGTTTGATGCCATTGTCAGAATGTCCCTTTTGTTATTGAATCCTTGGATTTGTAGCATTGTGCAATTTATAGTGGTATCCAAATGGCTTAGCTGCCATCTTCCCTTCTTTTATGCCTAGGATGCATCGACACTATAGAAGAAATGCAGTTTGATAAAATTCTGCCATGGCTGAATACTATATTTTATTTATTTATTAGATTTATCAGCCACCACTCCCAGTGGCTCAGGGCGGCTTACAACAGGTATTTCAGTAAAATATATCAACATAGCATTAAAAACAAAATAAAACAATTTCGAGGAGAAACACAGTCTAAAAATGGCATATTACGGCTCAAAGGCCTTCCGGAAAGCCAACAGGTTGCATATGGCCCTAACCTCTGGGGGTAACGCATTCCAGAGGACTGGAGCAATGACAGAAAACGCCCTTCTACATGTTGAAGTGAGCTGGAACTCCTTGATGCTAAGCAGTCAAAAGATTCCCCTCTTCGGATGTAAGTGCTCTTATGGGACAATATGGGGTTAGGCGGTCCCTCAGGTACACTGGCCCCAGACCATACAAGGCCTTGAAAGTCAAAACTAACACTTTGAAGGTGATCCGGAACTCAATAGGGAGCCAGTGCCGTTCCTGCAGAATAGGTGTAATATGTCAACCGAGCTGCGACGTTCTGCACTAGCTTAATTTTCCAGGTCACCGACAAAGGTAGGCCAATGTAGAGAGTGTTACAGTAGTCCAACCTCGAGATGACCGTAGCTTGGATCACCGTGGCCAGGTCGTGCCGGGACAAGTAAGAAGCCAGCCTCCGAACCTGTCGAAGACGGTAAAACGCTACTCTGCTGATAGAGTAGCGGGCCTCCATTGACAGCAGAGGGTCTAGGATAACTCCGAGGCTCTTTACCGAAGACGGGCGTAATGCCCAGGGTCGGAACCTGGACAACCCCACCACCCGGACGACACAGCCAAAGGATCTCCGTCTTCACTGGATTCACCTTCAACCTACTGGCTCGCAGCCATCCAGTGACGGCCTCAAGGCAAAGGTGGAAAATTTCAGGTACGGTTTCAGGCCTGCCCTCCATCCTCAGAATGAGCTGAGTGTCATCAGCGTACTGGTAGCACTCCAGCCCAAAGCTACGCACCAACTGAGCAAGTGGACACATATAGATGTTAAATAGAGGGGAGAGTATGGCCCCCTGGGGGACCCCGCAGATTAAGGGGGAACCCCCGGAGACCATCTCGCCCCTCCTCACTCGCTGTAGCCGGTTCCGGAGGAAGGAGGACAGCCAATTCAAGGCTGTCCCCCTCACCCCGGCAAGACAGTGAGTCAAAAGATCATAATCAACAGTATCAAACGCTGCTGTGAGGTCCAATAACACAAGCAGCGCCGATCCGCCTTGATCCAGTTGGCAACGCAGCTGATCTGTGATGGAGACCAGGACCGTCTCCGTCCCATGCCACGAACGGAACTCCTATATCTTAGGAGTTGCAGTTTTACAAGGTCCTTCACCTTCTCTGCCAAAGAGGGCTGGCACCTCACCAAACTATAGCCCCCATGATTCCATAGCACTGAACCATGGTTGTTAAAGTGGTGTTCCAACTGCTTTCATTCTACAGTCTCAGTGTCCCCATTTCTACATAGGAACAACATAGTGATGGTATGCTTTCATGTTCCTATGCTTAGTGGCCTGCGGTGGTGTAGTGGGTTAAAGTGCTGAACTGCTGAATTTGCTGACTGAATGGTTGGCGGTTCGAATCCAGGGAGCAGGGTGAGCTCCCGCTGTTAGCCCCAGCTTCTGCCAACCTAGCAGTTTGAAAACATGCAAATGTGAGTAGATCAATAGGTACTGCTTCTGCAGGAAGGTAACGACACTCCATGCAGTCATGCCGGCCACATGACCTTGGAGGTGTCTATGAACAACACCAGCTCTTCAGCTTACAAATGGAGATGAACACCCCACCCCCCCAGTTGGACTAGACTATACTTAATGTCAAGGGAAAACCTTTACCTTTAATACTTATTGGCAGTTAATCTATACAGCTCACAGAAATTTTCGTTAAAAAAGTTATACATGTTTTGCTTTAAAATATATTTTTATTAGGTTTTCAAAAATGTGACTGAAATCAAATGAATTAAGAAACTAAAAAGCATAGATATGAAAACAAAGCAAAAGAATCAACTACAAAATAGCTCCTTTAATATTTCCACCTTGTTATATTCCACCTTAAGAAGTCCCCGATGATGCAAGGGGTTAAACCCTTGTGCCGGCAGGACTGCTGACTGAAAGGGTGAGCTCCTGTCTGTCAGCTCCAGCTTCTCATGCGGGGATATGAGAGAAGCCTCCCAAAGGATGGCCAATTTTCTCACACCAGAATTCTCAAGTAGTTCCTCACACACACACACTACACAACCAAACATACATTCCCCTCTCCCTCGCAACTAAAATTAATCAAGAAAATCTATCCCCTTTAAAAATAAATATTATAGAAAATATATTTTAATATAATTCTTGTTCTACTTAATTTGCATTTAGGCTTCTCCAGCGGACAGAAAATATATTTAAAATTGAAGATTACGATGAGTGATATTGATATAAACAACCTACCTATTTTAATTCAAGTTACGTTCTTCTAATTTCAACTTTTATTCATCATCTCCATTTCTCCCCAAGTCTCCCCTTATTTCCTTGAGTCTAATGTGCCATCACATCTGATGCGCACCTCGGTTTCCAAAAACCCTGAAACTAAAAAAAAGTATTTGCTGGAGAATGTAATGTGCAGAAGCAAAAGGTACACTCTTTGTTATTTGGCCCACAGAATTACAGTTCATTACAGTTGCTATGTTAGGTGCATTACAGTTGCTATGTTAGGTGACCAAAGCTTCCAGAAAGGGAAAGCCTTGGGGTGCATCTATGCCAGTGGTTCCCAACCTCTTTTTGACCAGGGATCACTTGCTCTCCAATATTAGTACCAAAAGGGCTACGAATCAGTTTTTGGTCAACTTTAGATTGGTTATTTGGGGTGGCGATTCAGAAAATTGCATTGGATAGACCACATCAGCTTTAGTTTCTGATACAGAACATATGCCACCCATATGTCGCCATCTGCTGGCCATATTTAATAATCTAGTAGTAAACTTACGTGGGTAGTCCGCCTCCCCCCTTCTGACATCTCTGTTGCCTGGGCACTATAAGAGGGTTTTGCGAGACCATTCGCTTTCATTGTTGTGTAGTAATGGTGAGGCCACAGACCACATTCTTGTTCTTGGGGACCATTGGTGGTCCATAGACCACAGGTTGGGAACCATTGATCTATGTTGTAGAATGAATCCACTTTAACTGCCTTGGATCAATGCTATGGATTGAGGGGGCTGCCAAAGAATGCTGTCGCCTCACCAAACTACAAGTCCCAGCATCGCATAGCACTGAGCCCTGGCTATTAAATTAGAGATGACGCTCTTCAAAGAGGAGCTCCAGGTGCTCCTGAAGCAGGTTCCTCTTTGGCTTTGGCTCCGCACTAAGATTACCATAGGAAGCAAATCTAATGTGCACCCCAACTTTAGCAAGGTCATTTAGCCCAAAAAGGGGAGCATTAGATTTGAGTAAATAAAGTAAGTTGATCTTATTGTATTTCAACTATTTGCTTCTGTATATCTTATCGTCTTCCCTCTTTGTTTTCAATATTATTTCCGCCTACATAAACAAATCTTTATTTCTATTCTAAAGCTACATGGCATTGATATATGTATCAGGATGCAGAGACTAAAAGGATGGGACAGTTATAGGATAAAGAAGGGTACATCTACACGAGTATTTCCCAACCAGTGTGCCGTGAGCGATCATTAGGTGTGCCGTGGGAAATTGGAACCTCCAATACCCTTTCTTCCCCCTCCTGCCGAACACTTTTTCTTCTCCACTCAGGCTCCCTTCTTCCCAGCCTCTCTTTGCTCTGGGGCAGTAGCGCCCACACAGGTCACATCTTCCCTCCTGAACACGCTCACACTGCCCCCTCAGATCAAAATGGCAGCAGAAGCAGCAGTGTAGAAGAAAAAGTAAGTGTTCAGCAGGAGGGTGAAGAAAGGGCGTGAAGGGGGAGGAAGAGGTCTCTGTCGAAAGCTGGCATGGGCAAACTTGGACCTTTCAGGTGTTTTGGACTCCAACTCCCACCATTCCTAGCAGCCTCAGGCCCCTTTCCTTTTTCCCCCTTAGTCACTTAAGCAGGAAAGGGCCTCAGGCTGTTAGGAATGGTGGGAGTTGAAGTCCAAAGCACCCAACACTGTGATTCTGGATAGAAAACAAACAACAACATAACATAACATTGTTTCAGTCCACAGTGCTCTCTGGGTGTAGGTGAACTACAACTTCCAAACTCAAGGGCAATTCCCAAGCAAACCCTTTCAGTACTTTCTGTTGGTAATGAGAGTTCAATATGCCAAGTTTGGTTCAATTCCATTGTTAAGAGTTCAGGATGCTCTTTGATTGTGTGTTAACTATAAATCCCAGAAACGGTAACTCCCAAATGTCAAGGTCTATTTCTCCCAAACTCCATCTGTGTTTGCATTTGGGCATATTGAGTATTTATGCCAAGTTTGGTCCTGATCCAACATTGTTTGAGTCCACAGTGCGCTCTGGATATAGGTGAACTACAACTCCAAAACCCAAGGTCAATGCCCACCAAACTCTTATAGTATTTTCTCCTGGCTATGGGAGTTCTGTGTGGGAAGTTTGTGTTTTTCTGCCATTCCTGCCAGGATATCTATGTGGTGTTCATCGAAACAGGCCCAGGTTTCACACTGAGTGTATAAATACATTTAAAAACTTTTGGAAGACCCTTCGCACTTTCATGGCGGTCCTATGCCCATGACCCCAGCAGCAGTGGAGGCATGACTGTAATTGTACATCTAATTTGGCTTTTGGCTTCTGAAAGAATAGGATGTGGCACTTCAAAGAGAAATGTTCAAGGCCCCAAAAGACAGTTTAAAGCTATGCTACCAGCATGTACATTGTGGCAAGTACAATTCCAATTTTTTGCTTTCCACATCCTTTCCCTCTAGATCAGTGTTTCTCAACCTGGAGGTTGGGACCCCTGGGGGCGGTCACGAGGAGCTATCAGAGAGGTTGCCAAAGACCATCAGGAAACACAGTATTTTCCGTTGTGCGTGGGGGTCTCTGTGCGAAAAGTTTGTCCCAATTCTATTGTTGGTGGGGTTCAGGATGATCTTTGATTGTAGGTGAACTATAAATCCCAGAAACTACAATCCCAAATGTCAAGGCCTGTTTTCCCAAAACTCCACTAGTGTTCACATTTGGGCATATTGAACGTCTGTGCCAAGTTTGGTCCAGATCCATCATTGTTTGAGGCCACAGTGCTCGTTGGATGTAGGTGAACTACAACTCCAAAACTCAAGGTCAATGCCCACCAAACTCTTCCAGTATTTTTTGTTGGTCATGGGGGTTCTGTGTGCCAAGTTTGGTTCAATTCCATCGTTGGTGGAGTTCAGAATGCTCAGTGATTGTCGGTGAACTATAAACCCCAGCAACTACAACTCCCAAAGTTAATCCCCCTCAACTCCACCAGTATTCAAAATTGGGCAAATTGGGTATCTGTACTTAATTTGAATGTGGTTTTAAATTGAATGTGGTTTTAATGGCAATGTGGTTTTTATGTATTTTAATATGCTGTTTTAAGATGTTTAAAATTTGTATAGCATTGAATTTTGCTGTAATAAAATAATGTTATGGTTGGGGGTCACCACAACATGTGGCACTATATTAACGGGCCGTGGCATTAGGAATGGTTGCTGAGAGTTTTCAGGGTTGTATGGCCACGTTCCGGAAGCATTCTCTCCTGACATTTCACCAACAAAATTAGTTCTGAAGTAGCAACAAAAATATTGTTATGGTTGGGGGGTCACCACAACATGAGGAACTGCATTAAGGGGTGGCGACATTAGGAAGGTTGAGAAACACTGCTCTAGATTTTTCTAGACATCAGTAATACATGTCCTTGCCAACTACGTTCCCAGTTCAGTAATGATTCCCATCTTGATATAAAAAAGTTATACTTTCTGAATGAAAACTTTTTGATAGCAAGGGTTGAATTATGTTTGAAGCTTTCTTCACAATCCGAGCAGCGATACAGCCTTATTTCAGCGTGGTTTTTTAAAGATGATTTAAGAGCCTTTCTCACATTCGGAGCAACTCTAATGGCCCTCTCCCTCGCTCTTTGGTATTTAGAAAGATGTGAAACTTGATTGCAGATTTTCCAATAGTCTTCTCTATGGGTTGTTGTGAGTTTTCTGGGGCTGTCTGGCCATGTTCCAGAAGCATTCTCTCTTGACATTTCGCCTGCATCTATGGCAGGCATCCTCAGAGGTTGTGACCTCACAATCTCCGAGGATGCCTGCCATAGATTTTATTTATTCTATTTATTTGTTTGTTTGTTTGTTTATTTATATTTATTTGTTCGTATTTGTCTCTCGCCCTTCCCAATGGCTCAGGGCGACCCACAACATGTTTTAAAAACAGGCAATACAGCAAACGTTAAAACCACAATAAAACCACAGATAAAAAGGCACACTAGGTCGCACATTAAACACTGTGACAACAAAAGATAATACAAGATGGTGGTGTGCAGAGGGAGACTGCATTTCATCCAACCCCAAAAGCCTGCTGAAACAAGAGAGTCTTGCAGGCTTTCCTAAATGGGAGGATGTTGTGAATGGCATGAATGTCGGTGGGCAATGAGTTCCAAAGTGTTGGAGCCACGATCGAAAAAGCCCAGCGACGGGTCGTAGTCAGGCGAAATGTCTTTGGACTAGGAACAACCAGGAGGTTATGTTCTTCAGAACACAGAGATCTGGTGGGATGATACGGGATGAGGCGGTCCTGCAGGTACTCTGGCCCCAGACTATGTAAGGCCTTAAAAGTCAAGACTAACACTTTGAAGGTGATCCGGCATTCTACGGGTAGCCAGTGCAGTTCGCGCAGAATTGGCGTGATGTGACAGCTTGCCGAGGCCCCCGCAAGGAGTCGGGCTGCAGCGTTCTGCACCACCTTGAGTTTCCGGATCACCGACAGAGCAAGGCCAATGGACAGAGCGTTACAGTAGTCTAGCCTCGAGATGACCATGGCTTGGACCACTGTGGCCAGGTTGCGACGGGACAAGTAGGGGGCCAGCTTCCTCGCCTGGCGAAGGTGGAAAAACGCCACTCTGCTAACGGTGGAGACATGGGCCTCCATCGACAGCAGAGGGTCCAGGGTTACCCCGAGGCTCTTAACGGATGACGACGGACGTAGTGTCTCGCCATCCAGGGTTGAAAGCTGAACATCCCCACCGCCCAGGCGACCAAGCCACAGGATCTCCGTCTTAGCCGGATTCACCCTCAACTTACTGGCTCGCAGCCATCCAGTAACGGCCCCAAGGCAGTGATGGAAATTATCAGGTACGGAGATGCAGGCGAAACATCAGGAGAGAATGCTTCTTGGCCATATAGCCTGGAAAACTCACAACCCAGTGATTCTGGCCCTGAAAGCTTTCGACAATACAGTCTTCTCTATCATAGGCTGTTTCTCCCAGATGAGATGTCTTGTGTTGAAGAAGACGTGATGTATAGATGAAGCGTATCCCTCAGCGAGAGCATTTGCTTGGTTTCCTTTGAGCATGATGCTTCATGTGTTGAGCAAGATTCGCTCTGTCAATAAAGCTTTTCTCGCAATGGGGACATTCATACGGTTTCTCCCCTGAATGGATTTTCTCATGCCGGACCAGTTTGGATTTCACTGTGAAGCCTTTCCCACACTCTAAACAAACGTATGGTTTTTCTCCCGTGTGAGTTCTTTGGTGAATCATGAACGCTGACCTACGGTCAAAGCTTTTCCAACACTGCCCGCACCGAAAATGTTTCTCGCCGGTGTGTTTTGCCTGATGGGACAGAAGGGCTGAGCTTCGACTGAAGCTTTTTCCACAGTCTTCGCACTTATGTTTGTGTGTTTTCAAATGATTCTCGTGGCAAATTTTCCAACTTGTACGTTTGCCACATTCAGGACATTCGTAAGGTTTTTCTGCCTGGTGAGTCGTCTTATGTCTGGAAAGGCCGGAATGGCAGCGGAAGTTTTTACCGCAGACGGTACACTGATAAGGTTTCTCCCCGGTGTGGATCCTTCGGTGTTTTTCCAGGTCCGACTTGGTCCTACAGCACATGGCACAATCACTACATTTATGCGGTTTCTCTCCTCTGTGAATCTTCTGGTGCCTTTGGAAATTTCCAACAAAATTGAAGCTCTTCCCACAATCGAAGCACTTGTAGGGCTTCTCTCCAGTGTGGATAATCTCGTGAACAGAAAGATGGTTTCTGTGTTGGAAGGCTTTCCCGCATGTCGCACACTTATACGGTCGCTTGTCTTCGTGGATTCTTCTATGCCTATTTTTATGTGCTCTGCTTCTGAACTTTTTGCCGCAATAGGAACATGCAAATCGTTTCTCACCCGTGTGGACCGTAACGTGATCTCGAAGGTTTTTGCTCTGCATAAAACACTTCCCACATTCTAAACATTTGAAGGGCTTCTCTCCGGTGTGGGTCCTCTCATGTATACGAAAAGGCGCGATTGAATTGAAACCTTTCCCACAATCCAGACACTTATACGGCTTTTCTCCGGTGTGGGTTCGCTCGTGTATCGCAAGGTAAGTGTTATTACAGAAGGTCTTGCCACAGTAGTAGCATTCATTGGATTTTCTTACTTGATTGGTTTTAGTAGGAGGCTCAGAAGTAGAGTTTCTGTCTTGATTCTTTTTGCCACAACTTTGCTTTTGCTTTTTGTTTTCCCTACTAGAAACGGCTTTGGCCACTTGCTTCTCATTAAGCTTTCTCTGCTGACTCCGTGTATTCGGGTAAGCCTTGGAGCTTTCACCATTTTCCCCATCACTGGAAATGCTTTCTTGGGCACTCTGAAATCGTTTCGCTTTTGGCTTGCGTGGGGCAGCCCCTTCCCTTTCAAGCAGTTCTTCTCTGTTCTCTTTATTCATTTTCACAGCTACTGTTGAAACAAAATAGAACATCCAAAATGAACATTGTGATCTACTTTCCCCAAAAAAGCAACAGAGAATCATAATATCATTGAGCTGGAAGAGACCTCGTGGGCCATCCAGCCCAACCCCCCGCAAAGCAGGAAAATCGCATTCAATGCACCCTGACAGATGGCCATCCAGCCTTTGTTTAAAAGCCTGCAAAGAAGGAGTCTCCACCACACTTCAGGGCAGAGAGTTCCAATGCTAAACAGCTCTCACAAGCAGACGTAGTATATCAGAATAACACAACATATATTTAGCACAATTATATTAGGCTATAATGTTTATCGTTCAACACAATTAAATCTATAAGGTCAGCACAAATATGTTCGTTCAGCACAATATCAACGGCGTTATATTTAAATGTAAAAGTAATGTTGGGATGCAATGAGTTAAAATAATCTTGTATAGGCTCCAAAGGGACTATCTGCTACAAACTAACTTTGGGAATAATCCCTATACCATTTGGATCATAAAGGCGTGAGTGATTCACATTACTTTATAATTTTGGATAGAACGCCGTTGATATTGTGCTGAACTAACATATTTGTGCTGACCTTATAGATTAATTGTGTTGAACGATAAACATTATAGCCTAATATAATTGTGCTAAATATATGTTGTGTTATTCTGATATACTATGTATGCTTATGCAAAGCTCCTTTTGGTTTCTCAGTTAAGAGTAACCACTACCATTTATTTAAGTGAACAGGTCTCACAGGCAGGAAGTTCTTCCTAAACTTCAGATGGAATCTCCTTTCCTGTAGTTTGAAGCCATGGCTCCATTGCGTCCTAGTCTCCAGGGCAGCAGAAAACAAGCTTGGTCCCTCCTCCCTATGACTTCCTCTCACATATTTATACATGGCCCTCAACATATCTCCTCTCAAGCCTTTTCTTCTGCAGGTTAAACATGCCCAGCTCTTTAAGCCACTCCTCATAGGGCTTGTTCTCTAGATTGTTGATCATTTTAGTTGCCCTCCTCTAGACACATTCCAGCATGTCAACATCTCCAAGTGCGGTGCCCAAAATTGGACATAATATTCCAGGTGTGGTCTGACCAAGGCAGAATAGAGAGGTAGCAAACCTTCCCTGGATCTAGATCAGGCCTGGGCAAACTTTGGCCCTTCAGGTGTTTTGGACTTCAACTCCCACAATTCCTAACAGCCGGTAGGCTGTTAGGAATTGTGGGAGTTGTAGTCCAAAACACCTGAAGGGCCAAAGTTTGCCCAGGCCTGATCTAGACACTTAGACTTCTATTTATGCAGGTTGAAATCCCACTGGCTTTTTTAGCCACCGCATGACATTGTTGGATCATGTTAACCATCCTCCCCACAAGGACTCCAAGGTCTTTTTCACACGTACTGCTGTCGAGCCAGGCATCGCCCCCCATTCTGTACCTTTGCATTTCATTTTTTCTGCCTAAGTGGAGCATCTTGCATTTGTCCCTGTTGAACTTCATTTTGTTAGTTTTGGCCAACCATCTCTCTAATCCGTTAAGATCGTTTTGAATTTTGCTCCTGGAATAGCTAGGATCAGTGTTGTGTAGTGGTTAGATTGCCTGACAAAGGACCAGAGAGACCTCCAAAAATATTGGATGACATACTGTACTCTAATCCAGTAGTTCTCAACCTGTGGGTCCCCAATTTATCAGCTGTTATGATTTCTGGGAGTTGAAGGTCAAAACATCTGGGGACCCACAGATTGAGAACCACTGCCCTAATCTAATGTTCATCTTTTTTGGCCTAATTACCTTGCCAAAATTAGATTCAGTAATATAGTAACCTTAGTACTTAGCCAAAGCAAAAGGGAAAACTGCTTCAGGAACACCTGGAGCTTCCATTTGAGGGACCTCAACTCTAAATTAATTGCCATTGGCTGAATGCTATACAATCCTGGGATTTGGAGTTTAGTACAGCATTTTGGAGTTTAGTAAAGCATCAGCCTTCTTTGGCAGAGAAAGCTCAGGACCTTATAAAACTATACCACATGACTCCTTAGCATTATACCAAAGCAATAAAAGTTGATTCTTTCTACGTCATAGATTTTATTATTTATTTATTTATTATTCGAGTTTATATACCGCCACTCCCCGAAGGCTCAGAGCGGTTTACAACAGAATAATACAGTTAACAGTAAACAGATGCATCCCAAGGTTTTTTTCCCCATTGCTGAAAGCTTTTGTGTTCGATTATTTTTGTTTCTAAAGAAGGGATTTGAAGCATACAGCAACTGTAATGCGCACCTTTTTTGGCCAAATTGCAAAGAATGCACTTTTCACCACTGTACATTACATTCAGCAGCAAATACATTTTCTTTTTGGTTTCATGGTTTTGAAAATTGAGGTGTGCTAATTGGTTCAATAGCACATTAGACTTGAGCAAATATGGCAATTCAGAAACAGTTTCTCAGTCTAACCTCTATAAGCTTTCCTCAGTGGCTGGGAAGAGAATCCTTAAACATGCTTGAGGATTTTAATGGCTTCTCTGTGTAGTCTGACATGATAGTTGTTAGAGTGTTCCAGAATTTCTGTGACAGCATTTCCCAGGCAGGAAGCAGCCAAGCCTTGAAACTGCAAGGCTATTCAATGCTAATCAAGGTGATCGATTGCAGCATTCAAACAGACAAGAGTTCTTTCTCCCACCCTAGACATTCAACATATATAAACCCCACTTGCCTAGTTTCCAGCAGACCTCACAACCTCTGAGGATGCCTGTCACAGACTTTGGTGAAATGTCAGGAGAGAGTGCTTCTGGAAAATGGCCATACAGCCTGGAAAACTCACAGCAACCCAATGATTCCAGCCATGAAAGCCTTCGACAACACATTCAGCCCTTTTTAGCTTCTTTGCAATATTTGCCCCAGCTTCCGAACTAAATAACCTCTATGAAAAATACCCCTTATTGGCGTGATATATCAAAGTAAAAGAAAAGTGGAGTTTGGGAACCACAACAACTTATGTAAAGGCAAATATCTAAATCAGGGGTGCCCAAACTTTTTCAGCATGCGAGCTACTTATAATAAAACCAAGTTAGAAAGATCTACTTACCTCCTCTAGCCTGGAGAGGGGAGGGGCGGGCTTGGCGAGGCCTGGCTCCGTCCCCCCCTCTGGCTTCAGCTCTACCAGCAGCTTCTCCAGGCTTGAGGATGGCAGTGCCAAGCCAGCCTTGTGCTGGCTATGCCACCACTGGCTTGGCACTGCCATCCTCAAGCCTGGAGAAGCTGCTGGTAGAGCGAAGAGGGGCGGAGCCAGGTCGTGCCAAGCCCCTCCCCTCTGACTTTGGAGCTCCCAGCAGCTTCTCCAGGCTTGAAGATGGCAATGCCAAGCCAGCCTTGTGCTAGCTATGCCACCACTGGCTTGGCCCTGCCCTCCTCAAGGCTGGAGCAGCTGCTGGGAGTGCTGAAGCCGGGGGAGGGGACGGGGCTTGGCGCGGCCTGGCTCTGCCCCCTCTGAGAAACACCCCATTTAGCTGGGATCGACCTCTTTCGGTCCCGAGATCGACTGGTCGATCGCGATCGACTTCCTGGGCAGCCCTGATCTAAATCAACTGGAAGATTATCTAAAAACCATCCCGCCTTCTTTAGTGAGGCCGTCCTTCAATTTGTGTCTAGCTCTGGAAGGAAAGACTAAGCCACAATCATACAAACACTTTATTAATAATGCTGTGACAGCTCTCCATAACCCCAAAGCTAAGAAAAGAGTAATGTTTCAGAGCTATAAAGACTGTAACTTAAAACTAAAGAGAAGGAGAAGAGCAATCCACATTCCAAACAGAGACAAGAGCTAAGTCTATTTTAACAAGTGAATAAATTATGTTCCCTGCTGATTGAAGGTGGGATTGTCAATTAACTCTGCACAGAGTTTTGTTCTTATCTTGTCTTATTATTTACGATTAGCACCAAATGATGTCAACACTGTAGATTTTGCAAATGTCACTGGAATTTAAGAAAGGGTCAATTCAAACAGAAATTGCAATTAAGGAGGACCTTAGGGATGTAACAATGGAATCAAAGAAAAATCTTAGGAACTGTAAAACAAATCACACAAAGAGAACAAGGGAAAGGAAAGCATAATATAACAGAATGATCAAGAGGAAGAAAAACAATAAAAACAACAAAATCAACAGAATTGGAATGAGAAAAACAAGTTGATTCCCATAAGCAGATGGTGAACCAGGGACGCAAATAAAATTTGTCTTCTGAGGAAAAACAAAACAAAAATCACACAAAACCAAAGAGGGAAAAAGCATGTCTGCCCCAGCAGATTAACATTGCCTATATGAACTGTATGTATGAGAGTCCATTTTGGTGTAAGAAATGCGGTAAAATCAAATAAACAGCAAGGATGTTCCGCTGTGCAAGAAAACACTGAAAGTGGACTGGGATAAACAAACTGAGAACTTTGGAAGAATTAAAAATAAAAAAACCTTTTTTTTTAGCAGCCAGCGGAAGAAAGGGGAGTCACACAATCCCTCAAGCCCTGTTTGATTGCCTGCCAAGACCCAGAGAGGGCACCATGTGAGTACCATTGTGCATTACAAAGGATTGGATTTGGGCCCATGCTTGGCTACCATGGGGGTGCTCAGAGTGGACACCATGATGCCATGGGTTGCATAGTTCCTGCAAAGTAGTAACATCCTACAGACCCTTCTGAAGATACCAGCCAGAAGGGTGCATGGAAATGTATCTGAAGCATGGGTGGGATTTGGGCCCATGCTGGGCTACCATGGGAGTGCTCAGCGCTGACACTATGATGCCATGGGTTGTATAGTTCCAGCAAAGTAGTAACATCCTCCAGATCCTTCTGAAGATGCCAGCCAGAAGGGTGCATGGGAATGTATCTGGAGCATGGGTGGGATTTGGGCCCATGGTGGGAGACCATGGTAGTGCTCGGTGTTGACATTATGATGCCATGGGTTGTACAGTTCCTGCAAAGTAGTAACATCCTCCAGATCCTTCTGAAGATGCCAGCCAGAAGGGTGCGTGGGAATGTATCTGGAACATGGGTGTGATTTGGCCCATGGTGGGCGGCCATGGGAGTGCTCAGTGTTCACATTATGATGCCATGGGTTGCACAGTTCCTGCAAAGTAGTAACATCCTCCAGACCCTTCTGAAGATGCCAGCCAGAAGGGTGTGTGGGAATGTATCTGGAGCATGGGTGGGATTTGGGCTCATGATGGGTTACCATGGGAGTGCTCGGCACGGACACCATGATGCCATGGGTTGTACAGATCTTGCAGAGTACTAACATCCTCCAGATCCTTCTGAAGATACCAGTCAGAAGGGTGCGTGGGAATGTATCTGGAGCATGGGTTGGATTTGGGCCCATGCTGGGCGACCATGGTAGTGATCGGTTTCGACACTATGATGTCATGGGTTGTACAGTTCCTGCAAAGTACTAACATCCTCCAGATCCATCTGAAGATGCCAGCCAGATGCCGGCAAAATGTCAGAGGAGAAAATGCTGCTAGAACACGGCCAAAGCCACAAACCACACAACACCCTCTTCTGACTTCCTCTTGCCTTTCAGTCCCTTGACTTGAGAAGAGGATGGGAGCTGAGGAGGAGCAGTGTCTGAGTGCTTCCATTCCACAGCTCATGGATCAGTGTCCCCTCCACCTGATGGGTGCTTTCCCCTGTATGCGTTCTCCCTTGCTCCTTCACGTTTGCAATGTTTTATACTATTCATAGTCATTTTTAAACATACAGTTGTGTTGGGTCTTTTGTTGCATTAGATTAGCTGGAGGATAGGAGCTGTAACGCGGTACTTTAGCTAGAAGTGGAAGAAGTTCCGGAGTACTGCTCTGGAACTAAATGGAGTTCCCTCATTTGGCACCACACCTTCTCATGATGAGAACTTGCTATGGCGCGTTTGGGATCTGAGTGGCCTGCCTGGGCGCTTGAGACTCGGTGGCTCAGCAAGAGAGTTTTCTGATGGCTCCACCTGGGAGCGGGTAGGTGGGGGAGTGGCTGTAGCGTGGTAGTGGGTCTCCTGGGGGTCTACCTCCATGGCAGGAACCAGTCCCTGGGGCACAGGGATGTATGTGGATGCCTGGCCATGGGCCGCTTCCCTCCCCCCTCCACAGACACAGCCTTTGTTCTGTTCCAGGATGTCCACCAGCCTGGCCAGCAGCACTGTCTGTGCCTCAATGTTTTCGTTCAGGCGGTCCCGATCCCTGCATTCCCGTTCCCACTGCCTCTGACGAAACTCCACATCCCACTCTTGAAATTCCTGCTGGCGGGTGCTCTCCCTGTCTCGGAGCTCCTGCTGGCGCACGCTCTCCCTGTCCAGATATTCCTGCTGCTGTATCCTCTCCCTCTCCAGATGCTCCATGAGCGCCTTCATTTGTGCGACTGAGTGCTGAAGGATGCGGTCAGTTGCAGAGGATGTGGCAGCAATCACGGTTCTCCTGTCTCTCCTCCTGCGGTGCTCGCCCAGCCTGACCGATGGGGGAAGCATAGCCATCCGATTGGCTACAGGGGCTCCTAGAAGAGGAGAAACACATGGGTGATGCAGTTCCTGCTCACGCTCATGCTGCTCGGTGGCTATGGGTCTTGGGTATGGAGACAATGGGAAATATGCATGGCTTGTGGGCTGGTAACAAGAGCAAGTGCAACAGCTTCAGGCGAGTGGTGAGGCTGCCACCTATCTGTGTCTCCAATAGGGATAGCTCCCATCAGCTGAGGGGAGGCCAGTATAACTGACGTGGGTGGCACAGCATTCTAGGTGCTGTATACATAGAATCACAGAGATGGAAGAGACCTTGTGGGCCATCCAGTCCAAGCACCTGCCAAGAAGCAGGAAAACTGCATTCAAAGCACCCTCGACTGATGGCCATCCAGCCTCTGTTTAAAAGCCTCCAAAGAAGAAGCCTCCACCACACTCCAGAACAGAGAGTTCCACTGCTGAACAGCTCTCACAGTCAGGAAGTTCTTCCTAATGTTCAGATGGAATCTCCTTTCCTGTAGTTTGAAGCCATTGATCTGCATCCTAGTCTCCAGGGCAGCAGAAAACAAGCCTCCTCCCTCCTCCCTGTGACTCCCCCTCACATCTTGATACATGGCCCTCATGTCTCCCCTCAGCCTTCTCTTCTGCAGCTCAGCTCTTGAAGCTCTTGAAGCCACTCCTCATAGGGCTTGTTCTCCAGATCCTTGATTATTTTAGTCACCCTGCTCTGGACACATTCCAGCTTAGAGTCAACATCTCCCTCCAACTGCGGTGCCCAGAATTGCAAACAGTGTGATTCCAGGTGTAGTCTGACCAAAGCAGAATAGAAGGGTAGAATGGCCTCCCTCGATCTGGACTCCTAGACTCCTATTGATGCAGGCTAAAATCCCATTATCTTTTTTAGCCACTGCATCACATTCTTGGCTCATGTTTAACTTCCTGCCCAAACATACTGCTATCGAGCCAAGTGTCCCCCATTCTGTATCTTTGCATTTCATTTTTTTCTTCCTAAGTGGAGCATTTTGCATTTGTCCCTATGGAACTTCATTCTGTTAGTTTTGGCCAATCATCTCCCTGATCTGTTAAGATAGTTTTTGATAGTGTGCATGTGTATGTGTGTTACTTGTCATGGATTGAGGACCTTACCTTGCTCCCTTGCCACTGACGTCCATAACAGATTGCTCTCGGGACCCTCGGCAGCCTGCTCTCCATGGCTCTCCTCACTTGCAGGCGAAGGGGATCTTGCCACAGGGGAGGGAGGAGGGTGGGTGCTTGCCTTTGAGTACACTGAGGACGCTTCCCCACACGCAGAGGCTGTATCTGCAATGTCTTCCATAGGATTGAGGAGGACGATGTTGTCCTTTGAGTCCACGGTATCGAGCATGTCCCCTGTGGTATGGGAGACACCACATATGTACACCTTATTACCTGGCTGTATGCCTTGGAAGGAAAGATTCTTTGGGGATAGGGATGGCATAACACCAGAGCATTTCCTCCCATCCTGCCCACTGACCCATCCCTGTGCATTTTTACTGTACCTTGAGAGTTCGGGTAGAATTCCTGGGAGCCCTCTGCCATGGTCCCATCTGCCTGCTGCTGGCTGGTGGATGCCTGGCCGACTGTTACTTTCTGGATGGGAGCGTTCTGTGGCATACGCTTAACTTGTAGGGTGCCATCCCCTCGGAGAATGTTGTCTAGCTCATCGAAATACGGCATGCTGATTGAGGCTCTTCCGTTGCGGGCAATATGCTCACAAGCCTCCCTGTACTTCGACCTGAGCGATTTGGTCTTCGTCCTGCACTCCTCGGCTGTCCTGTCACGGCCCATAACTCTCATCTTCTCCGCCACTTTCTCAAACACATCTAAATTTCTATGCGACTCATGGAGCTGCTCTTGCACTATTGGCTCGCCCCAGATGGCAATAAGTTCTTCAGTCTCTGCCGGGCTCCACGACATCCCCCTGGCCCTTTTCGCTCTGTTGGCGTTTGCTGCAGACATCATGGCTTGAGGCACAGGGTGGCTGATGCTGCGTATTGCTGGCAGCTCGGTGTACACGTTTGCTTCAGTTGTGCATGAGGTGGAACAAAGTGAAAGTTGGCCGTGAAAATATGGCATTTTCTGTATGGTCGAAGGCTTTCATGGCCAGAATCACTGGTCTGCTATAAGTTTTCTGGGCTGTATGGCCATGTTCCAGAAGCATTATCTTCTGACGTTTCGCAGAAACATAAGGACAGAATGCTTCTGGAACATGGCCATACAGCCCGGAAAACTCACAGCAACCCAACTGCATTTTCTGTTGGGAAAGATCAACTGGCTGCTTCCCTAGGTGTTGTCCCATCTTTGCTGAAGCACATCAGCACAGGTATGGCATCCGCACAGTGATTTGCATTCTGCTGGAATTGCTTTCACCATGCAAGGTGATTTACATTTAAGTGCACTGACGCACAAAACGGAATATATATTGTGGAATATACCCCGACTTTGCTTATCCCAGTTTAAAGCTTTTAATGTGTGTTGCTATTATTATTAAACTTTATTTATATCCCCCCACAGGGACTCGGGGCGGCTAACATGAGGCCAAGCCTGACAAGTACAATAAACAAAATAAAATACATACAGCAGGTAATAACTCAAATAAAAGACAAACAATAAAAGAAAAATAATACAATGGGGTAAACAGAGGGTATGAGGTAAGAGGAAAAGTAAAAAAACCAGAATTAAACAAAGTGGGTTGGGATAAAAACAGGCAACTCTGGGTGAGATAAGAAAATGGAGTAGTTTATCTGGTGGGAGATAAGGATGGGACAAATGGTGGGGTTTACGTTTTCTGCTAGGGATGAGGTAAAGGATGGGGTTGCTATGGGAATTCATGCCCTCCATTATTTAAACACTGTGTTCTCAAACTCTGGCTTCAGTCTGCATTAAGTAGTTAGTGTGGATGCGCCCCTAGAATCATAGAATCATAAAGTTGGAAGAGACCTCATGGACTATGCAATCCAACCCCCTGCCCAGAAACAGGAAAACTGCATTCAAAGCACCCCCAACAGATTACCATCTGGCCTCTATTTAAAAGCCCCCACTGAAGCAGCCTCCACCACACTCCAGGGCAGAGTCCTGTCAGAAATATTAAAAATTAACTGTGTACTTTTGATTACAAAAGTGTGAATCAAGTACTGAAAGAGTGAGTGGGCCGAATCCTGTTAGAATTAGTGGGCCAAAGCTAGTATCTTCCTAAGGAGAGTGAGTAGGCTGAAGCCTTGTTAGGGTCAGTAGGCCAAAGCTAGTGTCGTCCTGAGGAGAGTGAGTAAGCCAAAGCCTGTTAAGAGTTAGTAGGCCAAAGCTAATGTCGTCCTGAGGAGAGTGAGTAGACCGAAGCCTGTTAAGAGTCAGTGGGCCAAAGCTAGTGTCGTCCTGAGGAGAGTGAGTAGACCGAAGCCTGTTAGAATCACTGGGCCAAAGCTAGTGTCGTCCTGAGGAGAGTGAGTAGGCCGAAGCCTGTTAAGAGTTAGTGGGCCAAAGCTAGTGTCGTCCTGAAGAGAGTGAGTAGGCCAAAGCCTGTTAGAATCACTGGGCCAAAGCTAGTGTCGTCCTGAGGAGAGTGAGTAGGCCAAAGCCTGTTAGAATCACTGGGCCAAAGCTAGTGTCGTCCTGAAGAGAGTGAGTAGGCCAAAGCCTGTTAGAATCACTGGGCCAAAGCTAGTGTCGTCCTGAAGAGAGTGAGTAGGCCAAAGCCTGTTAGAATCACTGGGCCAAAGCTAGTGTCGTCCTGAGGAGAGTGAATAGGCCGAAGCCTGTTAAGAGTTAGTGGGCCAAAGCTAGTGTCGTCCTGAGAAGAGTGAGAAGGCCAAAGCCTGTCAACAGTTAGTTGGCCAAAGCTAGTGTCGTCCTGAAGAGAGTGAGTAGGCCGAAGCCTGTTAAGAGTCAGTGGGCCAAAGCTAGTGTCGTCCTGAAGAGAGTGAGTAGGCCGAAGCCTGTTAAGAGTTAGTGGACCAAAGCTAGTGTCGTCCTGAGGAGAGTGAGTAGGCCGAAGCCTGTTAAGAGTTATTGGCCAAAGCTAGTGTTGTCCTGAGGAGAGTGAGTAGGCCGAAGCCTGTTAAGAGTTAGTGGACCAAAGCTAGTCTCGTCCTGAAGAGAGTGAGTAGGCCGAAGCCTGTTAAGAGTCAGTGGGCCAAAGCTAGTGTCGTCCTGAGGAGAGTGAGGTAAACTCTGGGCGAGAGAAGCCTTGTGTGAGAAAGCTCCAGTGTGAAGGTTGCTGTGTGTAAAGCTACTATGCATTTCTTTATTTGTGTTATGAAAATCTTATTTTTGTAAATAGTGTAACCATATTATTTTACCACAAAGAAAAGCCGCCAATGGAAGATATAACATTGTGTTTTTGTTATTTTTATCACTTTGGGCTACCGGTGTTTGGTAACGCTCCTGCTGCTGCTAAGTTACTTTGCAATACATTCATGGGGAGGGTCTTTAGTTAATGAGCCCACTTGCTCAACAAGGGTTATGGGCCCAGTACAAACCAGTATAACGTAGTCTAGCCAAGTACAGACCATTGTGAGGCTGAAGAACTATGGCCATGACATTTCAAGCAAGTGGACTGACTTCCGAAAGGTTGAATAACAATAATGATGTCACATGGCCATTTAAAATGAAAACAATTCTGTTAAAGAGACAATTGGTGGAAAGTAGAGGAGAATCCCCACGACACTCCGGGGCAGATAGTTACACTGCTGAACAACACTCCCAGTTAGGAAGTTCTCTATTGTTCATTGCATCCTAGTCTCCAGGAAAGCAGAAAACAAGCCTGCTCCCTCCTCCCTATGACTTCCCCTCACATATTTATACATTATCCTCATCATGTCTCCTCTCAGCCTGCTCTTCTGCAGGCTAAACATGCTCAGCTCTTTAAGCCGCTCCTCATAGCATTTGTTCTCCAGACCTTAGATTCCAAAGCAGCAGAAAACAAATTTGTCCTCTCCTCAATGTGATATCCTTCCAAATATTTAAACCTGTATTTTCGTGTCTCCTCTCAACCTTCTGTTCTCCATGCTTCTCCAAACTAAACATACCCAGCTCCCTGAGCCATTCCTCATGAGGCTTGTCTTCCAGACCTGATCTACTGCATCACAATGCCTCACCTGTATGTGTATTTGGCAGAATCTTCTTGTCTGGGTATTGGTACTGGTACTCTAGTAGATCAGGGGCCCACATAGCCTCCCCTTGTTCCTGACAGCTGATTAGAGACAGCTTAGAAGGACACAATCCTGGTGGAGAGAAGGAAGGAAACAAATGAGGAGAAAAACATCTTGGCTGGGAGACAGCTATTGTTTTGGACTACAGTTCCCAGAATCCCTCAGCCAGCTATGGTAGGTTGTAATGTCGAACTGCTACTCCAATCAAGAGATTTCTTCTATTGCTAAATTGCTTAAGTCTCAACCTCTGGATTAAACCTAAATCTATCTAATCAATTGAATGTATGTACACTTTGATTTGCCAGGTTACTTTCATACCACTAAGTTTTGCCCCTATGTGGAAAGTTGACAAAAAATAGAAGTGAGGAAAAAAAACCAGTTTTTCCCTTTTTTAAAGACCGTGGTTCTCAATCTGTGGGTCCTCAGATGTTTTTGGCCTTAATTATTTATTTACAGTATTTATATTCCACCCTTCTCCGCACCACGAATGTGGCGCAGCTGGTTAAGTGTCAGCTGCATAAGATTTCTCTGACCAGTAGGTCATGAGTTCGAGGCCTGCTTGGGTCGAGGTGGGTGCTCGACCTTAAGTGTAGCCTGCTGTCGACCTTTGCAGCCCGAAAGACAGTTGCATCTGTCAAGTAGGAGATAAAGGTACCACATTAAGTGGGGAGGCAAATTTTGACTGAATTATGAGACCATTAAAGAACTCCAGGAAATGCTGAAGGAATGCGGAAGAAACAACAAGGGACGCTGGGAGCACTGAGAGATGAAGAGTGCGTCAGCTCCCCCTGGTGGCCAGAGTTTGCCTCTGTTTGTTTATATGTATGTTTGTGAAACAGCAGGAATTGTCTGCTAAGTATGTGTACCCGTAATCCGCTCTGAGTCCCCTTCGGGGTGAGAAGAGCGGAATATAAATAAAGTAAATAAATAAATAATTCTCACCCCGCAGGGGACTCAGGGCTGATTACAATGTACATATACATGGCAAATATTCAATGCTATAGACACACAACACATATAGACAGACACACAGAGGCTATTTAACACTCCAGCTTTTGATGAGGGTATTCTGGCCACCAGGAGAGCTGTCTCTTCACCATCCATTTGTGACACTGATGAAGAACTTCCTCATTCTTTGCATTCTTGCTGGAGATTTTTATGGCAGCATAAATTAGCCTCCCCACATAAGCGGTACCTAAATTTCCTACTTGACAGATGCAACTGTCTTTTGGGCTGCAAAGGTCTACAGCAAGCTACACAAATTGGTCAGTAGTTCACTCAGACCTGGGCTGGCTTCGAACTCATGACCTTTCGGTTAGTAGTGATCTTAATGCAGCTGACTCCCAGCCAGCTGTGCCACAGTCCTTCAACTCCCAGAAATCCTAACTGCTGGTAAATTGGCTGGGATTTCTGGGAGTTGTAGGCCAAAACACCTGGGGACCCACAGGTTGAGAACTACTGCGTTAAGGACTCATTCCTCCACACCTTCCAACAGTGATGCAGGAAATGAAATATGGGGAACAGATGAGGGTAGAGATTGAGCTTCTGTGGACCTGATTTGGAGTCATATGCATTTACTTCTGGAACGGGAAAGAGAATCAGTTTAAGTCACACACTTGCCATTTAATATAAGAACTTTATTTAAACAGGTCTTCAGCTGTTAAATGAGTGAGGCAGAAGGTTCTTTAATATGAAGTGTGTTTAGCTTTGAAAAGTTTGAAATGCATTTTAAACTATTCTAGACATTTTAATAGGACTATATATTGGATAGGTTTAGAAATGTTTATACTATAGATTGAACATCTCTTATCTGGAATTCCAATATTCCTAAATCCAAAATAGTCCATATTGGTTACTAGGGTGTGTGTGTGTGATATCTTTGCTTTCTGATAGCTCAATGTACACAAACTTTGCTTTTATACACACAATTATTGAAAACAGTGTGCAAAAAGTTATCTCCAAGCTATGTACATATGCTGTATATGGAAAATAAATGAATTGGGTAAGTATGAGGGGACGGGGGACCCAAAATCCAAGACACACAACCTGCATTAACTGTTTTAACTGCATTGTGTTTTTACTTACACCGTAACCCGCTTTGGATCCTTCACTGAGGTCCCTTCTACACAGCACCTAAAATGCAAAAGTTACGGTGTTAAAAAAGGGGTGGCTAAATGACCCGCTAGCATAAAACAGAGGGAAAACACATGGTAAAATGGTCTTCTGATATCCCAATTTTCTGAATCAGTGTGCAAAATAAGTCCAGAAACAGGCCTAAAAACCAGGGCACCAAGGATAAAAAACTTTTTTTTGTTGGGCTGTGTAATCATACACAAAAGTGACAAAAAGAGCAACACTATTTATGCTCTTTGTAAGTGACAATGTATTCAAATACCAATGTTGCAAGATCACCCAGTGGATAATAAACTATTAAAATACAAATGAAAACCATCAACTCAAGACAGATGGCAACAGCAGACGTACTGAGCAGCAAAGAATAAAATCATGTTTGGTGGGTTCCGGGTTGTATGGCCATGTTTCAGAAGCATTCTTTCCTGACGTTTTGCCCACATCTATGGCAGGTAATCCTCAGAGGTTGTGAGGTCTGTTGGAAACTAGGCGATTGGGGTGTATATATCTGTGGAATGTCAAGGGACTCTGCCTGTGGCCTCTGCGCCTGCCTCCATCTGTTTTTTAGCCGCTGTACACTGCTTTGAAACCCACCAATGGGAGAATAACAAATAATAATAATATGTTGTCGAAGGCTTTCATAGCCTGAAACACTGGGTTTCTGTAGGTCATCCAGGCTGTGTGGCCATCATGTTCCAGAAGCGTTCTCTCCTGACATTTCACTCACATCTATGGCAGGCATCCTCAGAGGTTGTGAGGTCTGTTGGAAACTAGGCGATTGGTGTGTATATATGTGTGGAATGTCCAGGGTGGGAGAAAGCACTTGCTTGAGGCAAGTGTGAATGTTGCATCAGGCCACCTTGATTAGCATTTAATGCCCTTGCAGCCTGAAAATCTGGCTGCCTCCTGCCTGGGGGATCCTTTGTGGGGAGGTGCTAGCTGGCCCTGGTTGTTTCCCTTCTGGAATTCCCCTATTTTCCGAGTGTTCTTTATTTACTGTCCTGATTTTGAAGTTTTTTAAATACTGGTAGCTAGATTTTGTTCATTTTCATGGTTTTCTTCCTTCTATTGAAATTGCCCACATGCTTGTGGCTATCAATGGCTTCTCTGTGTAGTCTGACATTGTGGTTGTTATTGGCCTGTCTATAGATGTGGGTGAAACATCCGGAGAGAATACTTCTGTAACTTGGCCATACAGCCCAAAAAACTCACAGCAACCCAGTAATTATGGCCATAAAAGCGTTTTGACAACACATAATTATATTTCTTTTTCAATTGAGAGACTGTATATATTCACAAAATAAATATTAGGACTTTTAAAAACTGTTAAAATGTTTTTTAAAAAACAAGCCTGTAAAATAAAAAGAATTCAAGACGAGGCCTGAAGGACCGAATCTGCAACCTATCTAGGCAGGACATGTGTTTTTTGTCTAGTTTACATTTTCCAGATCTTGTCCAACAGTTCTTGCACTTTTAGAACAATTATACTATGTAACAAAAATTAAAACATTTTCTGTTCCTGGTTTGAAAGTATTGTTTCCTTTTCTTCCTTTGAAAGACGTTGTTATACTCCAGAAACTTTGCTTTTGTGACTGCCACAAACCATGTTGAATTGGCTGAGACTTGAAGAGATGTTCACTGAAAAACTATAGCAAAATGTGCTGCATGCTTTCATGATAGAACCAATTAGGAAATGACATTACTCAAGAACAAAAATCGTGTTACATAGTGTTATTGTTAGAAAAGCAATCACATACATGCAGGCCAAGATTACCCATAAGGCCAAACTAGGCCATGGCCTAGGGGTGCAAGCCGGGGGGGGGCGCATATCACGGACCAAAAAATATATATGTTGAAACAAATAAAAACGCAACGCGCATGGAGATGAGGAAGGAAGGATATCGGAGGTCCTCCTTTTCGGCGGCGCCCCTGACCCTTCCTGAATGCCAGCTCCTGCCTCTGCCATTGTTGCGCAAACAGTGTATGTGCAGGGGCTCTCGACACTGGCGTCGACATCGACAGGAGGAACAATTAACTCCCTCAATGCCAACAGCATCCACTTGCTGGCTCCTTCAGTGCAAGTACAGGAAACTCCATTGCGCAGTCTGCGCATGCCCTACAACTATGAAAGCTGGTATTCCTCCTCCAACACAAGGAGGAGACTCCTCCTTACTGGAGAGAGAAGCGCAACTGCCGGCTATGGCACATGCGCAAACCCCAGTACAGGAGAGAAGCCCAACGTGACAAGCCCCGGTATCGGGGAGAAGCGCAGCATCGGTACAGCTGCTGACTACAACGCATGTGCAATCCCCGATACTGGGTAGGAGCCAAGTGCCTCAAGCCCCGGCATCGGGGAGGAGGCTCCTCCCCCCATGCCTGCATCCATAGTGCCTGCCGAGAGGGAAACTCCTGTGGCGGACCTAGCGGGGCCACACTGGGAGAGCTGGATGCGGGGCCCTAAGGGGAACAAGTGGATGAAGGTTGATTTAAAAGGGGCGTAATTCCAAAGTGTGGCGTAGGGCGCAGAAAAGGTGTTAATCCGGGCCTGCATATATGTGACTTGGTACACATACTTGTTTCAAAAGGAAATAGGAAAATTCAGAATTACAGAATTAGTGAATCTACTCCCAATTTGGTGTCAAATTTGCAGATGACATAAAACCGGGAGAGATGGCTAACACCCCAGAAGACAGGATCAGAATCCAAAATGACCTTAACCCATGAGAGAGCTGGGCCAAAACTAACACAGGAAATTTCAATAGGGTGAAATGTTAAAAAGCTAGGAATAGGCAAAATGAAAGAAAGAAATGTAGAGATAAAGACACCCAGCTTGAAAACAATCCATGTGAAAAGGGGGAAAAAAAAGAGTCTTAGGGTCCTTCCACACAGCCATATAACCCAGAATATCAAGGCATAATAACCCACAAAATCTGCTTTGAACTGGGTTATCTCAGTCCACACTGTCATATATCCCAGTTCAAAGCAGATAATGTGTTATTTTATTCAGCTGTGTGGAAGGGGCCTTAGGCTGGATCTTCACTGCCATATAATCGAGTTTCTGAATCCAAATTATCTGCTTTGAACTGGATCATATGAGTCTACATTGCCACTGCCAATCTAGTTGAAAGCAGATAATCTGTGTTCAGAAACTGGATTATATGACAATGTAAATGGGGATTTAGTAGACCACAAGCCAAACATGACTCAACAGTGTGATGCAGCAGCTAAAAAAGCCATTGTGATTCCAGGCTGCATCAATGGGGAGTACAGTGTCAAGAAGATCAAGGAACGACTTAGTCCCACTGTATTCTGCTTTGGTCAGGCCTCACCTGGAATAATACTATGTCCAGTTCTGGGTTTTGCAATTCCAGAAGACCATTAACAAGCTGGAATGTGTCCAAAGGCGGGCAAACAAAATGGTCAAAGCTCTGGACGCAAAGTCCTAAGAGGAGCGGCTTAGGGAGGTGTGCTTAACCTGGAGAAGAGAAGGTTGAGAAGGGACATGATGGACATGTTTACATATTCAAAAGGATATCAAAATAACTAGCTTGTTTTCTGCTAGTCTACAGATTAATTCATGAAACAATGGATTCAAATGACAGGAGAAGAGATTCCATCTAAATATTAGAAAAAACTTTGTGATAGCAAGACCAGTTCAATAATGGAATGTGCTGCTGCTTGGGAGCGGAGCATAATTTCTTTCTCTATAGCAGTGGTTCTCAACCTTCCTAATGCTGAGACCCCTTAATACAGTAATTTACTTACAGGGTTACCTCACTTATCGTGCGAGTTCCGTTCCAGGACCACGCGCAATAAGTTACAATCCACAAAGTATGGACACTATATTCATTTTAATATTTATACATTATTTTATATATTTTATATATTATTTTCTTACCCACCTCCCGGCCCATCTCCCGGGGGCGCCTGCCTACCTCCCTGGCCTCCGCAGACCCCGACAGACCCTCTGGAGCAGGGCTGCCCAGGAAGTCGATCGCAATCGACCAGTCGTTCCCGGGACCGAAGGAGGTCGATCCCAGCCGGATAGGGTGCTTCTCAGGGGGGCGGAGCCAGGCCGCGCCAAGCACCTCCCCCGACTTCGGCACTCCCAGCAGCTTCTCCAGGCTTGAGAATAGCAATGCCAAGCCAGTGGTGGCATAGCTAGCACAAGGCTGGCTTGGCATTGCTATCCTCAAGCCTGGAGAAGCTGCTGGGAGCTCCAAAGCCAGAGGGGAGGGGGAGGGGCTTGGCACGGGCTGGCTCCGCCCCCTCTGGTTTCCGCTCTACCAGCAGCTTCTCCAGGCTTGAGAATGGCAATGCCAAGACAGTGGTGACATAGCTAGCACAAGACTGGCTTGGCACTGCCATCCTCAAGCCTGGAGAAGCTGCTGGTAGAGCGGAAGCCAGAGGGGGCAGAGCCAATCCGTGCCAAACCCCGCTCCCTCTCCAGCCTTGAGGAAGTAGGTAGATCTTTCTGACTTGGTTTTATTATAAGTAGCTCGCATGCTGAAAAAGTGTGGGCACCCCTGCTCTGGAGCCACGCAGACAGCAGCAGGCCAGGGAAGCAGGCCTTCCCCGCCGTGCCTCAGGCCACTGCACTTCCGTGGTCTGTGGAGGCCAGGGAGGCAGGCCTTCCCCGCTGTGCCTCAGGATGCCGCACTTCCGGGGTCCCTGGCCTCCATTGGACATAAATATTTTGTATTTCTTATTAATATTTCCAAAAACCCATAAAACAGCAAGTCCGCCTAAAGCAAACCGCAAAGTAGCGAAGGAACACTGTATTTATTTATTTATTTGAGAATTTATATCCCGTCCTTCTCTATCTTCGAAGAGGGACTCAGGACAGCTACCAACAGACAGTATTCAATGTCAACACAAATTAGAACATAGCATAAAATACAATTAGCACAAATTAAAACATTTATAAATGTACATTAAAACAGTTTGCCAGTTCAAATCGTCATCCTAAACAGTCCATTGTAGTCCATTAAAAACATTATCTTTCCCAGCAAGTCAGTCTATTCTGCAAACACTTGATCCCACATCCAGGATTTGAGTTTCTTCCGGAAGGTCAGGAGTGAGGGGGCAGATCTGATCTCATTAAGGAGGGAGTTCCACAGTCAAGGGGCCACCTCAGAGAAGGCCCTGTCTTTCGTCCCCACCAACCACAACTGTGATGGTGGTGGGACCAAGAACAGAGCCTTCCTGGACAATCTTAAAGTCCTTGGTGGTTTGTAGAACTTCCAGCCTGCTTATGTTGGATAAGCAACACTCTACTGCGTTTTCTATTGGACATGGGGATTTGTGTGGGAAGTTTGGCCCAATTCTATCTTAGACTGTAGGTGAACCATAAATCCCAGCAACTACAACTCCCAAATGTAAAGATCTGTTTCCCCAAAACTCCACCAGTGTTCACATTTGTGCAAATTGAATATTTGTGCCAAGTTTGGTCCAGATCCATCATTGTTTGAGGCCACAGTGCTCGTTGGATGTAGGTGAACGTCAACTCTAAAACTGAAGGTAAATGCCCACCAAACTCTTCCAGTATTTTCTAGTGGTCATGGGAGTTCTGTGTGCCAAATTTGGGTCAATTCCATTGTTGGTGGAGTTCAGAATGCTCTTTGATGGTACGTTAACTATAAATCCCATCAACTACAAGTCCTAAATGGCAAGGTCTATTCCCCCCCCCCCCCACACACACACACACAAAACTCCACCAGTGTTCACATTTGGCCTTACTGGGTATTTGTGCCAAATTTGCTCCAGTGAATGAAAATACATCCTGCATATCAGATATTTACATTTTGATTCATAACAGTAGCAAAGTTACAGTTATCAAGTAGCAACGAAAATAATGTTATGGTTGGGGGTCACCACAACATGAGGAATTGCCATCTGTCAAGAGTGCTTTGATTGTGGGTTCCTGCATGGCAGAAAGGGGTTGGACTAAGGGACTTTGGTGGTCTTTTCCATAGGCTATTATTCTATGATTCAAAACTTGCTGTGAGGTCCCTTTCTCCTCCTCACATTATCTCTTTTTCTCCCATCTAAATAATGCAAGTGAACTATTTCTCTCCCCGCCCCCCCCCTCCTTTCAAAGAGACCTTACCGAACCTCCGACAACTGAGAATGAAGAAAGGAACTGGTTTAAAGAGCAAAACATATGGACTGAAATTTCTTTGTTCCAAAGTCTGGTTTAGGCAACTTTACGATCACTCTTTAACCTCCCAACTTTCTAAATGGTGAATAAAACTACTGACTTTTCTATGAGGATGTTAAGAATGTAAGAAACCTTTTATAGGGTATGTACTTTCTTATCTGGAAATCTGACATACCCCAAAATCCCAAACTGTTTACATAGATTGCTAAGATAGTGACACATCGGATTTCTAGCAATTCAGTGTACACAGTAAAAATTATTACAAATATTGTGTATAAAATTACCTTCAGGCTATTTTTTTTTTCATGTCAGGAATGACTTGAGAAATTGCAAGTCGCTTCTGGTGTGAGAGAATTGGCTGTCATCAGGGATGATGCCCGAATGTTTTACCATCCTGTGGGAAGCTTCTCTCATGTCCTGCATGAGAAGCTGACAGATGGAAGCCCACCCTGCTCTCCGGATTCGAACCGCTGACCTATCGGTCAGCAGTCCTGCTGACACAAGGGTTTACCCCATTGTGCCACCGGGGGCTCCACCTTCAGTATATTCAACTAAAGTATACTGAAGCAGGAATTGATTTCATGTTCAGACTTGGGTCTCATCACCAAAATGCAAATATTCAAAAGATGGGGGATGGGGTGGATCTAAAATCCAAAACACTTCTGGTTATATTTATTTCAGACAAGGGGTACTCAACCTGCACTGATAAGCAGTCATGTACACAAACTCAGCTTCAAATAATAATAGTGAAACATGCCAGCCAATTTTTTATTTTTTTTTGCAGAAAGGAAACTATCTGTGCCTCCCACCCACACACATTGTTCAATCCAAAACTGACTGCGGGCACACATAATCCAGATTTTTCAGAAAATTACAGAGTAAAAGGTCAAGGTGAAATGAACTGAATTCGATTTGAGTGTATTATGCCAGCACTGGAAACAAGTGGGATTTTAATTTATTTAATTTTTGGCTGTGCAGACAAGTCCCGAGATAACTTGATTGTGCTATTTCTGCTTCACATTTTGTTAGTGTCCCCTGGCTATTCTCTGAAACATTGGTCTTACCTTGTATGGCTCTGGGCTGGTCATACTTCATTTCTAAAACAGAGCAACAGACTGGTGATCAGAGAGGAAGGCAATGTACTTCCTTCCTGGGTAAGAAATATACTGAGAACCTCTTGTTAAGATAAAGCACACATGTCAAAACGCAAGGCCCAAGGGCCGAATCCACCCTGCCACATCATTTAATGTAGCATGCAAGGTTTTCAACGTCAGGGCAACATACCATATATACTCAAGTATAAGGTTGAAAAAGCCCATCTCATCTTATACGTGAGTAAAGATTATTTATTATTTTAATCTGTTATTATTTTTATTACATTTATTATTTTTGTTTATTATTACACTAGCCGCCCCCTGCCACGCGTTGCTGTGGCTCAGTCTGTGTATATGTGTGTGTATATATGTATATGTGTGTGTGTGTTTGCATATATATGTGGCTTTGCACATGGGTAGTAATGTATTTTTTGTGGTTTGATTTTTTAAGTCTCTTCTGCAGTGTTATTCGGTGTTTTTGTGAGTGATGGTCACACGCTGACCTGATACATGTATTGTGGCCAAATTTGGTGCCCATTCATCCAGTGGTTTTAGAGTTATGTTAATCCCACAAACATACATTACATTTTTATTAATATAGATTTATTATTTTACTCTATTTATTATTGTTATTACATTTATTATTTTACTCTATTATTATTACTGTTATTATTTTACTTTATTTATTATCATTATTATTGCATTTATTATTTTACTTTATTATTATTGGAAGGATACCTAAGCACATTTACATTGAAGGAGGTTAGAATAATGGTTGAATCAGAGTTGGACAGTCTTATCTTAAATTACAGTTTTATGCAAATATTCAAAAAGTGAAATTAGAGCAGCCCCCTCCCTCCTGACATTCAGGAACCAAGCACAGGACTCGAACCTTCTGGGGGCTGATTATGTCCCTCAGAGGAGCGCTGCACCTCCTGACTTAAAAAAGAGGACTAACAACATGAACGTTGAGACCCTTAAGTCTAAGATCCCCCAGGTGGGCCCTATCAGTTTCCCAGGCGTGATGTAGATTACTCCAGCCCCGATTGGGTCGCGGCTCAGGACCTCGATGCCACCCCTTACTGACTGGCCCGGCCTGCCTGCGTTCCCCTTACCGTAGCCTTTTCAAGGGGTCTGTCGGAAATTGAGTCTGCAGAAGTGTAACCTATCCACCGGCCACTAGTGTGATGTTTTGTCTGTATAGTCTGTGTTTTTTATGCTATGTTACTGTGTTTGGTGTTGTGAGTCGCCCTGAGCCGTACGGGAGTGGCGACAGACAAATCCAAATAAATAAATAAATAACGTGATTATGTGACCAAGCTTTTGGAAAGCAAAGCTCGAAGTGCAATAAGTGCCTCTGGTTGAAAAATCTCCAGAGAAGCAGGCTCTATCACATATCCAGGTAGCTACCCACATCCTTGGGCAAGAACACAAACTTATCACGGCTGTTGCAGATAACTACGTGAAGTCACTCACTGTCCATTTTAGCAGTCTTCAGGGAAAAGGAACAAAACTATGAGCGTGACTCTCAAACTCTCTCCCCTCCAAAAATACCTTTATTTGCCTTGCTTGTTGGCTAAGTTCCCATGCAACAAGCTCCAGGAACTGGTGCTGTCGCTATAAAGGCCAGTGGTCCCAACCAGGAAAACAAAACAAATAAAAATAGAATGAAATAGAATAACAAAAAAGAAAATCAAAGTTAAAAAAAACTATAAATTACATTATGAATGGTAATGTCCCAAGTTGAATTTCGCACCTCCTGTAGCAAGAGATGCTTGCTCATTCTGCGGCCACTAACTGCAAAAGAATTGTAGCGTCAGATGGACAGACAGCGAGGCTCTTCTCTCACACAAATAAATGTATTCTCAAAAGGGCTCCGCGAATCAAAATTGGGACCGCTGCAGTTAGCCCCCCCTCCTTCCACCAGCCAAGAGACTTAGTGGGAGTTAGCTCTTTCCCCAACTAAGCCTTTGACCTACTTCTTTTGACCTACTTCCTCCATGCAGATGCCCCTCCCTCCTGAGATAAGTTGCTGAGGACCGAAAGCTATTCACACCAGAACAATAAAACCTTAAGGAGCAAGCAATCAAGCCTCTTCTCAACTCACACAAAGAGCCTGCTATCAATACACAACACAGCCTTAACTCAACCAAACTCTCCACATTAAAAAGAAAAACATCCATCCTTGAATATAGCAAAAAATGTGTGTATGAAAGTCGACTGAGGAAGAGGCAGACGTCTCTAAAACCACTGTTCTTAACCTTTCTAATGCCATGACCCCTTATGTTCCTCATGTTGTGGTGACCCTCAACCATAGCATTATTTCCATTACTACTTCATAATTGTTATTTTGCTACTGTTACGATTGTAATGTAAATATCTGATATGCAGGATGTATATTCCATTCACTAGACCAAACTGGGCACAAATACCTGATATGCCCAAATTTGAATGCTAGTGGGGTTGGGGGTGTGTGATTTTGTCATTTGGGAATTTTAGTTGCTGAGATTTATAGTTCATCTACAGTAAAACAGCATTCTGAACCCCACCAATAATAGAATTGGGCCAAACTTCCCACACAGAACCTCAATGAACCAAAATACTGTGTTTTCTAATGGTCTTTGGCGACCCCTCTAACACCCCCTCATGACCCCCGCCGGGGTCTCGACTCCCAGGTTGAGAAACTCTGCTCTAAAAGGAGCTTTCAGATTAGCTAAGTGGTTTGAGCAGGGAAAATAAACAAGAATATGTTTTGTTTTATAAGCAAGAAAGCAATTGAAAATCGATTTTTGTTTGAGTTGCCAAATGGTAGCCCTAGTTGGAATGGGAAACTGCCAAGCAAGTCCCAGGTGCTGTAGTCTCCATTTCAAAGGCCACCATTAACTGACTTACAGCGTAAAGGCAATGGTCTCAATGTGTTTATTCAATCAATTGTAATGGGGCAACTCCCCCCCCCCCAAAAAAACAACAACTTTCTCTCTCTCAGACACACACACACATACACACAGTCTATTCACTCATTTTTGTCCTTCATGGGACAAAGGTTTCTAGGGAAAACTTCATTCCTTTGTCCAATTGCTAGACCTAAGCAGGATTGACTCAGGGTACATGTAGATAGACATTATATTGCAGATAAGCTGGCTCAAGGTTCGGTTGACCACAGAATGCACCCCCCCCCCCACTTCAAAATGCATTAAGCCAGAAACAGCAGGTTGGAGGAGGAAAAACCCTCACCAGATAGTCTGGGATAAGCCACAAAATCCGCTGCAGCTGATCGGATTATATCCCATGCAAAGATAAAAAACGCAGAGCAGTTGTCAGGGCTGACGCACTTTTAAAAACCCAAGACAATCTGGCCAGGAGATAAACAATTACCCCCTCCTCCCACCCAGAGGGGAAAACCACATCAATCCCATGGGGACACTTGCTTTGTGCCCCTTTGTTCTTATGCCCTACGTCAGGGGTGTTCACATATATTCAGCATGCGAGCTACTTATAAAACAGCCAAGTCAAAGTGACCTACCTCCCCACTACTCAGAGAGCCATAAAAGCAAAATATTTGGAAATTTATTTCAGTGAGAGCCATATAATATTTTAAGACTGAATTCAACTAAATTTATAATAAGCCTCTGAATTTATTCAAAATAATAATGATGATAATATTCATTCAGCCTCTGCTAATACTACTACTACTAACAACAACAACAACAACAACAACAGGTTCCTAGAGTAGAAGGAGACCTCCAAGGGCCATCCAGTCCAAACTCCTTCTGCCATAAGGGAAAAAGACAATCAAAGCATTCCTTACAGATGGCCATTCAGCCTCTGATAATAATAATAATAACAATGGGTTCCTAGAATAGGAGGAGACCTCCAAGGGCCATCCAGTTCAACCTACTTCTGCACCTGGGCGGCGGCAGGAGCCTGCGGGGCGGGACTGATCCTTCCTCCTGCCCTGCCTGCGATCTACCAGGACGCCCTACGCGATCTACCAGTAGATTGCGATCTACCTAATGGGCACCCATGCCCTACGCCCTGAATCTGTCTACAGCTGATCCACAGTTGATGGATATCGTGGCCACCACCCCTGCCTCAAATCACTTCTTGGGATGTTTGTGTAGGCACTGCACAGCAAAACCGGGTCATTTTAATCAGCACCTCGCAACTCATGGTCCAGGAAGGATCAAATTATTAGCTACAATTATAGTGTTCATACTATTACATGTAGCCCCCAAATTACAAACAAGATAAGTCTGTATAGTTCATTCTTAGGTTGAATTTGTATGTAAGTCAGAACAGCAACATTTTTGAAGTGCTATTGTAGAGCAGTGTTTCTCAACCTTCCTAATACTGTGGACCCTTAATACAGTTCCTCATGTTGTAGTGCCCCCCCCAACCATAAAATTATTTTTGTTGCTGCTTCATAACTGTAATTTTGCTACTATTATGAATCGTAATGTAAATATCAGATATGCAGGATGTACTTCCATTCACTGGGCCAAATTTGGCACAAATACCCAATACGCCCAAATTTGAATACTGGTATTTTGATTTTGTCAGTTGCTGGGATTTATAGTTAACCTACAATCAAAGAGCATTCTGAACTCCACCAACGATGGAATTGGACAAAACATGGCACACAGAACTGCTGTGACCAACAGAAAATACTGGAAGGGTTTGGTGGGCATTGACATGGAGTTTTGGAGTTGTAATTCACCTACATCCAGAGAGCACTGTGGACTCAAACAATAATGGATCTGGAGCAAACTTGGCACAAATACTCAATATGCCCAAATGTGAACACTGGTGGAATCTGGGGAAAACAGAACTTGACACTTTGGAATTGTAGTTGCTGTGATTGATGGTTCACCTACAATCAAAGAGCATTCTGAACCCCACCAATGATGGAATTGGTCCAAACATGGCACACAGAACCCCCATGACCATCGGAAAATACTGTGTTTTCCGATGGTCTCTGGCGACCCCTCTGACAGGTTGAGAAACACTTCTATAGGGTGTTCATAAGGTCTATTTACCATTTAAATGGTAAAGAGACTTTACAGGCACCCTGTATATCAGCTTTGGATAGCATAGGGAAAGGTCTGTTCTGAGGTCTGTGCTCCTCTTCAGAAGATTTCATTTCACTTTCTGTCCCTTTAACAACTGGATTTTGAAAAAAAAAAGTGGTTTGTTGTGGGAAAAAGGATTGTGATACAGCTTCAGTGTTCCCATAACAAACCACCTTTCCCCATGATAACTCTTCCAGGAGTGATTTTCCCTTCCTAGGGGTACATTTCCTCTCACTTCCTGTTGTCGCTCACACATTCTTAACTATGAATCATATGTAAGTAAGATGTTTGTAACTTGGGTACTGTCAAATTTTACATTTCGATTGAATTGTTTGAATTAAAATATTATAAAAGGAACGTGTTTATTAACAGACTAACTTATATCCTCTTCTCTCCAAATTTGAAGGACTTTTATGAGAAAATTGAAATAATTATTTGATGAAGTCTACTGCCTAAAATCTTAAGTTTTGGAGGTCTGCAGCCAAAAAAGTTATTTTAAAGAAGGTCCATGATGAAGAAATGGTTGAGAACCACTGATTTAAATCAATCTCCAGCTGCATTACAGTGTCGGTGCAGAAGCAGCCTCACTGAAGAAATACAAACCTGACGATTCTGAGGCCCACATAGCTGAATAAAATCCCACATTATCTGCTTTGAACTGGAATATATGGCAGCATGGATTTAGATAACCCAGTTCAAAGCAGATATTGTGGGATTTTCTGATATCTAGATTATATGGCTGTGTGGAAGGGCCCCGAGATGAAAGACTTCATAGCTTAAAGGCACCAGATCTCTTCTGATTTGATGGTCAATCCCTGGATTGTACTTGAATGGGAGCTTGCAATCAAATCTAAGGCCTGGGTGTAGTTTGTATTTGAGATAGGAACTGACAAACCCACAGCTGGACATTCATTGCCTAAGGCTGTATCTACACTGTTGAATGACACCATTTTAACTGCCAGGATTCACAGCAATGGAATCCTGGGATCTGCCTGTTTGTTGAGGCACCAGCACTCTTTGGCAGAGAAAGTGCAAAACCTTGTAAAACTACAATTCCTATGAATTCGTAGCATTGAGCCATAAAAGTTAAAGGGATACCAGACTGCATTAATTTTGCAGTGTGGTTGCATCTTCAGTTCAACTACTCTGATCCTTTCCCTCACGCCCCTCCTACACTGATGAAATTCATATTATCTACTTTGAACTGGATTATATGGCAGTGTCGAAGGGACCTTAGGGCCCTAACACACAGCCATATAACCCAGAATATCAAGGCAGAAAATCCCACAATATCGGCTTTGAACTGGGTTATCTGAGTACACACTACCATATATTCCAGTACAAAGCAGATAATGTGAGATTTTACTCAGCTGTGTGAAAGGCGCCTAGGTCAATCCAGAGCTGTAAAAATATTTACTCTCATGAGTATCTGGAGTTACTCGTTATGCAAGAAAACACCTGAATGAAAAAGAAAATTCACTAGAATCATTATTAAAGTGTAGACAAAATGTTTTCATAACACAATTACTGGCAATCAGAGATTGGAGATAATTGTTCATGTAGTATTTATTATTATTATTATTATTATTATTATCTTGGTTTCTTTTAAAAGAGACTCAAATTGGCTAACAATGTTTAAAAAATAAAAATAAACAATTTAGAATTCAAAAACATATTAAAAGTATTAGTTTTTTAAACTCTTACTTATTAATGCTTATGCTATTTTAAATTGCATTAAATGATAACTTAATTATTGCTATTGTTGTTTATCATGTATGCTCATAATTTTGTATTATTACTTGTTGTAAGGCGTCTTGTGTCCCTTTGGGGAGAGGGGGCGGGGTATAAATTAAAAATTTGTATTTTATTACTATTATTACTTTCAGTTTTGCAGATGACATTGATACAGAATAGAAATCACACACTATATTGATTAAACAGTCTCCAAAAGGCGGAATTTGGACACACAATTATTATTTTGAAAATGCCTTGGCAAAAAGCAAACCTTTAAAATACTTAACACCCAAAATAGAAGATAAATACTGATGGGATATGGAGTCCAATTCCCCTTGAAACAAAAGGAGCATCTACAACTGTATAACTGTTTAATATCACTTTAACTCCCATAGCACATTGCTATAGAATCCTGGGGACCATTCCACATAGCCATATAACCCAGAATATCAAAGCAGAAAATCCCACAATATCTGCTTTGAACTGGGTTAGCTGAGTCCACACTGCCATATATCCCAGTTCAAAGCAGAAAATGTGGGATTGTATTCAGCTGTGTGGAAGGGGCTGGGAGTTGCAGTTTTACAAGGTCTTTATTCAAAATAACTCTTAGCTTCCGCTCTAACTCTCCCATGAGAAAAGCCATTCCTTCAGAAAACTCATCAATCCACCAAAGCAAAATAAGCATTACTAACTAATGAGATATCTCAGTACAAAGCTCAGTTTGGGCAACTGATATCAGTGGGTGGAAAGAATAACAACATCCATCATACAGTATACATGAACATAGCATTAAAAGCTAATTATTAAACCAAGACAAAATAGTAATAGTGTGCATACGATAGAGTAATAATGTATCCCACATGGGCCAAATGCCCCTTCACTGTATCCCAAAGCATTTACCGTACTTTATCCTCAGCTCAAGAATGGAATGTCGGTGGACAACAAAAGAGATTTAAAGATGGGCTTCAAGTTAATCTAAACCCAAACAACTGGGGGCCCTTCCAGAGTCATATAACCCAGAATATCAAGGCAGAAAATGCTACAGTATCTGCTTTGAACTGGGTTATCTCAGTCCACACCACCATATGTTCTAGTAGTTCAAAGCAGATAATGTGGGATTTTATTCAGGGGTGTGGAAGGGGCCTGAGAAGCCCTGACCCTGAGCGTTGGAACCGGAGGTCAGCTGTTATCAACAGTGATGTGGATTTTTTAAAAAAGCACAAATAGAGGGGAAAAAGAGAGGGAACATGACAAGAGGAAGGCGTGTCAGGCAAACCCTTGTCATGAATACGCCTTCCACAATGTCCTCCTTGTGAAAGAATCCTGTGGACCCAGAATAGGTTTCCACAGTCACTTGCAAACTCACCTCCAAGACTCTACCTTTGGAACATTCATACTGATTCCCTAGGACAGGGGTGCCCACACTTTTTCAGCATGCGAGCTACTTATAAAAAAACCAAGTCAGAAAGATCTACCGAGAGAGAAACAGGGCGGAGCAGGGGTAAGGGGCGGGGCTTGGCGCAGCCTGGCTCCGCCCCCTCTGGCTTTAGCTCTACCACAGCTTCTCCAGGCTTGAGGAGGGTAGTGCCAAGCCAGTGGGGGCATAGCTAGTAGCCACTACTGGCGTGGCACTACCCTCCTCAAGGCTGAAGAAGCTGTGGTAGCGCTGAAGCCGAGGGAGGGGGCGGGGCTTGGTGCAGCCTGGCTCTGCCCCCTCCCCCTCTGGCTTCAGCGCTACCACAGCTTCTCCAGGCTAGAGGAGGGTAATGCCAAGCCAGTGGAGGCATAGATAGCCACTACTGGCTTGGCACTACCCTCCTCAAGCCTGGAGAAGCTGTGGCTGAAGAAGAGGGGCGGGGCTTGGTGCAGCATGGCTCCTCCCCCTCTGAGAAGCGCCCCACCCAGCTGGGATCGACCTCCTTCGGTCCCGGGATCGACCAGTCGATCGCGTGACTTCCTGGGCAGCCCTGCCTAGGTTGAGCGTATACCAAAGTAACATGTTGGGGAGTAAGCAACCTCTTAGAATCATAGAGTCTGACTGCAAGGGACATCCAATCTAACCATGCAGGAACACACAGTCAAACGACTCCCAAAGGAGGGTAATGCCAAGCCAGTGGAGGCATAGATAGCCACTACTGGCTTGGCACTACCCTCCTCAAGCCTGGAGAAGCTGTGGTAGTGCTGAAGCCGGGGAGGGGGCGGGGCTTGGTGCAGCATGGCTCCACCCCCTCTGAGAAGCGCCCCACCCAGCTGGGATCGACCTCCTTCGGTCCCGGGATCGACCAGTCGATCGCGATCGACTTCCTGGGCAGCCCTGCCCTAGGTTGAGCGTATACCAAAGTAACATGTTGGGGAGTAAGCTTAACCTCTTAGAATCATAGAGTCTGACTGCAAGGGACATCCAATCTAACCATGCAGGAACACACAGTCAAAGCACTCCCAAAGGATGGTTATCCAGCCAGTTTAAAAAAAAAAACTCTAGAGAAGACTCCACCAGACTCCCAAGCAGAAGAACATTCCCCAGTCAAACAGCCCTTACTATCAGGATGTTCTTAGTAATGTTTAGGAGGAAATTATTTTCCTACAATTTGACTCTATTGTTCCATGTCCTCGTGCCCAGAGCAGCAGAAAACAAGCTTGCCCCCTCCTCAATGTGACGTTCTTTCAAATATTGAAACATGGCTATCTTGTCCCCTCTCAGTCTTCTTTTCTCCAAGCTCAATAGACCCAGATCTTTAAAGACATACAGTAATGGTTTCCAGACATTTTGATCACCCTACTCTAGACCTTTTCCAACTTTTTCATCTCTTTGCTGAAATTTGTGGACCATAACCGGATGCAACGTTATTCCAGGTGAGGTCTGGCCAAAGAAGAGCAAAGTCCTGACACAAGCTGATAGGCAATTTGAAAGCACACACAGGTTTTGATATGAGCAACTGCCTTCCTTCCTTCCTAAAGGTGCCAGATGTAGACTGATCTTGGAGGCTAAGCAGGGTCTGCTCTGGTTGGTCTTTGGAAAGGAAACATAAATTAAATACTTACACATTCATACATAAATTACTTACACATTCATACCCTGAATTACAAACATCCAACTTACATATGAGTCACAGTTCAGAACGAGGCGAGACAAGAAGTGGGAGAAATCTATCTCTTAGAAGGGAAAGTCACTCCTGGAATGGGGAAATGTTGTCTCCAATGCTGCTTTACCATCAATTACACGATTTTTTAATTTTTTCTTGGTTTAGGTTCTTGTTTTGCCTCCCTAAGTTTTGGTTGCAAAATCGTCCATTTTTATGTTTAAAATTAAATTTTTGATAATGTGTTATTATTTTTATGTACAGTAGATGTGGACTTGTTTTTGGGATTTGGGAGGTTGGCTATTTTTGTCTTTGTCCAGCTTCTTACAGCATTGAATGTTTGCTGCTATCTGTTGTAAACCGCCCTGAGTCCCCTCGGAGATAGTGCAGGATATAAATAAAGTCTTTTCAATTATTATTAGTATCCTTGTTTCTACAACAAGTCTTTTTTTTTAGAAGAGAGGGGTAGAAATGATGTAAATACATAATAATAAAAATCACAGGCACAGAAAGTGAGATGCAATCTTATGAACAGGGGCACAGACAGCAACCTTCCCCTATGTTACCCAAAGCTTATATACCCAAAGCTTGCACACTTGCGCACAAACACACGGCTGGAGTTACACTTAAAAATGTACCTGTTCTGACTTACAAATTCAGTTCTCCTTTAAAGCCTCCAGAGAAGGAGACTCTTCTTTACATACACAGAATTATAAATGTTTGGTTGGAGTTATACTTTTAAACATACCTGTTCCAATTACATACAAATTCAATTTAAGAACAAACCTACAGATCCTATCTTGTGTTGTCAAAGGCTTTCATGGGTTGCTGTGAGTTTTCTGGGCTGTATGGCCAAGCAAACAGTTCTTTCTCCTAGACATTCAACATTATATAAACCCCACTTGTCTAGTTTCCAACAGACCTCAAAACCTCTGAGAATGCCTATCGCAGATGTGGGAGAAACGTCAGGAGAAAATGCTTCTGGATATGACCATACATGTTGTTGTAATATATTGGTAGGTAAAGATTTTCCCTGTCATTAAAAGTCTAGTTGTGTCCGACTCTGGGTGTTGGTGCTCATCTCCATTTCTAAGCTGAAGAGCCGGCATTGTCCATAGACGCCTCCCAAGGTCATGTGGGCGGCATGACTGCATGGAGTGCCATTACCTTACCGCCAGAGCAGTACCTATTGAGCTACTCAGATTTGCGTGTTTTCGAACTGCTAGGTTGGCAGAAGCTGGGGGTAGTAACGGATTTGAACCACTGACCTTTTGGATTTGAACCGTCAACATTTCGGTCAGTAAGTTCAGCAGCTCAGCGGTTTAACCCACTGTGCCACCAGGGGCTTCATAATATAATATATTATATATAGGCCTACTACAATTTATGATATAGTACAATATATTATATAATGCTATTAGTATAATATACTGGTAGTGTAGTATACATATTATGGTAATATAGTATAACATAACAATATGTTGTAATATAATAACTGTATATTATATTTTACATGTAATAATATTGCAGTATAGTACAATATAATAATATATACAGCAGAGTTTCACTTATCCAACATATATGGGCTGGCAGAACGTTGGATAAGCGAAAATGTTGGATAATAAAGTGGGATTAAGGAAAAGCCTATTAAACGTCAAATTATGTTATGATTATGGTTTTACAAATTAAGCACCAAAACATCATATTTTACAACAAATCAACAGAAAAAGCAGTTCAATACATGGTAACGTTATGTAGTAATGACTGTATTTACAAATTTAGCACCAAAGAGACAAGGATTCTTTCTTTCTCCCAACCTGGACTGCTTTGGAATACTACAGAGCGTTGGATAAGCGGAGGTTGAATAAGCAAGACTCTGCTGTAATACTAATACTGTGTTATAATAATATAATATATTGTATATACATATAATAGGTAAAGTTTTCCCCTGACATTAAGACCAGTCGTGTCCGACTCTGGGGTGTGGTGCTCATCTCCATTTCTATGCTGAAGAGCCGGCGTTGTCCATAGACACCTCCAAGCTCATGTGGCCAGCATGACTGCATGCATCACCGTTACCTTCCCGCCGGAGTGGTACCTACTGATCTACTCACATTTGCATGTTTTTGAACTGCTAGGTTGGCAGAAGCTGGGGCTGACAGAGGAAGCTCACGCTGCTCCCCACAATTGAACCTGCAACCTTTTTTTCTTTCAAGTTTTGGTCTTCCAAATTCCCCCTTCCTCCTTTATTTATTTCAAGAATAAATAATTACCTAGTGATCACTGTTCATTAATGTTAGTCAATGAGGTCCAGGAGTAGATGGATAAGAGGCTGTACCCATATTCTCGGGGTATTTATTTATTTTCTATATTTTTATACTGCCCCTCTCAGCCCAAAGGCGACTCGAGGCGAGGTACACATGGCAAGAACTGCCCACATATAAAATACATCAGCAATTAATAAAACAACCATATAAAACACAAATTTAGCAATTAAAATTAAATAACACAATCTCAGCGTCTCATATTTAAAATCTATTTCCGCTGCGTTGTCATCATTCCTTAGGTATCAATTTAGGTAATTACACTTCACCTGCAAACGTCTGATCAAACAGCCAGGTCTTAACTTGCTTGTGAAATGTCAAGAGGGAGGAGGCAGATCTGATATCACTAGGAAGAGCGTTCCAAAGCCGAGGGGCCACCACTGAGAAGGCCTTGTCTCTCGTCCCCGCCAATCGCACCTGCGAAGAGGACAGGATCGAGAGTAGGGCCTCTCCAGATGATCTTAAACATCTCGGAAGTTCATAGGGAGAGATGCGTTCAGACAGGTAAGTTGAACCAGAACCGTTCGGGGCTTTAAAGGCTAAAGGGTACCTTTTATTATTGGGAAGGGAGATGGCAAGCTCAGCAGCTCAGCGCTTTAACCCACTGTGCCATAAATACAATTACTAATATAATTACTACTAATATAATGTTTTAGATTGTGAGCTGCTTTGAATCTCCATATGGAGATATTTATTATTTATTTATTTAATTACTTATTTCACTCATTTGTAACCCACCCTTCTCTACTCCAGAAGGGGGACTCAGGGCGGCTAACAACATTTCATAACAACAACTACATTGTAAAATACATTAAAATAGATTAACCTATTAAATAACATTAATTAAACAAAACACACTCCAGTTCCATATTCAAGTTAATCATGTCAATCTGCGGTTCATTTCAATAGCCTTATCATCAGTTAATGTCCGCCATTTGTCCAGTATCTAACTAAATGTCTGGCCCCACAGCCATGTCTTTATCTTTTTTCTGAGTTCCAGAGGCGAGGGGCCACCACCGAGAAGGCCCTGTCCCTCGTCCCTACCAAACGTATGTGCGATGAAGGTGGGATCGAGAGCAGGGACTCCCCGGAAGAAGATCTTAAATTTTGAGGTGGGGCGTAAGGGGAGATATGTTCGGACAAGTAAGCTGGGCTAGAACCGTAAATGGAATATCAAGAAATACAAAACCCGGTAACAAGGTTGTTGATAGCAAGGAACTGGAAAGACAAGATAAATATACAAATTGAAGAATGGTATAAAGAACTATGGAAATTAGCAATAAATGATAAATTGACATGTAGGTTAAAAGTTAGAAAGGGGGTACGGAAGGTAAATGACTTTGATGAAGTCTGGGGTGAATTTATCGAGAATGGTTTAAGAATAGATTAGAAGTTACCTGCACAAGAAGAAATGAGATTTTCGAAGGAGAATGCTAATTGGCCCAGTTTACCTGTCCGAACGTATTCTCCCCTATGAACCGCCAAGAGTGTTAAGATGGTCTGGAGAGGCCCTGCTCTCGGTCCCACCACCTTCGCAGGCGCGTCCGGTGGGGACGAGGGACAGGGCCTTTTCTGTGGTGGCCCCCCGGCTGTGGAATTCCCTCCCAAATGAAATCAGACCTGCCCCCTCCCTCCTGAATTTAGGAAGCGTGGTGAAAATGTGGCTGTGCAATGAGGCCTTCGTAGAATGAAGGAGATCGCGAATCAACTACTAGATACGGACCGAATATACGGATTGAGTTGGACTTTGGCGAAAGGCTTTTTAAATGTATTTATTGTATTTGTATTTGATAATTTTATTGTAAATTTATGAGGTTTTAGATTTCAAATGTTACCGTGTTCCCCGAAAGTAAGACACCCCCGATTGTAAGACGTATCGGGGGTGTCTGGGGGGTCGGCTTATATAAGCCATACCCCGTATATAAGACGTATCGTCCACCCGCCGCCGCCGCAATCGGAGGTGTGCCGCGGCACACCTGCGCACACCTCCGCGCACACCTCTTCGCCAGGGCTCCAGGCAAGAGAGGGAAAGGAGCCAGGGGGGGAGGGGCGCGACGCGTCACTGTGACGCTGCTATCCTCACCACGCCCTGGCTCCTTTCCCTCCCTTGCTTGAGGAAAGAAGGGAGAGGGAAAGGAGCCAGGGGGTGGTGAGGATCGCAGCGTCACAGTGACGCGTCGTCCCTCCCCGCCCCTGGCTCTCTTCCTCCTCCCTTCCAAGGGTGGGGGAAGAGAGCCAGGGGCGGACGGCGGCGACGCGCGTCACTGTGACGCTGCGATCCTCACCACGCCCTGGCTCCTTCCTCCTCCCTTCTTTCCTCAAGCAAGGGAGGGGAAAGGAGCCAGGGGCGTGGTGAGGATCGCAGCGCCACAGTGACGCGCCGCCGCTTCCTCCCGGCCTGGCTCCTTTCCCCCTCCCTTGCCTGGAGCCCTGGCGAGCGGTGTGCCGCGGAGGTGTGCCGCAGGTGTGCTGCGGCACACCTCCGGTTGCGGCGGCGTGGCGGCGCGGCGGCGTGGGGCGTGGGCGACGGGTACGTCTTGGGTTATATAAGACGTACTCGAAAGTAAGACGTAGGGGGACTTTTGGGAAAAGAAAGTAAGACGCTGACTTACTTTCGGGGAAACACGGTAGCATTGAATACTTGCTGTTTGCCGGTCTGAGTCCTTCTTCATAAATAAGTGGCTCGGAAGGGGGACACAGAGGTGAATATGATAAGATATCCGATATATATACATATATAGTTGATGTAACGAATTAAGTGTGAAACACAAAAGTATGGAATGTATCGATGTATGTATGTAACTTAAGACAGTGTTTCCCAACCGGTGTGACGTGTGGTATCTAAATTTCCTACTTGACAGATGCAACTGTCTTTCGGGTTGCAAAGGTCGACAACAAGCTACACAATTGGTCGGGCACTCACCCCGACCCGGGCAGGCCTCAAACTCATGACCTTCTGGTCAGTAGAGATCTTATGCAGCTGACACCCAGCCAGCTGCGCCACATTCCCGGTGCAAACTCAAATGATTAAGGGTCTGGAGAACAAGCCCTATGAGGAGCGGCTTGAAGAGTTGGGCATGTTTAGCCTGAAGAAGAGAAGGCTGAGAGAAGACATGATAGCCATGTATAAGTATGTGAGAGGAAGTCATATCTATGTTGTGTTCATCGAAACAGGCCCAGGTTTCACACTGAGTGTATAAATACATTTTTTAAAAATTAACTATATGTATTACTGTGTTAGAGTGTCATTTTGTGTCATTTTGGTTGGTGGTGTGCCCCAGGATTTTGTAAATGTAAAAAATGTACCGCGGCTCAAGAAAGATTGAAAAACACTGGTCTAGTTGAAGATCTGGAGATCTGCAGACTGTGAGAGGAAGTCATATATATGTTGTGTTCATCGAAACAGGCCCAGGTTTCACACTCCAGGTGTTTTGGCCTACAACTCCCACCATCTCTCTCACACACACATATATATACTGTATATATATAAGCTGTATAAATTTATTAGCTGTACCCAACCTTCCAACCTTCCCTCCCTCTTCCTTCCTTCATTTTCTTTTCCCTCTTCTTTCCCTTTTTCTTCCTTCCTTCTCTACCTGTTTCTTTCCTCCCTTTCTTTACTCTTTCTTTGCGTTGTAGTGTATTTTTGTTTTTGTTTTGTTTTTCGGCTTTTAAATCTCTTTTGCTGTGTTTTTCAATGTTTTTATGAGTGATGGTCACTTGTTGGCCTGAGAGATGTATTGTGTCCAGATTTGGTGTCAATTCATCAAGTGCTTTTTGAGTTATGTTAATCCCACAAACAAACATATATATGTGTTATACGTTGTTTTACAGCAGATACATATTATTCAAAACAACCTATAAGAACACAGAGAGAGACTGACAGCTGTTGAGCAAGACCTTTGTGTGTGTCTTTCTGCCATTCCTGCCACGATATCTATGTTTCCCCCCAAATCCATCTGTGTTCACAGTTGGGCATATTGAGTATTCATGCAAGTTTGGTCCTGATCCAACATTGTTGGAGTCCACAGTGCTCTCTGGATATAGGTGAACTACAACTCCAGAACCCAAGGTCAATGCCCACCAAACTCTTATAGTATTTTCTCTTGGTTATGGGAGTTCTGTGCGAGAAGTTTGTGTCTTTCTGCCATTCCTCATCATATACACAGAGTAAAGCTATAATACTAGAAGTATTGAAAACACAAAGTAGAAGCTAAAGAAAATATTACTGATTCAATTTAGTGTGAAAATCACTTTTTATCTATATAAAATTGGTCTATGATCTATAGACCAATTTTATATAGATAAAAAGTGATTTTCACACTAAATTGAATCAGTAATATTTTCTTTAGCTTCTACTTTGTGTTTTCAATTTCTGCCATTCCTGCCAGGAATGCCCACCAAACTCTTATAGTATTTTCTCTTGGTTATGGGAGTTCTGTGTGGGAAGTTAGTGTCTTTCTGCCATTCCTGCCAGGATATCTATGTTGTGTTTATCGAAACAGGCCTAGGTTTCACACTGAGTGTATAAATACATTAAAAAACATATTAACTATATGTATTACTGTGTTAGAGTGTCATTTTGTGTCATTTTGGTTGGTGGCGTGCCCCAGGATTTTGTAAATGTAAAAAATGTGCCGCGGCTCAAAAAAAAAGGTTGAAAAACACTGACTTAAGAGAATCAATGTACTTTAAGAAAACGTATTAAAATTACGAATTAATAATACTAATATTAATAAAAGAAATACAACCCAGAAAACTCACAGCAACGCAGATCCTATCTTGTCCATAACTTTGGGGGACTGACTGTATCTACAAATATGCAAACATTATTATTATTTATTATTTCCAACATTTCTACCCCGCTCTTCTTTACCCCCGAGGGGGGACTCAGAGCAGCCTAACAAAAGGCACAATTCGATGCCAACATAATAAATACAATATAAAACCAAAAACATACAGCATTAAAACACAATTAACATTAACACATCATACACATTCTCTTAAGTTAAAAACAGTATTTCGTCCATAACAGGGGCATTGAGCCATATCCAGGCATGTAGCCAGGGGGCTAAGGGGGCTTCAGCCCCCCCCCCAAATTCTCAGGGTGGTCCATGAAAAGGCCTTACTGGTACATTATTTAAACTGTTATGTTTATTTATATCATGATCTGATCACCATACTCATTATATCCCACATTAATGGGGTTATTGGGATAACAATACAAAAGGTTTGCTAGGGTAGACCCTCTTCCACCCAGTCTCAGCCCCCCCAAACTCACCCCCTGATCAAACTCCTGGCTCCGGCCCTGGCCATATCCATCAACTTGCCGATACAAATCCAATCCAAAGGGCTGTATTGTGCTAATGTGCTAACGCTTGGTCCCACAGCCAAGATTTCACTTTTTTCCTGAATGCCAGGAGGGATGGTGTTGATCGTATTGATTGTATGTCGCTTGAGAAGCGCGTTCCACAGACGGGAGCCACCACCGAGAAGGCCCTCTCTCTGGACGTCCCCACCAGGCGTGTTTGAGAAGTTGGCGGGAGCCAGTGGAGCCAACCTCCTGACGATCTTAAATTACGAGGTGGGACGTAGAGGCTGATGCGTTTGGACAAGTAAGCTGGGCCAGAACCATATAGAGCTTTAAAGGTCAAAACCAGCACTTTGAATTGAGCTCGTTGCAAGTGGACAGGCAGCCAGTGGAGCTGACACAACAGGGGTGGTATGCTCCCTGTATGTAGCTCCAGTTAGCAATCTGGCTGCCATCCGTTGGACTTGTAGAACTTGTAATTGTGGGGGCGAACTGTCTGTCAAAGGCAGCCCCACGTAGAGTGTGTTGCAGTAATCTATTCGGGATGTGACCAGAGTGTGGACCACCGTAGCCAGATCAGACTACCCAAGGTACGGCCTTCTGCCAGCCCAAAACGCCCTCCCAGTCTGATCTGGGAAGCTAAGCAGGGCCAGCCCTGGTTGGTACTTGGATGGGAGACCACACAAAATAATCAGGTGCTGCATTTCCGAGGGAAGAGCTGGCACAGCCACTTCTGAGAGTATTCCCAGCCTAATGGGTTTCCCCATTTCCCAATTGATTCCAATAAAAGAAATAAAATACCTGCAATTGCTGCAATTGCTACCAATCCAGCCTCACAAGATGGAGAGGAGGGGGAAGCCACGCTTTGTCCTTCCAGGCTGCTCTTTTCCTCTCTCTCTCTCTCCCCCCCCCCCTTTTTTTTATCCTTTCTTCCGCAAAGGATTAAAATACCCGGGACCTGGCCGCGTGACCCACTGAGCATGCGCGCAAGGGCCGCGCGTCCCGCGCGTGCGCAGTGGCGGCCCGTGAAAGGCCCTGGCCGTCATTGTGGCTCTCCCAGGCCCTCAAAGGCGGGCCAGGTCTTCCCAAAGACGGTCTGGGCGATGTTTGTGGAGCGGGGGAAGGAAAGGGAGGCAAGGAAGGAGGGGAAAGAAAGACAGAAAGGAACGAAGGGGGGGAAAGGAAGGGGTAGAAGGAAGACTCAACCTTTCGGGGGAGGGAAGGCTACTCGCCTCGCTTACAAGCCAAGCGCAGGAAAACACTCCGCCATATTGCCTCAGACCGGCTGGGCTCAACTGCGCGTGCGCCGAGGGTGGAACCGGCGCATGCGCAGACGCAGCCCATGAAGGCTTCCTGTTACAGCAGGCCTGGGCAAACTTGGGCCTTTCTCCAGGTGTTTTGGACTTCAACTCCCACCATTCCTCTCAGCCTCAGGCCTTTTCCTTTTCCCCTCAGCCGCTTTATTATATTGTAGTACTAACTTGGGGACCCGGCGGTGCCCAGGTCATTTGAGAAGTGCAGCAGGATGTAGAGTGGGTCATGGGGGCTCTGTGTGCCAAGTTTGGTCTTGATCCATCATTATTGGGAGTTGCAGTGGTGTCATGAAATTACTGAAGGTAGTGCAAGTCCCATCATCTCTGGTCCACCCTCCCCCAAAGTGTAGTAGGATGTAGATTGGGTCATGGGGGCTCTGTGTGCTAAGTTTGGTCTGTATTGGTGAATGGATGAGGGTTGCATTGTTTTTAGGAAGTGAGTGAAGGTACTTCAAGTCCCATCATCCGTGGTCCGTCTCACACAAAACAACACCAGGATGTAGAGTGGGTCATGAGGGCTCTGTGTGCCAGGTTTGTTGTTGATCAGTCATTGTATTATGTTTGTAGCAGTCTTGGAAAGCAGTCCCATCATTCATGTTCGCCCCCCCCCCCCAAATTTCAGTAGGATGTAGAGTGGGTCACTGGGGCTCTGTGTGCCAAGTGTGGTCTTTATCAGTGTTTGTTGGGGGCCACAGTGGTCTGTGGGAGCAGAGGGTGTGAAAGTACTACAAATCCCATCATCCATTGTCAGTCCTCCCCAAACCTCACCAGGACGTGAAGGCAGTCATGGGGGTTATGTATGCCAAGTTTGGTCTCGATCAGTGATTGGATGAGGGTTGCAGCGAACTTGGGAAGTGAGTAGAGGCACTTCAAGTCCCATCATCCATGGTCCACACTCCTCCGAACTGCACCAGGATGTAGAGTGGGTCATGAGGGCTGTGTGTGCTGAGTGTGGTCTGTATTGGTCCTTTTTGGTGGCCTCAGTGGTCTGTGGGAACCAAAGTGTTTGAAAGTACTACAAATCCCATAATCCGTGGGACATGTCCCCCGAACCGCACCAGGACGTAAAGGGGGTTAGGGGGGTTATGTGTACCAAGTTTGGTGCAGGTCCATCACCCGCGCTGGTCGCTGTGGCCTGTGAAAGTGGCTGCCACATATCCGCCCTCCTGCCCTTCCGCCCTCCGCACACATACATACATACAAACATTCCACTTTATAAAGGTATACAGATACAGATATATATATATAGACATAATATATTGAAATTATAATATAATATAACATATTATATTATTTATTATATTATTATAAAATTATTATTATAAAATAATAATAAAAACCACTAAAATAAAATGAAATACAAGAAGACAAGGTGTGAACCAAGATGGAGGCTGACATCCTCAAGAGAGGAAGGATCCCAAGATGGAATGGCCCAATGGAACCAGCCCAGAGGATAACAAAGCGGACCCAGCCGCCACCGCAGCAGAGCAGCAGACGATCGGAGGCTGCATGCCTCCGCCCGGTCTCGCCCCTAGCCGTTCCCTACATCCAGAGAGCACTATAGACTCAACAATGATGGATCTGGACCACACTTGACACGAATCCTCAATATACCCAAATGTGAACATTGGTGGAGTTTCGGGAAAATAGATCTTGACATTTGGGAGTTGTAGTTGCTGGGATTTATAGTTCACCTACAATCAAAGAGCCCCTTGCACCCTACCAATGATAGAATTGGGTCAAACGTCCTACACAGAACCCTCATGCCTTGAAGGAACTAGCTGGCGTGAGCCTCCATCTCACCTCCCTCACCCACACATGTGCATCATGCTGCCATGCGCCAAGCACGCCTGCTCTCCCCTCCCACTTGGAGTCTCAGAATCAGCCCTCCCCTTGGCTGGGAGGCCTGCCAATCACAGCAGAGGAGGGCTTTTGGTGGGAGAATTCGCAGGCTGTTTCCAAAAAGGAAGAGAAGGAAAAGCGGAGAGATCTTCAACTTAAGGAATGGTGAGAGTTGAAGTCCAAAACACCTGGAGAAAGGCCCAAGTTTGCTCAGGCCTGTGTTACAGCCTCCAACACTATGGAGGAATTTTATTTTTATTTATTTACTAGCTTGGGGACCTTGAGAAAGGCATTGTTTGTTTTTTGAAGTTTAGTAATATCAGTTTGGTAACATCTAACACTATTTATTAGGGAAACAAGGCAGTCTTTCCTTTTGAATGGCTGGGTTTTTGGGTGATTGCTCTGGGAATCTCGGAGTTGTAGTTCACCCTTATATAGATATCACTGAACCCTGCTGATATTGGATCTCGACTACACTTGGCACACAACTTTGAATAATGGCAGGGTTTAGGAAGGATTTGACTCAATTATTGAATGCTCCCAATAGAAAATGCATAAGGACGTAGGTGAACTACAATTCTCAGAATTTGCGAGTCAATCCTTCCTAAACCCTGCCATTTTCCAAAGTTGGTCATGCTGGGTCTGTGTGCCAAGTGTAGCCGAGATCCAGTATCAGCAGGGTTCAGTGATATCTATAGAAAGGTGAACTACAACTCCCAGAGCAATCACCCACAAACCCAGCCAGTAATCAGAGTTGCCCATGTTGGTTCTGTGTGCAAAGTTTGGTTCAGATCTGTTGTCAACTGGTTTCAGTGCTCTATGGATAAGGTTGAACTACAACTCCCAGATTCCCAGAGCAATCGCCCACAAACGACATCCATGCCATTAAGGAATTGGCCCCATTTCGGAGAGCCTGTAAAATGTCCCTTTTTAGGCAGGCTTTTAACCTAAATGGCTCCTGAGGAAGACATCAAATTATTGAGTCCTATATAAGCTGTTGTTTTTATGCTCTGTTTTATATTGTTGCTGTTCTTAAATTGAATTGTTGCTGTTTTATAAATTGATTTTATGTAAACCGCTCCAAGCCTGCTGGAAGGAGCGGTATACAAGAATGAACAATAAATAAATAAATAAACCCAGCCAGTAATCAGAGTTGCCCATGTTGGTTCTGTGTGCAAAGTTTGGTTCAGATCTGTCTGTTTTCTGCAGTTGGCAGCAGTTGGAGCATTGCTGGCAGCCATGGCGTCTGGAGACCCTGTGAAGAAGCTCTGCGAGGAACTAGCCTGTCCCATCTGCTTGGACTATTTCGAGAAGCCTGTGATGATCATCTCCTGCGGGCACAATTTCTGCCGATCCTGCCTGCTGGACCAATGCTGGGAGAAGAAAGAGGCCTCCTGCCCACAGTGCAGGGGTAAAGTCCAGGAAGGAAACACCAAGCCAAATAGGCAGCTGGCAAACGTGGTGGAGATTGCCAAGGAACTGGGGAGCCAGAAGGTGGAAGAGAAGGGGAGAGTCTGCCAGAGGCACCAGGAGCCCCTGAAACTCTTCTGCAAGGACCACGAAGCCCCCCATCTGTCTGGTGTGCGACAAGGCAAAAGAGCACGAAAACCACAAAGTGATTCCTCTGGATGAAGCATCTAAGGAGTATAAGGTAGGAGGGGGTAAAATAGGGACTCCTAACGAGGTTTTGTGGTGCATCTCCACCCCACAATACAGGTCTGTGGCTGACAGTTCAATGTTTCCCCAGACCCTGAGGTTTTCAGGGATCAAGGGTGCATTTACATTGTAGAATTAATGCCGTTTGATTCCACTTTCACTGCCATGACTGAATGCTACAAACCATGGTAGTTGCAGTTGTACAGGGTCTTTTGCTTTTTTGCCGAAGTTTTCCAGTACCTTACCAAACTACAAATTCAAAATCCCATAGCATTGAGCCCTGACAGTTAAAGTAGTGTTAAAGTGTGTTAATTCTGCAGCATAGATGGACCCTGAGACTTGAGCAACAGATAAAAAAGGTCCCCTGAACATTAGGAAGAACTTTCTGATGGCAATAGCTGTTCCGTGATTGTATATAATATAATAATAATACACTTTATTTATATTCTGCTCTCCTCACCCCGAAGGGGACTCAGAGCGGATTACAGGTACAAATACTTAGCAGACAATCCCTGCCGTTTCCACATACACACATATAGACAAACAGAGGCAAACTCTGGCCACCAGGGGGAGCTGACGCACTCCTCATCTCTCAGCGTTCCCAGCATCACTTGATGTTGCTTTCGCATTCCTCCGCTTTCCTGGAGTTCTTTAATGGCCTCATAATTCAGTCAAAATTTGCCTTCCCACATAATGTGGTACCTTTATCTCCTACTTGACAGATGCAACTGTCTTTCGGGCTGCAAAGGTCAGCAGTAGGCTACACTTAAAGGTCGAGCACCCACCTCGACCCGGGCAGGCCTCAAACTCATGACCTTCTGGTCAGAGAGATCTTGTGCAGCTGAAACTTAGCCAGCTGCGCCACTTTCCCAGTGCTTAATGCAATCTAAATATCTTGGAAGACTTTTCCAAATGGAGGCTGGATGGCCATCTGTCAGGGAGAATGCATGGATTGTGTGATCCTTAATGGCAGAATGAGGTGGGACTAGCAAACCCTTTCTTCCAGCCAGAAGGTGGATGTAAAGCAGGGCAGAGATTGAGTCCTGGTGGAGAGGGACGGAAGTAGCTAAATACACACTTCTATGCCCCACGGCCTGAACCCCTTATGTGGTTGGAGAAAATTCCATTCCCAATGTGCACCTTGGTGGGACACCACTGAGTATGCAGTAGTTAAGTGTGTGGATCATAATACATTGTGCCAAGTTCTTGGTGGTATGGGAATACCAAGTCACCTTGTCTCTCTCCTGGGGAATTTGTATAACGACCAAGTAGCAGCAGTCAGAACTGACCATGGAACAACAAACTGGTTCAAGGCGTATGGCAGGGTTGTATATTCTCACCGACCTATTCAACTTGCATGCAGAACACATCATGTGAAGTACAAGACTTGATGAATCCAAGGCTGGGGTTAAAATCGCTGGAAGAAACATTAACAACCTTAGACATGCAGATGATACCATTTGATGGCCGAAAGCAAGGAGGAGCTGAGGAGCCTTCTCACCAAGGTGAAAGAAGAAGGGCAAAAGTTGGGTTGCAGTTAAACATTAAAAAAAAAACCAGACTGATTAATAATTGGCAAATAGAGAGAGAATATATGGAGGAAATGACAGACTTCGTATTTCTAGGTGCGAAGATTATTGCAGACGCAGACTGAAGACAGGAAATCAGAAGATATTTCCTTCTTGGGAGGGAGAGGAATGACCAATCTCGATAAAATAGTGACGAGTAAAGCCATCACACTGGCAACGAAGATTTGTAGAGTTAAATCAATGGTATTCCCCGTAGTAGCCTATGGATGTGAGAGCTGGACCATAAGGAAGGCTGAGCGAAGGAAGAGTGACCCTTTTGAACTGTGGTGCTGGAGGAAAATTCTGAGTGTGCCTTGGATCATGAGAAGATCCAACCAGTCCATACTCCAGGAAATTATCCACGACTGTTCACTGGAGGGAAGGATGTTAGAGGCAATGGTGAAGTACTTCATAATGAGAAGACAGTAAAGCTCAGAGAAGACAATGATGCTGGGGAAATGGAAGGAAAAAGGAAGAGGGGGCAACCAAAGGCAAGGTGGGTGGATGGTATCCTTGAAGTTACTGGCTTGTAGCTGGGGGTGGCCACGGCTGACGGAGAGCTCTGGCGTGGTCTGGTCCAGGAGGTAACGAAGAGTTGGAAGCAACTGAACAAATTAACAACAACAAAAAGCCGTCTAGCTGCCTTTCTTGGCCTGGATCCTACTATTCAGCTATTTCAATAAACTGAAGTAGAATTCTGGACAGCCTGCAGATTGACACAACAAGCTTGTCTTCTAGTAGGTGAACTGGAAATTTGCCTGAAGCCCTTTTATTTTGCTTGTAGCTAAGGCCAGTAAAGCTGGAGAAATGGCATTCTTTTATCCCACCAGGAGATCGCCCACACAAGGAGATAAATGGGTCCAGGCCTGATATCTTATAACTCTGTTTCAGAAATTTATTGTCACCAATTTCCATTTAATATTCAATATTATTCAATATTAGTGACACATTATACTCAAAGAAACAAATGCTTTAGCATGATTAGACTAAAAACTTAAAAATAGTCTTGTTTCAGTGCAAACATTTCTCTTTTCCTTGCTTGGTGTCTGTCAAACTTATGTCCTGGATGTAATAGTGGTTGTTGTGTACAGTGGCCCTCTTCGTTGGTTCTGGGAAAATACAACCAAACAGGCAGAGATTCATTTCATTTTAGAAAAAAAATAGGTTAAATTAATCTTACCTGGGAAGTAGGAATGCAAACTCTTTGATGTTGAAAATATTGGGTTTTGTCAAAGGCTTTCATGCTCAGAATCCCTAGGGCAGGGTGCTCATTAGGTAGCTCAGGAGCTACTAGTAGATCTTCGGCCCTCTTCCAGGTGATCTTCGGACCTCACCAGCCGGATGGGGCGCTCCTGCCATGCACGTGCACACCCTGCGCGCATGCGCACTCCTGCTGCTGGCTTCCGCTCTCGCGGTGCTTCGTTCGCCTGCGGGGCATTGCAGGAAGAAGGAAGCATGAGGCAGGGCCTCTGGAGGGAGCGCCCTGCTCTCGTCCAGAAGCAGCTGTGCAGCCTCCATTGCCGGCGAGACAGGCAGGGCAGAGCACTCCCTCTGGATGCCCCGCCTCGTGCTTTCTCCTTCCTGCAATGCCCCGAGGGCAGAAGAAGCGCTGCGCAGGTAAAAAACAGCAGCAGGAGCACGCGCGATGGCAAGAGCGCACGGCGGCAGGGGCAGGTAGATCTTTTGGACTTGGTTGCTTTAAGAGTAGCTCGCACGCTGAAAAAGTGTGAGCACCCCTGCCCCAGGGTATTGTGTGGTTTCCAAGCTATAAGGCTGCGTTCTAGCAGCATTTTATCCTGATGTTTTGCCTGCATCATTTTTCCCTCATCAATGTAAGCGACAGAACCCTTGTGGAATTATGAACTATAGGTTGGTTTTCACTGACAATAACTACAGATAGAATAAACATAGAGAGGAGGGAAGACAGCAGCAAGATGAACATCATGCAATAGGAATGCAATAGTTTGCTTGCCTCCTACAATAGCATGTATCATGTGGATCTCCAAAATAAAATTGATTAGTACAGGAATAAAACCTGTGGTTTTCAGATACTTTTTTTTTCGTTTGGAGGGCCTTTTTATGAGTAAAGAAAAGTGTGGAAGCAGTATTAATAAAAGAAGAGAGAGTTGCCAATAGAGTTCAACATTGTCCAAAGCTCCCATAAAATTCACTAAATGCGTGGTTGACGGCATGATATTTGAAAACATTCTAAAGCTTGAACGACAAAAGTGAGCAAGGCCTTTGCTTTCTCTCATACCTATCTATCTATCTATCTATCTATCTATATATATATATATATATATATATATATCACAGTGTTTATTTAAATACACCGACCATATACACTATGCACATATTGCTTTCCTCTTCAGGATCAGATTTGGAATTTTCTGGAGACTCTGAAGAAGGAGAAAGAGAAAATTCTGTCCTGCAAAGTAGAAGCAGCACGGGAAAGCCAAGATTTGCTCGTAAGTGGCATTGCTACAGGAAAATGGGAATGTATTAAAGCCTTAAATGTGAGTTTGAATAAACTGAATTCATTTTGTCAAATCTCTCATTATAAGAGACCCTAGAGCCTACAGAAAATATTGACCCAAACCCAGTCCGGTGGCAGGCCCTTTCAGGTCTTCCCAGACCACTTTCTCCACTAGATATTGTTGTGTAAACCACCCCGAGCCTGCAGAGAGGAGCGGTATACAAGATTGAATAAATAAATAAATAAATAAATATTGACATTTTCTATTTGAAGAGATGCAAGCCCCACTCCAAAGACCTTCTTTCTGCCCCTCACTCCTGTTTCTCTTTTCCTTTATTCTAGGAGAAAACCAAAAGAGAGAAGAAAAAGACTGTGGCTACATTCAAACACATGCATCGGTTTCTAGTAGAACAAGCGAGGGAACTGCTGGCAAACATGGCAGAGATAGAAAATGAGATTAGGGTAAAAAGGAACCAAAATCTGGCCAGACTCTCTGAAGAACTCTCCTCTCTCTGAAAACTCATCCAAGAGATGGAGGAGAAGCATCAGCAGCCGGCAAGTGAACTCCTCCAGGTAAAGCCCATATTGTCCCCATGGATGGCTGAAACAGCAACACTTCAGTTTTCTCATGGTTCTGTATGTAAACTGTCGTATGACATTGCCTTTGTGCTGTGTTTATAAGGCAAAGAAGAAACATAAATGAATTTGAGACTGACTTGGGTTCCATCTCTAATTTTATTTATTTATTTACATCATTTCTACCCCGCTCTTCTCAACCCCCGAGGGGGGACTCAGAGCAGCTTGACAAAAGGCAGCAATTCGATGCCGATACACAATATAAATACAATATAAAACCATAAACATTCAGCATTAAAATACAGTTAATATTAACATGTAATACACATTCTCTTAAGTTAAAACAGTGTCCCGTCCACAACATGAGCATTGAGCCATATCCATCAACTTGCCATTACAATTCCAATCCAAAGTGCTGCATTGTGCTAATGTGCAAACACCTGGTCCCATAGTCAAGATTTTACTTTTTTCCTGAATGCTAGGAGAGATGGGGTTGATCGTATGTCGCTTGGAAGTGCATTCCACAGGCGGGGAGCCACCACCGAGATGGCTCTATCTCTCGTCCCCACCAACCTAATCAGATTGATCGATCACACAAACACATTTAAAATTGTACACAGTCTGGCTGTAGAATGTATTTTAATCAACTTTCAGAAAAGACGAATACATCATTTTTGACATCATCTCCTGTTTGTTCATCTGTCAACAAGCTTTTGTATTCCCTTATTGAAATAATAATAATAATATGCTTTATTTATTTATTTTATTTTATTTACAGTATTTATATTCTGCCCTTCTCACCCTGCAGGTGACTCAGGGCGGATTACAATGTACATATACATGGCAAACATTCAATGCCATAGACACACAACATATATAGACAGACACTCAGAGGCTATTTAACATTCCAGCTTCTAGCCACCAGGGGAGCTGTCGCTTCCTCATTCTTTGCATACTTCATGGAGATTTTTATGGCCTTGTAAATCAGTACCTAAATTTATATTCTGCTTTATCTCCCCAGAGGGACACAGAAAGGATTACAATACACATCGGGCAAACATTCAATTTTTTTCTTTATACACAATGAACAACGACATACAACACTTCCCCTTTTTTTTCCATCTCTGGCGTCTCGAGCTGATGCTTAACTTCAGCTATGGGGAGGTGCTCTTGTTCCGTTTTTCCATACAGAGGAGCTTGTGTCCGTAGACCTCTCAGATTGTGTTGCTGGCATGTCTGCATAGCTGCGTGGGGCACTCAAAACAAATGGACCACTGTCTTCACCGGTGTCTACACCTTTACATCAGACATCAATCTTCGTCCTCGTAGGGCTTCTTTCAGGGGTCCAAATAGCTGATAGTCCAATGAGCAAGATCAGGACTATCGGGAGGATGTTTTCACACTTCAAAACACAGTTTTTGCAGAGTATTGACAGCAGTATACAGGTATACATTGACATGCATCAACTCAACACCCTTGGATAGCAGTCCTCTGCATTTTGTCTGAATGTTTTTAGTGTAGCGAGCCCTGTAAATTATTGAACCTTCCTGATATTCCAGCACTGGCCATTGAGAATCTCAGAAAACTGTAAACATCCATTTCCCAGCAGATGGTTTGCTTTTGCTCTTTTTTTATTGGCGACTGAGGATGTTTTCATTCCACACTCTGCCGTTTATTTTCAGGCTTCTGTGAATCCATGTCTCGTGATCAATAATTATTCTTTTTATGAAACTTTCACTTTCTTTAGTATTGGTTCACAGTTTGTTTGCAGATGTCCAAACCTTTCTCTTTTTGCTCTTCAGTGAGTTGTTTTGACACCCGTCTTCCACAAACTTTTTGAAACACAGCTGTGTTGTAGATTATTGCATAGGCAGAGCCCTGGTTGATTTTCAAATGATTAAGCTAGGCATGTTTAGCCTGCAGAAGAGAAGGTTGAGAGGAGACATGATGGCCAAGTATAAAGATATGGGGGGAAGTCCTAGGGAAGAGGGAGCAAACTTGATTTCTGCTGCCCTGGAGTCTAGCACACAGGACAATGGCTTCAAACTACAGGAAAGAGGATTCCACCTGAACATGAGGAAGAACTTCCTTTCCCCCCCTTTTTTGGTCTTTTATTCAACAAATAATAAAGACATCATAGTACATTACATTGGTATAGATTACATTTTTTTCTCCCTCCCTTCCTCCCTCTCCCTCCCTCCTCAACCACAGTATATTTCTTCTACTAATCTTGCAGATCCAGCCACTGGTAAAGTGTTTGTGTTTTTTGTATGATGTGAACATTGGCTCCTCCATTTTTCACCCAGCTGAAATAGATCATCCATTTATCTGTAATGTCCTTTTGTTTGTCTGTTCTTGTTGCTTGATTAGTCATGATTCCCGTAATAACACTTGATCATACATATAATCATTCAAATTACTTAATGTCCATTTCGTTTTGTCTTTCCATCCTCTAGCAATCACTGCATGGGCTGTTCTTAAATAACTCTTGAAATTTAGTTTTTATACTTGGATGATCCAACACTCCCCATACCAGCAAATCATTATCAATTTGAATATTTATCTGGAATATCTCTTGTATTTTTCCTTGCATCATTTGCCAGAATTTTTTAATTTCAGCACACTCCCACCACATATGGGAATAAGTACCTTTTTCTTTATTACAGTGCCAACACCTAGAATTCCTTCCTTTTGCCATATAAGCCAGTTGCTTAGGAGTTCTCTACCATCTTAATATCATCTTTTTTTGTAATTCGTTATATTTTTCTATTTTTATTTTATTCATATTCCTAATTATTTCCTCTACTTCAAGTGCCTGTAATGATTTAACTCCATTCCATTTGTTACATATTGCTCTAGTCATTTATTTATTTATTTATTTATTTATTTATTTATTTATTGTTCACTCTTGTATACTGCTCCTTCCAACAGGCTCGGGCGGTTTACATAAAACGATTCATAAAACAGTAACAATTCAATTTAATAACAGTGCAATATAAAAACAAGACCTAAAACAACAATCTATGATGACTTAAGGATTTAGACAGCTTTGTTAGGAGCCATTTAGATTAAAGGCCTGCCTAAAGAGAGTCATTTTGCAGGCTCTCCGGAATGGGGCCAGTTTCCTGATGGCACGGACTTCGTCTGGCATTGTGTTCCACAGCGTTGGTGCCACTACGGAGAAGGCTCTTGACCTAGTTGATAATAGACGGCAGGACTGAATGAATGGCACTACTAGAAGATTTTGTTCTTCTGAGCGTAGTGATCTCGGGGGAATGTATGGGGTAAGGCAGTCCCTCAGGTACACTGGCCCTAGACCATTCAAGGCCTTAAAGGTCAACACCAATACCTTGAAAACGATCCGGCACTCTATTGGTAGCCAGTGCAGCTGCTGCAAAATAGGTGTAACATGCTCTCGTGCAGGTGCTCCCACCAGCAGTCGAGAAGCGGCATTCTGCACTAGCTTGAGTTTCCAGATTGATGACAAAGGAAGGCCAATGTAGAGGCCGTTACAGTAGTCCAATCTTGAGATGACCGTTGCCTGGATCACCATGGCTAGATCGCTCCTGGCCAGATAGGGAGCCAGCCGCCTGCATGTCGTAGATGGAAAAACGCAGTCCTGCATACCGTGGAGATTTGCATCTCCATGGATAGCAGCGAGTCCAATTGGACCCCCAGGCTTTTTACTGAAGGCGACGGGCGTAGGAGCTCACCGTCCAGGGTAGGCAGCCTGCATCCACCTAGTCCAGGGCGACCCAGCCATAGGATCTCCGTCTTCGACGGGTTCACCCTCAACCAGCTGGCATGCAGCCATCCAGTCACAGCTTCTAGGCATCATTAACTCTTTATCTACCTTCAGTTCTTCAGTGGGCTGAGCACCTTCTTTTTTTACTTTTTCCCAAATCGCTCTTAATTTTAACCAATTTTCTTTCCCCCCTTTTTCCAAAAACAAGCAAAGGAACAGTGGCAAAAATATACAATTTAATGGTGGAAGATAAAGAGTTCATGATTAGAGCAATATGTAACAAATAGAATGGAGTTAAATCATTACAGGCACATGAAGTAGAGGAAATAATTAGGAATACTTAGGATGAGGCTGGGGGGGTTAATCTCTCCCAGCTCTGCCCACCGTGTTATTCCGTACAGCACCAAGGGAGACTGGGAGGGCGGGAGGGGGAGTCGCAGTGGTCTATAAGGATTCCATCCCCTTGACCAGGTGCCCCATCCCGCAGTCAACCACGTTTGAATGTGTCGGCCTAAGGGTTGGTGATCGGGACAGGATAGGGATTCTGCTAGTGTACCGACCACCCCGCTGCACTACAGTCTCCTTACCTGAGCTAGCTGGAGTGGTCTCAGGCCTGGCCGTGGAGTCTCAGCGGCTCATCGTGCTGGGAGACTTCAACGTCCATGCCGAGACCACTCTATCAGGAGCGGCTCAGGACTTCATGGCCGCCATGGCAACCATGGGCCTGTCCCAGCTAATATCAGGTCCCACCCATAGTGCAGGACACACGTTAGATCTGGTTTTCTGCCAGGGATGGGATGAAGGTGGCAGAGTGGAGGAACTGACCATCATTCCTTTGCCATGGACCGACCACCACCTGATCAGGTTTAGACTCACTGTCCCTTTCCACCTCCGCAGGGGTGGTGGACCTATTAGAATGGTCCGCCCCAGGAGACTTATGGATCCGAATGGATTCCTGACGGCTCTTGGGGATTTTCCCGCCCTCGGTAAGTGACCCTGTCGAGGCTCTTGTTTCTCTCTGGGACAGGGAGATGACAAGGGCTATTGACACGATCGCTCCAGAACGCCCCCTCGAGTAATCGAGCTAAACCAGCTCCTTGGTTTACTGAGGAGCTGGCAGCAATGAAGCGAAAAAGAGGAGGCTAGAGTGCGTGTGGCGTCGGAAGCGGAGCAGATCAGCTCGTACGCGCCTGGTCCCCTTTTTGAGGACTTATGACGCAGCAACAAAAGCCACACCAAAAACATCTATCGCGCCAAGGTGGCCGCCGCGGAACCATCCAGCGGAACTGTTCCGAGTCGTTAGGGTCTTTTAAATCCGCCACAGTGCGAGATCCCTGACGGCTTGGTGGTACGCTGTGAAGAATTTGCTAAGGCCTTTGCGGATAAAGTGGCGCTGATCCGTTCCGATTTCGATACCACTTTAACGGCAGTCTCTGAGGATGTGACACGAGCATCTGCTTGTCCGGTTTTAATGGATTCGTTTCAATTGGTTCAGCTCGAGATGTGGACAAGATCCTTGGAGGCGAGGCCCACTACATGCATCCTAGACCCCTGCCCATCCTGGCTGATAAAGGAAGCCAGAGGGGGTTTGGCAGATGGGTGAAGGTGGTGGTTAATGCCTCCTTACAGGAGGGCAAAATTCCAGCCAGCTTAAAGCAAGCTGTTATAAAACCGCTGTTGAAAAAACCATCACTGGACCCCACCAATTAGTGAACTATCGGCCAGTTTCCAATCTCGCCTATTTGGGCAAAGTCATGGAATGTGTGGTGGCTTCGCCACTACAGGGTTCTTGGTAGAGACTGATTATCTTGATCCGGCACAGTCTGGCTTTTAGGCCGACATGGTACTGAAACAGCCTTGGTCGCCTTGGTAGATGATCTACGCCGGAACTCGACAGGGGAGTGTGTCCCTGTTGGTTCTGCTGGACCTCTCAGCGGCTTTCGATACCGTTGACCCCGGGATCCTTCTGGGTCGCCTTGCAGACATGGGGCTTGGAGGTACTGCTCTGCAGTGGCTCCAATCCTTCCTGGAAGGTCGTACCCAGAAGGTGTCATTGGGTGACACCTGTTCGGCTCCACAACCGTTGTCCTGTGGAGTCCCTCAGGGTTCAGTTCTGTCCCTGATGTTATTCAACATCTACATGAAACCGCTGGGAGAGATCATTCGGAGTTTCGGAGTAAGGTGTTATCTGTACGCAGATGACGTTCAGATCTGTCACTCCTTCTGGGTCGCCTTGCAGACATGGGGCTCTCTTTCTCTCTTTTCTTTGTTTCCTAACTTCCTCACTGTTGCAAAACTGCATAATTGAACTGCCAACTCCCATATGTTATCATTCTGTTTCTACAACTCAGAACGTGGTAGAGTCTCTGGAGGTTTTTAAATAGAAGCCGCCTTACCATCTGGTGGGAGTGCTTTGATTGTGCATTCTTGCATTGCATCTGGTTGGACTGAAGAGACCCAGATTCCTATTATTCTAGGGCTTGCATTTGAGCAGTGTTTTGGTGGCTCAGCCAAAGAGCTCCTTGCAAAATAGTGCCAGTGGTTCCATAGATCTCCCCATCTCCTCCTTAGTTTGTGGAGGGACGGCTGCTTCACCCTCCTGGGTTTACTTCAATGATTTTTTATAAGTTGGATGCCCTGATTTTGAGAGTGGTCTCCATGAAAATGCCTCTGCTGAGTTCTTTCTTTGCTTTATTTACAGGATATTTACAGGATATCAAAAGCTTCTTACAAGGGTAAGTTAATTTCCCCTCCTCCTCCAACTAAAGCTCAGATTTCCACATGACATACATAACTCTCAAAAGCAGCAGCACATTTATTCATTTATTTTATTTACAGTATTTATATTCTGCCCTTCTCTCTCCACAGGGGACTCAGGGTAGATTACAATGTACACATACATGACAAACATTTAATGCCATAGATACACAACACATATAAACAGACAGTCAGATCTATGTAACCTTTTTTTTTTTTGGCCACCAGGGGATCTGTCACTGCATCATCCATCTGCGACACTGATGAAGTACTTTCCGCATTCCCCGCATGCTTTTTGCTGGAGATTTTTTATGGCCTCGTAAATTTGTTAAGTTAGCCTCCCCACACATAGGTGGTACCTAAATTTCCTACTTGACAGATGCAACTGTCTTTCGGGTTGCAAAGGTCGACAGCAAGCTACACAAAATTGGCCAGAAGCTCACTCCAACCCAGGCTGGCTTTGAACTCATGACCTTTCGGTCAGTAGTGATGCAGCTGACACCCAGCCAACTGCGACACCCAGCCAGCTGCACCACAGTCCCGGTGCTGGAGTCTGTGTTGGGCTGGTGTTCACGGGCAGAATTGGACTTGATAGCCAATGAGATCCCTTCAACTCTATGGTTCTGTGGAGCATCTACACCAGGAGTCCTCAAACTAAGGCCCGAAGGCCGGGCATGGCCCTCCAAGGTCATTTACCTGGCCCTAGCTCAGGGTCAACCAAAGTCTGAAACGACTTGAAAGCACACAACAACAACCATCTTATCTCATCAGCCAAAAGCAGGCCTACACTTTCCATTGAAATAGTAATGTTTATATTTGCTAAAAATGTCCTTCCGTTCAATTATTGTATTGTTTTAAGTGGGTTTTTTGCACTACAAATAAGATATGTGCAGTGTGCATAGGAATTCATGTTTTTTTTCCAAATTATAATCCGGCTCTCCAACAGTTTGAGGGACTGTGACCTCTGTTTAAAAAGTTTGAGGACCCCTGATCTACACTCTAGATCAGGGGGGCTCACACTTTTTCAGCATGCGAGCTACTTATAAAACAACCAAGTGAAAATGATCTACCTACCCACTACAAAAATGTGAAACATATAACACAGTATCTGCTTTGAACTGGGTTATCTGAGTCCACACTGCCATATAATCTGATTCAAAGCAGATAACATGGGATTTTATTCAACTGTGTGGAAAAGACCTCAGATAACCCAGGGCCGGCAGCACTTGGGCGGCGTCTGGAGCCTGCGGGGCGGGACTGAGCCTTCCTCCCGCCCCTGCGATCTACCAGGATGCCCTACGCGATCTACCAGTAGATCGCGATCTACCTAATGAGCACCCCTGCTCTAGAATTAGTGCAATTTGACAACAACAACAGCAACCACAATGACTTTAATTTGTTATCCACCTCTTTTCATGACTCAAGGCAGGAGTCATGAATCCAGCCAAAGCAAATACTATGAATGCATACCATAAAATGTGTACATTACAACACACCATCACAAAACACATATATTGAAGTTCACAATGCAATGATTCAAATGCAGTACAAATCGAATAAAAATAATTATTCTTTATTGATTAGTCAGTTTTAACCATATCAAATTATACAGAATATACACACAAATAGAACGTACATTTAAAGTTCACAGTTTAAAGTTTTCATGATCTGCCATGCCTCTAGGCACCAGCACTCTTTGGCAGAGAAGGCCTCGTAGAACTACAGTTCCCATGATTGCGTATAGCATTGAGCCATGGAGGACTTAAAGTGATGTCAAACCACGTTCATTCTGTTTGTGCATCCTCTGATATTGTTTTTTCTCCTCCAGGTATAAGAACAAAAAGAAATTGGAGACTTCTGCAGCCTTTCCTCCTGCCCTGAAGTGGAAGATCTGGGACTTCTGTGATATCAATCCTTTTCTGGAGGGTCTCATGAAGCAATTTAGAGGTAAGGGAAAATGTCTGCAAGGATTTTCAGTTTGATTTGACCTTAGACTGAAAGGGGAGAGGAAAGGTCCCAAAGCGTATGGAAAGTTAGTGCCACAAAACAGCAAATTGGAAAGCCAACGGAAACAACGGTTTCTTTTCAAATGTGAAACAAAATTGTATCAATGTGCTCTGTTGATTTTTTTCCCTTTTCTATTTACTTTCAAGTGTGGAATAACATATCGATTGTGAAGCAAAACAAAATGAAAATTTAGAGGGTCCTGATCAGCCTTACTCTGGTTCATATAATATGCCAATGTGAGGACTAGTTGAGTACAAGTTACACATTAGGGAAATCAAATGTTGTGGGGCACCCATTTCTTTATCAGCAATCCATAATTTTTCATGATCTTAATTCAAAGGGGAATATGAATATTGGACAGCCAGCCCTCTCCATTCACAGGGATGAAGGGTGTGGGATCTCCTGGAAATGTGGATTTAAAAAACTTGAGAGAATATCTCTCAAGAAATGTATGTGGCCCCTTCTACACTGACATATAATCCATATTATCAAAGCAGATATTTCGTATTACCTCCTTTGAAGTTGATTATATGAGTCTACACTGCCATATAATCCAGTTCAAAGCAGATAATCAGGATTTAATATTTCAGTGTAGAAGGGACCAAGGTTGCCCAGTGAGAAGTTGACCATCTGAAGGAAGTTGCACTTGGAGGACAAGAGATTCTTCGAGAGGTGTTCTCTGTAGGGATCTCTAGTCCCCCCTGATGACATTACAATTGAGTCACTCGGGAGGGTGGGGTGATTGGAGACTCCCAGAGAGAACATTTTGATCAATGAGATGTAACTCTCTGCGTGTGAAGTCACACGATGTCTCTTGAGTGCAGGATCTCGGCCCTTCTGCGTTATTTCCCCTGGGTTTCTGAGAGTCACTATGTTGTGCCTAAGACTCACTCTTTCCTTTCTCTCCCCAGCATCTCTGGAATCTGGACTTCAGCAGCAAAAAGGTAAACAAACAGATTGGTTTATAGGGCTTTGCATTGAGGCTGAGAGAGTGGAACATGGGCAATGTAAAAGGACAGGGTTGTAAAGTAAGAGTCTATGATATTTTTATATGTATTATTTAGTAGACTGACCCCTTAAAGGAAATATATTATCAGATAAATGAATATGGAACATTAATAGATGGAAAGTATAGCATTGTATGCAACAAACACTTGCAAATGTATGTGTGCTTAAATAAAATTAAAAAATAAATAAAAGGACAGGGTTGTGGCGCAGCTGGTTGGGAATCAGCTGCATTAAAATCACTACTGACCGAAAGGTCATGAGTTCGAAGCCAACCCGGGTCAGCTCCTGACCATTTGTCTAGCTTGCTGTCGACCTTTGCAGCTCGAAAGGCCATTGCATCTGTCAAGTAGGAAATTTAGGTACCGCTTATGCAGGAAGGTTAATTTAATTTACAATGCCATACAACTCTCCAGCAGTGTGCAAAAGAATGAGAAAGTACTCCATTGGTGTCACAAGTGGATGGTGAAGCGGCAGCTCCCCCAGTAGACGGAATTTTAAAAAAGCATACCCTCATGAAGCTGGAATGTTAAATAGCCTCCGTGTGTCTATCTATATATGTTATGTGTCTATGTGATCCACTCTGAGTCCCCTGCAAAGTGAGAAGGGCAGAATATAAATACTGAAAAAAGGAGGGAATTTAAACACTGGTTTCCCCAAGCTTTAGTCCAACTCTCAAACCACTAATCCACTCTGGATTAAAATAGAATAGCCTTGCTTTGGTGATCCTGGCTCCTCGGGAGCATTTAGGTGTGATTTAACTCAATTTATTTGCCTTTTTACCCAGCCTTATCCATGCAAGATACCACAAAGTCAAACACAACAAAACAAACAAACCTTGTATGTTTCTCTCATGGTACATTTACACTGGAGAATGAATGCAGTTTCTTCCCCCAAACTACTGAGAGCGATGTTATGCAGCACAGGTTAAGAGGAAATGGCTTTAAACTGAAAGTTCTTTGAGATTGAACAAAGGGTGGTTTCTGGCTTCTCAGAGTTTTGATTAAAATAGTAGATTTCTAAAGCTCTGAACAAATGACATGTATCCAGATTCTGTGTCAAAATAACCTGGACATAGACTTTTTGTGACTCTTTGCCTCAAGCTTACTTTAGTGGCACACATTATGCATCCCTAGCATGGTCTCCTACACCAATATGAATAAGAATAAGAAAACACTTTATTTCTATTCCACTCTATCTTCCCAGAGGGACTCAGAGCGGATTACAGAACACACATGAGGCAATCATTTGATGCCTTTTACACAACGACATAGACAGACAGAGGTAAAGGTCTTCCCTTTCTTTAATCTCAGGTGTCTGGAGGCGACACTCAACTTCCGGCCATGGTGAGCTGCTACCGTTCCATTTTTCCATGCCTAGGAGCCTGTTATCCGTACATTCTCCAATCTATTCCTGGCATGTTTTGAATATCTGCACGGGGCATCCTTTTACCTTCTCGCCGAGGCAGTACCTATTCATCTACTCACATTGCATGCTTTCAAACTGCTATGTTGGCAGAAGCTGGGGGCTGACAGTTGGGAGCTCACCTGACTCATGGCTTTGAAATGCCAACCCTCCAGTCGACAGTTTTCCTTGCAGCTAGCGACTTAACCCACTGCGCTACCGTGGCCCCAAATGAAATATGTGGGACTTTAATATTGGCATAAAACCAGATGATTAGTCTGCTTTCATATTCTTTCTGACTTTGGGCAAAACAAGACTATCTTATGATAGGGTTTTCTGGGGCTGAGAGTGTGCGATTGGCACAAGTTTACCCAGTGGGTTTCCATGATGGAGGGGAAACCCAGCCCTGGCCTCCAAAGCCATAGTCCGAGCACCCCATGCTCAAGTGTTGCCCGTAAGAAGGAGAGTAGCATAATGTAAAACCAATCTAGATTTGAGAGGGCGAGGAAATATGTTTTTAGAGATGGAAACAGATCTTCCATCAGTTCTTTCCTTCTTTCTCACTTTACCCCTGATCTGCTTTTACCACCAACAGCACATGTGACTCTGGATCCAGACACAGCCTCTCCTTGGCTCATCCTCTCTGAAGATCGCAGGCATGTGACACATGGAGAAACATGGCAAGATTTTCCTTACAACCCTAAGAGATTCAATCATTATGCTTATGTGCTGGGCCAGGAGGGATTCACAGAAGGCAGGCATTTCTGGGAAGTCCTTGTTGGGAGTGAGCCAGGACGGTTTGTGGGAGTTGCCAGAAATTCTGTGGACAGAAAGGATCCCGACTTTGGCCCTGAGGCTGGGATTTGGGAAGTGGGAAAGTGGGAGAGTGCCTACAGGTTCTCCTCTGACAACAATGTGAACCCATGTCTGAATCTGAGAGAGGAGCCCAAGAGGGTCTGAGTGTCTCTGAACTATGAAGGAGGTCAGGTGGCCTTTTACGATGCAGACTCAGCAGCCCTGATCAGCTGTCCTAAAGCGTTATGCTGTCTGCCAAGCACGTATCTTTGTAAGACATGGAAACCGGCTGGTGGCTGCTTCCTGTTTGTTGTGAAGGTGGACAACAAGCTTTTTCCAGTCATGTTTCTGGGGAGATACTTGCAAAACTTCTCATGTGGGACAGCAGCAGCCAAATACAGACAGAGCATCCCAGATCTGAAATTCCACACTCCGAAATACTAGAAAGTCGTCCATATGGGCAGCTGCGAGAGTGACCCTTTTGCTTTCCAATGGAACAGGTGGCCTTCCAAATGCTTTCAAATCACACACACACCCAGTGTTAGCAACAATGGACACTGAGAGCCCTGCATTGAGTGCTTCTTATCAGGAAATACAAAATACTCCAAAATTCAAAATTGTCCACAAGGGTGACCGAGATAGTGACATCTTTGCTTTCAGATGGTTCAGTGTATACCAACTTTGTTTCAGGCACATTATTTAAAATGTTGCATATGAAATTACCCTCAGGTTATGTGTATGAGGTGTATATGGAAAATAATTGAATTTTGTGTTTAGACTTGGGCCCCATCTCCAAAGTATCTTGTAACATACTTTAACTGCCATGGATCAATGCTATGGGATCATGGGAGTTGTAGTTCTAGCCTCTCTAAAAGAGTGTTGGTGGCTCACCAAAAACTACAAATTCCATAGCATTAAACCATAGCAATTAAAGTATCTCCAAATGCACTAATTCTACAGTGTAGATGCAGCATTGCTGAGTGCCAATTTTGGCTTCATTTCAACACTGCATAAAAACATAAATATGTTGAAAATCAGCAGATCTGATGACCTAGACTAGAGTGGTCATTCTCAGGTTGCATGCCATTGTTTTCAGCCCTCCCAAAAAGAGGCCTTCTGCTCAGTCGGTCTAAGCCAGGGCTGTCCAACTTCTATGGGCCCAAGGGCCGGAATTCCGGTCACTGATTACCTGGGGGGCCAAAGGGTCTGCCTCCGCCCCTGGCTCTGCCCCCAGAGGGCCTTCTCCGTGGCGGCTCCGGTACTCTGGAACTCTCTCCCAGACGATGTCCGTGCCGCCACGGAGCTTATTCCGTTCCGCAGGGCCTGTAAGACCGCCCTGTTCAAACTGGCCTTTGGCTAGGTTGAATAAGCCAAATGTATTCATTTTTGACTAGTACCCGGACCCTGGAATGCCATGGCTTGACACAATTGTTTAAACTCGGGACCAATGTTGTATTTTATGTTGTTTTATGCTGTTTTATTGTACGGCGACATGAATGTACATGTCAGCCGGTTTTTATGATGTTATCCGCCCCGAGCCTGCTGGGAGGAGCGGAATACAAGAAGGAATAAATAAATAAATAAATAAATAAATAAAAATAAATACCTTTGAGTTATTTGAGTCCACACTCAAATTGGGACACACCAAAATAAACCCAAACACCTCAATGCTGTCGCAGGGCTTGATGGGGCCTCCTTTCCCAGAGGCGGATGGAGGAAGCCCAAAGAGCTCCCTCCCTCCCTGAAGGGAAAACAAGCCGCGGGGGCAGGCGCAAAGGAAGCCACGTTGCGCCCTGCACGCGGGGGACGGCAGCCCAACAAGGGGGAGGGGCGCGGAGGAGGGGGAAGGAAGCGTCGCCAAGGAAACCGCCGCTGAGGGACCCCTCCCCCCCTCACCCAACATCCCACTGTTTTTAGATTGATTGATTTGAGCCAGGCCCTTCCTTAGCCATACTGCGGGAGCCCCGCCACAGGGCCAAAGCGCCAACGCTGCCGTCGTCACCGAAGAGCCCCACTGGAGCCGAGGCCAAGCTCAGGCCAGGTGCGGCGGCTCGCCCATCCGCGGAGCGGGAAGCGAGGGCCCTCCACAGGAAGAGGACGGAGCCAGGAGGGGCTTTCCCTGCCTCACTCCCCTCCTCCCTCTCTCTGAGGGAATGGGGGCTGGCCTGGAAGCAGCCGCGAGGGAGGAGGAGGCGTGCGCCCAGGCCGGCCGCAAATCCCGCGGGACCCGAGATTTCGGCAGCTATCGCGAGACTACGCAGCCACAGACGGGATTTCGACCTCCCTCGAAATCCCGTCTGTGGCTGGCGTAGTCTCGCGATGCTTGCCTAAACCCGGAAGTAGGTATTTATTTATTTATTTATTATTTTTATTTGTATTTTATTAAAACAAGTTAGGGGGCCAGAGGGAAGGGGCTCGGGTGCCGTGTACGGCCCCAGGGCCGCCTGTTGGACAGCCCTGCTCTAAGCTTTTGAGTCAGAGCTTGACTACAGAATGTAGTATTTGAATTTTCCCCCTTTGTTTGGCCTGAGAAGAAATGAGGATTTGTACGATATCTCTATTTATTCTCAGTCTCGACCCCATCTTTTCTATCTTGAAATGGACTCCCTTGTGGTTTATTCAACCTTTTGAAACTTTTAAGGTAAATGCCGCACCTCATGTTTCTTTAAGCTCCAGAATCCTTTTCATCCATGCTATTTCCAGCTTGACAATTGTTAGGAATTGTGAGAGATGAAGTCCAAAACTCCTGGAGGAGTACAGTTTGAGAAACTCTGCTATGGGGAGATTTGGTCTTTCAGAGAAGTTGGACCTAAGTTGCGTAGGGACGTTAGATTGCGACCATCTCTTTGAATGAATTGTATCTGGAAATATAGCAGTAGCCAAAGAAGCATTTTAATCAAGGGAGTTCTATGCTTAGAGAACAACTTGCAGGAAGACAGAGGAAGGGGAAGGGTCTCATGTCCAGGTTCCTGAAGGCTGAGGAATTTGGAGATCTCAGAGGTTGCAGCCCCAGAGGTTGGGCAGAGGCGGAGTTGTCAGCTGCTTTCCAGGAAGAGTAAGTCTGAGAAACGAAAATAAGGCTGTTAGCTTTGCCTGGTCTTCGCAGAGGAGCAGCATCTGCAGCCATGGCCTCTGGAGATCCTGTGAAGAAGCTCTGCGAGGAACTAGCCTGTCCCATCTGCTTGGAGTATTTCAAGGAACCCGTGAGCCTCTCCTGCAGGCACAATTTCTGCCAATCCCACCTGGATCAATGATGGGAGGAGAAAAAGGCCTCCTTTCCACAATGCAGGGGAAAAGTGCAGGAAAGGGACATAAAGTGGAATTGGCAGCTGCCGAACCTGGTGGAGATTGCCAAGGAACTGGGGAGCCAGAAGGCAGAAGAGAAGGGGGAGCCTACCAGAGGAACCAGGAGCCCCTGAAACTCTTCTGCAAGGACCACGAAGCCCCCATCTGTCTGGTGTGCGACAGGTCAAAGGAGCACGAAAACCACAAAGTGATTCCTTTAGATGAAGCACTAAAGGAGCACAAGGTAGGAGTGGGGGTAAAATAGGGACCCATAGCAAGATGTTGTGGTACATCTCCACCCCACAATACAGGGCTGTGGCTAGCAGTTCGGTATTTTCCTTGACCCAGAAGTTTTGAAGGATCAGGGGTGCATCTACAGTATAGAATTAATGCAGTTTAATTCCACTTTAACTGCCATGGCTCAATGCTACAAACCATGGTAGCTGCAGTTGTACAAGGCCTTTCGCATTTTTACCAAAGCGTGCCTCTGCCTTACCAAACCTCAGATCCAAAATGCCATAGCTTTGAGCCCTGGTGTGATTTTGCTGCCATCATGCTGGCATAGAAGAGGAAGGGAGCCATTGCATCAAGGTAAGTGACAGGACCATCGCGGGAGTGTAAGCTATAGGTGGGTTTTAACTGACAATAACTAGAGATGGGAAAATCATGGGGAGGGGGCAAGACGGCAGCAGGATGAACATGGCATCACGCAATAGGGATGCAAGAGTTTGCCTGCCTCCTGCGATAGCATCCATCATGTGCATCTTCATTTGGAGGGGCTTCTTATGAGTAACGAAAATTTTGGAAGCAGTGGTGACAAAAGAAGAGAGGGCTGCCAATAGAGGTCAACATTGTCCAAAGCTCCCATAAAACTCAATAAATGTGGTATAGTTGACGACATGGTCTTTGAAACCATTCTAAAACTTGAAGAAAAGCAGTGACCAAGAGCTGTCTTTTCCTCTTCAGGATCAGATTTGGAAGTTTCTGGAGACGCTGAAGAAGGAGAGAGAGACAATTCTGGCCTACATAGAAGACACAGCACGGGAGAGCCAAGATCTGCTGGTAAGTAGGATTGCTACTTGGTGAATGACCTCCAAAGAGAGATAGACCAGGGGGGGGGGGGTCCTTGTTGATTCTTTTGGATATCACAATGGCTTTTAATACCATCAACCATGGTATCCTTCTGGAACGGCCCTCCAGAATGGGTCTTGGGGGCATTGCTTTGTGGTTGCTCCGCTCCTTCTTGGAGAATCGCACCCAGTTGGAGAAGCTGGGGGACACCTGCGCGGACCCCTGGCCTTTGACCTGTGGGGTCCTGCAAGGTTCCATTCTATCCCCCATGTCTGAATCTGTAGCTTTCTGGCAGAAATATTTACCTCACAAACAAAGTTGGAAGACTTTAATTCAAAAGCATGCAGTAGGGCATGCAACAAAATTCCAACTGCCAGTTTATTTCCCTCACGCTTCCTATCCTACACACTGGCCCTTACCTTTCATTGCTCCCATTTTTTTTTAATTTATTTTTTTTAATTTTGTATCCCTCTCCGCTGTGCTCCCCCCCCCTCCCCAAGCCATTGCTTTTACATATCATTCGTCCAAAATTTCATTTCTTCTTGTGGAGGTAACCTTCCTTCTTCCTTTTCTAATCCTTTTTCAATAAATTTTCTCCATACCTCATAAAAATCACTTTGTTTCCATATACCTCTTTTTACTTTTAATATACATGTTAACTTGTCATTTATTGCCAGTTTCCATATTTCCTTGTACCATTCCTCTATTTGTATATTTATTTCTTTTTCCAATTCCTTGCTATAAGCAGTCTTGCTATTGTTAATAGGTTTGTTATCGCATCTTTATCCTTTTTTTTTCAATTGTATGCTATTATATAATGATAATAAAGCTATACTAGGACTTCTTTCTATTTTAATATTCATTATATCTTCTATTTCTTTAAATACTTTCGCCCAAAATTTGCTTACATATTTACATTGCCACCACATATGTATGTATGTTCCTGTTTCTTGGCATCCTCTCCAACAGTTTTTCGAGTAGTTTTTATTTATATTTGCCATTCTTACTGGTGTAAGGTACCATTTCCATATTAATTTATAATAATTTTCTTTAATCCTTATTGATAAATTTTTAAGATGTCTTTGTCTCCACAATTGTTGCCACTCTGTTTCCTTTATTTTTATCCCTAAGTCTTCTTCCCAGACCTCCTTAAGGGTGTTATTTTTTGTTTTTCCTTCCTTTATTTCAATTATTATCTTATATATTTTACTAGTTATTCCTTTCAAGTTTTCGTGCTCTTCTACATCCCTCCCATTTTGTATTATTTGTTCAAATTGGTTAACCTTACTTCCTTTTTTATTGTTTTTAGCCATTTTTTAAACCATTGTTCTAATTGTATACAATGGAACCATGTCAATTTTATTTCTCTAAATTCTTCCATAATCATTTCCTTCTTCTTTCCTACTTTTATCCAATCCCCCATTTTATCTAATTTTTTTTCCCTTAACTTTTTATCCATTATTTGTTTTAAATTCTTTGGAAATTTCTTTTCCATTACGATTGGGGCTATTACTGATCCATCCGTTATTAACATTCTCCTGTATTTATTCCACACTTCTAATATATTACTCAACATTGGATTTTCTAATTTCCCTAATTTCTTTTCTCGTGAATTGTTTAAAAAATATATTCCATATTTCTTCTTCCACTTTTCCTGAGTAATTTCTTAGCCATTCTACCCCATCTTTTTTAATCATTCCTTCTATAACCAGTCTCAATCTACTCGCTTCATAATATTTTTTTAATGTTAGGGAGTGCTAAACCTCCTTCTTTTTGCGATTTATACCATAACTGTTTGTTTAGTCTATTTCTTTTACTACCATTGCAATATTTATTTATCATTTGTTGCCATCTGTTTAGTTCTTCCTCTGTAATTTGAAGTGGCAGCATTCTAAATATGAAGTTTATCTTTGGGAGTATTTTCATTTTTACTAATGCTATCTTTCCAAACCAAGATAGATGTATACTGTCGTACTCTGTTAATTTTTTTTGAACCTCTTTTCTCAATGCTACTACATTTACCTCTTCCATTTCTTTTTAAATCTTTTGTTATTATTACTCCAAGGTATTTTAATTTGTTCTTTAATCTAATTCCCATTTTTCTTTGTTCTGTAAAATCTTTTTCTTCTTTCTTTGTATAATTAAATAGCATCATTTCTGACTTATTCCAATTAACTTGTAGACCCGTTGATTCCCCAAATTTCTCTAGATGTTCCTTTACTTTATCCATTTTACCTACTATATTTTCAATAAATAACAATGTATCATCTGCAAATAGGCTCACCTTCTGCTTTTCCTTTATTCCTACCCCTTCTAAGTTTTTATCATTCCTAATGGCATTTGCAAATAGTTCTATCACCATCGCAAACAGAATTGGTGATAGAGGGCATCCTTGTCTTGTTCCCCTTGTCACTTTTATTTCTTTTGTCACCCCATCATTTATATTTACAACTGCTGAATTTCTTGAGTAATATTGTTCTAGTAAACCTTTTATTCTACTTCCCATTCCAAATTTGTTCATAATCTCGCTTAAAGCCCGCCATTCCACACAATCAAAAGCTTTAAATATATCTAATGATAATATCCCTACTTTTAAATTCCTCTCTTGAACCACACACATTTTATTTAGTACCTTCCCTATCAAGTTTGACATTTGTCTTCCTTTTACAAACCCACATTGGTCTTTTTTTTATACTTATACATACATTTGTTCATTCTATTGGCTATTATAGCAGATAGAATCTTCGCATCTTGGTTAACTAGTGATATGGGCCTATATGACCCTGGGTCTGTTAAATCTCTATCGGGTTTTGGTATTAATATTATTAATGACTTCCTCCATGATTCTGGGATATTTTCTCCTTTCATTATTCCATTGTACAGTTCTAATAGTTTTGGAATCAATACATCTCTGAAGCTTTTATAATATTCTGTTCCCAAACCATCCAGACCTGGAGCCTTCCCAACTTTTAAATTCTTAATAACTTCCTCTATTTCCATCCTCTTAATAGGTTGTTCCAACATTTCTTTGTCATTCTTCTCCAACCTACTCTCCCAATTTTCCTCCACATATTTCCTATTTTTTTCTATGGAGCTGGCTTTTGTTTGGTATAATTCCTTGTAAAACTCTTCAAAACCTTCAATTTTTCTTTCATAGATCTACATGTTTTACCCGTTGTATCTTTTATCGTGCTTATTATACCTTCCATTTTCTTTTTTGTGTGGCTTTGGCTAGCATCTTTGAGTTCTTATTGCTAAATTCAAAATTCCCTCCTTAAATATATTAAATTTTCTTGTACTTCATCTATTTCCATTTTTTCCAATTCCTCTTTTTTAGCTCTCAGCCTTGCATAAATTTGTGTCTCTCTCTTTATTATATACTTTTTTCCAACTCATCTATTTCTTTTTCTAAATTCTTTTTCCTTTCTTCTTGCCTTTTTTTGAGATTAATTGTCTCTTTTATACATAACCCTCTCGCCACCGCTTTCATTGTGTCCCATAATACTCCTTTTGATACTTCCCTTCCATTAAAGTCCCAAGTTTCTTGCCATTCGGATTTCACTCTATCCACAATCTCTCTATGGTTCAAAATTCTTGTATTCAGTCTCCACCTCCTCATTTTATCATAATCACATTTCAAAGCAATCTCAATTGACACCAGAGCATGATCTGAAATCTTGATGCTTCCAATATCTGCATTTAACAATTTACTTAACATGTTTTTAGAAACAAAAATATAATCTATTCTTGTATAAACTTTATGTACAGCCGAGTAGTATGTATATTTTTTTCATCTCCCTTTACCATTCTCCACACATCCTTTAAATGCCACTTATTCATCACTCTACTTGAATCCGTTGTTTCACTATTTCTATTTTTTGTCATTTGTGTAGTTTTATCTTTTTTTTTTATCCATATAACAGTTACAATCCCCTCCAAATATTACATATTGTTGGTGATAATTCTCTATCTGACCTAGTACTTTTTCATAAAATTCTTGCTGTTTTACATTTGGTGCATATACGCTTACTAATACATATTTATCCTCCCTATTTCCCCATACATTATTATATATCTACCTTCATCATCTTTCAACACCTTATTTATTACAAAATTACATTTCTTAGCAATTATTATGGCTACACCTCTTGATTTTGACGATCCAAAGGATTTTTCATAGCTTCTTATCCAACTCGATTTTAGTTCGCTCAACCCGGTTTATTCTGGTGAGTTTCCTGTAGGAAGATAATGTCCGCTGCGTTTTTCTTCAGTAGAGTTTCAATCCTCCTTCTTTTAATTACTGTCCCTAAGCCTCTGGTGTTCAATGTTGAGATTCGTAGTTTATTGGACATTGTTATGATTTACATTAAAAGACTGTTTTGTGGCTTGAACCCTTGTGAACCCTTGTCCCTTAAAGTCCCCTCCCCCTCCCTCCCCCTTCCCCCCCGTTACCCCTGCTCCTCTCGGTCCCCCCTTCCCCCACTTCCATCCTTTGGGACATCTTGTCCCAACCATGGCCCCTGGCCTTCCCAAGGGGGGGAGGGGGGCGGTCATCCTATGGCCCAGAGTCTCCCTCCCCCGAGTGCTCATATTTAGAACAAAAAGAATTAAATTTTTGATTGCAGTGATTCTAAATTTCTTCTTACATCTCAATTCCTCCGACAGCGCTGATTAATTCTTCCACCCTCCTTTTTCCTCTGGTATATTTCCTCCCATAGCTCCGTCCTCCTCTTCTGCCGGTCTGTCTCTGTCTTGTTTTGTTGCTATGCCGAGCTCCTTCAATAATTGAAGTCCTTGCTCCAAAGAGTCGACTCTGTACCTTTTGCCTCTCCTTTGAAATTTGAGAAAGATTGGGTATCCCCAGGTATACAATATTCTGGCCTTCATTAGCTGAATCGTAATTGGCTTCATTGAATATCTCCAGTTTTTGGTTTCGAGCAGTAGTCATTAAATATTTCCAACTTTGTTTCTCCCATCTTCAATTTCTCTGGGTTCTTCCTCAGTATTTTCATCAACTCTTCTTTTTTTGCAAAATTATGAACCCGAATTATTACATTCCTTGGTGTTATTTTATTCCTTCCAGCCAGAAGACGATGTACTCGTTCTAGGTCCATTTCTGTCCAGTTTAACATTGAGTAACTTTTTGCAACCACTTCAATATTTCAGTTTTCAAATCTTCTCTTTTTTCCCTTCTGGGTAGTTTTTAATTACAACATTATTCCTTCTCTGGTTGTCTTGCATGTACACAAACTTTTTTTCCATATCTGAAAGTTTATTGTCATTTTGCTGAATTTGTTGTTTGAGTGTTTTCTGTTCTTTTTAATTCTTTTCAGCTTCTGATTTTATTGTTTGTATCTCTCCATTTATTGTTTGTAAGGTACTTTGTATGGCCTTAAATTTGTCATCTGAGATTTTCCTTTCTGCATCCAATTATTCTTTCATTTCTTTGGAGTTAGTTTGAATTTCCAATTTCATTGCTTGAATGTCTCTCTTTCTCTCTTGTTCTCTCATCTCTCTCTTTCAAACATCAGGCTCATTTCTCTCTTTGTCTTGTCACTCTCTTCTTTTATTATTCCTGTTAATTTACTTAACAGCTGATTATTATCCATTTCTTTCTTCCCGCTTACTTCCTTCTCCTGTAGGTAGGAGGGGAGCGATGTGGAAGTTGGTGAAAAGGTGGGGGGGGCGTACGTTGTAACTGTTTGCTCTTAGTTGCTGGAGGGCTTCTTCTCATGTTGTCTAAATTGTCTGAATGGTCTGGGGTCCCCGTTTGCAGCCTTGCAACTATTTTATCTGAAGGTTTTGTTCGCACCCAGAGAGGCTTCCTATCTGGAGAGCTTTTCTTTTGTTTTGGCTCCTTCCTTCTCATTCAGACAACAGTCAACTCTGCCATCCAGTTGCTTAGTTATAAAGTTTATAGAGCTTTAGGTAAATAGTTTTATTTCACTCTGCATGGCCAAAAGAAAGTCTTTAATTTTGCATATGCTTTTGCCTGTAATTCTTGCAAACAGACTCTCTGGCTTATAATTGTTGCAAAACAGGGGAGACCTTGAGCCGCTTTCAATTTGCTCTCAGTTTGCAGTTTGCAGCCTCACCCCCTCTGCTTATCTTCTGTTCTCTTCTAAATGGCACTTTCGATTTCAATTCACTGGTCGGTCTTCATTAATTATAAGCTTTTATTTACCTTTTGAAGGCTCATTATTTCATATTAAGTCCTCCACCGGTTTCCCCCTTCTTTCCGATCCAAGAAGAATATATCCAGTTCTCTTTATCGGTTCATTTTAATTGCTTTTCACTGCTTTTTTGTAGATTTGTTCTCGAGCCGGAATGGAGACGTCTTTACCCGGCCATGGCTGGCTCCTCCCCCCTCATTGCTCCCATTTTCATGGCAACCCTTGTCCTTGTTTCAAATATACTCAGGCCAGATGTAAGGCATGACCTAATTTCCTGGCTTCACACAAAATCAGGAAATAAGGTCATGACACCCTATGCTTTTTAACATCTACATGAAACCGCTGGGTGAGGTCACCCGGAGTTTTGGAGTTTGGTACCATCTGTATACAGATGACACTCAACTCTATTACTCCTTTCCACCAAATTCCAAGGAAGCCTCCAGATCCTGGACCCTTCTTGGCAGCTGTGAAGGACTGGATGAGGGATAGCAAGCTGAAGCTTAACCCAGACAAGACAGAGGTCCCCCAGGTCAGCTACGAGACTGATCAGAGTATAGGGTGGCAACCTGTGCTCAATGGGGTCCGCAATCTGGGGGACTTCCTGGATTCAGCACTGACACTTGATGCTCAGGTATCAGTGGTGCCCTGAAAGGCTTTTGCATGGTCAAATCTTGTGTGGCAGCTATGACTGTACCTCACAAAACCTGACTTGGCCACAGTGGTTTGTGCCTTGGTTACATCTAGATTGGATTACTGCAACACTCTACGTGGGGCTGCCTTTGAAGACAGCTTGGAAATTGCAACTGGTGCAAAGGTTGCCAGCCAGACTTCTAACTAGAGCTAATTATACGGAGCATACAACACCTTTATTAAAGCAGATCCGCTGGCTGCCAATCAGCTTCCGTTCCCAATTCAAAGTACAGATAATATTAATAGCAACAACAATAAACTTTGTTTATACCCCGCCACCATCTCCCCAAGGGGACTCGGGGCGGCTAACATGAGGCCAAGCCCAAAGATACAATACATTAAAATAAAGTGCAAAACAATGAAAAATTACATCACAATAAAATACAGAAGTAACAAGATAAAATAAACAGTGCAAAATAACATAATAAAAAGTTGAACACAATGGGCGAGCCAAATGACAAGATAAAATGAATAAAACCCTGGATGAGATGGAGGGGAGAGTGCATTTAGGGGAGGAGCCCGAAAAGGACGAACAGTGGGGTTAGGCCTACATTAAGGATGGGGGAAAAGTGCATCATGATTCAGCGCTGACACTTGGATCGTGAGGAGAACACTGTAGGTGGAACAGACAGAAATGGGATATATGATCACTCTCCAAAGGCATGTCGGAAAAGCCAAGTTTTCAGATCTTTCTATGAACTTTGTAACCACATCTCCCCCTATGAACAGGCGCAAACTCTAAGATGTGCCAGGGAGGCCCTCCTCTCGGTCCCACCACCATCACAAACATGGCTGGTGAGGATGAAGGAGAGGGCCTTCTCGGTGGTGGCCCCCCGACTTTAGTACATCCTCCCCAGAGAGATTAGGCAAACCTCCACACTCTCCTCCTTCTGCAGGAATGTGAAAACCTGGACATTTCAGCAAGCATTTGAGAATGATTAGTCCTAGTTGCATATGTCCAGTCCCTAGTTTGCCAGATAGTACTCTGGTCTCTGCTTTTCATCCAACTCCCGGGCCCTGTGGTATGCTGCTTTGCACTATCCCATGCCTGGCCCCTTTTTCTAGCCTGTTCATATCCATTTTAGTATTTTTGGTTATTGGTTTTTGTCAGCATTGTTTGTATGGAGTTTTCAGTGGGGGTTGAGAAGGGCAAGGTAGAAACACTGTAAATAAAAATAAATAAATAATATTCTTATACTCTATTTAATTGTGTTTTTATCTAGATTGTTATATTTTACTATATTTTATTTTATTGTGTTTTTGTTGTAATTGATTGTTTTGCTTTTATGTCCTGTGGACATTCTGTCCCATATGTCAACCGCCCCAGGTTACTTCGGGGAGATGGTGGCGGGGTATAAGATATTATTGTTATTATTGTTGTTATAGCCTTGAATGTGAGTCTGATTAAACTGAATTCCTTTTGTGAAAAATATCTCCCATTGCAAGAGACCTGATTGCTTACAGAAAATATTGACCCAAACCTATTCCTGTGGCAGGCCCTTGCAGGTCTTCACACGGCCTAGGGCCTGCGTACCTGAGGGACCGCCTTGCTCCGTATATTCCCCCGAGATCACTACGTTCGGAGGAATTGAATTTGCTTCTGGTGCCATCAATCCGCTCCTGTCACTTATCTACAACCAGGCAAAGAGCCTTCTCTGTGGCAGCTCCGGTGTTGTGGAATTCCCTTCCAGACGACACCCGAGCCATCCCAGAGCTCATCCCGTTTCGTAGGGCCTGTAAGACCGCCCTTTTCAGACTAGCCTTCAACTAGGCAACCCAGCCTAGTGTAATTCCCTTATGTAACGACACCTCCGGTCCAAGGAAATGCTACTGTGTTTTATCTTGTGCCTCGGGATGTGACACGTGATTTTATGTTTTATGTTTTATGTTTTATTGTATGGCTACATGATTGATACATGTCGGCCTATTTTATATGTTGTTATCCGCCCCGAGCCTGCAGGGAGGAGCGGAATACAAGACCGAACAATAAATAAATAAATAAATCACTTTCACCACTGGATATACACATTTTCTTCGTGAAGAGATGTAAATGACACTCCAAGGGAATGCAGAGAATTCACTCCAAAGACCCTCTGTCTGCCTCTCACTCCTGTTTCTCTTTTCCTTTATTCTAGAAGAAAACCCAAAGAGAGAGAGAGAGAAGGAAAAGACCGTGGCTGCGTTCAGGCTCATGCACCAGTTCCTAGAAGAACAAGAGAGGAATCTGCTGGCAAAAATGGAAGAGGTGGAGAAGTAGATTTCAGCAAAATGGGAGGAACTTCTGTCTAAACTCTCCAAAGAGCTCTCCTCTCTCTCGAAACTCATCCAAGAGATGGAGAAGCATCAGCAGTTGGCAAGTGAACTCCTCCAGGTAAAGCCTATATTGTCCCCATGGGAGGCTGAAACAGTGACCCTTCAGTTTTCTCATGGTTCTGTGTATGTAAACTGTTGTATGACATTGCCTTTGTGCTGTGTTTATAAGGCAAAGAAGAAACATAAATGAATTTGAGACTGACTTGGGTTCCATTTCTAAGAGATCAGATTGATCAATCAATGCTTCCCCTCCCCTCTGCCAGCTCAGAAACCAATGCAAATTCTCTTTAACCTGGTTGGTTTCTGAGCTGGCAAGGGCGAAGGGAGGCATCCCTCCCCTCTGGCAGCTCAGAAACCAACAAGCATTCCCTTTAACTCTGGGTTGGTTTCTGAGCTGGCAGGGGCGAAAAAGGAGAATCCCTCGCCCCTGCCAGCTCAGAAACCAACAAGCATTCCCTTTAACCCTCTAGGTTTGTTTACATCAACCAAATTACAGAGGCTCTTCAAACCAGGCTCTGGGTTTGTTTACATCAACCAAACTACAGAGGTGTCCCGGACCTCTCCCATGTGGATTACAAGCAGTGCATTTGGAGCACTTTCCTTCCTGGATTTAATACTCAACCTGGGTTTACCTGCCCTATATGGATACAAATAGCGGCTAAAAACGGATTATATTAGGACACCACTCCTGCCGCTTTTCTCCAACTTGCTCCGCTCACTGCCTACAGGAACCCTAAAACGTGGTTTGATCTTACACACCACAGGCTAAGTTACATATATAACTGAGTGCTTTGAATACTTTTCTCTGTGTGTAAACCATTGCATACTTACTATTACTGCTTAGTTGATAGTGGGTACACCCCTCCCCCAGGTATCTCCTTATTGTGTAGAACTATTATATTGTGTAGACCTCGATGTATGAGCTATTTTTAATTATGTGTAGACCTTTAAATTGATGTAAGTCTCTGGACTGAAACATACATTTTGCTCAGGTTTGGGAGCATGACATCTCTTTGTGTAGACCTCATATTTTGTGTAGACCTAATACAGCTATTACTACAGCATAACTACTATATCTCCTGGTGTTCGGCATCCCCCCCTTCCCACCGCTTCCTTTCACATCCCCTCGCCCCTGCCAGCTCAAAAACCAACAAGCGTTCTCTTTAACCCGGGTTGGTTGTGACCTGGTGAGGGGGCTTGGAGGGCATGCACTCCATCCCTCCTCGCCAGCTGAGAATCAACCCACTTTACAGATATTGCGGGTTGATTCTGAGCTGGCGAGGGGGTGTGGAAGCGGGCATCCCCTGCGCACCGGCCCCACTAACGAAATAGTAACAAATTTCATTATTAATTACGTTACAATTTTGAAATTTTTACAATTTTTTTCAGAACAATTTCCATTTCGAAACAACAGCGGCTCTCCCCCCACGAGTTTAGAAACAATTTTTAATGGATCAACCACCCCTAGAAAACAGGTGCTAAAAGAGAGGAAACTGTTGATACTAAAGTGACAGAAGGTAACCTGATATTGAAAGTTTACTAGAAACAGTCAAATCCCTAGCCAGGTTGACAGTTGGTAACAGCAGAAGGAATAGAAAAGTAAAACCTATCCCACCTGGGATTGAAGAGATAACTTGGCACACACCTTCACACCACACCCCCGATTATCATTGCAAATTGTGGCAATGGTAGGATAGTAAAATAAAGGTCCCCCTGCCAAAGTGGTTGCTCTACGTTTCCCTTTACAGGGGGTCACCAGATTCTCCAACCTGGGGATCCTTAGGAGGAGGGAGAGGCTTTCCCAACCCACTCACCTGCCTCTCTGGCCCTCCCCCCGAAATTTTTTATAATTCAGAGTTTCTATTTGTCATCTGGATTTTACTTCAGTTGTTATATTGATTTTTTTTATTTATGACATTTATATGCCACCCTTCTCATCCTGAAGGGGACTCAGAGTGGCTTATTTTATTTATTTATTTATTTATTTCAGATATTTGTACCCCGCCCTTCTCAACCCCCTGGGGGTGGGACTCAGGGCGGCTTCCAGCCGGCAACGATTCGACACCTCCATGTACTCATAATGAAATACATAATAAAAACCAATAATTACATACAATTAAAACATTGTCAATTCAATTAAAATATGCTTAAATATGACAGCTTTGTGGCCTTATCTAGCCGAATTCTGTAGTTGGAGATTCCATTAGGCTTGCCCATAGTCCGTTACCATAGCAATTGTCACCATTGTCATTGTCATTCACAGCATAATTACCCGTAGGCCTGGTCTGCCATCCATGTTTTCAACTTCTTTCTGAAGTTGAGGAGGGAAGACGATATCCTAATTTCCCCGGGGAGTGAGTTCCACAGGCAGGAGGCCACTACCGAGAAGGCCCTGTCCCTCGTCCCCACCAAGCGCTTTTGTGTCAGAGGCAGGCCGAGAGCAGGGTCTCCCCAGAAGATCTTAAACTGCGAGGTGGACGTAGGAGATACGTTTGAACTAGCTGTAACCTGCCACATGGCCTACCTTCCCCCCCTTCTCTCCTTTCACTCCCTCTTTCCTTCCTTCCCTTATTTTCTTTCCTTCTCTCCTTCCTTCCTTCTCTACCTCTTTCCTTTTTTCCTGCCTTCGCTCTCTGCTTCCATGCTTCCCAGCTTACCTGTCCAAACGTATCTCCCTCTACGTCCTGCCTCACAGTTTAAGATTATCTGGGGAGGCCCACCTCTCGGTCCCGCCAGCCTCGCAAGTGCGCTTGGCGAGGACGAGGGACAGGGCCTTCTTGGCAGTGGCCCCACGCCTGTGGAACCCGCTCCCCAGAGAGATCAGGTCGGCGTCTTCCCTCCTTTCAGAAAGAAGGTTAAATCGTGGTTCTGGGACCAGGCCTTTGGATACCAAGCATGACAGCACTTTAGATGTTGAATGGGACTGGAATTGGCTTTATGGATTGGTGACCATGTTTTCAATGCGTTTTCAACTTAATGTTCTATTTACTGTTTTAAACTGTTATATTTGTTTATATTTGTATTATCTTGGCATCGAATTGTTGCCGGTGTAAGCCACCCTAAGTTCACCCTCAGGGGTTGAGAGGGGTAGGTTAGAAATGTGGGAAATAATAATAACAATGTTTCCTTCTCTCTTTCCTTCTTTATTTCGCTCTCTCTCTCTTTCTTTCTCCCCTTCCTTCCCTCCCTCTTCCTTCCCTTTGTTCTGTATTGTCATTTAGCTTTTCATAGTTTAGCTTGTTTG